>CP068000.1:1200000-2400000 GCA_015708445.2 Clitopilus hobsonii | reverse complement strand
CCAAAAACCCTGCGGACTTGGAACGCCTGAATCAAAATATTCGAAGTGAATTTTCCGCAGCCGATGACATACTAGGAAGATGTGGTGCTAGGTTTGGAAATCCTTTGGATTTCTTGCATGATCAGTCGATTGTATCTGCTCAGATAGTCTCGTATTACCAGCCATCCTTGTACAGTAGGCTAAACCCACCTCAGCCTAGCTAACATACCTCGGAATAAAGTACCTTCTCTTTCTGTAGGATGCGCCTCAAGTGGCCGACTCGATGAACGTCATGGTCGTGGTAACGCAGCAGGCCGGGAACCTCATTTTCAAACAAGACACAACAAGAGATTGTGCTGCGTTCATCGTTGCACAGCGATCCACCACCAACGCTCTCATCGACCAGAGTAGTGACCTCGATGGACTCAGCCCCACCCCTCGTTGTTGATAACGGAACTGGAGTCAGTCAGAACTTAGCCACTACAGATAGGATCTGACGAAATCTCTTGTAGTTTGTGAAAGTTGGTTATGCAGGATCGAACTTCCCCGAACATGGTGCGTTCCCTAGTTATCGATAGGCGACAAGCAACCAATAAACTCCCAAAATATAGTGTTTCCATCTATTATTGGACGACCCATTCTGCGTGCTGAGGAGCGCGTTGGTTCTTCTGTAATCAAGGACATTATGATCGGTGACGAAGCTGCTGAGAACAGGAACTACCTGCAAGTCACTCAACCTATGGAGCATGGTATCGTGCGCAACTGGGAGGATATGCAGCACCTATGGAATTACACCTTTGATGAGAAGCTCAAAGTTGATACGCAAGGTCGAAAGGTCCTGTTGACCGAGCCTCCCATGAACCCTAGGGCAAACCGGATTCGCATGTGTCAAGTCATGTTTGAACAATATGGCTTTCAAGGCGTCTACGTTGCAATTCAGGCCGTGTTGACCCTATATGCCCAAGGCAAGTAATACAGCTGTCTCTTGGTCAATCTTTGCTGATAGAGGTCATCAGGTTTGACAACTGGTGTCGTTGTTGACTCGGGAGATGGCGTAACACACATTGTACCGGTGTATGACGGTTTCTCTCTTCCCCATCTCACTCGAAGGCTGGACATCGCTGGTCGAGATGTAACACGGTACTTGATCAAGCTGCTACTAATGCGCGGGTACGCATTCAACCGTACTGCCGACTTCGAAACCGTTCGCGAAATTAAAGAGAAACTGTGCTACGTTAGGTTGGTAATCGCGATCTTGGTTGTTCGATGAGTGTGCACATCTCAATTCCTCTTATTTAGTTATGATTTGGATATGGACACGCGTCTTGCGGAAGAGACGACCATACTTGTTGAGAGCTATACCGTGAGCCTGCCTCCGAGACGCTTGTCAAACCACGACTCATACTCTCCGCAGCTTCCTGATGGTCGAACAATCAAAGTCGGCTCAGAGCGCTTTGAAGCTCCTGAATGCATGTTCCAACCTCATCTTGTTGATGTTGAGCAACCTGGAGTAGCAGGTTAGTCTTGAAGTTCGCATTTGAGGGCATATATCCTTATGTATCGGTCGTAGAAATGCTCTTCCAAACAATTCAGGCTGCAGCGGTCGATGTGCGCGCCGAGCTGTACAAACATATCGTGCTCTCTGGAGGTTCTAGCATGTATCCTGGTCTTCCAAGCCGACTCGAGAAGGAAATGAAGCAACTTTATCTTACAAGGGTACTCAACGGTGACCCATCGCGACTGAACGTAAGTGTATCGGATTATCTACCATATCGGCTATACTCAGATACATTTTGGGACAGAAATTCAAGATCAAGATTGAAGATCCTCCGCGACGAAAGCACATGGTGTTCCTTGGAGGTGCCGTTTTGGCTGACATCATGAAGAATAGGGAAGAGTTCTGGATATCAAGAGAGGAGTGGTACGAGCAGGGCGAGCGTGCTCTGGATAAACTTGGGCGATCTGATTAGATCTCGAGTTCCATTATGTTGCAATCTGATTTATCTCACCTTGATCGTCAGTTCTCGAGAACAAGGCTTGGCAATCTTTCGTGAAAATCGTATACGTTTTTGATTACTTTGCAGCGCCCGAGGTTGTCATTGCCTTCAAGGACCAAAAACCATGCGCGAAGTTGCTCGCTGAGCTCTGCTGCACTCGCCATTTCGAAGGCAATATCCTGGGCCAGCATAAACACGTCGAATTTGCTTTCATAGCCCATTCGAATGGTCAGTTTGGCATGGATTACTGCCTGTTGCATTTTGGTGTAATAAGGAAGCGCTTTGAGCCCCTTTCCTTCTCGATCGACTAGAATGATCCCAAATCGCTGTAGATGCTCTGGATAGCATACATGCGTATACTTCTCTGCAAGCACAGTGCCGGGTAAGTTGGAAGGTGCCGTGTATACATAGAGGTAGCGAAGTCGAGAGAAAATATCGATGGGAAACTTCTGATATTCTGAAACAGCGAGGTCAAGGAGGGTCTTTGCTATGGGATAAGATGTAAATCTCACCTGCATCAGAGATGATCAGGAATTCAAGGGTATCTTTGGCAGGGGCAATCCTATGCCATAGCGCCTCGCCGCCTTCGTCGGTTCCTGTGTAGCGAACACAAGCCTCTCGCAACTTCGTGAATTTGAAAGGAAATTTAGAGGAATGGAGACAAGATGTGAACCACTGGGGCAGCGAACCCAAGACATCCAGTCGATCTAGATATATTGGTTCCTCGAGGTTTTCGATTGCCGCTGCGGACTCCATAGCAGAGCAGGTGCCAGTGACAACATCACAGGGAGGGCCATAAAACGCGATTTCAAGGTCTTTTAACTCCTTCATTTGGTACAGTGTTTTCATAGGGAAAAGACTGCACGGATTTACAAGCTGAAATGAAGTGAGCTTCCTGGAGACTTTCGTTACCAGCGCAGCCAGTAACTCAGGTTGCACAATTTGGTGCACCTGCCGAAAGCCTGAGTGAATCCCGCCTGCGTGCCAGGAAATCTTCAACCCGATCTGACGAACTTGAAGGTCGACGTTTGACTCGACCAGTAACCTGATAAAGTCCAGAAACGTGGCATCAAGCTTTGCGTCTGCTTTCCCTGGCCACAGGAGGTAAAGGTGACGGATGTAAGTCAAAAAAACAGGGTGTGCGTCAAAGAGTCGCAGAAGGTTGGCATTGTATTCGCGTGATTTCCCGAAATCGAAAAGCTGAATCGGTCGGAGGGTGAGTGAATGGAGTTGGCATCTTCGAGTTGCCTCTAGAAATGCAGAGGAAACAAGGGAGGTGCATCGAAGTGTCTTCGCATCCTCACGGCCGTGCAGGTGGGATACAACACAGTTTATCAGCTCTAGGGGGAAGGGGTCCTTCGAGGACATGGGAGCAAAGATTGACTCGGTATGAGATGCCATCAGGCATTTTACTGTACAGGGTCCATCGACGTAAACTCAGTGCAACGGCGCTTCGATCCCAAATCCTCTTCATCAAAATCGACAGCCAAGTAGAGATTGCTCAGGCTGGGTTCGCAACTATTTGCGTTCTCAGTTCTAAGCCGATGAGAGTACCAAAAACGGTCGCAGGCTTCAAGTTATTGGATACATCGCCGCTCTGCGACTTTTTACGTGCTTCCAAACTTAAGTTGAAGAGTTTTGCTACATTGCACTGGGATTTCCTAACCTAATCTTGAGATAAATACTTTCAAGTTAGCAACCAATCTTGACACCATCGTATGGTCCTGTCGTCCTTGAGTGAATACCTTGCGCCGAAAATACTAGAAGTAAGACTTACCTCCGTGATCGCCAGTGCTACCTGACGCAATGTTTGGGACGTATCCGATTCCACACTGGGAATCGGTATTGTCTTGCCCAGGGCAGTTGACCCATGCATTTGAGCTCAAAATGTGCTTCTCGCCATTGACATGGGCAAATCCAAGGAATCGTCCTGGGAGAATCGGAACGACATCATCTCTGCAAGCAAGAATCAACATCTGCTGATTTCAGGAAACCGTTATGCAACTTACTTGTTCCAGATACGGCTGACGTCGTATCGAGCGTTGACATAGTCGACGAACGCTTGGTTTCCGACCTGGAGAGTGGTTTAGCATCGAAAACACTAGCATGTAGAGTTATATTAAGAGCTTACCCTTGGTTCACCGTAGGTGACGGTCTTGTACGTGGTCGAAGAAGGCAGGTGAAGAGGAAGATACACCTGCGTCAGGAGAGCAATAGCACCACCCAAAGAGTGCCCAACAATCGTGACCTTAGTGGAGGAGTACGTGGACATCGCTTTCTTGACGGCGGCCAAAACGGCGGCGGCAGTACTAGAGGATGGTTAGTCTCGTTTTCTCGTAACTCAGAGGGATGTTCTCACTCGGCTTGGGATTCGGCGAAACCGTTGTGGACCTTGATACCTGAGCTGAGGCCGGGGAAGAGACCGGTGTTGAGCCCAGTCAGGAAGAAATCCGCATCCGTGACGAGAGGGATACTGGCGAGAACGGGTTAAATATGCGCATGAATGCCAGTGGTCGAAGGGTCAACGTACATCTTAGAGGGGTCGGTACCCTGATGGGCGACGATGACGGTCTGAAGGAGTATGAATGAGGAAAATAAACTCTTTTGACTTGGGGACCGGATCTGTACCTTCAAAGATGAATCATAGCCAACATACCAGTACTGGACTGTTGAGCCATTGCCGCCGGAAGCGACAGGCTTGAAGTTCTTGCTAGCATTGCAGTTAGCTATCAATCGGCGGGTGTTAAGTCTTGTAGGGAAAACATCGATAAGAGGCCTCACCTCCGCAATTCCATGCCAATGTGTTAGCAGGTTTGCAGTAGGCAGCGCCTGCGTAGTAGGTGTACGGTTTGAATGCTGAAACCTGAGACGATGTCAAGGTTGTGAGTGCCGCTGCCCTCTCTTCAAGTGGCTCCGATGCCGGAGCTGCTTTGACGATCAAAGCCGTAAGAAGGGCGATGAAAGCGGGCTTGACCAGAACCATCTTGATGGGTATCTAGTATATGGTAGCGAGACAGAATGGCTGCTGCTGAACTTCTTCCGCAATCATAGAGTGATATTTATAGCCATTTATTGCTGTATATCGATCAAGGCTGGGCGTTCAGAAACAAACGATTGCGATAGGAGGAAGACGTTTTCGTATGGTTCGAACGCGAATCATATCTTTGACCATGTGTACTGCTTGGAGATGTCTGCAGACCGACAGGGCAATGCGGGGAACCTTACATTCTGCGTCGGATCACTGTCAGCACTTCACGTGCGTTATCGGTATCATTGAGAGCAGCACACTTACGGGTACTGAATGATCTTCGTCATATGCCTGAGATTGGTTCAGAGGAGACAATTGTGTCAAGGTTGAATCCTGAAGATGAGCTCATATCAGAGGTGGACAGGCCACTACTGATTGCCAAGATTTTGGATGTAATTCCGAGATAAAGCCTGCCGCCTGCCCTTATAGCAGACCATGTGTAAAGACTCCCTGGAGAAGCTCGGATTTGAGACTTTATGACCTTTAGGAGATATAGTGCCTTGACGACTGAACTTGTCGAGCAGGCCGCTTCACCTGAATTGAAGAAATTGTGTAGCTTCGAAGTCCCATGACTAGGTTTTTGCAAGTCGTGTGCGCGAGCTGTGTGCCTAGGACCGACAAACGCAGACATTTGATTCTTGGTTCAAGCGTAGTATTCGTAGTCTGAGGGCCGATGCTCGGTGTAGGAAGCATAATCCATCGTGTACATCTGAACGTTCAACGATGCTACATTTGAAGGGATGCCAGTGGTTGCGGTCAAGAACGGACTCGTTGTGTTGTATTGTTTGGCTGGCCTCAAAATGCTTAAGCGCCATACGATAAGGCGGGCGCTTATTCATTGCTCAGAAGAATCACACAAATCAATCTCGTTCCGAATTCGCAGCAACAGCTTGAGATTTTTTGTTATAAATTACTTCTCTCTCGTATATACGCGATCAGATTAGCATCCCATGTGGACACCATCGTAAGGACCTAATTTCCAGATGTCAGTAATGGGGTCCAAATTAAATGAATGGATTCAGACTCACCAGAGTGGTCACCAGTCTCTCCTGAGAAGATGTTGGGGACGTAGCCAATACCGCACTGGGAGTCAGTGTTGTCTTGTCCTGGGCAGTCGACCCATGCCAAAGAGTCGAGGATATGCTTCTCGCCGTTGACGTGAGCAAAACCGAGGAAACGACCAGGGAGGATAGGAACAATATCATCCCTAAGGTTGCAGGGAAAGACATCAGTAACCGGCGAAAATGCCGAAGGGGAGTCTCTTACTGGTTCCAGACGCGGCTGACATCGCGGCGAGCATTGACGTAGTCAACGAAGGCTTGGTTTCCGACCTATTCGAGTACGAGGGTGAACAAAATGTTGTGGTCGTTTTTAGAAGGCACATACGCGAGGAGCACCGTAGGTGATGGTCTTGAAAGTAGTGGTAGAAGGGAGGTGCAGAGGGAGGTAGACACTGGTAAGGAGGGCAATAGCACCACCTATCGTACAATTTCGTGTAAGGATTTGCTTAAGAACACATACTCTGGAGAATACTGACCTAGAGAATGGCCGACGATGGTAACCTTGGTAGTTGAGTACCTGGACAGGGCAGTCTGGACAGCCGCCAAAACAGCAGTAGCAGAGCTAAATCGGAGTCAACTTTGGTCCGGTGAGGCAGGATCAATGTACGTACTCGGCTTGGGACTCTTTGAAGCCACTGTGCACTTCAACGTCTGAGCTGACGCCCGGGAAGAGGCCAGAGTCGAGCGAAGTCAGGAAGAAGTCTGCATCGGTGATGATGGGCAAGCTGGGGAACTATCAGTCAAGCCCTGGTGCTCGTGAGATGAAGACATACATATGGTCGGTATCAGTTCCCTGATGAGCGACAATAACAGTCTACATTCCATTTAATTGAGCCCTTGTTACCATGCAATCAAGACAAAGAGGACCCTTACCGCGAGCGCTGAATCATAACCGACATACCAGAACTGGACGGAGTCGCCGTTTCCGCCAGATGCAACGGGCTTGAAGCTTGGGTTGGCACTGCAGTGGGCTGGAAGTCGGTCAGCATAGTGGAACGTTTACGAGGGCGAAGTCTTTACCTCCGCAGTTCCATGCCAAAGTATTGGCAGGCTGGCAGTAAGCACTAGCAGCGTAGTGGCTGTAAGGTCTGAAGGACGCGACTTGTGCAGCACTGAGTGTCGTGATAGCTGCAGAAGCACGGGACTCCACGTCTGCACCAACGACCTCCACAGTCGGGGCAGCCTTGATGGCGAGAATACCGGCGAAGAAAACGAGAGTGGATGCTGCAAAGACCATTCTGTCAACTGCCAGTAGGATGGAAAGCTAGGCGATGTACTCGCTGCTGAACTCACACTTGAACCATCCTCCAGGTTTTATACTTTCATTTGTTCTCTTTTTCGGTAGATCCGGGCAACGTAGAAGTTGGAAGACATTGATGATTAGATGCAAGCCAGCCCCTTGCGGTACTATCATTGATCGCCGACACGACCATGCGTTTGAGATGAGCAGTTGACCTGTTCTGCCAAGTCAACTTCGACACGATATGATAGATGTCCTTCACGTGTGTTGCAACTGTCCATAATCGAGCAGCGACCCGACGCACGCAGGCGCTGTTTTACCATATTGGGATCGAACCATGCGTACCCATCGAGAGATGAGTAGACACACCTCCTTCTATAATACCAGACAGAGTAGCAATCTATTGGTACCACCTCATGCTTCTGCAGAAATTCTATAGAATCTCTTCATGCAGGACATGAGGTAACAAATGGTGGAAATATGTTTAAATCCGGGGTAGCCCATTGCTCAATGCAAGGCCATTGGTTGGCTGTTTATATCTCCAATTCCTGGCATGATAGCGAAGTTGGTGCATTGTTTGTTCGCTCGTGCAATGGAGGATGCCGTTGGTTATTACGCCCACAGTGGGGCTCTCTTGCGGGTGTGGGGAGAGGATCACTGTCGAAGGCAAGCTTCACCAAGCGTAAACTTCGGGAAGATCGACCGGAGCCGACGACCCAAATATCCCCCAACAAACAGACATGGGCGCTAACTGCGATGATCACTACTACCGTGACCATGACTTGGAGTGGTAGTGATTCTGAGCACACCACATATCGCATTGTGATTCGTAACTCGGGCTAATCCTCTGTAGATTTGGCTTGTTCAAATCCGACTCTCGTATTTTCGTTGTCAAGCGCCTCAACTTGAGGACCGTACGTAGTAATCATAAATACACTTCTCGACTTCTTAACATCCCATTTGAATGGTATCATATGGTCCACCATGATCACTCTCCGATCCGTCAAAGATGTTCGGTACGTCACCCACGGTGCACTGGTCGCTTGTGTTATCCTGGCCTACGAAAGAGTCAGTCTCAACACGGTTCGATTTCGAACGTGGCTTCATACCTGGGCAGGACACCCATGTGCCAGAATCCTGAATGTGGACTTCACCTGAAGGATGGTGGTAGCCAAGGAATCGACCTGAACGATAGCAAGTGAGTGAATGAATCATATCTGGCGCTCTCGTAGACTAAGAAGCTTACCAGGAAGGATGGGAACGAAATCCTCCCTGTCAAACGAGTTAGCTCCTCTTACACATGTTCCTAAACTCAACGTACTTGTTGTTAATATGTGTCAAGGACACATGAGCGTCAACATAGTCTGCGAATTCTTGATTGCCAACCTATGAGCAGAGCAAATCTCTGGTTAATGAATTGTGGAGCGAACCATACGATGACTTACTCTGGGCATACCATATCCGATAACTCTGAAGCTGACCCCGGAGATGTGGAGTGGAAGATAAACACCATCGAGTAACGCGATGGCAGCACCTAGATTGACAGATGAGTATGGCTCGATTAGGAATGGATGAGCGCCTGCTTACCTAGGGAGTGGCCAACAATGGTTACAGAGGAAGCACCATGTGCCGAAATTGCTTTCTGGACGGCCGCAAGTACCTGGGGAGCTGCTTTGGCTTGCGCATCCCTGAAGCCATCGTGAACACCAATGTCGGAGCTGATACCAGGGAACAGTGACGAGTCGAGGCTTCCTCGGACGGCCTCTGCGTCGGTGAGTAGAGGTTGACTGGACGGAATTCGACGTCAGCTCTGCGACAGAAGGATCTAACGGATGTTATACTGACATTTGCGAGGTATCAGTGCCTTGATGACCGACGATGACCGTGCCTTGGGCTGGGGAATACCCGACATACCCTGTAGATGATTGAGTATTGATTCTTCGGCGTCAATGCGAGATCACCTACAATACTGTGTCGACGAGCCATCACCACCAGACGCGACAGGGATGAAGCCGGAGTTGGCGCTGCAGTGAGTACCGCAATTCCAGGCCAAGGTCGCAGAAGGAGCACAGTAAGCAGCAGCGGCGAAGCTCGAGTAAGGCCTGTAAGACGCGACTTGTGCAGCGGAGAGCGCCGTGATGCTCTGGCGCTTTTGCTGAACTGGAGTCGCCAATGCCAAAGGCAAGATGGCGAGCAGTTTAACAATGGATCCAGCGACAGTGACCTTCATGATGACCTAGAGAGTACCTAGTGAACGACGCGTTCAGCTGAAGTATTGGGATGAGGAGAGACGAGCTCTTGAGTTCTTACCCCTCAGATGAGCCCGCTTTTATTCCTTTCCAGTCCCAAGCAGCCATATGGAGAGCTGGAGAAAGATGTGCTATAATTGCTCATAATTATGATCAATAATCCGGTTGTCGCTGTAGCCTCTTCATATGTCTTCACTCATTTAGACGAATGTGTTATTTTTAGACCTCTGTTCAGTACACATGTGCCACCGCGCTCATGTGGTAGATTGAAGCGGGGCGGATGATCGTATGGACCTCAAGTCAATTAAGCGCCTTGATTGGCCTCCGAGAGCTACCATCGGCGAGTTTTCGCTGAGAGAAGTGCGTAGAAAAGGTCGTCGAGCGAGGATACTAGCCTGATTCCATTACTTTGTGATGAGACAAAGGCCGTCACCTTCTGGGACGATTGCCTCAGAGATAGCAGTCGTAAGACCACAAATCTGTCAACTAGAATAGAAAGACGGCAACCAGACAAGCAAAATCAATGGTTCTTTTTATAGCTCCACACCTGTCATTTAATCGAGCTTGTGTCGGAAGGATCCTCTTGCGGAACAATCATGCGAAGATCGTCTATCATTGACATGAACCTCTCAATGGTTTGGAGAGGGGAAGGGTATATTGCAATCAAAACCAGCATCCAAGTCCCGTTTTCAACTACTTCTTGATATAAGCGTCACACACGTGAGGGTCGTTGTATGCAGCCGGATCCTTGGTCAAGTATCCACGTTCGACACCCTCAAAGTAGGACCTAAACGATGGTTAGCGAAACGTTTCTCGGCTACATAGATAAAGATTTATACCACTGGCGAGCGGTATCTCCTGCCTCGGCTGACTTTTCGATCTTGAAGTTCCAGAACTAAGCTGAGGTCAGCACGGGTTCAAGCTCGAACTTAAGTAGCGAAAACGTACGATCCACCCAGCGTCCTTGCCGTAGTTCAGCTTCTGTGAGTCAGCCCATTTCTTGAGGAAGTCATCCGTGGCGTCGAAATTGGTGGAGAGACCCCATTCTGCAAGTAGATAGCGATGAGTGCGGATCCTCGTAGGCTAGATAAATCCACATTACCGCCGAATACAAGAGGAGAGTTGCCCAGTGCGGCATCCGACTGAATGCGATCGAGGTCTGCAGACAGATACCGAGTGATCAGTCCTCAGCGGCCTTGGAAGAAGGAAACCGTCACTTACTGCAGTTGTGAGTCAAATAGGCGGTTTCATTAGCATCTGCAACACCTCCGAAGCTACCAGAGGTCGTCAGTAGGCGTAAAGGGGTAATAGCCGAGATGGGTACTCACGAGTAGTACAAATGGTTGTCGTAAATCTGAGGTCCAATGGCGGCATCAGCAGGATTAGGTGGGTTATTATGCTGCCAGTTGATATCCATGAACCTGTTGGATTTGCTAAATCAGTCTTTGTAGTCCATATAGCCAAAAAGCATACTCACATTGTAGTCAGAGGCGTCTTGCTATTGGACTTGCTAAAGGCGAAGATATCAGAGATACCCTTTACGCCCAGCTTGAGAAGGATCGGGATAGCGTCGGCGATGGCATCCTTCACATCTTGGTTGAAGATAGAAGGTAACGAGGCGTAGGCTCCCAGAGATACAGTAGAGTTGGCAGAGACGGAAGCCTGGAATTTGAGGGAAGAGGAAGGAACGGGAATCCCTAATAAGAGTTCGACAGCGCGAACGGTTGCGACGAAGTTCTTCTGGACTGGCACGATTATTAGCAATGCAGTCAAATGCGATTCACATCTACCCACAGTCTCCGTATCCTGGTGTATTATTGGCGTCCATATCAATCTCATTGACAGCTTCAATGGACACGACGTTGCTGAAGGCAGAGTCAACATGGGAAAGAGCTGTCATGACTGCAGTCCAGACGAGTGCACGACCGTAGTTGTAAGGCGTCTTCAAGGTACCATGAGTTCAATCTGAACAAAAACAGGATTTGACGACGTACATAGAATTCGAGGTCAGCCGTGCATCGACCAGCAAATTGTTGATTGGTGGCTTGGACGCCAGGTGGCGCATGATGATCGAGAACGGCAACGATTCCGGCATCGGCTAGTTGCTTCAGTCCACGTCGCTGTCAAATGTATGGTTCAGAAAACTTCATTGGAAGTGAGCAAGAGAGTGTACTTACGAGTTCGGCCAAGCCACCTCTGGGATAGAACTCCTTTGTCCGGTCGACGAGGTCCTCTACGATCCAATAACCGAGCTGGGGAATAAAGTCAATGCTGCATCGTAACCGCTGCGGCTGGAAGTACTCACAGGGATGCGAACGGTGTTGATTCCGAGGGACTTAAGATGGTCAACGTCAGACTGAGTGAACCACGTATCCCTGCAAAGAGTATCATTCAGACGCTCGGATGACTTGGATGACGCGTTTCTCACCAGTGCTTTTTGAACTTTGCATCCGCAGTGTCGGGGTACGCCTGAACTAACGCGCTAAACGCGTGGGTGAGTATGAGGGGTGGTAGTAGAAAGTAGCAGAAGTTGCTTACAATTCAGAGCCAATACATTGTGAGCAATCACAGTTAATCTCGCCACCCATGGTGACCCATTCTATACACTTGTGTCAACTTGAGGACGCTTATTAGGCGTGGCTACGCTTACCATGGGGAAGCATCCAGGGCTCGATGAGTAGCCTATGGTCTATGTTAGACTATCACGCTGTACAGAGCTAGTTTATGACATACCATGAGCCCAAGTTCACACCATAGATCTTCTTTGGAAACTTTGCAGCCGAGACAGAGGCTAGTCCAAGAGAAAGAGTAGCAATACTCCAGAGAAGCGAGCGCATCTTGCCAATAGACGTCTTACGGGTAGGGAAGGAGGCCGAGGAAGGCTAAAAGATCGTCGGATTAAAAGAATGTGGGATTTATACCTTGAGGGTATAAATTGAACCGGGTAAAGATGGCGGAAGCTCTTGCTTTCTGGTAAAGTCGAACGGTATGGTCCCACCGACGTGGCAGAAAAGACCGAAAAGAACTTTGAGTATATGAGCCGCTCAAAATGACATATTAAACCGCGCTAACGGCGGTCTCCTTGTGGGACATTAGGTCATTTGAATTGGTTAGCGTTCAGGAGCTTCTTCGGTTTAGAACACGCTAGGCGGAACGTCGGCGGAAATCATTGAACAGAGGTGGGTCTGAGTTCGTCAACGTTGTTTATAGGGGCTCTAGAGCGCGGCTGACGATGTTGAACGCGTGGAACAAGGTGCACTTCGAGAATGTCTGCATGAAAGTTCGTGTTAATGGGCAAAGTTACGCGTGTCCGTTTACCGCGAACTCGACGACGTGACCAATAGAAGATGTCACGAGACTGCTTAGTCATCTATTTTTTCTGATCCGCCTTTCTTCTGGACCCTTTTTGGAAAGACGCCGAGCCGGTCCTGAAAGGACCCAAGTTTTTACGGTCATCGAGGCTTGAAGACCATGTTGTTATTCCCCGCCAATCCTTCAGTTCGGGATGCTGCAACTCCTTGAAGTTGCCTTGAAATCGCCTGGACCCTTTACACCCAATCGCCAAGCTCAGAGTTGTCGTGATTCGAGAAATGATAGAAATCCGCATGGCTGTCAAGGAAAGAGGACTACCATCTGTCGCCAATCTGCCCTCACCAGTTGTTCTGCGTCGTGAATGCCAATCCGTCGGTTTGCATGGCAGTATGCTGAATGCCACATATAATGAGAAGAAACAAATAGCAACAAGCCTGTTTCCATTCTTTCCGCTCGTCTCCCTTTGTTTTTGTCTTCCGTTCAACCTTCGTCTGCCTCTGCGATGGCACCTTCTTTTGTTTCTTCATTGTATATATTCAGCACACTCGTTTCTTTCTCTTCCCTAGGAGCTCTGGCGGCACCTATTTCCCAGCAGTCGAAACGTCAAAGCGGATTCACCACTCTTAGCACTGCTCAGATCAACTCTTTCGCACCGTTCACTCACTATGCTAGCACCGCTTATTGTCCTTCATCCGAAACTTTGACATGGTCTTGTGGAGGTAGGTGACTCCAAAGTCACAAGAGCGATTACTCTGCTGACTCTAGTTCTTCAGCCAATTGTGACGCCAATCCTGGCTTCCAACCTGTTGCATCTGGTGGAGATGGCGATAGCGTCCAGTTCTGGTATGTTGGTGTCGATCCCGACTTGGAGGTGAGTTATTCGCGAAACGGAGAGATTGGCTTGTGTTTATTCACGATATGATATGTAGACGGTCATAGTTGGTCATCAGGGCACGGATCCGAAGAAACTGTAAGTCTCGATATCCTCGATGTTTGTGGTCGCTCTATCCTTTCGCCTCCGCTGGCTTCGGGTCGCTCACGGCTTCGATCATTACATACGACAACCCACACCTCTTCTGGCCTCTTTCGAAAACGAATACTGATTTCGTTGCCCCGCATATAAGGATGCCGTTACTTACGGATGCCGACTTCTTCCTCGACAACCTCGATACGACCCTCTTCCCCGGTCTCAGCTCCGATATCAAAGTCCATAACGGATTTGCAGATGCCCATGCTGAGTATGTTGTGTCTGCCCGGCAGATGGTGTCCAATGCTCACATAATTTATCAAAGAACCGCTAGCGATGTCCTCTCTGCTGTCCAACAAGCTTTGGATCAAAGTGGCGTGAATCAGGTAACAGTCGTTGGACACTCCCTCGGTATGTTGATCGTCGCTCCAATTAGTATGTATGGGATAATCTAATACGGGGTTCCGATTGAAAAGGTGCCGCTAAGGCTTTGTTGGAAGGCGTCTTTTTGCCTCTCCACCTTCCCGGTGTCCCAGTTAAGGTGATAGGTTACGGAATGCCGAGAACTGGCAACCAGGAGTTCGCAGACTATGTCGATGCAAACCTGGATGTAACCCACGTCAACAACAAGTATGAATGGGTGCTTTTTCGACGTCTGACTGTTGCTAACCTTCGTTGCACCACTTTGTAGGCAAGACCTCGTGCCTATATTGCCTGGTATGTCGATCGTTGTTCTGCTGCCCGATACGAGCGCTCACATACAATTCGTTTCCGATAGGTCGATTCTTGGGATTCGCTCATGCCTCTGGCGAAACGCATATTCAGAATGACGAATCCTGGGTTGCCTGCCCGGGACAAGACAACACGAATGCTCTATGCACGGTTGGTGACGTGAAGAACATCCTCCAAGGAAGCATTTCTAACCACGATGGTGCGTATATGCGCTGATTTCTCTTGCGATCGAGAAGTTAGGATGTTTTCCACAATCTCTGCTTCCGTCATTTTCTTCTGATTTCTTGTCCTCCATAAGTCTAGAGCTGACATGGAATTGTAGGTCCATACGCTGGAATCAAAATCGGATGCTAGTTTACCGAAGGGGCCGTGCTCTTCGTAGCGTGACCTAGGCAGATACCCTCTTGGGGATCTCATGACATCGGGGAGTGATCGGGGACCTAGAGTTTCTGTGGACGTTTGGACATTGGATGTTTCCTAGGGTCTTTTTCATTTCTACACCTTTGGACTGTTACTATATCCACTGTAGCTAGTTGGTAATTTTCGTGCTAGTGGTTGCGGGGGGAAAGAAAAATCTTGCTTCGGAAACGCGTGCTCGAAGATCTCGGTGGCTCTGCAGGAGGTGGGTGGTAGATCAATGCCTCATCTTTGTGTTTTACCCACATCACCACCACTTGTTGGATGGCGATATCATCATAACATCAAAAAGTGCCTGTCTCCTAAGGACTAGATCTTCTTCGATGTCCTCTGGTTCCAAGATCCCGGAGAGCACAGTCGTAATTGAGTTCGTTGCTCAACTCTGAAAAGAAGTGGATGGATTTTGACAGAAATTGTATCTACATCGCGACTGGGATGATGCTTCCCCGCCCACGTTGTTTAGGATGTCAAGGACTGACGTCGGGTGATGGAGATGAAAGGGGTTTAGTGATTCTCACTTCGTGCAAGGGTCCAGTGTGTGTGTGCGCCTATTGTCACGGCTGCGAGCAAAGCCGTAAAACAGAAGCCGTTATCCGGGATCATAGAAACAAGGACTAGAGCCTTAGAGCTGTGCAGTTTGTTTGAGCCGCCTGAACAGTTTGAGCACGAAAGATATATCGTCTTTCGATTCAGTTGAGACGACCTTTCGACGTCAGGGCCTCACTTACCCAACGATGGCCCAGCCAGACGACGTGCCCGCGGTATCAAGCAATTCTTCCCAGCATCACGCCCATTCTCCAACACCGTCCACGAGTTCCTTTACGACCAAGGCGTCTGAGACGTCTTCAACGATCTCATCCACCACCTCCCAACCACATTTTGGACGGAGAAGAGCGTTTACGAACGCCAGTATAACAAGCGACATCGGTTCTCCCACACTCGCTCCACCTCCTACTTATAGCACTGTGTTGGACATGTCGGTGACAATGGCAGATTCTGCCAGTGTTACCAGTCCAAGCCCTTCGATGACGAGTCTGAGTCCTAACGCTCAGCAGCTACAGTACAACAGGATGTCGAGAGCACCGTCATTCCTAGGAAGACCCTCACAATCACCACTGGGCCCAAGAACGCGGTTTGGGCCACGCGCGATGTCCACTGGTCCCGGCTCAGTACCAGAAACGCCCATATCATCGACACCTCCACCATTACCATTAATACCACCTGTACCACCAATACCACCGTCCGTTTCAATAGCATCGTCAGACTCGTCACCAAACACGACTGCAAGAGATTCACTCTTTGCATCGCCAACTCATGACCCTTCCCCTCAGTATCCAGGTCCTGCTACGGATTCACCAGCGCCTACTGAAATTACACTACCATCGATAGGGGAACATGACGATCCACCACCACCTCATTCACCACCAAGAACAGCTGCTATAGTGCTACCTCCTGCTCCAACAATACCTCCGCCAAATCCGCCAGCGACACCTAATTTGCCACCGGTCCCGACACCGGCGTCTATAACCTTTTCAATATCACAAAATGAAATCAGTGCTTCTTCTTCTCCTGTCATACAGCCGTCAAGTCCAGCCCCCTCCGCGTCTCCTCCATTGCAGAATCGACCGACAGCGAAGCGGAATGGTACCATCAAGAAGAAAATATCGGCCAAGCCGGCGATGCTTATACCCACACCGAAGTTGTCATTTGAACCTGTCACTGTGGAATTCAAGAGTCTACCCCTGGAAGCATTTCTATGTACGTTCTCTGCGATACTGGCCTTTTTTTACTGACACCATTTCGCGCTCCCAGGGACTTTGGATAACGCAGAGCTTCAGAAACTCGTTTCAAGAGCCATCCGGAGTTCTGCACGTGAATCTTTTGTTCGCCTACTATCTCTTGACAACCTCGACCGAGCCATCCCGGAAGAGATTGACCGACTGGAAGGTCTGAAAGCCCGGACACAGGCTAGCTATCGTTTCATGACAATGAAGCGAACGATGTTACTACAGGCCTTGAATCAATCCAGCGCAACTGGGGAGGTGAAGGTTGGAGAAGATGGGCTAACTGGAGGCAGTAGTTTTGCCAAGCAACTGTCGGAGACCTGTGCGGAATGTGACAAGGCTCTGCAAACTATCGTGCAGACATCAGATCAAATTCTGCAACTGCAGAAGTTGGTCGATGTTCATTGGGCTAGCGCTTTGGCTATTGCCCTTAGGAAGCTCAATAAGAGCTATGCCAAGAGGACAGAGGAGCTAACGGCGACGAGGGAAAGGGTCACGAATTTGGAGGATGAGCTGAAGGAGGCGTGGGACCATGCGGCCAAATATGCTGAGGAGATGGATGATATGGAGAAGGACACTGGGTTTGTTTCAGACGAGGAGCCTGAAGATGAGGACGATGTGGAACCTCGAGAGGATCCTGAAGAGCCCGCGGAGGAGATTACACCAACACCCGCAGCCGCAGAGCCAGCACAGGCACAGGTTGAAGACAAAATCCAGGACCCCTCCGATACAGAGTCAGATTCTGAGCTTGACGAGGCTGAAGTTGCCATTATCGAGAAAGCGGAAGTCGTCGCATTGCCACCCTCCCGGCGTGCCTCAACGATTTCTGACACTGTTCTCCGACGAGGCACCAAAGCTTCATTCCCACCTATTCCTCCACCTCTACCTCTAAACATGTTGCCAGAGTTTACCCCCATATCGCCAATGCCTCGCCTTTCTGGCATTGGGAAATCCCCTCAATCAGGTCCTGGCCTCAATATAGCTGGTTCACCAACAACGCCCGTTGCATCAAGCTCACGACCTCCTTCAATGCCACCGCGCTCTCCTCTTCCCCCCGTACCTCCACCAAAAGACCCCGCACGTTATGCCAAACACAATCGACGTGCATCCGATGCAGTTAGCATTCGTTCAACCCGCTCGACAAAGAGTGTTGCAAGAAGTGTTAGGTCTACTCGTCAATCTCAAGCTTCTGCACTTCTCAGCCCTGGTTCAAGACCTGGATCTCGTCTTGATTCCCGACCGAACTCGTCCATGACAGATAGTGCATCTCTCACTGGACAGTCAAGATTGAGTCAGGTATCTGCAGCCAAGGCAAGAAGTCATAGAGCATCAAAGGGAAGCTTGAGGATCCCTAGGACACCTGGATCTTCATACCTTGATCAACCTCCCGTCCCTGACTTGCCTCCTGAATTCTTGGCTGCTGCATCAGCTATGAACACCCCTTCGACCTCAGCCTTGATTAATAATACCACACTTGCGATTGCCGACGACGAGGAACCTGCCAAGGAGGATATCCTGTCAACTGAAGGAAAGATCTCGAGGATCAGGCGGACAAGTCTGGATATGGGTAGTTGGATTGGTGTTAAGAGAGCCAAGACGCTGGGTGCATCTCGAGCAGCTGGAGATGGCCTCCTTGGTTCCAATGAAGAAGCGAAGAAGCCCAGTAGGACAGTCGACGACATTGACTTTAGGCCTATTTTCGTTGGTGAGATTCAGAGACCGAAGAAACCTTCACGGCCGGTTCCTGCAGGTATGTTGTACATACTTCTTCGAGCAATTGTCTTATACTGACGGTGATTTATAGTCCCAGATGAACTCGCCCAAGAGGAGATGGCTGAGGAGATGGCTGAAGAATGGCTTTCAACCGACGAGGCTGCTGCTGCTATCCGACAACAGATGGGACAGAACGCTGCTCCGAGGGACTCCAACTTATCTTTCTCCCGATACTTCCATCGTGTCGCACGTTCTTTCGACACAGAAGACGTTCTTGACCTTGACCTTAATCTTTCACTACCCGATGGTCAGTCACAGGCTGACGAAGAGGAAGAGGGCGAGGAACTTGAAGAGGAGGAGGAAGAGATCGAAGAGGAGGAAGAGGAAGAGGAAGAATACGACGAATTCCCTGCCTCAGCCACCGAAGAATCCGCTGCCAACGCCATTCTCGCAACAGATTCGTCCCCTCTGTCCCACTTCACCGAATACTCCTACTCGGGATATGCTCAATCCCCAGATGATCTAGCTCAAGAGATTACCCTCATTCCTGCCGACGCCACACTCGCGGATTCAGTAGACAAGTCACTTCCTCCTACACCACAAGCCCACGCTCGAAAACCCTCTACCGGCTCAGCCAATTTCAATCCTAACGTCACCGACCCACGGATCCTCTCAGCTTTGTCAAAGCTTCCTCTTGGTCGGAATACATCTTTGAGAGGTCGACCGCTGATGAAGAAGCGCTACTCTCTTCATCTACCCATATTCAAGAACCGTGTTTCTGTCGTTCCTAAAGTTGGCGATATTAAGTCGAAGAAGAACGAGGACGTCGGGGTTACTAGTGAACCTGAATCAAGTGCTGCTAGCACATCGACTTCAGCGTCGACGTCGCTAGGTATTAAGATGGGAATCAGCAAGAGTGCACTTGGGAGTGTGAGGTCTCTGCCAGGGAGATTAACTGGTCATGGTGGTGGTTCATCATCTTCAGTATCATAAGATACTTCCGGACTTGAACATCGTTCTTTTATTTCATGTGCTTAATTTTATACCGGATCCCACATTCTTTCGTTGTATATTCATTTCGTTTTGATCTGTACATATTTGTTGTATTGCTCCATCCACTCTTTCTCTTTTTATGTCTTTGCTTTACCTTGAATGACCAGCTTATAGCACACTATATTCCCTCCTGACTACATACCATCCAAATTACTATACCGACCTGGAGTCCGCTAACTACCTTAATCTGTTGTGTTTGTGTTTGATTAATCATAATTAAGAGATACTTGAACATGTGTGGAGCTACAATTACAGAGCAGAAGAGTACAAGCAAGATGAAGGAAAGTTCTGAAGAATCAAGCTTTGGCAAACCTCAAAGCACCTGCATTGTCGATGAGGGTGAATTTGTGGCCTGCAGGTGTGTTGACCGAAGTTGCTTTGATAGCTGCAGACAGTCCAGTCGTTCCAAGGAGACCAGCGGATACGATGCTCTTTCCCAACGTAGATACCTAGCAAGGGTGCGTCAGTGTAGCTCAGGATGGCGCATAGATGACATACGTTGATTTCAGCCTGGTCGGTGACAAAAGAGGCCAACTTGGTGATTCCACTGTAATATTATGAGTTACGGTTGGCAGGCCGCTGCATAGGGATGGCTTACCCAAAGATACTTTCACCGAGCCTGACCTTTGACCTGTGCGTTCCAACAAGCAGTCCAGGTCGGAAGATGATGGTGTCGCTATACCCGAGTCCAGCGAGGGCGTTCTCGGTCAATCCTTTGCTCCTAGACGCAACAGTCTATCAGACACTATGCCTAGGAGATACAAAGGGTACGTACTTGGGATATAGGAAGGGTGAAGTTGCACTTGCACCGGCTGACTGATGAAGGAGGTAGGCATTAGTAAAGGTGTTAGAGTAATTGGAGGCGCGTAGTAGACTAACCGAGAGATAGACCAGTCGCTGGGAAGCATCGGTCTTTGCTGCACGAGCCGCATTAACGACATATTCTCTGTCGATCTTCTCGAATGCCTCTGCACTTCCAGCATCAGCCTTTGTCGTTCCAAGTCTAAATGACGAGTTTCAGTCAGCTTGGTGCATGACATCAACCTAGATGTCAACGAACGTCACATAGACAACATCCCATTTTTCATCCTTCAACCCAGCCTCTTCAAGTTTTTCGAAGTCAATCTTCTTCTGGATAAGCTTATCTTTGTCGCCAGGGAGGGCAGCCAGATCTGTTACTCTTCGTCCAAATTCACCGACTTTAGTGAATTCGGACGAAGCCAAAAGTTCTTTGAGAACGTGTTGGCCAACTTGGCCGGTGGCTCCTATGAGTAGTGCGGTTTTGCCTGCCATGGTGGTTGAGGGGATGAGGTGACGACCGGTGAATGCGTGAACCAGTTTATATAGTTGGCGTTAGCGAGGTTCGAACCTCATTTGCCTTGGTTTTGCGTCATCTGTCGGCTTGACGTCCGGCGATTTCGGTTAACCTTTTGAGTGGCTGTACACCTTTGAACTTCAGGTCGTCTCTTCAGCTCCCTTGCCTCTTCCTCCTTCTCCTCTCCTTCTTGGAGAAGTTTATATTCTCACATTCTGCCCTCCGTAACGCTTGGGACTGAGAGTGTGACATAGGTGTGGCACGGTTTGGCTGGGATCATGATCAATTACAATCGATTGGTCGAATCAAAGTGGATTTCAACAAAATTCAAACCACAGTTTCGGCACTTCAAGTCATCGTTCCACTCAACGGCTTGGTAATCCTCTGATTATCCCGCCAGCTTTGATCAACGAGCTTTCACTTCAGAAAGGACTGGACCATCGAACCACCGACTCGGAGCTCGTGTGGACTTCAATTTCTAGGGAAGGTCCCGACGGTGGCTGTGTAAAGTATTGATCTTCCGCATATGCGGTCAGCTGTTGAGCCGACCTCTTCACCCATTGGTCAACCACAATGTATTCTATCACCCCACAGCTCGCCTTCAGGTCGAGACCCACAGCATACTGCGAAGTATCATCTCTCTCTACTACTACATTGTTCTCCCCTTTTTAGCACCTCATGATAGAAATCGAAGTACCTATGGAAGTGTGCGAGCTCATACTGAGCTTTCTGGACCGGAAAAAGGATCGGGACACTCTGCGCAACACAGCGCTCGTGTCCCGGTCCTTCCTGGAAGCGACACGCCGTTTCGAGTTCTATGAGCTTGACTTCGTGCCGTTCACGAAGGACCCTCCGACTGTGGGACGGGACCTCAGCTTTCTATACCCTCACCGTGAACGTCGTGTTCTGCACAATCTCCTATGGACGCGCCCGGAAATCAAGTTGTATATCCGAAAGCTATCCATCCTCTGGCCCACGGACAATGTAACCCAGATAACCTCCGACATTCTTTCCGTCCTTCGACTCCTCGCTGGTTCTCGTCTTTCCCTAACATCCCTGACCCTGCACGGTTGCACATTCCATCATGGCCCAAGGGGCCTCTTTGCGGGTCGATACACTCATACCGTGGCAGAGGAAGACGTCCTTGTTAAGCTCATCAAAGCTTCACCACAACTAGAATCACTTCACCTCTCTGACCTGTGCGTGTTGATCCCATTGGAGATCATCGCAGCCGCAAGCAGTCATATCAAGAATGTCACCATACACCGATCCAAAGGACAATGCCCGGCCTATACCTCTCCCAGTGTCATATGCGCTGCTAGTGCTCGTAGATGGGGAGTTGTGGAACAGAAGAAGGCTACGCTTGAGAGATTGGAGCTGCGCGGGGATAGAGGTTATTTGCAGGTCTGGATGGCGAAGAGGTTGAGCGCACCGGATTTCCCAGTCAAGTTCACTCGCCTCAAGGAAGTTTTCTTATACGACTCCGGTAGTAAGAACCTCGAGTCTTTGACTGGGATTCTCAGCTCGTGCGAGAAATCTCTCGAGTTCCTCGGGCTTGGTGTTTCTCGTAAGTCTACTCTCCGCCATATCCATTCACCCTTTTCTCAATTCTTACGATCCTTGCAGAGCTTCCAAGCTTCAGCATTCAACGCTTTCGCAACCTGAAATCCTTCTACGTCCACGAAAACGTGTCACCTAAACCGACACACGAAGCCTACGAATTCGAGGGCCTACAACACCTTCCGAGCCGTATTCAACGTTTCGGCGTCTACCTTGACCTATTCTACTGGACTGGTCCCACTATGGATCAAGCTGTTCAGTCACGTCTGGAACATCTGGACATCTTCATAGCCGGATTACTCCACGGACGCGAAGATCTCAAATGTGAGGTCTATGTTCATGGCCTTCGTGATGAGTTCAAGGTCGAACCTTCGGTGTTGCAAAAGTCCATTCAAGGATGGCTTCCTGTGTTGGGCAATGCAGATTTGTTGGTGTATGAGGAGGGAGTGGAGAGTTATTCTGATGATGCGAGGATCATACCTATTATTCGGAGTGCGAGATTTGGTCATATGGGCTACGATGTTTCTTCACGGACTTAGTATTTTGGTGTTACTGTATTGTGTCCGGATCTTTGCTTTGTTTGCTAGGATTCAGAAAGCCGTTTATATTTACTAGGGTTCAGAAAGGATAGTAAGAGGCCCCGTATTTGAGACTACGCCTGCAGCTATTATCTCAAATAGCTATTTTGGGCGAACAAGCAAAAGTAGACGATGGTCCATCTGTGGCTTCGGACACCTCTTGCCCATGATTGCGCCACAACATTTGTTTGTTAAGCTTTGCACTTATTGAAACCACACCGAACTCAATAGAGACTTGTTCTCCACAACCACCACCAATTAGGCCACCACTCATGTCGTTCGTTGTTTATGAACCAAGATTTGGTTGACAGAATAAAGTATGGCTTATCTCGCACTGCGGCAGTGAGACTTTATCGCCTGGCTTTTATCTTCCGATGGCTTCAACACGTAAAAGAGCCACTGGCGCTTTTGTGAGCCTGAACACAATCCGCGGCCTCTGGTATCATGGTGCCCACTCTGTCGATCCAGCAAGCGTATTTAAGCTGCCATATACTTGACTTTTGGTACAAGCAACTCAGCCCTTCCTCAAGCTCGTATGAACTCTGCTGCACAATTCACAACGACTCAAGCTTCCTTTCCTTCGGCATCCGCCGTAAATATGCACGTTCCCTCTTTTCAGGCTATTGGGACCCATTCACGTACTGGAGACGAATTTCAAGCCTCTCAACCGCAAGGATCTTGGTATACGCAATTCACGTGCCCTTCCCCCTCCCTATACGCCGATGGCAGGCCAAATACTGCTTATACTACTCATAATCGACTTCCGATGAGTCCTGATGCTAATCGGCCTGTCTTGCGACCACCATGCATTGATTCTGCATACCTCCAACCAGAGGCCACCGCCCCCAATCTACCATTCATGGCACCTCCTTCCGATCAATACGTTGACGACCCTATGGATGTTGATATTGAGCCTCAGCCAGTAACTTCATTCACGCCGAACCCTACTCCAACCGTCGATTCGATGCCTCTCGGAGTCTCAAGACCACCTCTAAATGTTAGAGTGAGGATGCGAGATAGCTCGCCGAATCCAGGCAGTCAAATCAAGCCAAACCACGTATACATTCTCGACTACGGAGACCAGAAACCTGAGGCCGTCGAATGCACCGCCGCAGGTCAGAGGTCCCATCAGTGGCCCGCGCAGACAATAGACACAGGCTGACCGTTCAGAATATCCGGGAGTCTAAAGCTCGTCAAAGGGTCGGGATTGCGAGCCAGGGCAGTATCTATGAACTTAAAGTCTCGACAGCGAATAGTAGCCAACTGGAACTACCGCAGAAAGCCTACGAATGCGTATCGCCTGGTAGCATTGTGCGGAGCGAGCTTTCTTTCGACTGTGACGGCGATATAGATATAAGCATTACGGTTGAACGTGTTGGAGAGATTACTGAACCGACTATCGGCTTTCATGTCAACAATCACCTCTCTATTCGTCCCCGGGAGGTCATACTTGCGATGCCCAATGGCACGGAGATTGGTCTCGTGGGTCACCAACACATCATCCCTAGGTTCTATGTCTTGTAGGGGCTTCCAGTACAAGAGATCAGATAAATAAGTACGTCAGTTTGCCTGATTGATGATTTCGAGAACAGCACTCATAGGAATGTAAATCTGGGACAAGTCGTGACATGGTAAGAGGATAGGTTCTTCCCAGCCCCTTCTCATGATCGTCGATCTCTCAAAGCTAGCTTTAGAAGAATGCAATCAAGTCGCCGCCATCCTGTCAAATCACTCATATGCTATCAATCGAACGAGGAAGGGGAGCATAAGCCTGTATAATACCGACGTATCTTCTACCATTGCGCTATATGTACCTACGTACAATCCAAGTTTACAATTCATATGATTGACCTCATTAGTTATTCACCCAGCATGTTGATACTTCGCAAAACCATCGAGAAGAGACGCCCATCTCCCTGAATTCCACGAGGTGACATCTTTCCATTCCTTGCTTCCCTCTCCGAATACAGTCCTGACCCAGATGACGAAAGAGGCGACAACAAAGTCGGAGAATCCAGGCGCCTTTCCGAGGAGGTACGGTCCATCTGCTTGTCCTTTCTCATAGAAAGAGTTGATTGCGTCAAAACCGGCCTTGACCTTTCCCCATTCTTGCTCGCGAGCTTCTCCTTGTGGAGTCACTTCCTCGATCTTCTTACCGAAAACCGCCTCACGAGTTTGCCTGAAGTACGGCTGACTGGCTTCATTCAAGAGCGTGAAGCTCTGTGGGATTCCGAACTGGAAGATGGGGAATACTTTCTCCGAAAAGGCGGAGATGAACGCGTATTGCAGTGCGTTCGGACCGGTAGGGAAGAGTTTTGGTGTATCGGGGTATGTCTTGTCAAGATATTCGGCGATCACAGCTGATTCGGTGACATATTGCTTTGTGGAGGGGTCGTAGATAGCGGGTAGAGTGTAATGAGGAGATCCGTCGG
The DNA here is from genome assembly GCA_015708445.2 of Clitopilus hobsonii. Taxonomy (NCBI): domain Eukaryota; kingdom Fungi; phylum Basidiomycota; class Agaricomycetes; order Agaricales; family Entolomataceae; genus Clitopilus; species Clitopilus hobsonii. Next base: position 2,374,583 of record CP068000.1, on the reverse strand, counting down.
GTTTTTTGGATGTCGGTTCAGCACCCCAGGATTTGAGCTTTCCTGCGATGTCTGGGTATTCAATCCATTCGGTGGTATAGGGGATGCCCTTGTAGTTCAAGGCGAAGCTAGAAGGGACGACTTGTCAATCAGCGAGCTAGAGAGCTTGTTCGAATGCACGTACCGTGCCTTCCAAGTATTCGGCGACCAAGTGCCAACCGTCGAAGGGATATCGTAGAAAATGATCTTATCATTGGACATTGTCAAGATGGGGATTGATTTGACAAGAGTCTTCGCAGAAGCACTATATACTGCTCAGGCTTCTTCCTCTCGGCACTGCCCATCGCTGATTCAGCTCGTCCCTTGTGATTACAGAGGATGACTGAGCAGGACCTGAGTTATCGTGTGGCTTCGAACCCAGTAGTACCGATCAGCCTGAGCCTTTATCGATGTACCTGCGTCGATGCGAAAGTACGGCATTGCCTCATTCGGAAATCAAAGTCTGACTCCCTTCGGACCCGCCCCATTCTGGGCATTTTATGCCGTTTATCGTGTCACGATGATGAGCTCTTGCGTAAGGTATTTTGAGCCATCCCGGATCCAGCCTTGGATCTCTCCGCTGGTGCGGAGGGAGACTCCGAAAGAGATCCTACGTAACGATGGAGGTCAAAGAGCTCCGAAGCGGCGTCGGGCTGACGCATGATCACGGTCACGAGGTATGTCACTCAGAATTGGCTCGCGCGTATCTCCTCCGCGTCCGAAGGCTTTCGAACATTCCTCGATGTCATGATGTACATCGGCATAGAAATCTCTGAATGTTCCATCTCATTATACAACAGCCTGATACTCTTGGAACCTCTGAATAATACCAGCCCATCTGCCGTCATTCCACTGGCTGACTTCCTTCCATTCATCACCATTCTCTCCGAAAAGCAATTTGATGAATAGGACCCAACCAGCCACAACGAAATCACAGAAACACGGTTCCTTTCCCAACAGATATGGCCCGTCGGTTGCGCCCTTCTCGAACCAGCCATTTACAGTATCAAACCCCTCTCGAACCTTAGCCCACGCTTGAACAAGGGCATCACCAACAGGGTATAACTCCTCCATGGTCTTCCCGAAAAGCTTCTCCCTAGCCGGGTAAAGGTACGCTTGGCTGGCGGGATTTGCTTTCTTTACGGCCGTAGGAACACACATTGGCGCCAAAGACCACATTTTCTTCTCGAAGACCTCGTAGAACGCATACTGTAGCGCACGAGTCCCATCGGGGAAGAGTTTTGGCGTATCGGGGTACTGCTTGTCCAGGTAGTCCACGATGAGGTCCGACTGTGAGATGGCTGCTCCAGTTGAAGGATCAACCATGGAGGGGACGCTATAATACTTGGTGCCATCCGGCTTGGTCGCTGAAGCGGGGATACCAGCTTTCTTGCAGGTCTCCGCTATATCTGGGTATTCTACCCATTCGGTCCTATACGGAATCCTTTTATAGTTCAGAGCGAGACTGCGACCTGTATGAAGTCAACTGTATCAAGACCGTCTGCTCATAGGAACATACCGGACTTTCCAAACATTTGGAGAGAAAGCCTTGGTTGGGATGAACTCAACATTAGCGGGAACATCGTAGAGGATGATCGGCTGGGTAGTCGACATACTTATTGGTCGCTTGCAAGATAAAGCCAACGCCTCGCGGGCTGTTATATGACCTCTTGGAACGTCGCGCTGCGCAGCCGATCTAGCATTGATGACTCGTCCATAAGATTAAATTGGGTCAACTGACCACGCCTTGGAGCTGTGGCTGATACTAATTCATTCTAATCGCTCTGAAGGTGTTTCAACGTGAAGTTTGGTTGTATTCGGTCAGAAGTTCCCTCCATAATTGTCTACTCTTTGACGATCTGATATTTCTCAAATCCATCGACAAGCGCGGCCCAGCGACCGTTATGCCAAGTGGTAACGTCCTTCCACTCCTCGCTCTCCTCTCCAAAGATCAACTTGATAGAGAGAACCCATGCCGCGATCACGAAGTCGGCAAACCCAGGTTTGCTGCCCGTCAAGTACGGACCTTCAGTCTTTCCCTTCTCGTACCAGGCATCAACGCTTCCAAACTCCTCCTTGACCTTCGCCCATGCCTGAACCAAGGCTTCACCGACAGGGTAGAGCTCCTTCAATGACTTGCCGAAGAATTTCTCCCTGGTGAAATGAAGATAAGGCTGGCTCTGGGGGTTCATCTTGTCGATGCATGTCGGGATCAGCATGGGGAATATTGAGAATATCTTGGCCTCGAATACGTCGTAGAACATGCTCTGCAACCCAAGTGTTCCATCTGGGAATAGTCTGGGTGTATCAGGATACTGGTCGTCCAGGTACTTGATGATTTTCGCAGACTCGGAAATGCAAGCACCGGTGGAGGGGTCGATAATGGCGGGGCAACTGTAGTATTCTGTTCCATCTGGCAATAACCTGGACGGGGGAATACCAGCTTTCTTGTGAGCTTCTTTGATGTCAGGGTATTCTATCCACTCAGTGCGGTAGGGAATCCCTTTGTAGTTAAGAGCATATCTGATAGCATGTTAGTCGATCTCTTTCCAAGAGTCGAGATGTACCATGCTCACCGAACTTTCCACATATTTGGAGACCATGCCTTGGAGGGGATGAGCTCCGTATTCGCAGGGATGTCGTAGAAGACGATGGGCTGAGTGCTTGTCATATCTCACTGTTGCTTGTGGATGATGGTTCTTGTCTAGATATTTCAACGTCCTTTTATAAAATCAACTCGCCAGCGCCTAGACAAAAGCGGAACTTTCTTTTCCTCAACAAGAACAATCGCTCTGATGCATCAGTCAAATTCCACATGTTCCATATAGGCTGCGGATTCAATTTGGATGACACATCCACTGAACGACGGAACGAGAAGAACCTTGGGGAGCTCGTGCTAACGCGCTAAGGTCGAGAGTTGCGATGGAAAGCGATGATCACGGCGTCATTTGCCGCATCATGGGGTAGGCGAAGGGCTGTACACACTCAGTCCACAACGATTTCATCTTGGAGACCGCCTCAGGATCTCAGGTCGGAAGTGAAAGATACCAGCATCCACCACCATTTAAGTAATTGATTCCGATTACGCTACGAGAATGACTCCCTACTTGTCGACGGCCGCGTACTTTTCAAATCCGACAACAATCGCCGCCCAACGGCCATTGTGCCAAGTAATGACGTCCTTCCACTCTGAGCTCTCTTCTCCAAGCACAAGCTTGATCGAAAGGACCCAAGCCGCCACCACGAAATCAGCAAAGCCAGGCTGATTGCCCAACAAGTACGGCCCATCAGCTTTTCCCTTCTCATACCACGCGTCGACACTATCAAATTCCTGCTTGACTTTGGCCCATGTCTGTGTCAGGGCATCACCTACAGGATAAAGCTCCTTCATCGATTTTCCAAACATTTTCTCCCTAGTGGCATAAAGGAATGGTTGGCTCCTAGGAGACATCTTTTGGATGCTGATGGGGATGCATACAGGAAGCATCGCATGCATCTTGTTCTCGAAAGTACCATAGAATGCATGCTGTAACGCGTGTGTTCCATCTTGGAAGAGCTTTGGTGTATCTGGGTACTGCTTGTCAAGGTACTCGACGATTTGAGCACTCTCAGCAAGTCGAGCCCCCGTGGAGGGATCAATGATGGCGGGGCAGCTGTAGACTTCGGATCCATCTGGCCGGATCGACGATGGAGGAATTCCGAGCTTCTTGTGAGATGCTTCGATATCGGGATATTCAACCCATTCTGTACGGTATGGGATCCCCTTGTAATTCAGGGCATATCTGAAAGCCGATAATCAAAATCACCTTTGCGGGGACCCACAACCGTGACTCACCGAACTTTCCATGGATTTGGAGACCATGCCTTCGCTGGTATAAGTTCTGTATTGGCAGGAATATCGTAGAAGATAATAGGCTGGGCACCGGTCATGATGTTTTACTCGTTTGTTTTCGTCACTCTCCCTCCACGATAGCTTATATTGACTTTAGGCGGCGGTCTCGATCCCCCATTTACTTCCCGGTATTAAACGGAGTTATTTACCTACCGCTCTTTCAAATTCAATTCGATAGCTGCGGATCTGCAGGAGATTACAAACCCAGGAGCTTTGAGCTGACTGAGCATACTTTAACTCGAGGTAATAACTTGGCGATGGGAAATGGATGCCTCCTACAGGCAAGTTCGCATTGACAACGTACGAGTTAGTAGTTACTCGAGATGTCGCCGCGGCCTCATGTCTTATGGTACGACTTAAAAGCCCATCTGAAACATAGAACGGCGTATTTAAGATTGCGTTGAATACATATGGGCGTCATGAGTTATAAAAATAAATGCGGATGGAGGGAGCGCTAATGTGTGTGGGGTATATGTGTGGGTGAGCGATGATAACAAGAAGTCCAAGTGCGAAAACAGGAAAGCAGGATTAAAATAAGTAGAAATACAGCGAAAGCAAACGTTCAGGCACTGCAAGTGTCAATTGTGTTTGTGTATAGCAGTTCGTCATGGGGTATAAGATTTAAAAACAATAAAAAAGGTTTATTTCCTGCCTAGAAGTCCACTGAACTTCATCGACATGCTTTTTCGGATGATGCGAAGAGGCTGAACTGGCTGCTCTTTCTTGATCACCTCTTCCACCAGGGAAGGGTTAAGAGGGGCACTAGGGCCTGAGCTTGCAGCAGCCTTGACCTCGGGAACGAACGAATCCGCCAGGAACTCGTGCTTGACCATCTCGAAGTAGAGAACTCCACCGGAAACAGGCTCCATCTCCAATTCGATCTCAGGTAACCGTCTGTCCCCCTTGTTCACGTTCTCTAGAGCCAAAGGAGCAGGTTTGATCGAACGACGGCCTTGAGAAGCTACGCTTTTGGGTGATGAAGAGGGAGCTTCGAGTTTAGCTGCTGCTAGGGTTGCGCGATGACCTGGAGATAGAGGTGCTTTAAGTCCAGGAGTAGCGGGAACTTGGAAGGTCTGGAGGTCGATGTGTAGCAAGGTAGGGCTGTTCTTAAGATGGTCTATGCAAGAGTTTGGTCGGGAAGGGACGATGAGCAGAGGAAGACCAGCGCGTTTGGGTGCATCGACAGGACCCGTTGGAGCGGAGCCTGCTGCGATGTTGCTGGGCACGGGTAATGAGACCATGACATCGTCATCGGCGAGCTTCACGACATTGCTGGGGTCAAGCTCAGAATCCTGGGAAACCGCGCTACCTCGCCTGTCGGAAGGCAAAGAGTCCAAAGCCAGATGTTCATCATCACCGTCCTGTCCATCCTTAACGTCTCCACCGAATGAGATCCATTTGGCATCCTTCTTATCAGTCTTGTTCCCGAGTAGAGAAACATATTCCATCTCCTCGTCACGGTCAGCCCAAATCCCACCCTTTCCATCTCGGAAAACATCACCCACGACCTCCTTGTTACCAGCTGCTTTCGCTTGGGACTTCAAGACTTTCTTGACGTTATCCTCTGTCTTTCCTCCATCCATGAATTGCATTATGGCAATATCGCGAGATAAGGAGGGAGGTGGAGGTGCGACCATGGATTTTGAGCCCTTAACGTGAGTGTACGACGCCTTCCTCAGCTTGACGAGGGCAGCGGAAAGAATCTTGGGTGATTCGGGGGTGATTGGGGGAGATACGACGCCAGGGGAAATTGGAAGTGCTGGAAGTGCATTTGTACTCCCAGAACGAGCGCGAGAGGGGAGGAAAGAGAGGGACCGGAGTCGCCTCATGCTCTTGCTTCGACTGGGAGTCGAAGGGTGAGAAGCCATAGGACGCTTCGTCACTTTAGCTTTCGTAGCTGCTGGCGTAGTTGGGGTTTTTGGAAGGTCGACGAAAATAGATGTATAGCCGAGATCAGTGAGGTTGACAGGGAAGTCCTCTGCAGACGGAGTGCGGGGAAGCTCCTTCTGAAGCGGGGAGATGGAGTCAAAAGGAAGAAAGAAAGGAATATCCTTGACAGGAGAGACAGCAATAGATGCACGCCGAGGTGATATCTCGGTTTTTGTCAAGTTCCAAGACATCCAATTAAGAGGAGACTTCGGAGAGCCTGGAGAACCTGGAGAACCGGGTTGAACGCTAGCTGCCCAAGCAATGATAGTAGAGAACGACCTCCTGCGAGAGGCGGGCACTGATGGAACCTCAGGGAGAGGCTCAGCTGGGGCTTTTAGCTTCCTTGGTGGCGGAGGCTTAGAAAGGAAAGCGTAGGCGGTAGGGACATTAGGTGCTGGGTAAACAGTCTGTACGGTAGACATAATGGTATTGAACTACAAGGGAGACAATCAATGAGTAGGTCCATAGTGGGGCAAAATTTACTCACATTATAGGGGTATAGGCTCTAGGTCGTAAAGGACGTGATACTGAAAGGAATGGACTGGTAGAAATTCAACCGACACGAGACTCGCTCAGGGGATTTGGAGATATAGGTTGCTTTGTGGGCGCCATCCTTTATATTCAGCGCCCACTTCAGAACAAAAGCTAGCCGTAGCCCGGCCATGGGATTCCATCATATGCATGGACAATAACCAGAGCGCTCAAGCGAGCCTAGTATAAGGCAAGGAGCAGAACATTGTCCTTCAACAAACAAATGTCAATAACTGGTTGCCCTTGTTATTGTTTTCTGATGACAACGCTTGCCTCATTTGACTCTTCCCCTTCATTCCGATCTAGCGCCCTCAATACATTCTTAGGCTTCTGACAGCTGCTACGTTATATCCGATACGAGCTAATTGTTGCTGTAGCTAAGAATTCGAAACCACTTGCGTTTCAGGGGGAGTGCTGTGAATATCCAACGAAGAACCATGTCGAGAGCATGGCCAACGTTGAAACGTTTTGTGTAATATCTACTGGATGCTGCACTCGAATGCCTAGGGATTGAACGCCATGAAGCGGCCTGCGAACTACGCCTGCCTATTAGTTTTATCGAGTACTGGGAGATCGTACCCGGATCTGACAACAGTTCGAGTTGAAGTATGTTCTGAGTCACGCTACACTCTCTTATTCTTCATCGAGTAGAAGTAACGAGTATTAATATTCGTGGCCTACAACTTGACTACGAGGATCTAATTTCAGAATTGTTGGAAGTGCTCCCACCTGGGGAACCAGACCGCACAAAAGCGAATGAACATAGGAAAGAGTCGGAATGGTGAAGGAGTGAGTGCATGTCACTAGGGCTACTCTTTTAGTTCCGCGGTATACCGAACAATGCTCCAATGTTAACAGGTGAGAACGAATTAAGATAGACTCCATAAACTTCTTCGAGTCTATCCATGCATTCCATCGTGGCCTCGCGGTCAGACTCCTCGTCCGAGTCATCGGCAGACGTCGCATTCATAGTAACCCTTTGAAGGCAGGTTTTTGGCGGTGCACTAGGATCTCTCGACTTGAGACCAGCTTCTAAAGTTTCAGCAAAGTCTTTGACAGACAACGCCGACTTGCACGAGAAGGTCTCCAGGTGAGGCAGAAGTCTTCCGGAACCCAATGACCGAAGGAAGGGTCGTTCGATAATGGCTTCCGTCCTCAGTTGGCGAAGTTTAGGCATGGCCGCTGCTAAACGATGGGAGGCTGCTGAGGCCCTAGCTATAGATGATGGATCATTTGCATTCGAAGGTGTTGAGTCTCTGAGGGAAGTGACTGAACACCCAGAACGATCCATCATGGCCGCCAGTTTATCCATGCAGGATGGGGAGGAGCCACTCATGTTGACCTTGGATAAAGCAGGAACGCGAAGTAGATCGAAAAATGTTTCGCTCCCGGGGTATATCTGGAGGCAGAGCTGTTCCAGGTGAGGAAGAATGATCTCATCCTGAATAGAGCCACCGACTGTGGGTATCTTTGGGGCGACCGCCAGTGTCAACGACCGAAGAGCGGTTGCGTTCTTGAGAGCGGGAAGAAGAGTTTCGGGAGACATGGGCGATTGGAGGCTGAGATGCGTGATCTTGGTCCATGCTACGGGTTCGGAGAACACAACATTTTCAAAGATCCCTAGCCTGACGTCAATTTCCTGTAGGTTCGGAGAACAATGAAAGATGGCTCGTGTTGGGCCGTGATGTCCTGGTACCCTGACGTTTCTTAGTCGGGAGGACGCAGCGACAATTTGGACAGCCCTCAGTCTCGGGAAGGTGATCGAATCGGGGAGGTAAAAGGGTATGTCCAAACCCGAGACATCGCCTGTAAAGGCCAAGGACTCTAGCCGATCCGCAAGGTCAAACACGAGTCTCGAGAAAGTGTAAGTGACGGCTTCTCCTAACGGAATATTGCGAGGAGGGCAAAGGAGGAAGAGTCGAAGGTTGACGGGACCAGTAGGTGGGATGATCCTCGCGGCCATGTCAACCAGTGTCTCTAACGGCAGAGATTGGGCCTTGATTTCTACCGGGAGTGAGGGCCAACGGATTTGGATATTGCACCAGAGGTCCCGTTGTTCGAGGGCAATTTGCCTCCAGGAAGAACATACACCTCGAATACGACGGGGTTCATAGAAGTCCCATGACATGATGTCGAGCCATTCGAAGGATCGCTGGGTTCCCTCTTCCTCCTCGCGCATCGCCTCCACGTCCCGGCGGTGTGGTACAACCTCAGAAAGAGGAACTAAGGCCAAGAATATGGCACTCAGTACCTCATCTGGAAGGGTCTTGTGAGGGGCTATAGCCACCTGGAGTTTCTCTGCTAAAGAGATCAAAGAGGAGCGTTCATCGTCAGCCTCTTCAACGCTGGACACGAGCTTTTCGATCTTCTCCAGCGCTTCGCGGACAGTATGTCTATCCTCCTTGGAGACGGTGAGAGTATTGGAGCACCCAGCTGTACTCGCCACATTCTGAAGAAAAGTGTCTTCAACGACTTCCATGATCATCATATTCTTCATTGCGATGATAGTTCTATGTGGATTGTCAGCCACTTGTTACAATGTTAGCTTCGGAGGAAAGTAAGATACCTCGGCTTCAAATGACACGTAGAACCTCAAGTGGCGAGCAAAAGCAAGGTACAAACCCTGAATGCCATGAGCCGAGATTTTTATACGACGCAGCGGCATGCTCCTAGTCAGGGTCAAGCTTAAGCTTAGGGGTCTTTACATAATCGAGGCTCAGAGGCGAATGGCCTGGGCGCTAAGCACTGAATACCGAGCACCCGTGGGCGCTTAGACAATTCGTCCAAATGACCCCGTCAGTAGGCTCCTTCTCGTACACTCGATTCGTTTCCAGATGGCCCTCTGATGTATCGAACATGAAAGCTATGACACTGTATCCACACGAGCATAGTTAATGTGCCTTTAACCATCACCTTCTCCAAATAAATCACCCAAATCGATGGGGCCAGATGATATAAACCGTATTCCGTATTCCTCCTCTAGTTTCTTCTTCCACAATAACATGACCTCTCGATCTTTCTCCCCTTGAGGCGTAGTCATTACCATTGCGATCACATGGAGACAAATTTTCGGTGGTGCACTAGAATCCCTTGACCTCAATCCAGCCTCAAGAGCTTCACCGAATGCTTTAGTATCCAATGCTGAAGAGCATTTGAACACCTCTAAGCGAGGCAGGAGCGTTCCAGAACCGATCAATCAAACAAATGATTCTTCAACAACGGCTTCCGTCTTGAAAACGCGAAGCTTGGACATGGTTGTTGCCAAACGAAGAAAGGCCACTGAGGATGATGCATCGTAAGGTGTGTCGTCTTCAAAAGATGTGAGGGGGGATCCAGAGCGATTAATCATCGCGACCAGTTTCTCCATACACGATGCCGAACTTGAACGACCCGTGAGGCAGACTTTGGATAAGGAGGGAACACGAAGTACATTGAAAAGTACATCACTTCCAGGAGACAGATAGAGGGAAAGCTCCTCTAGACGAGGCAGAATTGCCTCACCTTGTATGGAGTTACTACCCATGGGTGACCGTAACACGGCCGTCAAAGACCTCAGTTCTTCCCCATTTTTAAGGGCAGGGAAAAGAGTTGTCAGAGGCAGGGGTTGGTAGAGGGTAAGATGCGTAATTCTGGGCCATGGTACTGGTTGAGAGAAGATGGTATCTTCAAAGGGACCTAGCCTAACATCGATCTCCTGTAAATTTGGAGAGCAATGGAGGATGCTCCGTATTGGCCCATGGCTCCCTGGTAACCTAGTCCCCGTAATCCGGCCATGTATGGCCCCGATCTTGACGGCTCTCAAAATCGGGAAAGTAACCGACTCTGGAAGATAGAATGGCAGATCCAATTCTGGGGCATCAGCTGTAAAATTAAGGGAGGACAGCCGGTCCGCTAACCCGAGGGCGAGCTTCGAAAAGGCGTAAGGAACATTTGGTTCCAACGACCTGTTGTTTACTCGGAGGAATATGAAAAACCGCACATTGATAGGCCCGGTAGGTGGGATGATTCTTGTGGCCATATCCACCAGAGTTTCCATTGGCAGGCGCGCTGCTTCGAGTGTCAGATGCGAGGGCAAGGGCCAGGCCAGCTGAATATTAGACCATAGATCCCGTTGGTCAAGGGCAGCGCGTCTCCAAGACGAACAAACCCCTCGAATACGACGAGGTTCGTAGTAATCCCACGACATGATGTCAAGCCATTTGGAGGAGAATCCGTGCAGGTCACTTCCTTCGGTTTCCTCGGTGGTTGCCACTAAGGCCCCGAGGGTGTTTTTGATTTCTGAAAGAGGCATTAAAGCCTTGAAAATGGCCCCTAATATTTCGGCTGGCAGAGTCTTGTGAGGTGCAATGGCTACACGAAGCTTATCAGCCAGTGATATCAAGGGTGCATGGTCTTCGTTGACTCCTTCCGCTTTCGAGATCAGCTGCTGGATCTTCTGCAGCGCTTCGCGGACCATACGTTTCTCCTCTTTGGGGAGTGAGAGGATGTTCGAGCAGCCAGCTGTGCTAGCAACGCTCTGAAGGAAAGGATCATCGAGGACTTCCATGATCGCGTGATTTATGGTGCTTGAGAAATCCATCCCAGTCACTGTTAGTCAAAATTTCGGCAAATTTCAAGATAAAGAGATACCTTGGCTCCGGGAAGGTAAGTAGAACCTCAGATTGTTGGCGTAAGCAAAGCAGGCAGCCTCAACCAGCGAGGTTTCGAGCCAAACCTCCTCCTCTGATGAAGGCGTGAACCATCCAGGAGTGACGTTTATGTAATCGAGAGAAATGGCCATCTTGGGCGCTTGTTTGGGCACTGGCACCTACTACCGTGACTCACGGCGATCTTGCCACGGTATTCGGCCATTGTCTGCGCACGTTCTTCACGCCTGTAATCTCTTTTTCGCCCGACGAACATCACCGACTCGACAGGCACACTGTTACTACTAGACGGTTCTAGTTCCCGTTTTGATTCCCAGGGCTCCCGGATGTAGAACCGTTTTTCACGATCATAGGCCCGGAAATCCTTGGTTTCTGCCGAACCATGCATCCCTCAAAGCTCTCTTTGATATCGCAAGGCCAAAGTTCATCACTGATGGTAATCCTGCTGGCATTGCATGTGGAAACTCGCCGCAGGCTGTGAGAACATTTCGCCTACCCTCCGGTAGACGTGCCTTGCCACCTGCAAATTTTATTTTGCATGGTAGATGGTGGCAGAGGGCGGCCTGAGACGGCTTGTATATTCCCAGCTATCATGACGAGGACGTGAGAAGGCGCGATAACAGTTGTATGGTATCGGGCAAGTATCAGACCTCCGCCTACCTCCACACTTCTGCGAACTCACTGGAAAAAAGAAACATTGTTCTGGCCTCTCGTGGGGTTGACACTTAATTGCTTGGGTGTGCTGTAGATTCGGTGTGAGGGATGCATTGAAACATTCAGCGATGGTGGACTTAGTGGTAATCCACTGTTTTCCCGACCAGGCGGCAATTACTGGGAGGGCTCTTGATCTCATCGTGTTTCTGATGCACGCCTCACCCCGGTTGGCTGCTCAGGCTAATTCACTTGGTTGTAATCGTTACGCAGCCCTTTCCTCCAATCCCATCATACCATCTGATCGCGGCGGCTTCACTCCACCCTTGGTTTATCTCAGGGCTGCTTCTTCTAATGGAAGGCACAAATCAGCGTGTTTCTCCAGGCCAAGGCATATTTAAAATAAACGAGATGAAAAGGCTCCGTCTGCCAACCTCTTCCCACTATGCTAACAGATAATAATCCAGTCACCACGCCAACAACTCTGGTGCTTACAGGGACTCTCGGTTTCTGCGTCTGGGCCGCTATCAAGCTAGCGAAGTGCGGACAAAGGGAACCTGCCCTCCCTCCCGGCCCACCTACGCAGCCACTGGTCGGTAACATGCTCATGCTACCAACGGTGACACCATATCTTGGGTGCGGATAGTCGTATTTCCTCTTGCGTTCCTCTCCTAATATTCCAGATGCATTTAGATTTACCGAATGGGCTGCTCAGTATGGCGGAATTTACAGCCTTAAAATTGCGCATCAAACTTTCATCGTTCTGAGCTCTCTCGAGGCTGTTCACGATATTCTCGACAAGCAATCTGCTCTATCGTCGGACCGACCGAGTCTTCACCTCAGGGATCTCGTTGAAGGACAGGATAACAACTTAGTACTGTAAGTCTTATCGCATTCTAATGCGTGGTAGTGAATGTCATCTAAATTGTTTATCAGTGCGAGATATTGTAAGTCCAACAAGATGGATCAATCTGAGCCAGGTGATTGACAATACAATACAGCGTCCAGATGGAAGGCCATGAGGCGCATGGCTCAGCAAATACTTTCTCCCCAAGCCTGCCTAACACATTTGGCTATTCAGCAGGCCGAAGGAATCCAGCTCGTCTACGACCTGCTGAGAGAACCTGAGGTCAGTCCTCATGTCCTTATTAATCATGAAATGGTAAAGCTAACGTAAATTAGCGTCTTCATGGGCATCTTCGACGTGTATCTACCTCCGTAATCACCGCCGTCATGTTTGGCGTGAGAACTCCCCGATCGACAACGCCTATCTTCGTCGATTTTTGGGACATGCTTGAACGATCCACACATCTAGATGCTCCCACCTCTCATCCCCCCGTAGACGTGTTCCCTATCCTCAAGTATATACCTGAAATATTCGCTGCATGGAAGACGAAATGCAGGGAATTGAAAGCGTTGCAGGATCGTGTGCTCAATGAATTGGTGAAAATGGTAAAACAGCGTCTAGATCAGGGGGTTGGGAACGGGTGTTATATGGAGGAGGTGTATCTGAAAGCCCAAGAATATGGATTGGACGAGGAAGCTATTCTGTAAGTGTACTATCTCACTTGATTTTCGATCATGAATAACCTTCAAACTCAGTCCTTTTGGTTTCGTCATGGTCGCAGCAGGTGCCGATACTGCCACGACAGTCATGCAGAACTTTGTTCTGTTCCTCGCTGCTCATCCGGAGGTTCAGAAGAAGGTGCAAGACGAGATGGACCAAGTTGTAGGCAGCGACCGCATGCCTGAACTAGACGATTTCGACGGACTTCCCTATCTCAAAGCTGTCATAAACGAGGTGAGGACTGGTCCGACCGAGATCCGACATATTTTCGCCTTCAAGTTTTGATGCCTTCTTAGACTCACAGACTTCGCCCGGTGGCACCGCTATCTGTACCTCATGCAGCTTCAGAGGATATTCGCTACAGGGACTATGTTATTCCCAAAGGAGCCACCATTTTCCAGAATACTTGTAGGTGTTTTCCGACCGAACCGTGGGTTAGTGTATTCACCGGTAACTTTCTACGTTACAGGGGGTCTCCTCCACGATCCGGCGGTTTTCGAGGATCCTGAAAGCTTTAAGCCCGAGAGATTTATCAAGGATCCTTCTCTGGAAAAATATGTCAATCACGTATTTGGCAGTGGCCGGGTAAGCGAAATTAACATACTTCTATACGTGTGCACTGAGACTGATGGCACGAACAGCGCTTTTGTGTCGGGATCCATTTAGCACAGAATGCATTGGTCGGTCATTGCCAATAATCCTCTTTGGTCAGGCTAACAATTCCTGCAGAAAATTAACACTATGAATCTGGCTTGGGCGTTCAACTTCTCGAAAGCCCTTGATGAGTCGGGAAAAACTATCGAGCTTGATTTATTCAGCCACACTAAACAGGTAATGATTTTCTCTCTGTTCTACACCGTGTATTCATAAACGAAATGAAACAGGGTGTCGTCTCGCGACCTGAGGATTTCCGTGCCTCCATCAAACCCAGGTCTGTTCATCACGAGCGCGTTCTTCGACAAGCCATGAGAGATTCAGCCGAGGCTTTCCGGCCATTTGAATATGATTTAGCACCGGATGATAAGGCATTCGCAGAGCGTGCTCGTACGGAAGCCTGAAGAGGGTAGTGTTGCAGAGGTTGAGTAGACGAGCTGGGCGCTGAGAATCAATGGGGCGTTGGCTGCCACATTAGTATGCCTTTCTCAATACCGTACTCTCGTAGATGCCCTAACCAAATAGACGTCGCTCCTGAGTTCATTGTTGGTATTCATGCTGTATCATCGGTTGCTATACATAGCAATATTGATTCTCCTGTATATCAGGCTAGGATGGTATTTGAAGGTCTATTACGTGAATGTGCCCAAGAGAATATTGTACTCTCTTTGCATGTGATCCATCCTTTCTTCAACGGCTGCTCTGTGAGTTTCATCTTCATATCTGGGGGTTTGTACATTACGGATTTCTCGGAGCCGGGGAGGATGAGGTGCGCCGGGGACTCTAGATCTAAGACCAGACTCGAGAGCATCTGCGATCGGGATCGTTGTAAGTGCGGAGTCGCATTTGAGTATCTCCAAATGAGGCAAGAGGGCGCCAGAACCAATGTCATGGAACAATGGTAACTCGAAATCGGTCTCCGTATAGAGCGCTCGTAATTCTGGCATCTTTTCAAGGAGAACTCTATATTCTTGACACATCGAAGGATCATCCCACCGCTCTGTCATCACATGAATAACACACTCTGAACGTTCGATGAGATTTATGAGTTTGGGTACCGTAGCCTCTTGAAAGGCGTCGATATCGAGTGAAGAAAGGGAAGGTAGGGTGAGGAAATCCAGAACCTCTTCTGAGCAGCCCACCAACCCCACCTCTAATCTAGACAGATTATGGACAATCGGCTTCAGTTGGGTAGAATATTCAAGCACGATTGAAACCGATAGTTCTTCCAGCTGGTTGAGATGAGTAAGGAGGGGGAACAGGCTACCCACGCTGATGGGCTCAGCTAGACTAAGAATTGAGAGCTTGGGCCAAGTGTGTACTTTGAGTGCGTCAACAACCATTGATCGATATGGACCTATCTTGATCTCAATTTTTTGGAGGAGTGGCGCATGCTGTAACGCTGACATGAAATGAGGTTTTGCGGGGAGTCGGACCTCCGGAGAGGTGGAGATGTCAGGAGAAATCAAGACAAGTTGCTCCAGGACGGGAAATTCTTGGTCGGAGATTGCGAACAAGCGATAAAGCTCTTCGTGATTACATTGTAGGTATAATGCAACCAATCGCTGTGAAAAAGGAACAATGAGGCTGGAAACGGGATTGATGTCTGCGGAGACTTTCGAGTAAGAAAGCTGGCCTATTCGTTCTGTCATAATCCGGAGCCCGATTGATCCCACTGGGGGAAGAATGCGACGAGCTTTGCTGACCATGGCATTCCATGAGAGAACCTGATTTCTTCCACCGACCTGGACCACCTCTGGCCAAGATATCTCTATCTCTGACCACAACGAGTGGCACCGCAAGGCGATCTGTCTCCAACCTGAGCAAATCTGGCGTAGATGGCGGGGCCAGTATTCCTCCCAAGCCACAATCTCGATATACCCCTCCTCAAACTCTGAAAATATTTGCAGAAGTATGTCTGGGAGGAGAACCTTGTGGGGTGCTATTGCGACCTTGAGTTGGTCCCTCAGCCTGTAGAGGCCTGAAGGTGCTGGTTTAGAGCGGGCTGCTGTACCACGAACATTTTGCACACCCAGCTCTTCTTCAATTTGAACTATGGCATCCTTAACTAGAGTCCTATTGTCTTTCGACACAGTAATGCTGTTGGATTGTCCTGCAGAATTGGCAATCTCTCGAAGGAATTTATCGTTGTGAAAGTTGGCCATTGCAGACCAAACGATGTGGGATGAGTAGACTGGCCAAGGCGGCGGTATATGGTGGGGTTAGACTGTTTTTTCACGTAGTACGCCACGAGGCAGTTTGCGCGCCGCTGGGCGTCGTTTCGATATCCATGTCGAGGTTCATGGTGGTACTATGAGCGTTCACTTACATAATGACTGTCAGGCTTAACCACCATACACCTCCACTACGATGAGCGCCGGTAACCGACTGAAGCGGAAATTAGAGGACATGGGGGTGGACTTGGCGAGTAGAAAGGCCAATGAGAACTTTTGTTTGGTGTGTATGAGGTGTGGCGCTAAAAGCGGTTGACTGACCAACATGCTAGATTGGAACACCACTGCCGCCACTGGAAAAGACGAAGAAGGATGCTGGAGAATTCGTACCGCTATGGAAGCAAGAGGTACGCATGGGGGCACTTATAATACCCCTTTGTTGTCGCTAACAATCTCCCAGGTACGAGATGAGAAAGGGAGGAGACGACTTCATGGTGCTTTCACAGGAGGTTTCTCAGCTGGATATTTCAATACTGTTGGCTCTAAAGAGGGTTTGGACTTTTTACTGGTATAGATGATAATGGACTCTAACGTGGCAGCTATACAGGATGGGCACCCTCGACATTCGTATCCTCTCGCTCGGATAGGGTCAAGCAGAAGCAAGCTCGACCAGAGGACTTCATGGACGACGAAGATCTTCAGGATATCAAAGACAGTCGAACAATTGTGGATCAAGCGGATGAGATGGACTTGACTGGGGCGACTGGGCAGCCATCTGAAGAGGAGAAAGAGATGGAGTACGTTTCAGAAAGCCTCCACTATATCGCCAACCTGACCTCAACTCTACCTAGCTCTCTTGCTGCAGCTTTAGAAGCTTCAATGCTTCCACCCCCAAGTGACTCCGCAGGTGCACGCATCCTCAAGAAAATGGGTTGGAGATTGGGTCAGGGCATTGGGCCTCGACTGAGTTTCAACCAAAAACGACTGCAGGATGCAGAGCAGGCAATACCCGTGCCTCAGGAGGAGAACGAAGAAGATGCTGAAGCGCAGAAACACCTTTACCCGAGACGTGATACCAAGGTTATGCTCTACGACAGGAAAGATAATTCTTGGGGACTGGGCTATAGCCCGGGTATGGGTCTCAATGAGAGCGTTGGCATTGGTTCAGGGAAGAAAGCTCAGCCCAAAGGGCCAAATATATCTTGTATTTCGTCTCCCTCTCTGGGTATAGTTCTTTACTGACGCTAGCATGGACAGCTGGTTTTGGACTTGGAGCTCTGAACGATGCAGACGATGACGATGTTGACGTCTACGATCCTATCACTGGCCACACCAGCCATCGACGAAGAGAGGCTTACGATTTTAATGACGACCAAGAGGACTACAATATGGGTGGTATCAATAAGAGCGGAAGATATCCAGTAAGCTGTCTCTCTTGTAATTACCAACTATTACTTACTCGAAGAGGTAGGCGTCCTCGCCTAATAGCAATATTCTGGCCCCGCAATTCTTCCGAGACGGCCAGCCAGTACTAAAGGGCTTCAATTTATCCAATAAGGCGGTATTGGAGGACCGTTGGTCAGTTGGCTCATTCTCGTGTGGTTAATCAACTAAATTGCCTATGGCAGGTTTCCATTACCGGAAATCCCGAAGGGATGGACGCCAAATCCAAAACGAGTTTGGGAGAAAAGACCAGAAGCTGGATCAAAAGGCAACAAGGAGAACGTGCCCCAGCAAACTGGACAAGGAGGAAAAGCTGGCTGGGATTCAAAGATGTCTGCTGATGAGGTATGGGAATATTTCTTTCTCATCTTGCATTCGAAACTTATATTTGACTTGCAGAGAGGTCAACTGCTTGGCGAAACCCCACTCCCTGCGGCTCCTCGTTCAGTGTTCGACTTCATGTCTAGAAAGGATCGAGAGAGGCTAGAAAGTATCAAAGCCAACATCTCCGCAGGTCAACCGAAGGAGACTGCTGCCCCCTTCGGTGAAGTCAGAGCCACCTCTCCTGGGCCCTTGCCATATTCGATGCCTCGGACGGAGCCGCAAGTCGCTTCCGCTGCTCTTCGAGGTTTCCGCCCGTTCGCGGCAGATCCAGCAAAACAAGCACGATATGAGACATACCTGCGGTCCCAATTACCGTCAGGCGAAGATGGAACTGGGCCTGGCCCTGAACTGAAGCCTTCGAATAATCAAAAACAGGATGAGTTCAGGAAAGAGGTTGAAGATTATGCAAAAGCTGCGTTGTTATTCAAACCGATGAGCGGGGCAATGGCCGGGAGGTTCCAAAGTGCTGGTGTAGTGGAGATGGGGAAGCTCCAAGAAGGATTCCAGTCTGGGAGTGGGAATGAAATGGCAAACAAGAAAGCTCCTGCCCCTGCGGCAGAAAAGGAGGATTCGAAAGTTCACGCTGCAAAAATGGGCATGTATGGAGGTTTGACGAGAGAAGTGAGGACGTGGATTCCAGCAAGATTATTGTGCAAGCGATTTGGGGTTAAGGACCCCGATGTCAGTTTATCGGAAGGGGCAGAGGGTGCTACGGCCGGTACAGGAACATCCTCTGCGGCAGGATCTTCATGGCAGGGTGAAGGTACTCAGTTTGAAGGAGCTTCGGGGGCGTCTGAGGGGGCGGGTGGCTCTAGGGCACAGAACGATTCGCTAGAAGCCGAGAGTTCCGGTACGACGAAGAAGAAGGATCTAGCTAATATTGGTTTGGGAGAGGATGACGAGCAGGGGAGGGATACACTCACGTATGAACGGCCTTCGATGGAAGTTTTCAAGGCTATCTTCGCTAGTGACGATGAGGATGAGGATGAGGAAGACGGAGATCAAAACATCACGCCGCAACCAGAACCCAGCATCACCACCTCTGGTCCCTCTGCAAGTACGGCTGTTTCGCAGCCCTTGCCGGCGCAGAACGAACCTGTCGATCTTTCCACCTTCAAGCCGACGTTCATACCTAGGGCAGGAAAAGACAGAGAAAGGCATTCGGAGAAGTCGATAAAGAAAGAACAAGACAAGAAAAAGAAGGAAAAGAAAACGAAGGCAGTGCTCTCATTCGAGATGGACGAGGAGGGAGGTGACAAATTGGAGGTCAAGGTTGAGAGGCCAAAGAAGAAAAAGAAGAAAGAGAGACAGCACGGCCAGGATAAAGATCATGAGGCTGACAGGGCGAAGACAGGAATGTCAGAGGGAGATGAAGACGATAGTATGTGGGTCGAGAAGCCAGTCGCGGAAGCAGTGAAAGACCTGCTTCCCGTTCAAGCCCAGGTGATATCGGAAGAAGCCAAGATGATGGAAGTTGAGACGACTGGTACCGGGCCGAGAGGGAGGAAGAGAGCTATCGACTTCCTGTAGATTGCGAATTCCGTATATCCAGAGTCATTCTTCTTCTCGAACGAATTGGAAGATCTATGACTGCGCCATTTGATAACAAATCGCTGCTTTCGATACCTGAGTCAACAAGCGTGGCTTTCAGGCTGGAGTTGTGACCCAGTTGGGCCACCTATATTCTCTTTTCAACATGTTTTCATCCTCTTGATAACCCTACCTCTGCACTCCACTTCAAGTTGTACCCAGCCTGACTGCCTGTGTTGATAAAACCCACGCGTCGAGTTCGTCACGTAATCCTCGGTACCTGATCCCTCCGGACCAAACGAGAATGACGCCACGTGTAGTTCCTTTTATGGGCCAATCTAGATTCAATACGATCCGCGTGAGATAATGGGAAAAGAAATTGTTCACCCACGCTAAAACTACTCAGGGACATCCGTCTGTCAAGTGCTCCCTTCCTTTCTTTGTTGACACATAACACACACAAGCACATCCAAGGCATCCTCTCCTTTCTCCGCAACAACAACGATTGATAGAAAGACGACCACAGAGGCGAAGGGTTCACTGGTGGTGACGAGTATGTTGTCGTTGCTAATCTTGCGACGGGCGGTCAACTAAACCCTTGACTGCGTGTAGGTCATTCATAAGAGCCCGTCATCAAACATGAACGTTGCCGCTCTCCTTCAGGATACGCCCTCAGATAACGATATTGCTCGCCGACGTGGTCAACAACCTCCACCATCTTCTCAAGCTGCATCACAAGCACCCAATGGAAGCAATCCCTACCCACCTTCTGGAGGTGGCCCAGGCGTCGGAGGGTTGAGTGCTGGAGGCTCAACAGCTTCATCGCCCTCTATCCCTTCTCATATTCCCGGCGCTACTCCATCCCAACCTATCGGATCCAATTCAGACCCAAGATCACCTCACCCTTCGTCATCCTCTCATCCATCCCCAGCAATGGCCTCCCTTGTCCCTTCCTCCTCCGCTCCCCACAAAACAGGTCAATCTTCGGGTCCATTGGGGCAAAATTTGATCTCCCCGCGCATCCATGCATCCTCTCCGACAATCATGGGTCCAGGCGTCCCAAGTTCTACCAATCCCATACACACCAGCCCATCCATTCTCCCCCTCTCCAGCAACGTCGTAGGAAGCGGAGGTGGCGGTGCTCTACCCGGACCTGGTCGGATGGGTGACCGTCCATCGGCGGTTTCGGCGGCTGGTTTGGTTGGTTCTACGGCGTCCGACCGTGAGAATCTTATGATGACAAGCAGTGCATCTGCTACAGCCAGTAGCGCTAGTGGCAGACAAGTAGGAGGCGACAATTGGGAAAGGAGAAGAGGTAAGATTCCGTGATTCCTTCTTGAATATAGCTGCATATTTCCTCTCACCTGAATGCCTTTCAAATCTTCCTCGATTGCTGTCTCGAATGACCCTATTTTGCTGACCATTGCCGCTTCCCTAGACTCTGATATTCTCCACCTCTCCAGTTCGCCTCGTCAACCACACCCGCGCGACCGGGAACGAGACTCTCGCAATACCTCGCCTATACTCACACGCCTTCCAGGGCCAGGCATCGGTGGACTCATGGACGTCGACCCCCGCGACCGTGACAGAGACCGAGAAAGGGAGAGAGAACATCGTCCAGATCCCCGAAGTGATTTTCTCCAACTGTCTCGAGACCGTGATAGAGACCCCAGAGACCACAGAGATTCTCGCGATTCAAGAGACCTACGGGATCACCGCGACCTAAGAGACCCACGGGATTTCCCTCATCCTCATAGCCATTCCTTACCTCCTCCGCATTCCCACGCTCATTCACGTACGCTTTCCTCTCGATCTATTGACCGCCCCGGTGGTGGACTTACTAGCCCTCCATCTTCAGCGAGTACGCCCTCAGCTCGACATTCTCTTCCTCCGCCTCAAGGACAGGTTGGTCCTGGTGCTCCGGGTATAAATGCCCCGCTTGCAGGTGGAAGCACGCCAGGCAGTCGCAACAAAACACCCTCGATTCTCGACACCCGTGATCGAGCTCCCATCCTCGGTGTCCCTGGTCCCGTCACAGCGGTAGGAGCCGGAAGTACTGAGAGAGAACGAGAATACGAACGCATTGAACGTGAGCGGGAGAGAGAGAGAGAAAGAGAAAGGCGGAATGAAAGAGAGTGGAGAGACCAACGTGACCGAGAGCGCGATTTTCTCCCACTTCGCGATCGTGACCCAGCCCGAGACCGCCTCCCTACTTCCACCTCTCACCCAAGCTCACCCAAAATCGAACGAGAACGTGATAGAGCGCCACCTGGTTCAGCACCTCTCATGGAGGCAGGAGGACCTTCTGGGCTCGGTGAACGTAGGAGGAGTGCAGGTGAACGGGAAAGAGATCGGGACCGTATATGGAATTCTTCTGGTTCACCCGCTGGCCCGCCTGGGAGTACCAGTGACAGAGAGAGGGAGAGAAATTACCCCCCACCGCCCCCGCCATCAAGTGGCCAACTTCAGTTATCAACATTTCCTCCTTCGCAAGCACCTCCCTCTCACTCCACCTCACAACGCGACCGAGATCGCGATCGTGAACCTCCGCCCAGCACGACACCTACTGGGCCTCCTCCCCCTCCACCCCAACGTCAATTTCAGAATCAATTCCACACAAGCTTTATAACTGGTCTACCTAATACCGTGTCCATTGTCGGTGGAGGTCTGCCACCCCAAGGGACAGCCAAGAGCAGGAGTAATTCAAAGGGGCCAAGTCGAGTCGGGACTCCTACAGAAGGACAAGGGCGTAGTCGGTCAAGGCGCGACAACGACGCTAGGGAAAGAGACAGAGAGCGAGACTGGGATCGAGAAAGGATGCGAACGGGCCATCATCAACCCCAGCATCACCCTCACGATGTTCTTCCTCTGCGAGACGTCGGTCGTGAGAGGGAAGCTCGAGAAGCCAGGGAGGCTCGGGAGCGAGAACGGGAACGGGAAAAGGAGAAAGAAAGGGAAGCTCGTACACGAGCCTTTGATGCTGACCGCCAGAGGGAACGACAAGAGAGAGCCATAGACATATTTTTAGCAGAGCGGCGTGAGGCCATAGCTGCCAGGGAGAGGGAGAGGGAGAGAAGTTTGGCCATGGCAAATGAATTCATGAGGGAAAGAGAACGTGAACGGGAGAGGGAGAGGGAAATGGCGCAGCCACAACACGCTCATCCACCCTCTCAGCATCATCCTTCCCAGCCACAAGCCGACGCTCAAGCACAACGGGAGAGAGAAAAGGAGGAAGAATGGCAGAAACGAGAGAGGGAAATGAGGGCCATACGTGAGCGGGAGAGAGATGTCCGAGAACGAGAGATGAGAGAGCGAGATGCGAGGGAGATAGCCGTGAAGGAGATGAGGGAGAGGGAATATAAGGAGCGTGAATACAAGGAGAGAGAGATGCGAGAACGAGAGTATCGAGATGCCCTCGCAAGAGAACGCGAGAGAGAGGGAGCTTACGGTGGCTATCCACCTCCCCCAGTACCCCAAGGACACCCTCACTCTCACGCACATCCACACGCACATCCCCATCCACACGGACGAGTTGAACACGCTCATGGCCATATTCATAGCCAACCACCTCACGGACATGTCCATCAACATCCGCACCCTGGAGCACCTCCACCCCACCATATGCATCCTGGAGCACCACCTATGATCGGTGAGCCATCGAGTTTGGTCGATATGGGATATCCTGGTGGCCCACTACCCACACCTGTACCTGCATCTGCCGGCCCTCCTGGAACTGTCAGCGGCGCATTTGAGAAATACCCTGGCAGTCGTCCTGCGAGCAGAAGCGGTCGTAGAAGAGATTGGGGAGATGTCGCCGCCATGGCTGAGCAACAGCAGCAACAGCAAATCCAAACTCATGGTCAAATGATGCAACCTCAGGCAGGATGGATGGGTCTTAGTCGCGAACTTGAGGAGGAAAAGATACCAAGAGCAAAGAAGGTCGTGCATCTTGGCAACTTTATTTGGCCGAATGTCCCATTCCCATACTTCTTCGATGGGGCAGTCACCAGTTCGGAGAAGGAGGAAGGGGATCAGATGCAGGTAGACGAAGAGGAGTGTCACAAGGAGGCGACATCAGCATCCAAAGAGGAGGAAGAGTTTGAGGTAGACCAGGAGACACGGATGACCGTGATCATCCCGAACGCATATATCCCAGTTGAGAAGCCAAGGAGACCCAGAATTTGGGGTGGAGGGGTGTACGCGAAGTTCAAGCCCCCTGGTGCAGCCCATACAGCCACGACGCCAAAGACGGTTTATCGACCACCATTCAGGCGCATATATACCGACGATTCAGATGTTTCCCTTTGTGCGTTGCATTCTGGATGGTTTACCTGGAGTGGCGCTGCTAAGGCGAGAGAATTGGGCAAGGAGATGAAGATCGAGGTTCGAGTACTGAGGTGCTTCGGTAGTGGGAAGGACACTTGGGAGGTCGACGGTCAATCAAAAAAGGCAACTCCCACCACTAACGGCGTCAACGGAGTCACGACCAACGGCGCTAACGGGCACAGCGACAAGGAGAAGGAGAAGAAATCTCCAACTACTCCAACTGCTACTGCCTCCGCGCCTGCTGTAGCTTCCAAAGGACCTAAGGAAGAAGTAGTCGCACGCTTCTTAGGTGGATGGGGCGAAAAATGCTTCATTGCAGGCGGTGGACTTGGTGACGAGTCCGACCTCCAGACCGACGATGAAGAGGATGATGGTAGAACACTTGTGAGTGCTGGGTGGGGAGTAGGCCATGATGGCAGTGCATTGGAAGTGTTGGCCGTTGAGTTCGTTGATGTGCGTTGGTTCGACTCCGCCAAGTGGCAAAACATTTCGCTGACCTTAGATTTACAGCGAGGATCAACTTGCTCGCTTGGCGGAATCAAGAATAGGAAGCAAAGGCTGAAAGAGTATAACCAGAGAAGAGTGGAGATCCTGGGGCTCATTCCAGCCACGAATACACATTCTTCTTCTGCCTCTCTGTCTTCTGCTCGGCTGCAAGCGCGTAAACGACGCCGTGGATACGATTGGCCGTCGACCTACTTCCCGACTTCTAATCTTCGCGGTGACGGAGATGATCGTGATTTCGAGGAACGTCCCCAGATGACCCACACCCTTCAGCCTGAGGAGGAGAAGGAGAACCAGGAGATGAATATCAGAACAATTGTCTTTGGTATGACTGCCACACCAGGAAGTTCAGATGTCAGCCTTGGGTATGTGTCATTCTTCCTGAGAATGCAATGCAGCACGCTTATGTATTTTTTCAAACAACAGTTACAAGTACGATCCCCACATTCTCCAATCTCTCCTCTTCCCTGCCTCAGCCGAAGATGAACCAGCGAGGAAGAAGAGAAAGATACTTGGACCTACTGACGCACCCAACCTCGACTCTGACGCAAGCGCAGCAATGGATGTCGATAACGAAGAACCGATACAGTCTACATCGTCTTCGACGAAGTTGAGGTCAATCGTTTTGGAAACAGGGAAGGAAAAGTACGTCCTCGCGCCCTCCGAGCCTGGCCAGGAAGGGAGCGGGCCAGAATTCGATATCTCGCTCGTTCTAGATGATGGAGAGCCCGAGGTTCAAGTGGGCGAAGAGGCAGACGGCCCTACTGCGACCAACGCACCAACGACTACTGAGGAAATCCCGCAGGAGAAACCAACAGATACCAACGATGCCTCCTCGGCCACGAATCCTGCTCCCCCATCCAAACCCGCCAAAGTCGACGAAGACAAGGAGGAAGGTGAAGTTGACGAGGACGAACCAGTGGTCACATTTCCTGTTCCCACATCAACTAATGTCCATGCACCTACTGAGGGACCGGTGTCCGAGCCGTCAGAGGACAAAAACCATCCGCTGAGTGCACCTGTCGACGACGACTCCAGAAACAAGGATGAAGGCACCAATACCGCAGTGCACCTCCCGCCTGCAGCCCCCGCTACAACTGGCATCATTGCAGGGTCCGAGATCGCCGAACCCGCTTCAGCCCCCACTGTTCCATCACCAGCTCAGGCGGGTGAAACTACTCCCTCTTCCTCTATGGCTCCAGCCCAACCGGAAGCACCAGATACAAATTCAGTGGCGGTGGCTGACTCGGAGGAGACAGCGACGGGTAATGTAGCGAATGCCCCGAATGAAACAAAAATGAGTCTGCAAACTTTACAACGGAATCTTCCAGCATGGATGTTCAGGTTCGAGGATGATGGCGTGTACATCAGGGATGGCGTTGATGGAAAGTTAGAGAGAGAAGATAGGATAAAGGAGATGACCGAGTGGGTGGTTAGTGTCAGGCGATGGAGATGGGTGTAAGAGAGACGTTACAAGCGGCTTTGATGATTCACCGTTGGATACTGATTTTTCGATGTCATGTACTACATATTCTGTTTCTTTTCAATATACGGCGACAGTTCTCTCCGATGGTGGGCTTGATGTACTTTTGCTTTACATGGATGTCTGATGGGAGATTTTGACCAAATTTCAGCAAATCCTCTCTGGAGGCCGTAAAAAGCTATCGGCTATCGAATCCAATATGCTAGTAGGATTCAATTGAATGGTATTAACTCCACAATTTGATACACCTTCGGGAGGATAACCCATCCTATGCCGGATGGACCGGACAAGATCGATAGCTTCAGGTGCACGGTGTTGAATCCCGTGGTCCCCGACGTTGAGTCGGTACCGTGTGGGGGTCCATGATCTGCTGTCTGGGGTTGAACTATGAGGCACAATCGAGACAAACCTTGAATTGGAAAAGGTTGGAACATGTGGTAACGAAAAAACCTCATTTGCCACCTTAGTCACATTAGCGCCCAGTCTACGTGAGAATCAGACTGCAGAGTCAGCCCAGACTGGGGGCCTATGATATTCGCCATCGCCATCGGGTAGACTCGTCCCGGGCAAGGCTGACAGGGAACATAGTAGTCATTGCGTCGATCTGCAGGGTGTGCAGTCTGATGGCATTCAGAACATCACCCGGAGGCACCCCCATTAGTACTTACTTCAAGTTTCCTTGCCTCGTGGCAGATGCCGTTACACCTCAGAGCGGATTCAGAGTGGATTGACAGGGCAAGTTTTGAACGGACCATTGAATTGAGAGCGCGCTTGGATCGCTCACATCCGCGACCACGATTCAACCACTTCGGGTTTAGTCCTGTTCCTGCTTTTCATGCCACGGCCGCCTGTTGAACCACTACCCACATCGAGCGATAAGGACAAACTTCGTCGTCGGGATTATCCTCCGAGGTTCTCTAAACGCCGCTGTCGCAAGCCCGGCCGCCCTGGGTATGCAGGCTGAGTCCAACTTGAACTCACCTGCTCGCCGTCAGCAACGCGAAGTTTACTTGGCAACTTCAATCCCGACCATTCTTTACGTCGCGGAAGCAATTTTCTACTTTCTAACATACTCGCTGTATCGGAAGGTTGCTAGTACTTGCTACTCCCCGCGGACATCATCCGTATCATCGAATCCAAATACCACCTTCCAGAAAGTCGCAATACTCAATTGATTGACATTGTCGAGACCCCTCCTCAACTCTGCAATTCGAGATCTGACTTCCTCGTCAGGAGCTTCGCAGGTTCCCTGGGTACAGCGGTTAGAGTGATGGAGATCTAACCGCGCTCTGAGGAGCCCACATCCCGCGCAAAGAATGTACCAAGGAATATGTGTTGTAAGGTGTCGGATGCGGTTCCGCTCGGATTGCCGTGTCATGGTGGGGAGTAAAGAACAATCTCTCCATTGACAACGAAATGGCATGATTTCTTCGAATTCTTCAGCGTGTTTCGCTAAGTGCTCATGAATCGCCAGGAGATACGACTCGCAGTCCTCGTGTTGCTCTCTGCGGACGATCAAGTTGCATTCACCCCACCCACATGTATATCTGCGAGCGAAAAAAGCGCCCTTGACGGTGAACCTGTTTTGAAACTCGATTGGGCAGTCCGGAGCCCATTCAGGCGAAGGTCGTCTGCTACGAGTCGAGAAGCCTGTGCAAGAGGTTGAGGCAGAGTGAAGTCATTGAGAAGAGTTTATGGCTGGGCGAGGGATATGACCGGACCTTCATTGATACCTTGCCGGGAGAGACCTCCCACCCCACTCAATTCCATATTATCTTCCAATAGTTGAGTTACAAGCGTTGAGAGGTAAGATTCCCTGATTGAGGGAATATCTGGGACCTATAACAATCCTAGGAAAGACGGTCATTGTACCAGAGATATATATGTCAGTCATATCAAATTATGAAATAACGTCGGGAGAAGGACAGACTAGAGCTCCTGTAAGCAGAAAATAATTCTTCGCGACGCCGAACAGAACGACTCCAAAGCGATGGCTAGATTTCATCTAAGTAACACTGGCATGCCCCACAAATCTTCACCATAGGTCAGGTTCCCCCTCAGTTCCCGATCGAATCTGACTAAATATCCAGCGTGTCACACGGTGTACGGCGGAGCCCTCTTCTTTGGGCGAAACCTCTTCTCTCTGAACCATAAATTCGATGTTGAGAAACGCGAAAGAAATGCCCGAATCTGCCGATTTTTGTTTCTGCCAATGTGGAAAAGAGTTAAAGATGCGTAACTCGTACCAGTCGGTCACCTCGAGAAGTTGGACAGGATTGTCAAGTATACGGAAAAACTCAGAGAAGAGACAGTCCTACACACACACTGGCTGGGAAGCGTTGCGTGGAGATAGCTCGATGTCCAACGGCGTTTCAGGAGGGCTAGAGAAGATCGGAGCTTCACTACATTCCAGTTTCTAAAACAGGACGTTGTTTCTTGCGAGTTTATGGAACTGAGAGACTCGATCGAGAAACTGCTGCGCCTAGGCGTGTAGTGGCATGTACTTTTGATGAGTAGGACAAGCGAATAGGGAATGAATACCGGTGACAACTGACACTTTTTTACTGAACTTAGCAATCAGCGGCGATCAACCAGGAGATAGTCTGGAGAACATCCTATAGCATCATATGGATGTATTGACCCAATGCCCGAGTCATCATAGCGTCATGGTATAGGCACGAAGCTGAGTATCTCCGTTGAGCTTTATTGACTTACGTCGCTTGAAACTCGTGCCAGTGATAGTACCTGTTTGTGCCACAACGGAACTATCTGAAAAATGATCGAAATATCTGGCGCTCGAATGAGTCAGACTCAAGACAATGCAAATCATTGGCGGCGAGGCAGCATTGAATCGAGAATCGTGTACTGAACGCCTAATTAATATCGCATATCGAAGTCCACAACCATTTAGGACCAACGCATCGCCATGGTCTTACCTTACCTGGATCTTACTTAGCTTGGAATAGTGAAAGAGTGGTCACCAAAGAGCTCTGGTAGATCCCCTCAAAGTCCTCCTCCTATAAGCTTACCTGTAGATCCTTGAGTTGGCGTCGTGGAATGAATTATGACTTAGAACTAACCTTGTTTGGAGGAGCATACGAACGTATCTGTCCACATAACTTGCGTCGGAGGTAGAGGCACCATCTTTCCCGATATCGGGAGCAAATTTGTAGATAGTACCACGCACAATAGAACCGTCACTTCGTATTACCTGGCCCAGCTATTAAGGTTCTTTGGCGTTTTAACGGAAATTATGCCAGATTTATTCGCTCTTCTGGATTGGTTTGATTTGGTGGCACGGTTCGAACAGGCATCTCAAGATAGGCGGTATTTCCCAGATCGTGGACCTGATCAGCGAGGATCCTCTAGTAGCGCTACGCTCTATAAATTGAAAGTACAGTGGTCAGATTGTGAGACCTCGACAATTCTGATAATCACCGGTTGATCCAGGCTGCGAAGCTCCAGGCAATTGAGACGTCTATCTCCTGCCATGCGTTTGTTCTGGATTTCGGCACAGTCTATAACGTCTGAAATATTGGAGAAAGATTATCATGGAGATGTCGTAGTGAGTCTGCGAAGCTACTAGTGAGGAGAAGAATGTCGGAGATTACAGTTGTCATTCGATTGGCGCTCGGGAAAGGGTAGATCGACCATGACGGTCTTGAAAGGTAATTTAGGGGAACGAACAGCACCTAGCTGTGCGTTTTGAGTCGAGGATTCAACAGAAAATTGAAAGGGGTAGTCAGAATGGGTGCACTCATCAGCATATGCAGAATAGAACCGACCGACCGTTTTCTCCTGGAGAACAATGCTCCTTGCGAAGCACAGGATTTGATTGATGAGAATTCTTCCTCTAGATATGATGAGCCTTGCTATCTGCAAGCCGAAGAGAAGTCGATATATCTCTTGTCTGCTTATTGATGAACACTGAGCGCTGTCGATGAATCTGACTGAAGTATGTTGAGACTGGTTCCATCGCTGGCCGTCTGCATGAAGGCAATTTCCGGGAATGGTGGTTACGCTCCCAAACACGCCGAAACCACCTAAAGAAGTGTCTCTTCAGAGTTCAAAGGGAAGGCGTAACCAGGATTGCTCATATTGCCAATCGAGGTTCGAGTCCAAGTTCTTCTGCGAGTCTGCGGCACTCTCCCAAAAAGTTCCCATCACGTGGAAAGTCGCGTCAGTGACATGGCACGCCCTTCAGGCGCGTGCCATCGTTGAACACAGAGTTTTCGGTCATCCTCTTTCTAGAGCCGGTTAAAACGCGAGACGAGGATATGAAGGTTCATTCTGCGTCAGTGCTTGCATGGGACACTTCTTTCTCAGATAGCCGGTTACGGGTAGTTCTGCGATAATCTGCTGTGGACAAACCTTCCTCTTGACTGCCTCTCAATAATAATATAATGTTGGGCAGGATGGAGGCTGGGATGTCGCACGGATGTGTAGCTGGAGCAAAGGGATGCGCCCGCACGGTGTGCCGCCACCAAAATTCGTCGAATCTCGGACGGGAGGCCGGCGGATGTAGCTGCGGGTCTGGTACGCCCCCCACCTAGATAGACCGTATGTACTTGTGAAATGTAGAATAGGGTGGGACACGGCCGGGACCCGTCAGTTGGACGCCTCATTCGGATGAAGGGATTCGATGTGCAAGTGCCAGTCAATTGTATCTGATGATGCCCAACACCCACAGTTGAACTTGCACGCGATGCATCCCGCCTGCAAAATCTCGTTCAGTGGAGGAATTTTTTCGGTTTCCCAGGCTACGGCCTATTAGGATCAGTTTACGGAACTCCGATACTCTCTACAATTGATTGTAGGCGATCACCGAGAGAGGCTAGCCGCGTGAAGGCCTGACCCTTTTCCCGATGAAATTGTTCTTCCTACCGTGACCGCTGCGCCCCTTATCTTCCAGATCCCAAGACCAAGTTTTCATTCCAACCGATTCAGAACACATGGCAACAAATGTTGTGCGCCCAGCCGACTTTTTCAAGGACTCTTTTCTTCAAAACGTGGCCAACATCGCCGGAAAATCGAACACGGTCGCTATACCCAAAGATCAGCGGAACCTTGTCAAGTCAGCCATAATCAGACTCCACGAATTAATAGATGACGATTCGGACGAAGAAGACGCATTTGAAGAGGAATGTTGGTATTTGTCGGGATTGGAGATATGCCGACGTTTAGAAGAACGAGATCAGGCCCACCAGGATCTTTGGAAAGATACACCATCTGATGCATGGGGCCAACTCTCTCGGCTATGTGAACAGCTTGAAATCGCCATAGCTCCCCATAAAAGTCTCCCACATGAACTTCTCTCGAAGATTTTTACCTTCGTCAAAGACCCACGAGACGACTGGTACGACATACTGGACATGAGAGAATACGAAGCATGTACCCTCAGAGAGATCTGCTCAAGGTGGAGAGATATCGCAATGCATTGCCGGGGACTGTGGTCAAAAGTTTCGCTTGCCTTACCCCATCATGATTCACTACCAGCACCCGGGAGGTCCTGGACAGGGCTCGTTCAGAAGATAACGGAAACACTACCGCGTACTGGGCCGATTTCCTTGAACCTGGCGATAGAACCGTTTCCCTTGGATATCGATGTCCCATATACAAACGTCGACGACATCAAGCTCGTAGAAAGCCTCATTGTTCCGCTTTCTGAGCGATTGAACACGCTCGAATTGATTTGCAATGAAAACGATCTTCAGGATCTACTCGGACTACCACCGACCGCATTCCCATCGTTGAAGAGTCTTCGATTGTCACTGCGACGTGATTGTCGTCAAACTACCCCCAAGTATCCGAGTTTTACAGGAAGTGGCCCCATGTCTGTCTTTCATAATGCACGCCAATTACACGATCTCAACCTCGCAATTGGGCGCTACGAGCAGTTGTTCTTTTGCTTGCCAATCGCGCACTCCCACTTATCGCGACTTAATCTAAGCGAGCCTATCCGTCCCATTGACGTCCTTACGGCCATCGCAAACAGTACGCAGTTGACCAACCTTCGACTCAATCTGCTACCTCAACCTTTGGGCCTCCAATCCTCGACAATCACCCTCCCGCAGCTTACCCACCTCAATGTAAGCTTGTTCGAAGGCAGTGAGGACTTCTTTGATGGGCTTCAACTCCCGAGCCTTTCTTTTCTTTCAATCGACTCAGCAGCTGAGCCAACAATTCCGAGGTTGATCTCGATGATCTCACGTTCTAAGTGTCCCCTCAAAGCCTTCGAGGATTCATGGGATGACATCGAAGGCGTTGCCTCGCTGGATGATTTCACCACCCTTCTTTCGAAGATGACGGTGCTGGAGGAACTGAGAACGGATGTTGACGTTACTACTACGATGCTGCAAGCTATCGCTTCTGGCGAAATCTTACCTCAACTTCAACAATTCGTTTGGAGTTCATCTCTCCCTCCACTTGACGTGCTGGGTGTACTTGAGCATGGCTTGGAATGCCGAGTCCCAGGAGCACCCAATCCACCCGCGTTAAAGAAAGTAGAACAATGGCTGGTACCCTTCCAAGACTTCTACCTGAGCGCCGAGAATGTCGAATGGGATGAACGAGCCTCTGAGCTGAAGAAGAAATATGGCTTAGTATGCTTGTGGGAGTGCTGATCCGCTAGGGAGTGGGTTGGGAGGTAGTAGCATACACAGGCCTTCATGAGTCGATCAATCGCTGTAGATCGTCGCCGCATTTTCCGAATACATGTAGGTGGTTTAGACCGCGAGTGAGTTGTTAGCAGAAACTCTTTGTGGAGTTTGGCATCTTTGCTGGGCCGGTGGGCCTGCCCTGAGGTGACAAGGCAAGGTTGCTGACCAATTATTTAATTCGAAGCGGCGGCTATCATACCAGCGGCTCCGACCACAGTCAGGAAGCCCAGTGCATGAGCTTGCATGAGTCCTCCTTTGTCTGCATTCCTTCTCGCTGAATATCGACCATATTTCTCTTCCGACCCCTTGGCTTGACCCTCCGTCGCGTCATCACGGTCTCAATCGCATGATAGAATCCATCAAACCCGTGTTAACCCCACTGCCATCACACTCAAATTCCCGTCCCAATTCAATTGGACGAGTCTGGACTTGTCGAACTTGCACTGGTCACGCGTAAACCTCGAGAATACCTCTAGAATGCCGTTAATTGGACAGTCTAGGCAAAATCATTTCTGGCGGGAATCTAATGGCTTCCCTTCGGGCTGAAAATTGGCTGGGGTGACCCCGGATCTCTTATCTTCATGACCTCTAGTATAGGGCCCAAAGCCTCCTTTTCCAATCCATCAGTGGCAGGGCATGTGTCTGCTCTTGCAACCACAGGCCAGGCCCCATCTGATGTATGCGGTGATCTTCAACTGGTACGGATTCTCTGAGCAACTTATTCTACCAGTGACCGCCTACCTGGGGCATCCGGTTGTTGAGAAACTGTATCACCTTCTCATGATAACCTCCGCCCATACTCGTCCCGGGTATTGACCCTGAGGGTTATTTTCCACGTTGGCGGTGATATGACAACTTGACAGACAGGCAAGTTCATGTGCAGTTGCCTAGCGCATGCGCAAGCTTCGACAGCCCGAGATCAATTTTCACGTCTTGTGTCTACATATTATCCCTTGCTCAAATTATCCGTCTGGGAAGGAAAAATACACATCATTCCATTGAAGGAAGCAGGACTATGCTCCTTGATGCACTGCCACATATGAAATCGTCCAATGGGAAAGCACGAAGATAACGACTGTCAAATTTGACTTCAGCTTCTCTGAAAGCTCCGGCGTATTCCATGCGCTTGTGATGGCATATATGCGACGTGACCTGCAGCACGGGAGAGCTCTAGCGTGTATAGTAGGTTTTTCTTGTCCTCTTCGAGGCGTGTATATTTGTGGTTTACTTTATCCGGGACATCGCAGATTTCGCTGGAAACAGACGCGATGTGATAGGAACCCACGGCTGCCATGTAGGCGTCCTAATAACTGCTCCGCCACCTTATCGTCCCACCAAAAAGAGATCACACCGAATGAATGTAGTTGGTGCTGTCAAACTTCGGTACATGTGGTTCTGTACCTGAGCATAATATAATGCGGTCCATCCCAGACGATGTCCTTTTGTTGCCTCAGTCTTCCCCTCTCTAGTTGAGTTGTGCTCGACATGGCCTACAACTACAACCCAGACAAGTTCGAGGATGTGGAGAAGACTAAGGACAGCGAGAGCGTCAATATCGGCGAGCCCTTCAGCTCCAACAACCCAACGTATGTGATTTTCCGTTCGTCGTCGTGCTCTAAGGCTTAAGAGATGCAGATACCGTCTTGATGCCCACGATCTTGACCGGGTCCAGCGCAAACTGAAGCAGCGCCACGTCCAGATGTGAGTAGTTTCCGCGAAATTGCATAACCTCTTGCTGATCCACGCTCTGCGAACCAGGATTGCTGTAAGTAGGTCTCGACGCAGGCAGAGCTCTTTTCGCTGACTGGTTACAGATCGCTGGCACCATCGGAACGGGTTTGTTCCTTGGTTCAGGTCATGCTCTACAAGCAGCAGGACCTTTGGGCGCGCTCATTGCCTACGCTCTTGTTGGAACCGTGACATACGCGTATGTGTCGAGTATTCGGTATTGCGCGATCAGACGCTGAGATTGCCCAACAGTTCTCTTTGCTCCATTGGCGAGATGACCACCCACGCGCCAATTTCAGGAACCTTCCCCCATTTTGGTAAAACCGTCAATCCACAACATTGAGGCAAAAACTCATTGTTTATTTCAGCTGGACGTTGGGTCGATCCTGCTCTCGGGTTTGCTGTCGGATGGGTGAGTACAGTCTCACGCGTCAAGGAGCCCTGACTGAAAAACCTAGAATTATTTTTATACAAACGCGTACGTCTACCTCCTTCCAACACCGAAATGATACCTCGACCGACGCAAATATCAGCATCTCAACACCTGTCGAAGTTTCTGCTGCTGTTCTCCTTCTAACATTCTGGGATGACAATGTTCGTGTCTTGTTCGATGAGCTAAATATAATACTTACGGCCCATCTAGAGCAAACACGCACCCGCTTATCTGGCAGCGGTTTGCGTTCTCACTTGTGCCATCAACTTGTTCGGTGCCAGATACTTCGGAGAGTGTAAGTCCAATCATCAAACTTCTTACCCAAAGAAACATCCCGAACTCCGTTTCTAGCGGAATTCTTCTTCTCTTTGATCAAACGTAAGCAGAATAGTCTTTCGGTTACATCGAGAAGTTCAATCTTAGTTGTCATCTAGTTACCCTGATCACTGGATTGCTCATTGCTGGCCTGGTCATTGACCTCGGTGGAGGGCCAAACCATGATCGCATCGGTTTCAGGGTGAGGATGTTCTCTTATGGTCTATGACGCATAACTTATCGACTTGCAGTATTGGAATCACCCAGGAGCATTGGCTCGTGCTGGGCTTGTGAGCAACATCGGAACTGACCGCTTCATTGCGTTCTTGTCCGTTATCGTTCAAGCTGCCTTCTCCTTCCAGGGAATGGAACTTGTCGCGGTGTATGTCCCTACTTTTTTCTTGAAGCAGACTCTTTCCTTATATCATCGATATCAAACAGTGCTGCCTCCGAAACTGAGAACCCTCGTCGCAACATTGCCAAAGCCGTTCGCCGTGTATTCTGGCGTATTGCTATCTTCTACGTATGTCCATCCGCCGCCATAAGACGGGCAGTAATTCAACAGCATTCCTGCAGATTCTCGGTATCATCATGATTGGAATGCTCGTCCCATATGACGACGAAGGACTTCTCCAGTCAACCGGAAACGCCGCTGAATCACCTTGGGTCATCGCCCTGAACCGTGCTGGTGTCAAGGGTACGTCTTCTCCCTCCTTTTCAGCGTTTCACATCATTAACCCATATTTCCAGTTCTTCCCCACATTATCAACGCCGCCGTCTTCACTAGCGCCTTCTCTGCCGGCAACAGTTTCTTGTTCTGT
Source organism: Clitopilus hobsonii (assembly GCA_015708445.2). Taxonomy (NCBI): domain Eukaryota; kingdom Fungi; phylum Basidiomycota; class Agaricomycetes; order Agaricales; family Entolomataceae; genus Clitopilus; species Clitopilus hobsonii. The sequence goes on along the minus strand of CP068000.1, from coordinate 2,338,895 downwards.
GCCTCTCGTATCTTGTACGGGTTGGCACTCAGAGGACAGGCACCCAAGGTCTTCACCTACTGCACGAAGAGAGGTCTTCCCCTCTATGCCGTTCTTGTATCTTGCTGCTTCCCCTTCTTGGCCTTCATGACTGTCTCCAACGGCGCTGCAACCGTCTTCAAGTACGTCATAATGACTGACTTACCTGGTCGAAATTGGTCTAATTGTCGCTTGCCTATTCAGCTGGTTCGTTAACTTGTCGACCGTTGGTGGATTCTTCAGTTGGTTCACTATCAACTTGACCTATATCTTCTTCCGTAAGTCTTTCATTGATCCATCTCGCGATAGTCCTGGGCTCAATAATACATCGCAGACCGTGGAATGAAGGCCCAAGGCTTCGACCTTAGGAAGAACACCTACAACAACCGCCTCCAGCCCTATATCGCTTACTGGGGTGTCTTCTGGACTGTCATCTTCATCCTTATTAACGGCCTGACTGTCTTCTGGGACTTCACTGCCTCCGGGTTCTTGACCAGCTGTGAGTCTCTCGCCTATCTGTCGATCACAACTATATCTAATTCTATTCCGCAGACATTAATATCCCTCTCTTCATCATTCTCTATGTTGGTTGGAAGGTTATCAAGAAGACGAGATTCTGGAAGCCTGAGGAGATGGACTTCGTTTCGGTACGTGGACGAAATGTCATCTGCTGACCATTGAGATTAATTGGCTCTTCAGGGCATCCCTACCGTGGAAGAGACCGAATCTGAGCCTGTTCCTCCCAGAAACTTTGGCGAGAAGGTCGCAGAAATTCTGTTCTAATCTCAAAGCGGCAGTTATCAGGGTCTCACAACCTGTACAAAGAATTGTTCGTCGTATTATTTTGCTTTATCTCTTGTCTGAATGTAGTTATACACTCCATTGTGTAATGATATTAGGATTCTCTTGCCATCTGATACATGTGAGGGTGCTGCGCATGTCGCGTGCCACATATTTGACAGTCGTGACCTCGCTTCTGTCCTCATCTACGGTTACAGCTTGCGAAATTTACCCTGCATCCAGACCCGGTACATCTTGAGCTGCCGTTTCCGGTTGATCAGCAGTCGCCTATCGACTCCTAGCTGTTCGATCTTGAACAGAGGATGTGGCGGTAGGCCTGGGAGAGGCTGTAGGAGGTTGGGATGTATTTTGGGATTGCTTCCAGATTTGCTCTCGACTGCGCTCACCGGAGCTTCCTCGGATGATTGAGAGACCTCCAAGTTTGGTGAAAGTGCTGTTGCCGGTGTCGAAGACTCTGGAGTTGGTGTATGTACACCTGCTGGAGTCGAAGACGTATCGGGAGTGCCACTCTCCCCATCCTCTACTTCGGTTGTAGTCTTATCAGTCACTTGATTTGCTGTCGGGAGGGAGCCGGTAAAGAGTAAGGCGAGTTCCTCTGCAACACATACATCAGCTCAGGATTTTCCATGGCGAGAAGGGAGCAAGAGCAACCTAGTTCAAAGAAGTATACTCTTGTCTTGTCACCACGAATGTAGAAGTTTTCATCTAGGAGACGACCAGTCTTGAATCTCAGCTGAGTGAGATCATATCGACCATAATCACGGAGGACTACGAGACCTCCTGGCTTGAGCGCCTATTCCAGGAGATGAGTGAACCTTCAAAGGAAGGCTCCCGTGAATTACGGACCTGATGAATATTCGACAGCGCTCTTGACCATTCATCTGGGTGCAGAGCACTTAAAACGAAGACAAGGACAACTATGTCGACACTCCCAGGCTTGAGATCTGGAGGTAAGCCCTCCGCGGAGGTCAAGTCCCAGACAGCCGCGGAAATTGAGCCAAGGGGAGGAGACGCGTAGAGAGGATTGTTCTGTAATTTCACAAGAATTAAGCACGCCAGCCGCCCGTGGAAGCATACATACAAACCTGGACTACTTTTACCGCGTGTGATGAATAGTCGTAGGCGTGGAGTTCGAGTTCAGGGTTTTTGTTATTTGACAATAGTGGGAAGACGGAGTTGCCTGCACCTAAGGAAGCAAGCTGTATGAGAGAATGAACTTGGCGAATTGAATGGCTGATCTTATTACCACAGCCAATCTCCGCAATGACCTGGTGTCCTGCCTAGCGATTTTCAATAAGACATAATTGGCCTAGAAATTGGCGAAATAAGGTACCTCCTCCTGAGTAGCTTGGACCAATTCCTGGAACTCATTGTGGAGCCTGGATCAGAGCGCAGTTAATTGAGTTTAAACGACATCACAGGCACTCTTCATCAGACCGTACCATTTCCTATCTCGAAAGAAATTACTCGCGTTATTCTTGTAAAAGTTGTCCCTGAAAGTCTCCATCAGCGTCAAGCTGTTTCGAGCATTGTGCTGGGAACGAGGACGTACCAATGCCTCGAGGGATTCGTGTTGTACCTTGACTTTTCTTCGTTAGGCACGGGCGCTGAACGTTGTCTGAGAAGAGACGCGGCAATTGCTTCATCCTGGTCATCGGGTGGGGGAACATGATCCCAAGCATTTTGACTCCATACGTCGGCCTCGTTTGTCAGAAACCTAACTAGGCAGGTTCACAACATGGAAGTGGATTCATAAGAGTCGGCAGTCACCTCGACCCGAACGGTGGCTTTTCCGCACCGATATCATGTACAGAAGAGGTCGTCTTTTGCGAAGATGTTATTTCTTCATTGGCAGTCGTATGTGCAGCCATATTCAAGTTCCTAGTCGCTCTAAAGTAATCAGGATCCGAGAATTGTCGAGATCAGAACGATAGCCAATCCGTTGGTTAAAATCTGAGGCACGGCTAAGAAATGGCGCCCATTGAGACCGTGGGAACATCCCGATCAGGGATACCACCATCACCAGCTGGCTTATGTGATCATGCTGAGGGCATAGGGAAAGATTTGGGTGATGAGAGGAACGCGGGTTGCAAAGGCAAAGATCCTCATATCGACTGTTTTTGCTGCGTGGCATGCTCGTTGCCAGCGCCTAAGGCGTACATATTCTCCTCCTCACCAAGAATCTTGAGCTCAAAGCTCCTTTCTTTGGACATACCTTGACAACCGATATCCCAATTTGGCTGGAGAACCTCAATCATACCTGTTAACGATCTCCCAACTTGACGAATGTCAACCGCATACATACCAGATGTTCAGAGGGTTTCGACAGGGAGCGTAGACGAATTCGAGCAGTTGTTCAGCGAAGTTTGGGCATCATATCCGGAGAGTCAGACACCAGTGGCCACTCACGCTCCTTTCCAACTTCCGGCTGTTGATAGAGCCAGGCAAGGTATGCAAATCTACGTGTTTCTTGATTTGTTGGGAAGCAGTGCAGCTCAAAATATTACAACAGGCTCAAACTCACGACCGACGACCCCTCAATCTATGAGCCCACCTTCGAGATCATCCCGCGGTTCACGTCGGCCACTACCGCAGCCACCAACACCAGGAGGGTCCACACCAGGAGGAAGTCGCAGGGACAGTACATCATCGTGCGTGATAATGGTTGTTCACTCTGATTGAATGACCGACGACGGCTCTTTATCTAGTGTCTTTCGCGGTCCCATTGCAATCGCACCCTCACCTCAGTTAACAGACCTGAGTGAAGAGACGGCTACAGTTGATTTTACGCCCAACCCTGCTACGCCTCAGCCAGAACAACAACCAACTGCTGAAACACAGCCAGAGGTACCATGGAGTCATCCAGGCCCGATGGCTCGTCTGCCGAACGAAGAAACCTCATCCATCTATCCAGGGTGGGATACGGCTCCGCTGCCTCTATACGAACCACGTCCACCAGTCCCTCCAATTCCACCTCCATATCGACCTGACCCCTCGGATCCAGACAGGCAGAGTGTATACGATATCATTTCAACCTATTCACACCCTTCTCCCAACCCTCCCGTCGAACCGGAAACTCCGACGACACCCGTGCGCGAGCCCGAAACTCCAACTACAACCACATCACCCTCTGGCTCTTCCTTGTATACTGATTACAATGGCGCGGGACCCAGTCATCAGCCCATGTCCATCTATCACCTTCCTTCCTCTTCGAGCCCAGGTAAGGCTCTCAATATGATGACAAGTACGATGGCTGATGGCACCGGTTTCATCCAGTAATTGCTTCTGACCAACAGTCGATTTCCGAGTTATCGTATGTGGAAAGTACAGCGCAAGCAAGACTGTCCGCCTCGCGAGAAACCCTCATCAATAGTCGACGGACATCCTCACCAGCTCTCACGCAAGCATTACCAGCGTCTCACCGGAACAGCATGGAGACCGCCTCTCTCGCATATGCGAAATCAGAAAGATCATCTGAATATGATCCTTACGCTGCTGGTCCCAGCAATCTCGTTCGCCGGCCGACCCAGATGTTGCAGCAACTCAACAGGGCAACCTCACTCATTCTGCATGACCCCGTGCATTTCGCAGATCCCGATGAGGAATACTGGCCTACGATAGAGGAAGAAGACTCTGAGGAACGTTTTATTAATTTCGCGTTCCTTTCAAATATTGCCGTACAACTCCGGGATAAAGTCGTGCGAGGTACCCATGTCAAAGGAGGTGTGCCCTATCCGAACGCCTTTACCGGAAAGGATATAGTGGTACGTAACCCTGCCCCTTGTTCCTTACCCTCGAATATTATCTGATTGATCTTCTTCCGTTCATACCAGTCTGCTATACAGACGCTCATCCAACGAGAGTTGATCGAGATACATGGGGGAATGTCAACCGACAGACGGGCTGCGCTGCAGATTGCGAGGAGTTTACAGAGTCAGTTGTTCTTCTATGAGGTAGAATGGGGGAGTGCATTGGTCCAGGATGGGGTGGAAGATGTATACATGTTCATGGATGACCAGCAAAATGCCCACAGGGAGGCGCTTCCCACAAGTGTGGTCACGATTATGGCGAAATGTTATTCTCCAAGTTGCGGGGAGGGTCCTGAATGCTACGCATATGGTTGCCCAAGCAAGGTATGGTGAACTTTACACCCAAGATTGTGTCGACTGATTTGTTTCGTAGGGAGATTCACTGAGAAGGCTACTTCCCGAGGTCATGGAGGAATCAACTAGTCGTATCGAGAAGCTTTGGCCAACTGAATTGATCAGGACCCTGCCTGAGAGCGAGATCCAGAGACAGACGTATGTGTCTCTAATTGGATTTGACTTTGTGTATGCTGATATATGCGCCTCCGTAGTATCATACACAAGCTCATAAGCAAAGAAGAGCAATATGTCAGAGATCTGGACATGATTGACTCTGTCTTCATCAAACCCCTCCGCTTTGCGACTCCTCCAGTGATTTCACCCGTGGACAAACTCAACTCCTTTATCGACCAAGTGTTCCACAACATTTCGGGCATACGTGATTGCAACCGAAGGCTCCTAGAAGTGCTGTATGTGCGACAACGCGAGCAGGCACCCGTGATACAGAGTATAGGAGACATTCTGTTGGATGCTGCGACGAACTTCCGTGACCCATATCCGGCCTACGTTGGGAACCACCCCCTTGCTGAGAGAAGGATGCGAGACGAGCTGGAGAATAATCCAGAGTTCAGGCTCTTTATCGAAGTACGCATATATGCTGATCTCACGGCAATGTAGCTAACTAGCTTGTTATTTTTAGCGATGCTCAAGGCGGCAGCAGTCTACACGATCAAGCTCAGCGCCTCGACTAGACCTTCGGCACTTCCTAACGCGGCCTTCAGAGCACCTGCAAAAATATCCTGTGCTCATGCAGGCAATCCTCAACGAAACGAAGTCTAACAATCCCGATGCAGAATTCTTGAGCGAAGCCATCAAAGTATTCAAGGATTTGCAAGGCGTTGCTCAGCTGCGAACGTTCCAGTCTGCTATGGGTAGAGGATTAACCGGGAAGTGGGAGTGGGATGATCTGATCAACCCCCAAGATCGGAAATGGTACACGACAGAAGAGATAGCTCGACAATGGTGAGAAGCTCAAGGTTTGATGTGGATATATGCTGATGCTACGTGCCTTGCAGCTCCATATTTGAGCTTATCAAGGGGGAGATGATATACGTGAAGAAGCTAGAGAACATAGAACATGTATGCGCTCTCATTGTCACCGGTTGGGCTACCCTCACCTACACTTATAGATATTTATACGCGCTCTACGCAAGACGGAACCACCAATAATACCCAGAGACCGCCTAGAACGTTTCATTCAGGAGGTCTTCTGCAACTTCACGGAAATCTATAGTTATCATCGACGACTGGTGGATGCGCTACACGAGATTCAACGAGAGAAACACCCAAAGATACCTAGCATCACCGCACCTGTGTATGACGCTGCCCTCAATTTCCGTGACGCGTACTTGGAATACATACCTAACTACCCAATCGCGGCATACAAGATTGAGGAGGAGATGGAGAGGAATCCGCTGTTCAAGGCCTTTGTCGAGGTCAGTTTTCCTTTGATGTTCATATTGTGAAGGCGCTGATCGTTTTACAGAACTCTGTCCGACATCCCGACGCGCACCGAATGTCGATGAAGGACTTCCTCAACTGTCCACTGGCCAGACTTGTGGAGTATGAGAACCTTCTCAAGGAGATCATGGACTCAACGCCTCGAGGGCATGAAGACCGGAGCACGATTCCAGAGGTCATTGACGCCATCAAAGCTATTGGGCGGGAGGCAGAGCCTGGTGTTACTTCCGCAAAACAGAAGGTTCAACTATGGCAATACAACTCTAGTATTATTTTCAAGCCTGGTGAACATATGGTGAGTACTGTAGATGTCAACTGGTAATGATAGACTGACTGTGTGTAGGATCTTGACTTGCTCAACGAGAACCGCTCTCTGATGCATACTGGCCGATTGATTCGACCGCCTGAAACTCAGGCAGATCCCAATGGATGGAGTGAACTGTTTGTCCTTCTGTTCGACAATTATCGTGAGTGTCCTCTTCGGTGCACTACTATGCGTAATCCGATCTAAATTGTTCACGTAGTGGTCACAACCAAGCCTGAAGAGGATAACGGTGTGAAGAAGTACCTGGTCACACGAAGAGTCGGTTCCTGTTTCGGCGACCGTATAACTCTCGCTAATTCTCCTTCTAGCCTTTCCCCCTGGACTTGTTGACTCTACTCCAGTTCAACAACCTTCCGACACAGTGCACCTGGGGTGTCACACGCCATGTGTCCTCTAATTCCTCTGGCTCCAGCAGGTCTGGTCAATCTGAGAATGGAGACTCTCAACCCGCGTATCCCTTTACCATCCACCATAACGGAAGGAATGGCGGTCCGTACACCCTCTACACAGACTCGATCCAGCGACGGGCGGAGTGGAAGCAGAAGCTGGAAGAGGCTGTCGGTTTAAGGAAGGTGGTGCAAGAGTCCAATAAGGTGTTTGAGATGGAGACCTTGAGCATGCATACATTCACCACCGTTCCAACGGGCGTCATCCTCAACCCGACAACTTGGAATGAGAACACCAGTATAACGGGAAAGGTTACATGCTCGATACCTTTTAGTACTCCGGATGGACGACGGCTGGTGGCGATTGGATGCGCGGAGGGAGTGTGGATTGGTTTCCGTCACGACTCGAGCTCGATGAGGCGAGTTTTGCATCTCAAGAATGTCACTCAATGCACCATGTTGGACGACTTCGGCTTGTTCCTCGTTTTGACGGATAAGGTAGATCTTGACCATCGCCAGTATCGTCTATCGAACTAATCAGACCCTTTCTAGCAACTCTTTGCCTACCAGATTGAAGCTCTAGTTCCGACACCGCAGATGTACACGAATGCTACTCAGACACCACAGAAGCTCAACGGCAACAAAGAAGTCTGCTTCTTTAGCGTCGGGAAGATGGGGGACAAGACCTACGTTGTCTTCATGAGGAAGAAAGGGGTACGCTCTTCCCATTAATGACCCTTGCACCTACTGACGCCATCCCAGTCTGACAGTTACTTCCATGTCCTGGAACCAATACTAGAGAGGATTCATGAACGGCCCAAGGCTCCCACCGGATTATTCGGGTCTTTCCGCGCCCCTAAGACCGACTGGTTTAATCCTGTGAAGGAGTTCTACCTATCCTGTGACGCGTATGATCTTGTGTTTCTCAAAGCTAAGATCGCTATTCTCAGCGCGAAAGGGTTCCATATCATGGGCCTAGACGAGTAAGTTCTTTCCGCACGCTCTCAAAGGGACCGTCGCTCATGATACGTTCAGCAACAAGGGCACAGTTATTCCCCAATCAGATCCACGGCTGCGTGCGTTTGAGAAGAAGTACGAGAACCGACGGCCAATTGGAATGTTCAGATCAAAGGAGGATGAATTCCTTCTTTGCTATACCAGTAAGTGCTACCATCTCGTGTATGACCTGCATTCTCACGCCAGGACAGCTTTTGGCGTCTTTGTTGATAAGCATGGCATTCCGAGTCGTACTACGTGCACCGTGGAATGGGAAGGGACTGCAGATTCCGCTGCTTTCCATGCTCCCTATGTTCTGCTCTTCGACCCTCGATTCATCGAGATACGGCACGTGGACACTGGCCGACTAGCTCAAATCATACAAGGCGTGGACATGCGTTGTGTCTGGGATGGACGCGGCCTCAACTCGAACCCTGCCATCACAGCTGGAGTTCAGGATGACGGGGAGATGGTTCAGGAGGCGCATGTGCATGCTGTAATGAACATGGTCGATCACACACAGCAAACGTCTGGGCGACCACTACGACCTGTTACTCAACATGTATTTGAGCTCATACCGACGATTCCACTATACCTTCCAGGTTCACTATCTTCGCCATCTAACATCACATATATCCCGATCTCGACACCACCTAGATCACCAGTACTACGGCCAGTACATTCTTTTTCATGATCTGGACCTTGACTCCTCACATACATTTGACTTATATCAAACTACATAGCTGTATACCTCATTGTAATATACCGAATGACCATCGTCTCCGATTTGCCTTCAAATGTTGTTTCTGCACATGGTAGAATGTGCGTGACATGTGACTTTCCAGTCACGCCCCCTTGCCTTGCTCTCATTCCTGCAACACGAAAACGCGAAGATGTCCTCCAAAAGAAAATGGGATCAGCCAGGACCTACAGAAGATGAGCCACCTTTGAAAAAAGAGGAGAAAGACCCGAAGACAGCCAGTGACGCTGCAGCAGCGGCAGCGGCTATTGCTGCAAGAATTGCTGCACAGTTCGCAGACGGCTCGCTTGGCTCTGGAACCGGAGGGAAAGACCCCAATGACGGGGCATACGTGCGCGACATCGACATTAACGATGTGAGAAACCGATACATGTTGACAAAGGGCTCAACACAAGCACAGGTGAGTCGGTTTCCAGCCTTCGTTGCACGCTTGCTAAAGGTTTATTTCCTAACTTTAGATCAATGAAGAAACTGGTGCTTCTGTCAGTACCAAGGGTGTGTGGTATCCGGATAGGAGTAAAGCTACAGAGAGAGACCCCCCTCTGTACCTCCATATCAGTGCAGCGAACCCTGAACAACTCCAGAGGGCAATTGACAAAGTCAACGAACTCATGTCGGTGGAACTTGGGTCTTTGGTCGAGGACAAAACAGCTGGAAGGCAGAAAGTACGTTTAATTGTTTCCTGTCACGATATCTATCTCACAATCTTACTTGCGTCAGAGAAAATGGCCAGAGGAGAAGATTCCGGTTGGCCTGGACAGCATACGTAACTTCAACGTTCGAGCAAAGGTGGTCGGTCCTCAAGGTTCTTTCGTGAAATACATACAACAAGAAACGGGTAGCAGGGTACAGATAAAGGGATTAGGCTCAGGGTTCATTGACCAGGAAACAGGGCGCGAAAGCGAGGAACCATTGTACATACACATAACGTACGTTCTCTTATTTCCGACCTACATACGCCTACTAACCGCCTCACCTCGCACCTAGGAGTCCAGATGAAGGACAGGTTGCCCGTGCAAAGGTTCTAACAGAAGACCTCCTCCTGGTTGTTCGAGCAGAACATGCAAAAATGCAAGTTGTGCTTCAACAGCAACAAATGGAACTCCATCAGGCCCAGATGCAGTATGCGCAGTATACACCGGTTAGCCGCGTTTTCTTGAGGTGACTCACTCCATCGGAATACTCAAACTGACATCTTTGCTCGTAGGGTTATGGTGCTGCACCACCTCCGGGTGCTCCCCCACCACCTCCAGGAGACCAGCCTCCTCCACCTCCGGATCCAAATGGTGCACCAGGCTATGACCCCAGTCAAGCATCAGCAGCAGGACACTCGTCTCAAGATGCCTACACCGCATACTGGTAAGTGCTAAATTACTTTACTACATCCTTCCGCTGACAAGTTTGTTCAGGGCTGCCTATGGTTATGACGTGAACTCCCCTCAGTTCAAAGAATGGGCAGCCCAGCAACAGCAGCAGTATAGTCAGTACTACGGAGCACAAGGGTACGCGGGTGCACAGGCTCCTGCACCTCCACCGAGTGGAGATGCGCCTCCTCCTCCGCCCCCGCCTGCATAACTCGATATATTTTCAATAGAGTTGGCTAATAGTTCTAGGTGCAGGCTGTAGGCTTTGTTCTGCCAAACTACGGCGACGTGCGTCTGCTCAATCTATATCATTGTTTGTAATCTGCGACTAGCTGGCTGATTCCAAGTATCATCGTCCTACGTCTGTGAGATACTGAGCATTTAACGCAACTCCAGGATCAAGGTGGCGTTCCAAAAACCAGGCGGAATCCGTAGTCCTTTTCCATACCCGCGATCTGGATTTTGTCTTCTGAGCAGATATCCTCGCCTGCATAATATTTCCCACCATCCAGGAATAAGGTCCTGTTTACACAGTTTGTTCCTTCGACTGGTGCCCCGTGATACCTCATTAATCCGTCATGGACAGCAGCCAGCCCGCGTGAAGGGCGAATCGTCGTATTTAACACCCACGCTTGATTGTGACATCCTGGTAGGATTTCTCTCGCTGCCAATTGAGTTAGGAACTCTGGATTCACAACCCTATTGGTTCTGTAGTTGGCCACTCCTTCAAGGTCGGAAAGCAGGCCGAGGTGTGGTCCATCCCTCGTAATACCCCGGACTCTCTCACTGAAAGAAAGGAGAGAACCTCGGCATCGATGAATCATCCCGGATATGGCCTCAAGTCCAAGCTTGCCATCAAAATCTACAACCCAAAGATGCAGAAGGTTGGGGAGTACAAGATGGTCCATAAAATGGACCATGTGAGTTGTTCTGAGCTGGATATGTAGTTCCTGAAGATGAAGCATTTCAAACGCTTCATTTTCGAGGGATATCTCGGGCGTGCTTCGAATGAACAGCACAAGTTTCCGTAGGTTTTGAGCTAGCCGGATCACTGGAATAATTTGCCTAATATCAACGGATAAGACAGTCAGATTGAATTGAGTGAGCTGGGTCCAGGGAATATTATCCTTCAATAACGATATAAAGAGGTCATCGAAATCTTGATCACGGTTCCACTCAATGGTAAGGGACGTAAGGGTTGGAACCAGGTCGAAAAATGACTTATTTCCTTCCCCAGCTTCACCGACACCAAAAGTAGTTGAGTCCGCGTCCACGAAGCCAATCTTTAGTGTCTTCAGCTTAGGAAATTGGGCTATGCAGTGGTTCGGCATGTTAAAGAAATCCACGAAAGCTCGCAGACCGCCTGTGAGCTGGAGACATTGGATTCTCTCTGCGAGGGGATAAATTAGCCTCTCCATGGCAAAATCTGCTAGGAGGTTCTGGCCTCTGTCTAGTCTGATGGAGATAGAAACGCCTCCCTCCTTCGTAAGAATATGTTGAGCCCTGGAGATCTGGCTCAACCATTCTCCAATGTCAGCGGTCCGAGTCAAGGCCCAGTTGATCGGGGGCGGAATCAGAACCACAGAGTTCCACAGAGAGGATTCTGCCAAAACAAGGTTCCTCCAGGACCAGCAGACTGATCGGACTGGCCAGGCGTCGTGATTCATTGAGATATCGTCTCGAATTCGAATCCCACCTGGCTTGGTGAGAAATGAGAAGACGTATGTAATGATCTCTTCGGGCAACCTTTTATGAGGTGCTTGCGCTATCTTTAGACTGCAAGTTAGGGCATTGAGTTGTCTCTTCTGAGAAGTGAGTCGTGCGATTTCATCCTCGATGGCCTTCAGTGCTACCTGAATTCGTGGCAAAGCGGCTTTCACGGCATCATTTGCCGCAGGTGATAGAATTTCTGTGTTTGATCGTCCTGCAGACTTTGCAATGTCCAAAAGGACAGGGTCATCAAGGCAGCTATCCATGTTGTGGGTGGGCGAGAAGGGGATAATGTCAAAGGGTGACCTCTCGGGACGTCGCAATCGTCAAAAACGGAGGTGTACCGAAATAGGATGCTCAACAACGGGTCAACTCAGGCAAGTTGCCTAAATTGGTCCGGGAGATTATTTGACATTCATCACATCACGGCGTCCGTTTGAATTACATGGCCAACTCGAATCAGTCAGGAATATTCTCAAGAAATCAGTAATTATGGAAATATGGTCTATACAAAAGAGTAACTGTAGTAAACATGTAAACCGAACTGCCGCCGAAAAGAATCGAGCAATGCTATATCCGCGCTTTGAATCGTGTCATTGCGTTGGATTCGGGATTGGCTTAAAGCCAATACTCTATTTGAAGATCGTTGGGCAGCCACTTCAGCCCCAGATCTTGGGAGGACATCGAGCCCCTTGGCAAGGGCAAGGAGAGAGACGGAAAGATGCATTGAAGTTCTCCACTTCTGATATTTACATCCAGGGAGAATTTTTCCGGATGCAATCTCACCCAGATGGCGAGACCCTATGAACCTGTTAGTATTGAAATGCCCCAAACCTTTCAGATTGCCAAGAAGGTCCTCGTAAGCTTCTTCGAATTCTTCAGGGAAGTTTGTCTTCTCGCTGAAGGAGAGCAACGTGCACTCAGATCGCCGCAACAGACTGGAGAGTGTTGGAAGGCCAGCGTCGGTATCTGCGATCTCAAGATTTTGAAGGTGAGAAAGGACAAGTGAGTCGAGAAGGGGAAGAATGTAATGTGTTAGGGGCTTGATACATAATTTCTCGATGTATGGTAGGTGAACGACAGTGCCATCCAGCATGAATTCTGATGCTTTTTGAATACGTAATGAAAGACTCTTGAGCCTTTCGGTACTTTGAAGTGCAACGAGAATCCGCTGAAGATCTATGGGCTCATGGGTATTCCCTATATCTAGCTGAGAGAGTTGAGCCCAAGGCAGACCTATTTGCAGCTTCTGGTCGAAGAAGTCTTGAAACCCTCTATGACGGTCCCACAGAAGACTGAAGGATGTTATACTGGGAGTCAGCTCGAAGAATGTCCTGTTATCGCTTAGAATGGCCATAGAGGGATTCCCTTCCCTGCCGGCCTCCGAGAATGAAAGATCTAGAGCTGTAAGGGCCGGGAAATTGACAGGTGGATGTTGTATAAAGAAATTCTCGTAGCCTTGAAGCCCGGCGTCGAATTTCAAGCGACGTATCCGATTTGCAAGCGGATGGACCAAGTTGCTCAGGGCGTAATCCATCATATGGTGTCGGATGACGGAGCAGGAGACTGAGATAGATACAGTTCCACGACGTGGAAGAATCTGGTTAGCAAGCATGATTTGTTGCTGCCAGGTAGACATTCCGGCCTCCCTGTTCTGGTCGAAATTCGGTTGTAAAGAGACGGTATTCCACAAAATGTGTTGTTCCAGGGCCAACCTTCTCCACAATGAACAAACAGACCGGAGCGGCCAGGCGCCGTACTCCCACAACCTAGGAATGGTGACACCTGTTTCATCGGCCAGGAATGAGAAGGTGTAGGCCAAAATTTCATTTGGCAGCCGTTTATGGGGTGCTCGAGCAGCCGATAGATTTCGGCCAAGAGTACGAATGTCTGCCTGTTGACGGGTCAGGCGCGCAATCTCCCAGTCAATGGCCTGTATTTCGGCCTGCATCCGAGGGATAGCTGCTTTTGCAAGGTTGATTGCCATCGGTGACGGGTAGTTTGCATTTGATCCAGCAGACTGTGCAATATTTGTCAGGAGTGGATCATCAAGACAACTAGTTGTAGTTCTAGGGAAAGGGTGCATGAAGCTTGTGAGGTCGTGGTGGTTCGTGGAAAAACGGACTGACGACTCTCACCAGAGTCACACTCCGAAGGTGCCGATTGATTGCAAAGAAAGTAACCGAACATGATATTATTATTAACGCGTAGAGTCACGTACAAAGTTCAGGCAATACAAAGAATAATAAAAGTGCTACTTGGTATAGACGAGATACTTCCGACAACTCCGAAAGCTCAGGTTATCAGATCGGACAGTTGAGGCTGCCATCCCAATCCTCAGAACCAACTCCAGCCGGGACAATGAATAGGGTCTTTGGATCATATTTAGCCTTGATAGTCTTGAGAATATGATAATGGGGACCAAAGAACGACTTCTTGAAGTCACGTTCATAAAGGCTCGCCTGCGAACGAACGGGGTCAGGAGCTGGTTCAACTTCCTGAAGACGTTACTCACCTCGTTCAAATATGTAGCCGAATTGGGAGAAAGACGATCAAGAATGTCAGTGCTCTTGGCAATGCTCTTCCTAACACCCTGGATGTAGGACAGAGGAGCGCCTTCCGGCCAACCACCTCCAACGTAAGCCAAAGCAACGGCATTACGCCAGTTCGGGTTCAAACCGACACTTCCTGGATCAGCCTTGGCCACAGCACCACCAGCAACGAAGCTGTAAGCTACGTCAGCGGCGGTATAAGATGAAGAGCGGTCAGGGGACTTACTTGATGCCAATACTGTCATTGACTGCGAGCAGAGCATCGGCAACTTTGCCTGGGTTCTTAATCGACAGGTCGCGTGCAATCAAGCGGGAGCCCAATTCCACGTTGGTGCCGACCTGTGTACCTCCAGCAAAGCGGGTAATATACCACTGGTAATAGGAATCGTAGGAAAGGAAAAATCCGCCAGCATCCCCAGTGGTATTCCAAGCATGCTCAACGAATGCTTCAACAGTCGAGTTGGCGTCAGCGTTGGATATGTTGGGTGCGATGAAGAGGTATTGCAAGTTCTGTCCGCTGACCTGCCCATAACCACCCCAGCCCTTATCACTGAGGGTGGGGAGAAGCCTGGCCCATTCTGTCAAGACGGACTTGGCGGCCGCCGTGGAGGTGAAGTTGGCACTGAAGAGCCATTCGGTGACAGGGACAGGATCATAAGTCTTGTAAGTAGCGGAGAGCACTAGAGCATAAGAACCACCACCACCACCTCTCAATGCCCAGAAAAGGTCAGCATTCTGGTAATCGTTGACGACAATGTATTCGCCTTTGGCATTGATGGCGGTAAATTCGACCACATTATCCACACCTGCAGACGTGTAAGCTCGCCATTCTCGAAGCAAGTCATGATTTGAGACATACCTAAACCATGTAACGCAGCAAGCGCGCTATGGCCTCCACCTTGGACCCAGCCACCAGAAGTACCAACAGAGCCTCCGGCAGATAGACCGCCGACCATGATACGACCGTTTTGTTCGGCAGCATCGTATGCCTCGTGCCACTGGACTCCAGCGCCAAGTGTGATAGCTGTTAAAGTGGAGTTCAATGGGAGGAACGTTCTCGTATAGAAATGACTTTCCCTTATATGATTGATTTCCACCAGCGGGAACAAAGCTATCGCTGTAGGTGATGTTCTTGAGGTGGTGAGTCCAAATGAAGAAGGAACCTCGAGCAGTGCTGCGGCCGAGGTAACAATGTCTGCGTAAGAAATGGCGGGTCAGCATCTACAATACGGCTAGCTGTGCGGCTTTACTCACCCTGTGTTCTTGATGGTAAGACGCAGGTTATGGGAGGCTGCAAACTTGATCGCAGCTTGTGCGTCCGAAATGGAGCGCACGTCGACACCAGCGACAGCGACACTTCCTTGTTCGCAAGGAACTCCAAGGGTGGTATTGAGGTAGCAAGCACTGATGCTACCATTCTTGAAGGTATACGTCTCGAAGTTGATAGACTGCATAGAACCCGGCTGATCAGCTCGCCAGCCACCATAGTTGGTATTGACCTGCACGTCCGTGCAGTTTCCAGACGGGTTGGAAGTAGGGTAACATGCTGATTCTGGGGGAGTGGGATGTAGAATGGGTTGGGAAACCTGGGATGCGAGCTGCTGGAAGTCGGAGTCAGAAGGCCAGCATTTCTGTCCGTATATGCACTTGCAAGCTGGCTTCGCAGCTACAAGTGAAACCAAGGAGAGAAGATGAAGGTACTTCATCCTGACAGTTGGCAGAATTGTGTGACTCGCTCTTTTCTCCACCAGCGCTTTTATTAGTCTGGATCGACGTAGTTGATAGAGATCTGCGAAACACCGCTGGCTATACCAAATGAATCGAGTGCTGCGCAGAACACTATTTTTGGCAGGCTTTACACCATGATGATGCAAATCACTGCTTGGAGCCTGGAAATGGTCAAAGTCATTTCTCGGCTTTGAGTATGACATAGCATCGGTTTACAAGGCCCTTGCCAGTCGAACGATCACTAACTCCTCCCACAGTATAGCGATGACTGCTGCGCCGTAGCAGGCAACATTCGCTGTTTGTTCGGACGGTTCTCAGGATATTGGGAGGTTGCTTTGTCGAGAAAAATGGTGTGGAGGATAGGTGTGGAGGGTAATACATTAACTGGCGCAACGTCAAGATGAGACGGCCGTTGGGTTTCATGAATCCACAGGGAATAGCTTGGCGCCAGGGCTCGATTGGTACCCCCGCTCATTGCACGGAGCCTCCCTTCCCCCATTGCAGAAAGACTCAGAGATTAGACTTGGCGAAGACCAGTAATCCTGGGCTCATTGAATGTGTTTGTTGATACGGATCTATTGGATTTCCGGCGTCCGCAGCGTCAATGATAGCCTTTTAGGTGCTCGAGATCGATGCCGAATGCGAACTACATGGAGGCTTGAATAAATGTATTGAATGACCGTATTGAAAATGGTGTGCGTGAGATGTTTGTGGTCGAAGTTGCATGAGTCTGCGAAAGCCAAGCCTGAGAATAGGGTGACAGCATTTGTGACAAATGCACGTGCTTTCGTGTTCTTGTGATGGCTTCTCGCTCTGACGCGTCTCCGAGTCAAGGGACGCGTTTGAGCAGGGTTTGCAGGTGTCCGGCGGACGACGAACGGGTGGCAAGAACGATACGGTACGTTCGACAGATATCTAATCTTCCTCCATTTCGGCCTCATCCTCATCCTCCCCCTCTTCTTCGTCCTCCACAACACCACCCCATTCTTCCTCTTCAGATTCTTCCCCATCTTCTGGGTCCTCCCCGTTCTCGCCGTCTGATTTCTGGCTATCATCTCCTTCAGACTCTTCATCGTCGTCAATTCGCTTCCGTTTTTCAGCAGGCACACTATCTCCAGTTCCCTCGGTATCTCCGTCCGCCAGAGTAAGGCAGGTTAAGCGTGTGCCTTCTGTATCGTATACAGCCGCAGGTGCAATCTCAACCACCTGTCCTTGGTTCTTCGACGGCGACGGAATCGCATGCGAGTCGTAGACGTGTATCTTCCCGTCTGAGGATACCGTTGTTATCACCGTTGTGGACGGCACCGGTTCTCCCGATGAAGGAGGCGTAGGAAGCGCAACCTCCAGCGTTTGGACGGCCTTTACACTGGAATAAAGAGTAAAAAACTATTCGGGCTTCACTGGCTGAAAGATGTTACCGATTGGCATGCCCCACAAAAGCCGCGAAAATGTAGGGTTTCGGTCCATCTTCCACCTCCTCCGTGGCCGGTATGCGATATATTGACACTTTCTTGTCCTCAGCTGCAACAAAGAGAAGCTCTTCGTCGCTATCCGATGCTTTGAAAAGTCGAGCATCCTGTATCCGAGATGGATGCGTTATTGAGTGCAGCAATTTCATGTCCTAGGCAAGAATGAGTGAAAGTCCTGTGTGAATCATCCCGAGTAGAGCTAACCGTTGCATATATGTCCAATGCTGACCCCGACTGCACCACGAACATGTCCCCAGTCGTGGACCATCTCACTACCTCGCCTTCTTTGCCCAGCTTGGTGCTTGCCACTCCTCGTCCCCGCATTAGATCCCACATACGTAGCATCCTATCCCTGCCCACGCTCAGTCCTACCTTCCCTGACGGGTGGACGGCGACTGAGTTGACACGGCCCTTGTGGCCCTTGAGAGTGCGGAGAACAGTCCAATCGCGAGCATGGAATAGGCACAGTGTGCCATCTTCCGATGTGGATATTAGGTGTGACCGGGAAGGGAAAGTGAGGGATGTTATCGAGCCTAGGCTGTGCATTAGCTCAATCCAAGACCATTTCGAGGGGTCAGAATGTACCTTCATGGTGCATCAGCCCTCCAATCTCTTTCCGTCTCCTCAGATCCCAAACTTTTATGATTTCATCAGAACTTCCCGTCGCCAGCCACTTGCCCCCTTGTGGCGAAGCTGCTACAGCCTTGATGCAGGATACATGCGCAGGAAATATGAAGATCGGTTTTATGTCGAATTTATATCCTGAATCGGATGATTCATCCAAGTTTATAGTCCCTTCTAGCCCGTATAATAGCTTCTCGTAGGATCCTGCGATAATTTTGAAAGATTTTGGTAGAGGCGTTGGAGTTTCTTCTGTATCCTGAGCTTTCGGTTTACTCTTCGATTTTGCCTTTATTGGGTTTGCCTTCGGTGCAGGAGTCTCCGCATCTCCCTCCTCTTCAACAAGATCAACAGCCTTTCCTTTCCCCTTATCCTTCCTTGGTAGCTCCTCTACATTGATCTTCGAGGTTTTCAATGCCCCAGGCCGAGGTGATCCTTTAACCCGGAATCTGGATTCATCCTTCTTCTTCGAGCCTTGGGCCTCAGAGGTGCGAGCCCTTTTCTTGGCTGGTCCTTGGTCCTTTTGTTGTGTAGCATGCCTCGCCATGTTCGACCAAAGTCTGCTTGAACTTGAAGCTCTCGGTGCCGTCCCAAAAATTGTGAACTGCGATGGCTATGCCAGAAGTTTGTCCTTGCTTGTCATAAACCAGTTGTCCAAGCAAGTGCAAATAACTTCGACCTTGCCTCGAACGGCTCTGACGCGCTGGGACTCGATGTACAGGAGGTCATGGGCTAGCCTACGACCTCTGAGCAGCCGTAGAGCCTTACATTTTGACTCTCAAGAATGCAGACGACGGATTGCTGAGCAAAATGCACGCGTCAATGCTTTTGTGTGCACCTCACCGCCACCAGCTGGACAGAATGAAGGTCAAGGCAATCGGACACTTGAGAATGTGCCCATTGCTGTGAAGGATTCGATATGCACCAAAGACATGCCTACTACGTGCTCGTCGGAGATGCTGAAAGGTGATCATCCCTAAGCGGAATCTCGGAAGGAAGGAGGCTCATTCCCGCGCAGAATTTACCTCACCATATGACGCGACCGTCGTGAAATTGCTGAAAGACGCTGGGGCAGATATCATCGGAAAGGTCAATTGTGACGAATTTGGTATGGGGTGAGTGACGACTGCTATGTATTAGATGCCGTGTTGACTGTGAACCAGGTCTTTGAACACCTATTCTATACACGGCCCTGTGGTCAATCCTCGACCTTCCATAACCTCCCCAGATCGGTCGGCAGGAGGTAGTTCTGGTGGAAGCGCTGCAGCTGTTGCAGCAGGCATGTGTTATGCGTACGCACCTCTTCGATCCCTTTGGAACTACCACATTGAGCATAAGGTCCAAACAGCGCTCTGGGAACTGACACCGGTGGATCGACGCGTCTTCCCGCTTCATATTGTGGCGTAGTGGGCTTGAAACCATCATATGGCCTCCTCAGCAGGTATGTGCCATTGTTCGCTTACGCTGCATAATGTCTTACGCCTTGCAGACATGGCTTGATTTCATATGCGGACAGCCTTGATTGTGTGGGCGTCTTCGGAGGATCAGTTGATGCCGCTCAGCAAGTCTTTGGTAGGTCCAATGTATGATACATTGCTGGACCCCCATTCATTGTGTTCTATCAGATGTTCTAAACGCATACGACGCTCAGGATCCAACATCCTCCCTCCCGGAGAATCGAGGATTTGCAAAGGAGGCAGCAAAGCGCCGGCTGGAAGCTATTGGTTGCCCAGAAAACCCTCTACAGGGTTTGCAAATAGGAGTGCCACAAGTGGGTAATCCCTCACATCTTAACCTGCCAAGACTGATTGAAATTGCACAGGAATATTTCCCAGAAGAACTAGATCCAAGCATAACCTCCGCCATTCGTTCTACCCTATCGGGATTACGATCCTTGGGAGCTCAAATTATCCCAGTATCGTTAAAGAATACTAGATATGCCTTGAGTGCATACTACGTACTTGCCAGCGCTGAAGCAAGCAGCTGCCTGGCTAGATACGATGGCGTTGAATATGGTACTTGAATCCTTGGCCGTGCAGATGTTTCATACTGACAATTCTGACAGGCCTGAATGTACGTGCACCACCCGGCACAACATCCCCGGCCAAGGTGTATGCATACTCCAGGAGCCAAGGGTTTGGTACTGAAGTTCAAAAGCGCATTCTCTTAGGAACATATGCGCTCAGCGCTGAGTGAGTCCAAATTCAACCGCCAATGCCATTCTTTAATCTCACACCTCCTTCTAGATTATTTGATAATTATTTCCTACAAGCAAGGCGCGTCAGGCAGCTCGTCAAGAACGACTTCGACTCTGTCTTCTCCATAGCAGATTACCGTGGAGACCTAACGCCTGCTAACGATGCAAATCTCGAAGGCGTCGACGTTCTTCTACATCCCTCGGCTATACAGACAGCGCCTCTGCTTGAAGAGGCATCAAAACCTGCAGATGGTGTACAAACCTATGTTCAGGACGTATTGACAGTCCCAGCTTCGTTGGCCGGGCTACCGGGGCTGAGCGTGCCCACGCCAAATCGACGAGGGGAATCAGAAGATAGCCTACCGATCGGTGTCAGTGTTATCGGACAATGGGGCTGTGAGGACTTGGTGTTTGCTGTTGGGAGAGCTATCGAGAAGCTCCGGAGTTAGAACGGTCAAGGCATCTACGGCACGTATCAGTTCTCGTAACCCACTGGGTCTCAACATAGAACACAATACATTTGAGTTAGATCATTGTACAACAGTCCGCGGGGTATTTGATGATCTTAGATATTTTCGTCGCGCGATGGTTTGGAAGCAAGACCGCATCTCAGTTATCTTATCCCCGGCGCCGATCATTTCGTGGATACCACACGCCCGCCAACTTTGGCCTGTCAAAATGAAATCTTCAAGTTCCTTCCAATGCTTTTGGCGAAAGACATAGTAGTGGTCAGGTACCTAGCTACGTCATTCATATAAGTTATCTCTACACTAGTAATACACAGCGTGTGGCTCTACAAAGTCCCTGCCTCAATTCAATTGAGTTATACAACCATACCTTTCTGATGGTGCTTGTACTCGAAATCTGTCAGGGCGTAGTTATCGAAGTTATGCAAAGTATATGCATCTCGAGGGTCAGTATGAGTGACCTCAGTCCGTGTGATAGTGACGCCCTGACCATGCAGTTCATCTGTCTCCGAATCCATGCCTCCTGCGTCGTGACCTAGATCTCCAATAGCTCTGTCCATGAACCGCACGGCGGCTGGATTCATAGACTCGCCACCCAAAGTCATCCTTTGCAGAGGACTCATCTTCTCCGTATCAGAGCGGAGATTGAGGACGAGGCGAGAGATCATGACCGAGGTTATAATGTTGCTGAATGAAGCTCCAAGAGTTCGAAGGTCGTTTACAGGAGCAAGCTAAAACTGCGTTAGCCTCTGGACCGATCATTTGGTAGAACGTGACGTACGAAGAACACCAGGACGTTGAGTAGATTGGCCAAGCAAATAACGAAGAAATATAGAGTGCCATCTCGGATGAATTTGTGCAGGGTCCTATGTGAGGTTTAGTGTGCTGACCCGGATCCAAAGACAGCCAGAGTGCCGATTCGGATACTTACCTGATGTTTGCAGCTCCATACTTGAAGTAGTCTTTTGAACGATATAGTGTTAGTAGGAAGACGATGCAGTCGGTAATGAGTGGGGTAATCCAAATGACGGCTGTTTCAAGATCGTTTCGTCAGTTTATCCGGATGAAACTGTGGGCAACCATTGACGTACGGAAGATTTTGCTGTCTCCAGAGAAGATACATCCTACGATCCCGTTACTGAAAAGAACGGCTGACACAGGAGTCAGATGCAGAGCATAGATTGACGAAAGGTAACAGACTGACCATGTCCAGTGCTCAGCCCAATCGAGGACACCACTATCTGGACGACCCATATAAACATGAGCCCTGCAAGCAGCCAGTTGTTACGTCCATAGAGTGCATATACTCTCAGGATCATGATAACTAAAGAACTAGTTGGAGAGGCGTTGCATGGAGAGGAGAAAGATCTAACTGACGTTCGCAAACTAGAAACAAGAACGATCAAAACCTAGCCAGACGAGCAGAGGCGAGAACTTCGTCTTACCTGCTACCATTGCTGTAGACATCGAGCCCTGAGATGGAGCATACTTGTGGCATCTACCAAGGGAGTAATCATGAGTCAAAGAAGGAAACAATGAGCAGAACTTAGTACAACTTACGCCTCCTTGGTCCAGCGGGAATCATTATGAGCTAGCCAGGAGGTTCAGAAGTGTTGCAAACCGTTATTACGGTCAACACTCACCGTCAACGCTGATAGTGAACTGTATCGGTGTAACGTAGCGATTGAGAAGGAAGAGGATTGAGGCACCCGTCAACGGCCGTTTCCATATGCGTTCCACCTAAGAGCAGTCCATTACAATGTTCTCTCGAGAGAAAAGTAGGGTTTACCTCTTGACTAAACGTTAGGCCTTGCGCGTATATTAGCGGAATCTGCTAAAACAGTGGATGATCGCCTTACAGTGGTCATAGATCAAGATAGTGAAGGCTGCAAGCTGGAAGTAGTTATTTCCAGTGCTGCATGTGCTATTGTCAGTCCCAAGATGGGCGTAGGGTGACCGTAGACTCACATATGCTTGAGCTGCTCTATGAACTCTGGCGTAACAGTAATCACTTGGGAGTGGTTGACCGACATGGCGCCCAAATGAGTGGAAGAGCTCCAATTCGGAAGCGAGCATTAGAGAACAATGGCTAAGATCTTATAAGACTTGACTGTGGGTCTACCCAGCGCTACGCTGTGCAACATGAGCTATCAATAATGGACCCATCTCGCAGTATTTTAGCGAAGGCTTCTTCGATCTGCGAAGAATTGATGGTCTGCCCTCATCAAGTGAGGTTATTCGGTCTTGAGACATAGTAACGTAGCCTTGATAGACTCCGGCTGATTGACATCCGTACCGTTGTTGACAGTGTGAGAGCAGAGAAGGCGGAATCCAGCATGGGCTGAGGGAGAAAATCCTTTGATGCCAATGGAGTATTTGGGTTTTCCGTAATTCTATCTTCATTGAATTTATTCTGTATACGGCCGCGCTGAGAAATTCCGACTGTTTGCGTCCTTGTGAGGTGTTCGCCGTTACGCTAGGTCAGATGGCCGACTTTGAGATGGGAGGACGGGTGCTCGGCCAAAGTCCCAATTCTCAGGCTCGAGAGTCTCGAATTGGCCTACAATTCGCTTAATACGATTGAATTGAAGCACCTTGTGCAGACACGTTCGAGTAGTTGAATCCAGCAATCAAATCATAATAAGCTCTGTAGAGAAGGTCCGGGGTTTATCTCGGTTGCAAGTCGTCCATGTCAGTGAGATCTCGAGGTGACTACTGCTCACAGATTTTCAGCCGCCTTAATTAAGGGATCATAGCTATTCAAGCCTGACGCCACGCGAGTGGCAAGTGGAGATTAAGGTGACCGCTGGCAGAGTACAGGTCAAAGTCGAGAACAAGTGGCTGTGCCGTTCCAAAAATGGATTTGGCGGGCATTTCCCGCTCAAAAAGCCAACTGGCTCAGCGACCTACTATATAGCATTTGAGGTCCAAATTCTAGTGGTGCAGGGGGTTTAAAAAGGTGTCTGTAGGATGAATATAATTTCTCCCTATCTAAAATCTAATAGTACATCCGAGCAGAACCTCCTATAAAGTTCCTGGCTCGTAACGAGGAGTTATCCTATACTGCAAGCTCCTTCTGGGAGCGCTTGTAATCAAAATCGTTCATTTCAAAACCGTCATCCCGATCTGTATGAACGACTTCTGTCCGTGTAATAACGATCCCTCGACTTCCATGACTGTCGAGTGTTTCTACTTCAGTGTCGATACCGTCTGCGTCTTTGCCCAGATCTCCCATAGCTCTGTCGATGAACTTGAACCCTGGGCCAGTCGTCTCTCCGTTGAAGGTGATCTTGCTCGTTGTATTGGGTTTTGCTGTCTCTGATCGCAGGTTAAGAACCATGCGAGAGATGACGACTGAGGTGATGATGTTGCTGAATGAAGCGCCTAGTGTTCGAAGGTCGTTTACTGGCGAAAGCTAAGACCAATACGGTCAGACAACGGACTTGACCTGTAGGCAAGAATGGTCACTCACATAGTAAACAAGGACGTTGAGCAGGTTAGCTATGCATATGACGAAGAAGTACACTGTGCCATCCCGAACAAATTTCTGTAGAGTCCTGTGGAAAGCTTAGCTATATGCGTTCGCATTTATATGGGTGCAACATACTTTATGTTGGTGGCACCATAGCGCAGATAACGTCTTGAACGATAGAGAGTGAGTGTGAAGATTATGAGGTCGGTAATGAGTGGTGTTATCCATATTAAGGCTATATTATGTGGATCAGCCGAGGTCAAGCCAAGATACTAAGAAATTAACTCACGAAAGAGTTTGCTATCGCCGGAAAATATACAGCCAACGATTCCGTTGTTAAATTGGACAGCTAAGAGGTCGGAAAGTCAGTCGTCATGCCACGATAATCTCGCGACGGAAAGGTAGACGTACCATGGCCAGTGCTGAGGGCAATGGAAGATAAGACTACTTGATTTACCCAAACCACCAACAGACCTCCAAGTACCCAGTTATTACGCCCGTAGAGGGCATAGACCCGAAGAATCATGATGACTATGAGATGATCAGGCAAAGAACGACGTTACGTAGATTCAGGCACTGACGTTCGCAAACTGCGCAGTAGTTAATGAGCAAATAGAGGCAGAAAAGAGTAATAAATGATGAACTCACCAGCAACTACCGCAGTGGACATAGACCCCTGAGAAGGAGCATATCTTGTGCACCTAGTTTGTGTCAGGATTTTGATCTCGTGACGGCTGCTACAGCACCTACGCAGCTTTGGTCCAAGAAGGATCGTTATGGGCTGTTTTCACGTTTAGAACCAGTTCGGTATTGAAAAGGTAAGTCTTACCATCTACACTGACTATAAACTGTATTGGGGTAACATATCGGTTGATGAGGAAAAGGAATGAAGCTCCGGTGAACGGCCGTTGCCAGATGCGCTCCACCTTCGTATGGTTAGAAAAGGCACAGGCCTGTAGATATTACGACCAACCTCCTGGCTGAAAGTAAGACCTTGAGGAAGAGTCAGGAATTAACGGTAATAAAGACGCTCAAAAGGACGCTTACCATGATCATATATCAATATAGTGAAAGCAGCGATCTGGAAGTAGTTTGTGCCAGTACTGCAGTTGTTGCGATCAGCCAAATCTATTATACTGAACTGTGTCTGGTGCTTACAGGTGCTTCAGCTGCGTTATGAAGGCATCCGTGACGTGCGTCACTTGCGAATGGATGATCGACATCGAGCGCAAAGGGGCGTCGAGGGTAGCTATGAAGGGGCGTCCAGAATAGAACGAGGGATAGGTGCAGACCCTTTTAAGGGCCTGACCGTGGGTTGAAGCTCGAGACAGCAGATACAGGCGTTCACACCTCCAAGGGCTTTAGCGATCGCTTCCTCGATGAGCGACGAGTAATGTGTTCCTTCATAAGGTCAAGATTCTGTCTAGAGCTCTGGCAACAAGTGATGGAAAGCCGGGGTGACAGTGTGGGATAAGGGACCGAGCATCGTCCAACGATGAAAACTTGTTGATTTGGGCCGATTCTTCGACTGCCTTGACGTAGCAGAGACGAATACACCCGCTTTCCTTCTATCTTTGACGACCCTTGCTGACACCAATTCATTTGCTCTCGATGGACAGCGATGGACAGCGATGTGCCCTCTACCTGGACGTCCAAAATGGACAGGAACATCCAGGGGTGCACCAATTCATAACCGAACCAGAGTTATAAATGGACCACTTTCGGATTGAAAGACCGGACTGTGGGATTGATAGCGGTCATGGTGGTGGTCAGAGTTTCAAGACGTCGTAGCCGCTGGAAGGGTTGTATTGCCAAAGTATTGCCAACCTTCGCCCGAAGGCGGGGGACAGGGCAGACGAGATGTCGAGGACGCTGTTGCGGGAAAACTTGGGAAAATGTGCTGAAGTGACTGTGACACAATTCACCTGCTGGCAGCTTGAGTGACCATGGGCGTCAATTTGAACTTGCACTTGGTGCAAGTTTATCCAAACTTGATCCAACATCCCTTGGTCCAACCCAACGTCTTCTTAGAGTGAAAGGAATCCGAGTCAGAAAACAGCACGGCTCTTCGTTCTATTGCTGCAAATACAACTGCCTCGTTGCTGGCTAGTGTCAGGCTCTCGATAATGGCCACTCGCCGCAGTGCTAGGACCTGTCCTTCCGCTCTTCTTTCTCCACCAACTTGCTTCTAGGATCGTGGCCTTGATTGTGGCACTTGACCATACACGGAAGAGCTCGAGCTGTGCCGAAATGGATGGCCTCTGGCTCTCTGAGTTTGGAAGACGGGCGACCACGGACGATGCAAATGAACAACAGGAAAGTACTAGCTCAGCGCGGTATAAATATACTTGCTCTTGGATCACGATCTTAGGTGATCCTCTGCTCGCCAAGGTGTCAATCCCTCTGAAAATGCACATCGTCCTTCACTATCCGGCAACTAGACTTGCGGAAATGAAAGTGGAGGTCCTTGGGCGCCTCCGCCAACGACATCCTAGCTAGATATAGTTTAATTTTATAAGTTATCTAGAAATACACCGCTACAATCTACAAAGTCCCTGGCATATCACAACCAAGCTATACTGCCTGTCCTCTCTTTTGATCGCCTCGGTACTCGAAACTCGACATAGCAAAATTATCGAAACCATAGTCGTGTCCGGGAGCATCACTATGAACGACCTCTGTCCGTGTGATAACGATACCTTGGCTTGCAAGCTCGTCAGTGGTAATACCACCGGCATCCTCGCCCAAATCGCCAATAGCCTTGTCCATAAACCTGGCGCCGGGAGTGGTGTCGGTGCCAAAGTTGTTGTAGTTCCGTTTCGGACTAACACCTGCCGTCTCTGATCGCAAGTTGAGAACCATGCGAGAGATGACGATGGACGTTATGATTTGACTAAAGGAAGCGCCGAGCGTTCGGAGGTCGTTTGCCGGGGACAGCTTTGGTGTCTTATTAGGCTGTGCCTTTGCCAGGAGTTAAAACGGAACTTACGAAGTAAACCAACACGTTGAGCAAGTTGGCCATGCAGATGACGAAGAAGTAAACCGTGCCATCCCGGACGAATTTTTGCAGAGTTCTGAAGCAGCGTGAATGCTGGTTCGGAGACAGCGGTCATTGTCAAGACGTACCTGATATTTGATCCGTGTCTGAAGTAGTCTCTTGAGCGGTAGAGAGTGAGCACAAAAACGATGAAGTCGGTAATGAGAGGTGTGATCCAAATGACGGCTGTACGAAGATTGTAAGGTTCACCCCTCCGGTGTCATCGGTGAAGCATGAAACGCACGAAAGAGTTTGCTATCTCCAGACAAAATGCAGCCGACAATGCCGTTGTTGAATTGAATGGCTAGGTGCACAAGGATTAGGACTGGCAGCAGCATATCGAGAGGGGTGGAGTAAATACCATGGCCAGTTGTAAGACCGATTGAAGAAACCACCACTTGTACGACCCATACGAACATGAGTCCTGAGAGTACATACAGATTGCGCCCATAAAGTGCATAGACTCGGAGGATCATGATGACTATTGATAGATAAGCTGGATGAAGGGTCGCCAAAATGAATTACTGACGTTCACAAACTAGCGGAGGAGGTCGGTTAGATGTCTAAGGGATTTGCACTGACGTGGGACAACTTACCAGCAACCAGTGCAGTAGCCATCGACCCTTGAGAAGGTGCATACGTTATACATCTAATCTGCAATCAGGATCCCTGGACGTTTACAGGAATTTATCGACACCTACGCAGACTTCGTCCATGAGGGATCATTATGAGCTAGATTTCGAGTAAGACAGAACTCTTGACAAGACGAAGTAATCTATACTCACCGTCGATACTGACAATAAACTGTATAGGTGTAACATAGCGATTTAGAAGGAAAAGAATTGAGGCTCCAGTGAATGGGCGGTGCCATATACGATCCACCTTCTCATGATAAATAGGCGGTTCTCATCACAAAAAATGAATACTGACCTCTTGATTGAAGGTGAGGACTGTGCTGGGATAAGCATTCATCGGCAATGGGGGGCTTGTAGGGATACTCACTGTGGTCGTATATTAGGATAGTGAACGATGCAACCTGGAAGTAGTTGATACCAATGCTGTAGTCGTCCTAGTCAGCTTATTACCCGACCGCCTATCTCAATGTCAACCTACATATGCTTCAGCTGTGTGAGGAAAGCATCATCAACATGAGTTATGGCAGAGTGGTCGATCGTCATTACGACGACAGGGTTGGGGGGAGCATCCAATTCAAAAGAAGAGACCGGAGAAGAAGCAGATATTTTAAGGGTGGTGAGAGCGGGCCTGCCCAGGTGTACCACGAGTGGGTATTGACATTCACATCTCACAAATACTCTTAGCGATGCTTCTTCGATCCGCAACAGAATGATACAGCCGTCTGCCGATTTCTTCATCAGGTCAAGGCATCATGCCTTGAGGCCTGGAAACGCACGCCAGTACGATAAGTCCCGGTGATGGAAGTCCGAGGTATTGTACTGACAGTGTGAGAGAAGGCTCGATCCAGCATGGTTGGTTCGTTGGTTTAACAATGGAGCTCGCTTGATGGGGTTTTAGGTGGTTAATCGGCTCGCCTATCGGACTCGGATGTGTCCGCCATCAAGCCAATCTGGCTCCGACGAGTCTCACAGTTCAGTCACTCTGGTCTTTCCTGGGTTTCGATCACCACTCTGCACCCAGTCTGCTTGAACATTTCTCACTGAACGCGGTGCAGACCCACAGTGCTCCAGCGACTAGAACCGAAGAGCAGAAATCATGGACTTTTCTCGCTGGCTACTACGCGGTCGGACGGGCTAGGAACTTCAGCAACAACTCCAAGTGAAATGCAAATCCACGAAAACGGATCAGACGCTCAGTGGACTGGAATAGCTGTACTAATCTTTATGACGTGAATGAGCGCAGGTATCCTCGTGCCAATGAGCTCAAAGAAGCCTAACACCAACAAACCAATCTTTTCTCTACGGTCTGGGTTGACTTACATAGCATTCAGCGTGATGGTCGGCATCTTGAGCTGGTTCTTGGGAGTGTCGAGAAGGTACTGTGTACCCCGCTTGGCGAAAACAGCATGGAGGATCTCAAAGACTCTCAGAGAGATCTTCAGTGGACCCGAGCCTTATCAACTGAGGTATCCTTCGAGGGTCCAAAGGTACATCTCCACGAGACAGAGAAGAGAATTCCCAGAAGTACGTCCTCTGATAGGCATCATTCAGTCTCTCTAGCGATGTAGTCACTGGTCGAATTCCGCTGTCGCCCACGACCGTCGCCAAAAATCGCCATACCCGCCCAGGATGGCCGTATCCCTCCGTATCGCCATCAGACCCAGGAACTTTCTGATCTCCTTCCGAATCGCCAATATACGGGATTTACGTTGTTTTCACTCAAAGTACTGATTGTACCGCATTGCGTGTTCACAGCGCGTGCAATTGCAAGCATCCGTTGAAGGGGTGCGTGCGATTGCTCACATGAACGTGGTAGGACAAAGACTGAAACCGTTGAAATTTGCCAGGCAAGTAAGCACAACGTTATGCTCATGGTCTGGATTCTTCCAGTACGTTAACCTCGTGAGCATGATTCTTCTCAAGTTGCTATCGCTATGAACCGTAAGTCTGGGCCGCATGATAAACTAGATGTCTCTCTGAGAGTGGCCAGACCGCAGAAGGTTGGTCGTAGAACTCGTGTCAATGTCTACTGTCAGTTCAGATGGTTAGTTGGCAGTGCAGGATGGACGGGCAAAAGAAGCGCCAGTGACATAGTACTCTTCCTTGTTGACCAAAACTTTGGTCATAAGGCACAATTGACAATGACAATCCTGGAACCAACCTCTTATCACTTTCCCAAGCCACCTCAAATCCTACGGAAAAACATTGGGGGCACCGATGTGAACCTGAAGTGGCTGCTTGAGGTCCCCTGATCATCACGGTTCACTAAATTTATCGGCGAGCACTGGCAGTCCCTTGATAGAGGCCCGACGTGCCGCCGGTTTTCAAGTTGACATGTTGACCTCAGAGCTGTCACATTTGCAGGATTTTCGAAAACCGTCTATGCCCGTTGTATGGAGATCAACATCATGAGAAGCAAGATGTCAAGAGCTAGATCCAGAGAGGAATTGGCCGATCGGCGGCATCGGTATAGGCTGTTGCATAGAGAAGGGCCGACCTCAGCTGACCAGTACTCCAAATGCTTGGTAGCCTTTTGCAATACGAAGGGCTGCGTATAGGAATTTTCGGATTCTGTATCACTGGCACGGGAACTGGACTAAGCTCATTCAAGGAGGCTTGGCCCACATGGACTGATGGAATCAGTCACGGAAGGCCCTATTCATTACCGAGTACCGTTCAATTATATAGGATTAAAGTTTAGAAGAGCTATGGCATCGACAAACGAACACCGTTCTGATGAATATTCAATAGCTTATCCGGTAATACAATTCAATAGTCGGGTAGTAGATTAAGGGCGAATCTAATGAGATCCACTGATGCCCCGGGTCCTAGGAATCCCGTTAAACTTTGAAAAGACACATGCTACGTTCTGGTCGTGTATTTGAGAGATAGAGTCGCGAAATGTTGGTGAGAGATGGCTCAGCGGCTTGTGCCGGGATGAGTCCACGGCAATGAACGTTAGCAGGGCTGCCGAGGGCTGCCGTGCTCCGAACATTGTGAATACAGTTAACCAAGTACCATAGTTGTTCAACTCGTTGATCACCCACATCGATAACCGCGCTCTATCCTTGTGCTCTCAGAGAGGCAAGCGGAATGTTTTATATGAGCGCATGAGGCTACTTTACGTCCGAATAGCCCCCTTTCTCTTGAACTTTACCTGACCGGATTGGTTCTTGGTGGATTGTGCGTCAGTGGCGCATCCCTCCGCCAATCTTTGAACTCTTTGTCACAGCAATGATCTAGAGCCGATCCAATCATCGGAGAGCTCTCAAAGCTGCTGGAAGCTGCTGCCAGTCCTCCCATATCTGCTGACGCTCTTTCTACCCAAACACTCATAAGAAGGAGCTGATCAGTAGGACCTCTGCGCTGTCTTCTGACCTTTATTGGAGCTTGGTACCGCGTTCTTTATCGTTCAGGTTGGAGCTTTCAGGGCCTAGAACAATCTACGCGCCTCACGATGATTTTTCCACTTCATCCACGAATTTCCAAAAAATTCGGTGATTGTCGTCACAAATCTCACGGGGTTGATAAAAATATGATCAAGAGGAGCAACAGACCCATATATAGATAAGATTATTTTCCACCATCGCCATTGCTTAGCGTGGGCTAGCCTCTCTGACTCCTCAACAACGAGCAATATCGAAACAGACGTTGCTCTCGAGAAAAGATGGAGGCAATAACAGAAACCGATTTTCCAACGTTGAAGCTCCTCTCAAAGGGAAAGGTTCGAGACATCTATAGCACATCGTCGCCCGATCACCTACTCTTCGTTGCAACCGACCGTATTTCAGCATACGACGTCATATTGAAGAACGTACGCCGTCCACCCCCTGGACATCTTCCTTACAACTTTTGGCAGATTTCGACTCATGATCTTTCTCATTTTGGTCTAGGGTATTCCGGACAAAGGAAAATATCTAACAAAGCTATCCTTGTTCTGGTTTGACAAGCTGGGAGATGTGATCCCGAATCATTTGGTCACAGCCGAAATTGACGAGATGCCGGAGGAGGTATGGCAGTATAAGGACCAATTGGAAGGTAGAGCGATGTTGGTGAGGAAAGCGGAGATCGTGCCACTTGAAGCCATCGTCCGAGGGTATCTGTCAGGTCAGTACTCCACGGATCCAATAACTGAAGGGAGATCAGAGACTGGTTAACCAGGTTCTGCATGGTCCGAATACAAGAAATCCAGAACCATCCATGGTATAGAAATGCCCGAAGGCCTTGTCGAATCCGCCCAACTCCCAAAACCCATCTTCACACCCTCGACGAAAGCAGAGCAAGGCGAACACGATGAGAACATCTCCCCAGAACGTGCAGCCGAACTCATCGGTAAAGACCTTTTCGAGAAGATCTCCTCAGTTGCACTCCAACTCTACAACGCTGCTGCCCAACACGCTCGGCTACGCGGACTAATTCTTGCCGACACCAAATTCGAATTTGGACTAGTGCCTACCTCGTCTCTCCCTGCATCTTCCGCTCCAACTATCACTGTTGGCGACAAATCTCTCATCCTCGTTGACGAAGTTCTCACTCCTGATTCATCCCGGTATTGGCCCCTTGCGTCGTACCATCCCGGTACCTCTCAACCAAGCTTCGACAAACAGTACGTCCGGGATTGGCTGGTTGCTTCTGGCTTCAAAAAGGGTTTCGAGAGCGGACCGGAGGGTCACGAAGGTGAAGGTTGGGTGCTGAGTGATGCTGTGGTGAAGGGAACTCAGGAGAGGTATTCGGAAGCCGTGAGTGTGATTACGCTGAGGTGATTGCAGAAATTTTCTTTTAGATGGTTGAGCGAGGTTAACAATTTGCAGGGATAGCTGGGATTAGTTTAGGTCTTTCGGGTGTTTATATGTAAGGCGGAATTATAGAAGGCAATAATATGGTTTTTCTTCGTCGTTGGTACAACTGGCATTTGCCGCGTGCTCGTGTTTTGTTTGGTGTTGTCATGCTCTGCACGGGCGCTAATTTTGCATGGTCAGAATCTCGACTGAGTCTGTTTCTTCCAGGCCATAGATTTTTGATTTTCGAAGGTACAGGAATACATGATATCTACTGAGAGTCAGGATTATCAGTGCTGGTCGAGTTTCCCCCCTTAGGATTCTCCACAGTTGTCGAGTTCCCACCCGTAGTGGGAGGGTCGATAACCGTTGAATTTCCTCCAGCAGGAGGGTCCGTAACAGTCGAGTTTCCGCCAGCAGGAGGGTCGATGGTTGTCGAGTTGCCTCCGTCTGGGGTTCCCTGAATGTTCCATTTCTGGGACAAAGCGGCATAATCCAACTTCTGGCCAGGCTGGGCCCTCGAGTCGTCCTTCGTGAAGCAAACCGGGCTCAACTTCAGTTGCTTGAGCTCACCCTTCCTCACGGCCATCTGGAAAGGTCTCGTATCCTTGGGCAACCCTTCTGGTTCCTGGGTGATGTTGGCGGCAGAGGCAGAAGCAAAGAGGATGGCGCCTGGGAAGAGGTTATCTGGTGTTCCTGACGTTGTGGAATTACCAGTGGATGACGGATCGGGTTCAGTTGTGTTGCCGCCGGTGGGATCATCCACAATCGGGGGTGTCATGGGTGGAGAGTTTTGAGCGTGAGATGCAGGTACCCAATTCTTTGGGATTGCACTCCAGGCCGCCGGATCCGCTCTAATCTCGCAGATATGGGTTCCTGAACCCAAGAGAGTTCGCGCAAAGTCGGTGCTCTGGAAAAATCGTTCAAGGGACGGACCAGTTCATGTCAGTTAGAGGTTTTGAGAATACAGGCACTTGGCAGGGTAGATGGTACTCACGTCCGCAATATAAAAGGCCTTGCCGAGATCACCATCTGCATCTGCAGATGGGTGGATAACAGCACCTTTCTTGACGCCTGTCCAACCAATGCGTACAGGCTCTACATCGGCTCTTCTCACAGGGATGGGAGCACTGCTCGCCAAACCCAAGATGAGAGAAGTAAAGAGACCAAAGATATAGATGCGAGACATTTTTCGACTTTAGACAGGGTGTAGACCAGCTACCGTTTACAGAATGGGCTCAGAGTACCGGCTGGAGCGCGGCAGGATAGAGAGGCCATACGTTCGTTATATAGTCGAGTCCTTCTGCTGTTGCAATACAATCCTAATACCCCTGATACTTAGAGATGTGGTCGCCGTCGCCAAGTTCAGGTCGTATACATCAGAGTTGAACTGCCAGAAGACGAGGATACACATAAAGTTGGGTTGTGAGAGGACATCAAGAAATCTTGTTTCAGGCCTTGTCCTCATCATGTGTGTTAGGGTTCATCGAGCCTCGACCATAAATTTACCGGCTCGAGTGTCGAGTGTGGTGTGGCGTTGGAGTGTGTACAGACTTTGAGCTTGGAACGCAATCTGCCAAACTGTTGGCATGAACGATCAGAAGGAAGGATGGTTTATTCCCCGGGTCCCGAGTATTCCCATTCGGGCACTTTCGCACGCCTTGTCCCCAATCAACTCTCAGAAAAAGTGCATCAGATCGACCTTGCTGACTGGCAATTGGGTCCCTCACAGAAGGTCCTCGCAGCAGTCCAGAATGTGTCCCAGAGTTCAAGAAATGAGTAAAGCACAAAGGGATTGTATGATGATTACGTGGAGATGGTAAGTTTAGATTCCGCATGCATATCAAAGATCGAAGAACGGCTCGGTATCAAACGGACTTCGCATCCTTTTCCTCGTCCCGGCTTCCGAGACTTTCCTGGTTGTGCTGGTCATCCAAAGCTAGAAGAAACCGAGATTAAGTGGATGCTCTAGAGAACTCGAGAACTTGAACAAGAGACTCACCCCGCTGTTGCCGATCAATTCCTTTTCTTCTCGTTTCCTCATCAACCGCGCCGAACATGATGTCCATCTCTTCAAGACTTAGACCTTTCGTTTCTGGGATAAGGCTGACAAAACAATGATCAGAGGTCATATACACTTATGACGAGAGGTGTACGTACAAAGAGAACGTTCCAAGAGCGCCAACATTCAGAGTTCCGAACAGAATGAATATCTTCCATCCCAAATTAGTGATCATATCTGGTGTCGTCTTCGATACGACAAAATCTAGGCAACGAGGATTATCAGCTGGGTTCCTACATACATTCTTGATGAGATCCCAACTCACTGAACAGCCATTGCGTAGCACTAGCAAGCGCTAACCCATAATGTCTCGTCCGCGTCGGGAAGATGTCCGAGACGTACACCCAAGGTATCGGACCCCAGCCAGTTGCGTAGAAACATCCTTGGATATAGATGAGTCCTGCCATGGCTTTACTTGCTGCGGGTGGATCGTTTACAGTTTGCCCCGGTATGGGTGCGGGTGGTGGATGCGTTTTGAGAAGGGCTCCAACGATGAAGAAGAGAATTCCCATTCCGAATGAAGAACTGATGAGGGGTATCTTTCGGCCTACCCGCTCGATGCCTAGCGAGATGAACAGGGAGGTGGAGACGATCTTCACTATACCGAGGATTCCAGTTGCGAGCAGCTTTGAATCGGAACCAGAATAACCGATCTGAGAAACGTTGCGTGAGCTTCGAGAACACTATAATTCCGGGAAAGCGAAACTGACTGAGCTGAAGATTTGAGGGGCATAATAGCTAATGAAGAAGCGATATCAGAACCCCGAGGATAACTGGACAAGGAGAAACCCACTTTATACTGTTCTGTCCACTCCATTGTTGGAGCAAGAATATCACAAAAGCAATTGCAAAGCGTATGCTGTTGCCTTTTCCGAGGAAAGCCTCCTTCAGCCCTAGACCTCGACGAGCTTCCCTCTCCTCTTCTATAGCAGCGTTGATTTCAGCTATCTCGTCCAGAATCTCAGGGGACGATGGGGGAAGGCGTCGAAGGTAAGCGAGATTTTTGAGTGCGTCTTGGTGCCGTGAAACGGAGGCGAGGTAGCGAGGTGACTCCTAGAATATTGTCGGTGAGAGACGCGTTGAGAATAGCTTTTTCATTCCACTAACCTTCACTGTTAGGAGACCAAGTAGCATGATGCCCGCAGGGACAAGCTGGAATCCAAAAGGTATCCTCCAGATATTCTCATTATTGTGAACGTGCAGACCGACACCATCTACTTCCAGAGTCAAAACTACTCGAAGCTCAGGATATGTGGTGCAGACTCACAGTTAATGAAATACGAGATGGTGATCCCAACGGCCACCATGACCTGGAATAATCCAGTAATACGACCTCTCACTTCCTTGGGTGCACATTCGGACACATATGCAGGTGCGACAGCGGAGATGCCTCCAATACCGAATCCTGATATGACTCTGCCTGCATAGATCTCTGAAAGACCTTTGCTTGAACCATCTGCTATTGTTGTAAGTATCTAAGAATTCCATGCGTGAATGAGCTGGGAAATCACGGTGAGGAGTCAAGAACCTACAGCACCAACGACGAATATCACAGTAAAGCCGAAGATGGTTAGACGACGACCAATGCGCTCTGGAACGGGCAATCAAATCAGCCATCATGGCGCTGGTGAGTATGAGGCCCACTCACCTGATACAGGTGCACTTCCAAGAGCTCCAAAGAACGCGCCTGCTTGGAGTACAGAGACAACGTTTGATGATACATCGTTCGATTTCTTGACATTCAGTTTTCCGTCGGGGTTGAAGAGATCAAAACGCTGCTGAAAGTAGGTCGAACCCACGACACCACCACTGGAATAGAAGTGAGCAATATGAATTGAACAGAAGGAATCCTGCTCGAACGTACGCTATTCCCCTGTTGACAGTTGATAGAACATCAGCAAAACTTCATATAAAAGCTGATTCTACTCACGTATCATAACCAAACAGGACGATACCCCAGTATACCACGAAAGCGAGCCCTACCAATGCAGATAAGGGGGCGCTCGAATATCAAAATCATTGGCAGATCACTCACAATACACCCTGATATTCCTGAACAGATTATCTTTCAAGCTCATATCGAAAAGACCCTCGTCAAGGGGTGTGGGCGGTGAACGTGAAGATTGGAGTCACCAGGAGCAGCAACGGCTGCTTTTGTACCAGCACCTCTGCACCAACATCTTAGCGAGATAGCAAATTATGAGGCCATGACCACATTTATCGCATGGTATTCAAGGAACGCTGTAGCCACCTTTGGTGTAGCCGGCGGCCTGCATCGCGTCATCTGCTACTGGGATGGCACCAATTGCCTGTTTGGTCGCGCTTTTTGATAGAAGCAGTGGTCCTGAGAGTGTAGAAGGACGAAAGCATGGTGGTGTAATCCAGTTACAGGGCACAAATTGGGTGCTCAGCCGACCAAATCACGTCAACTTTACACTGAAAATTGGCAGCTTCTGTCATCTGGCCGAGATGCGTCCAGGAACAGCAGGGGCTGCACGGCTCCGACCC
The DNA here is from genome assembly GCA_015708445.2 of Clitopilus hobsonii. NCBI lineage: Eukaryota > Fungi > Basidiomycota > Agaricomycetes > Agaricales > Entolomataceae > Clitopilus > Clitopilus hobsonii. Next base: position 2,301,403 of record CP068000.1, on the reverse strand, counting down.
CCCGAAATCGACCTGCGGATGAGTCGGAAATCAACTCTATGTCTTGAGGGATAGTAGACATAAGCGTTGTTGAGTATATTATGCTCCCTCTCTGAAAGAGTTCTTGCAAGTTACTGAGAAAGAAAGGATACGCTGACTAAGGCGAATAGGCGCGCAGGATGTTCAGGCAGGCATCACGAGCGCTTGTCAGCACCTTTGGCATGCTCACCACAATGGTATATCGCAACGGCAATACTGAACCACTATCGACAGCCTAGATTTCAACCGCTTACTCGGAGGGAACTATATACCTCCGCCTCTACTCACTCCTCGAGCAATACCAGCCCTTCCTCGACCACCCTGGCCTAATGTTCCCCGTTTAGGAGGGCTTGACGGAATTGGAGGCTTCTCAACCTCAGGACTACCTCGTCCTCTACCTTTACCACCACCTTGTCCCTTGTGGTGTCCATGATGTCCACCGGCGATGTATGGATTACTATCTCCACCGCTTGTGCCCGCCACGTGAGGTTGCTCATGCTTGAACCCGCCCTTCCTTCCGCCTCTCCCGAATCTGATCGAGGATGGTACCAAGGACAAGGAATTCATGCTATCCATCAGACTGTCCAAGGCATCCTCGTTGGAAGCAGTATGGGTATGTTTCCCGCTTGTACGACGACGGCCTTGGTTTACCCCACGGTCATCGTCAGGTCTATCGACCTCGATTGCAGTATCATCGTCCGGCGCATCTTCATCAGTATCCATATCCACACTTGTATCTCCTTCCTTCTTTCCTTCATCTTTGTCTCTTGGTTTCCATTCTCCCCTGATCAGGCTGACGCCTTCACCCCATTTCTGTAACAGCCCTCCAACACCCTTGTTGGTGACTGCGAAGAAGTATTCTTTTGGGTATCCGTGTGCTTGGATCAGGTGTAACCTACGACCTTTGGGATTCTGGAAGAGGCGGTCGCATGTGGAAATATGGCAGGCGAACTAGGACAAGATAGGAAATTAGACAGGAAGTATGAGAAGAGAGCTTGGGCAGGCATACAATCTTCTCTCCCCTGTCTTGTCGTATACGAGCCAATGGGTCATGGCATTCAGTTTGATGCTGAAAGTGTTCAACCTCATAAGCAAAAGGTTTTACAAAGAAAGACTAGAGTATCCAGCACGTACCAACTCAAGTAATCTGGCATCAGGAAAGACTGCATTACACTTCGGCTCTTCACACACATGTGCATGATACGTTGCATAATGTGCCTCCAAATCCTTCGTATTCGCCAAAGGAGTCGACCGATGCGGCGGATTACATGTTGGTGGAAGAGTACACAACAAACGAGGCTGCTCTCCCGACGGATCCGACTTGGTCGTTGAGCCTACCTGATCGTCAGGGAGTCCACTGCGTGCTGCTTTGGATACATGCTCAGCAGACAGAGCGGATTCAGTGGATGATCGAGAAGTATGAGAAGGTGTCCTGTGTCGCTTGAAATTGGACATTATCCTGTTTGAATTGTATGTGATGGTCGTTCAGATGGCGAAGATGTGGGTAAGAGAGGCATCTTGCTTGATCGGGACACAGAGACGCCAAACGCGTCTAATTGCCGCGCGCCAGGTTTGAATCTCAATAAAGATTTTTATTAGAGTGAAAGCCAGCTTGCACATCCGTTCATAATGTAATGAAAATTCCGACGGCGATCGTGATGGTAAGTGTAAATAAGTTGTTCGTGAACAAAAGAAAGATAGGCATATTTGAACGAAAGAACTGTCCAGTAGACTATCTCCAGCTCATTGGTGCTCTCGCCGACTCCGGAGATACAGGTGAGAAATAAGACCTTGAATCAAACATGTTCGCACCACCTTTTTCTGGTAAAGGCGGTGGACCAGAATTAGGTCCTTTGTTCGGTCCAGGAACGTAGAGGGGAATGGTGGGTATCAGCTCGACCACATTCTGTGCAGTAACCCTTGGTGGTCTGCTGCCACCTTGGCCGTCCACGACATTCATCACCGCATGGACCTGGGCTTCTTGGATCTCGTCTTCGGCCCCCTTGACATGAGAGAGGGTAGTGCCTGCTCCTCGGCCGTCCCAGATACACCTGACGTCGTTGCCAGAAATAATCTGGGCTAACCTCCCGGTTTCAACGTGCCGAATTTCGATAAAGCGAGTGTCGAATATGAGAATGTAAGGTGCATGGAAAGCGACGCGCTCTGCTGTTCCCTCCCATTCAACGGGCATTGCCTGACGTGAAGGATCGCCATGTCGGTCGACGTACAGGCCAAACTCTGTCAATCGTGATTCAGTATGGACAGGGAAAGACAGGAAGAATGTTACAAACCGTCATAGCAGAGCAGGAACTCGTCTTCCTTTGACCTGAACATACCCATAGGTCGGCAAGACTCCAAACGCTTGACAATTGGCAGGCGTGGATCTTCAATCAGAGGTAACGTCCGACTGTCAAATCTGTGCACCATTCTCAGCCCCGTGGTCAATGGTAGGGAGAGATGTGACTTACGTGTCAATGTCCATAAGCTCGAAGCCCTTAGCGCAGAGAACCACGACTCTGGTCTTGAGGAAGATAACATCGTAAGATTCACAAGGCAGGAAGAAGTCCCTGTAAGCTCGGAACCACTCAGACTTGGCTGAGCGGAAGCCTAGTCGAGAACCAAAGCCAACAGGAGCTCTCGTCCTTTCGTTGATCTTATCGTCGACCGGCTCTAGGACGCGGAATACGCTCTCAATCTGGAAGAAAATACGTCTCAGCCACAACTTTCAAATTAGAGTCGGGCAGCCTTACTCCTTTTTTCTTCATGTAAACGACGAGAGTTCGCCCGTTCAGGTTACCAACCCTGAAGAATTGAACATCCTTGGCACCACTGAGCTTTTGTGGGACCTGTATGGAGCCACTATGAATTGCTTGCGGTGATGATGGTACTAGGGCTTCGATATGGTAGGCGAACAAGGACTACAGAAGGTTAGAAAGGCTGTTATTTGTATCCGCTTCAAAAATCACCTTGTCAGCGAGAACAAGGAAAATCCCGAAGTCTTCTAACATCGCGCATTCAGTGACCATCTTGAGATGGAGAACACGTCGCATTGCTATCAAACAATGAGTGGGCGCCAACAATCTTTTGGGACATTACGCACATCTTGGATCATGGCGATAACCAATCCAGACACCTTCCGCACAGCCAACGGCAACCAATGGGCGGCCATTGGAAGTTGCTTTGAAAACCATGAGTACCGGATTTGTTGAGAGCTCACAATGACTCACTGAATGGTACAGAGCAAGTGACCTTTCCAGTGAAAGTCTGGTCTTGATTCCAGGCGGGTGTGGCGGCGGTAGCCATAGGTGAAGGGATGAGGAAGGTCTCTGCACTCAAAGTCTCGACCTCGAAGACCTTGTTCGACTCCTGCACCACTTTCCTCAACCCGAGGGCTTCCTCCAGCTTTGACTTCCACTCGTTCCTCGCCTGAGCCGACTCAGCGTAGAGGATGATTGTCCCGCCGGTCCTACCGATATGGTGAAGTGTGATTGGGAAGACTGAGCGAGAATCCGCGGCGCTTTCAGGAGACACGGGGCCGGGACCGCCTGGACTGTCCGCATGACGCTCTCCGCCTCCACGAAGACCACGCAGAAGGCCGACACTTCGCTGGGTCGGTGGATCCGTGAAATTGACAAGTGTCAGTAAATCAAGCGGAATGGGCTGTAATTGTTATGAGAGAAAGCGCTCAAGGAATGTGAAATACACATACCCTCCGATTGACGTTATAACGCGTAACGCCATCTCTCTCTTTGGTTTTTGTCATAACCACTATTGAGAAGGGATTAAACTCACGGAGTCAATCAAGTAACTACGGTTCACTTACTATAATTGTCAAACAGCAGCACAAATAGTTCACTCCAGCCACTCCATTCCAGACCACTTTCAGGCTGACGGAGTAGTTTGCCCGAGTAAATGAGAGAACGATGTTGATCGAGGAGATCCATATCCTGCAAATGACCTCAATTTGTATTTGATGCGGTGAGCTGTCACCGGAACTTACAATGGCTTCTCCCGGTTTGAAGACGATATAGGAGTTATATTTCCAGAGCTCGACCTTCTGCTTCGCTGAGAACACGCCAGGTTCCGTCTCCTTGCCCAGCGCCTTGATCAGTTCGATCACTGGAGGAATCGATTGGTGGTCATCATGTTCAGGCGGAGAAGCCTCCATAATACCCTTGAGAAGGAGTTCATAACGAAGCAATCTCGGAATCGGACGATTGATGAAGTTCTTCATATCGAGCCTGTGCGCATCAGGGTGACGAACGGCTTGCTATTAAACGGAAAAAAGGGGTTAAATTCATTGCACCAGGAAACTAGATGCTTCACTCACTTCAACGAAGGTCTTAAAGGCCAAGTTGTTCGCCATCTCATCATCAATCTTATATGCTGCGATCGGGTAGTTTGGCACATATTCCATATATGCGTCTCGGAAATTTAAAGCCGCATCCATCAGTGGAGCTGTTATGCTCTTGATATTGGGGTGTTCTTCCCGTTGGATTTCCTGCAACTTCTCGACGAGCCTGTTGTGGTGTTCGTGTAGTTCGTCATAATTGTGGAAGACATCTTCGATGAATTTATCCAACTTGTCCCGCGCGATGATTGGAGGCTCGGCGTTACGAAGAGGTATAATGTACATCTAGAAGTGCAACCTCAATCAGTGTCTCTCACAGAGCAACGCGACGGTAGTCCTACCTTGCTGATGTTCTCCAAATCCTTGACATATGACATTTCACCTTTGATCAGCTCAAAGATGATGCTGTTTCACGTTGTGAGTACAACTCTCGTTCAACGTTTCATCCACTTACGCTTGACGTTTAGCATCTTTCTTGGGCATGTTCTTCCGCACATCTTCTGCGACAAGGTCGTGCCACTCCCACTTCCCAGGTGGTCCTCTACCCATCGCAAGTTGGAAGGTCCTGAGCTGCGCATCTGAGTGTAAACGCTTGATTGCTTCGACGGCCTCGGCCAAGAATTCAATATCGGTATTTTCCTTGGCTGTCTCGTGCTGAATGGCCTCCAGTAATACGGGGTACTTCTGGAGATGCTCCGATGGGCGATTGAGGAAATGCTTGAGATCTAAGCGGATAGTTTCCCCTTGACGAGATGGGTGGCGAGAGCATTGCTATCATGAGTTTAGTCGCGAAAGAAACGAAACAAGTAAAGAGCCAAACCTCAAGGAACAGTCTGAATTCAGGGTTATTCTCGATCTCATCCTTGAGCCTCTTCTCAGCCATAGGATGATGTCCAATATAGGTCGGGTATGCAAGCCGGAACTCCATTGCTGCATCGAGAAAGATATCGCCAATCCTTTGCACGATAGGTCCTTGCTCTCTTTGACGAACATAGAGAACTTCCAGTAGGTGTCGATTGCATTCACGTAGATCAAGAATGTTGCCAAAGACATCCTCAATGAAGTCATCGACATTTGACAAGACAACCGGAGGGTTGGCATTTCGCAAGGGCTTGATGAAAGTGTCTTCAACGATATCTAGGTCTTGGATGTATTGCTCCTCTTTTGTGATCATCTTGTGTATGATACTAGATGCAACAATGAGCGCTGGCAGTTAAACTGAGAGGACTATAAACCCACCTCTGTCTCTTGATTTCGCTCTCTGGTATCGTTTCCAAAATGGTGGGATCAACCGTCGATGTCCAGTCAACCGTGGTTGAAGCTTCTGGAGCGGCCGAAGGTGGTGGGCCAAGGAATTGTGTGTTTCCCTAAATAAAAGGTGAACAATCTTGCTTTGGGCTTTTGTGCTATAGCATACCTTTCTGGGACAACCATATGCATAACACGATCCACCGTCGGCACAGCTTGGAGTGTAACAACGGGTCATCATCGTCATTACTCCCGTTGGTAGCTCTTCTGGCTCAAACGCGCCATCCGAGCCACCTTCGAGATCTCCCAAGAACATGTATACGTCTTCAACACCATCTTGAAGAACTCGACTGCCCCATTCGACTTCGTAGAAGAAGAGTTGGCTTTGGAGACTACGAGCGATCTGAAGTGCCATCCGCCTATCGCTTGTGGATATGCCATGGATGATAGCAAGTTCACGTTGGATATGAGATTGGATCGTTGACTAACGTCATGATTAGCATTTTTGCTGTCAAGACGTTATAGTGCATGTGATACTTACAACGATGTCCTTGCCAGTAAACGCTCGAGGGTAGGGAATACTACCTTTGACTTGGATACCCCGAGGAACTTTATCTCTTAGCTGAACCGCCAAATGAGAGAGCATAGAGTAGTTGATGAAGCGACTTTCATCCTCTTCTTCGTCTTCCCAGAATTCGCCCCCTTCATCTGGAGTTGGAGTGAATTCTTCCATGTTAGGGCTTCCTTCAGCAAGAGTTTGTAGCATTTCGCTAGGGTTGGGCGCTCCTATGCTTGGTCGTCTCTGGTCATAAAATCCGTAATCGGCTCGCTCATTGTTTGGATCAGCGTTCCAGGACAGGGGAGGAGACGGTGCAGCGCCTAGGCCGCCGTTGACGGATTCGTTATACATGGAGCTTCCACCTTGATAATTGTATCCAATTGAAGAAGATAGAGAGGTATTCCTATGGGGTGGTGAGTCAACATGTACAGTGCCTATCATACTGACTGTCAGCGTATGCAATCTCTATTTGGCTGGTTATCAACACACCAATTGATCCTTTAGGGGAATGAGCATTGTAGGACTGCGAATGACCCAAGGGGCCTCCATAGTTTAATCGAGTAGATGGAGAGCTTAAAGCACTCGATGAGCGCCCAAGCGAGGGATTGGCCTGGTGGTGTAGTGTGTATGGTGTTTCCGTAGCCCCGGGGCTATATGCCCGATTATACTTGTCTCCATCATCGTGACCTGGAATTGAGGGTGCTTTCGTTCCAGGAGGACGATAAGAAGATTCTCGAGATGGTAACGTTGCCGTAGTAGAATTGGTGCTAAAGAAGCTGGAGCCAGTTGCGGAGCTTATCGAGGAATCATGCGACGCGTAGCTCATAACACGCGAAAGCGGTTGTTGTTCGTGTGGCTTTGGCGGAAGTGGAGGAAGAGGGCCATCTGCAGCGGAAGGTTGTGCAGGATATCCGTATCCATTGCTTCCTGCAGGAGCTTGTGGCAATCGTCGATTCGCAGCATTACCAGCTGCTGCTTTGCGAAGATCATTAGAACCTGAGGATGTAGAGGCGAATGAATCGGAATAATAATGACTAAAGTTCGAGACATCCTGGTAGACTTCAGGCTCGGGCATCGACATCATGTTGGTTGGAGGAGCTCCTGTTGCTGGACTGACAGGTGTTGGCGGCAGTCTTCTAGGACCACCCTTTGGAGACGTTGGAGATGGTTCACGCAAATTACTTGATGCCATCCTCGGCAGTGCATGCGAATCTGGAGCATCGGTTCGTTACCATGACTGTATCAAAAAATCTCAATGGTGCTTACACGGTGGGGAGCCATTTGGATGAGCCGCAGCTATTCGGGGCTGGTGGTCTAGGTCAACCCTCGCTGCTTGTGGATTGTATAACTCGAGCGCTGGTGCTGTTGGCTCTTCAGAGAAGCTTGCCCAGACTTCATTGTATAGATTCTGAAGGTCTTCGTCGACCGGTGAGTGAGGGCGTTGCATGGTATATTCCGGAAATGCGGAGTCGATGGAATCGTGGTGATATGGTACGAAATGGTCGATACTGAAGATGATCTTGCTCGACGACGTTCAATGCAGGGTCTACCTTGGGCGCCCTGAAGTCTGCTCGTCGTTGTCGATGCTGCTGGCCGAATCAGTCCATGAAATCGTTGGCCAGCATTCAATTTCGTGATTACCCGATTCAGGTAGTCACTAACTGCCACTCGGCTATCGCGACCGCAGCCCACTTGAAAGCTTGGCGGGCACATCGTGGAAGGTGGCCCAAAAAAACTTTGATAACCTAGTGACTCAAGCAGCCCTTTTATACGCAAACCCTGAAGCTCATTATCAGTAATGATTAGCACCGCTATGAGTACAAAGATGAACGACGTTCTTGCTCGCCCAAGCCGGCAACGTCGGCCCTGTGTGGTCGTGCTTAGATAATCGCCCGCCTGACCGGGACGCGTTACGCAACTCAGTTGAGCGTATGGCTTGGAGCCTTGAACAGCAGCCAAATCCTTCAAGCTTTTTGTGACTCTAATCTTCATCATCGAGGACAATGGCAGGGGACAAAGATGCACTAATAGGCATGGGCTTCGATGCAGCTCGTGTCGAATGTCAGTGCTGGACTGCAAAGAGTCTAAATTCACGCTCATTTTCTACTTGATCTGTCTAGGGGCCTTGAAAGCCACTGGAAATCGCGGCCTTCAGCCAGCCATGGACTTCCTTTTCGAAAACGAAGGGAAACCTATCCCAGATCTTGGAACTGTAACCGAGTCATCCAGCTCAAGACCAACTGATATGGATGTTGATGACGATGAGGACGCCGAAGCCTTGAAGAGCCTTGGTGTCACAGATGCAGAAGCCAAGGTAAGGCACAGCGTGCTGAACAGAGTACCTGTGGCATCTCACCTTGAAACTCACTTGTAGAGTATCAAATGCTCCCTGTGTGGCAAAATCTTCAAAAACACCGCGCTGGCCAACTTCCATGCTGAGAAAAGTGGTCACGACCAGTTTGAGGAATCGACTGAAGAGGTACGCGGATTGCTGTTGTCGTTGACGAAAGGTTCTTGATGACGTTTGACAGGTCAAGCCATTGACCGAAGAAGAGAAGAAGGAGAAGCTTGCAGAGCTCCGCGCCAAGCTGGCCGAGAAACGTGCTAAGAAGGATCAGGAAGAGATCAAAGCAAACAAGGCGAATGAGAACTTGCGACGCAAAGCTGGAAAGGTTTGTAAATACCTAGTTTTCAAGTTTACTCCTCCATATTGACTGCCGAGTTTCTATAGGATATCAATCAACTGAGAGAGGACATAGCAGCTAAGCAAGCGATCAAAGAAGCAGAAGACAAGAAGAAAGGTATGACATTGTATTCTCCAAGTTCATGATTCGCCTACTGATCATCCACTAGAAAAACTCGAGGATGCGCGCCACAAAGCGGCGATCAAAGCTCAAATCGAGGCCGATAAGAAAGCCAGGGCTGAAAAGGCCGCTAGGGAGAAAGCTCTTCGTGAGGGCAAGCCACTTCCAGGCGAATCATCCCAGCCAGCTGCATCCGCTCCGAAACCGGCTGCCGCACCCACGTCTGGGGTCGCAGGCAAAGACTTCCAACAGACAAGATTACAGATCCGCTTGTCTACTGGTGGGCAACCCTTCACGACGACCCTACCTAGTGATGCGAGTACGTCGCGATTTCCGTCTCCCTCTATCTATATATATTCGGTGGCTGACAACATCCGATCCTGGTTGCTTAGAGCTTCGCGAGGTGGCTGAGTTTGTTGCAGGGCAAGACCTTTCGGTCAATCCTGAAACAGTTACATTGGCACAACATTTCCCTAGGTGAGATGGGAATCTATCTTTGTGATAAATATGATGTTTATCATCGTGGTTTTCAATAGGAAAACGTTCGCCCCGTCGGATTTCTCGAAGACTCTACGAGACCTTGGTTTGACACCTTCAGCTGTGAGTATATAAATTATAACGTATTATTCTGTGCGATGACATAAGTAACGGGTATATTCTAGGTCCTCATTGCAACACCGTAAATGCTTCATAATAACATAAATAAGCAACCATGTACCATAGGCCTCTCGTCGTGAAATTGACATGTCTAGTGGAATCAGACAATATTCCCCGAGTTCTTCATGCGTAATCAAGCAGAACAATCGAGCCATCTTTTCGCCCAATAGCGACTCTACCTTCCTCCTCGTCCACGGCCACTCGGATCCAGTCGTCAATGTCGTTATAGCGGAAAATACTCGATGCTAACGTTGTCTCAACAGAATCGGAATCGGGGGAAGATTCTGAGGCGCCTTCAGGGGAGCTGGGTGCCCTAGGAGGATTATGGGCCACGATGCTGCCTGCCAATCGTTGACCACGCTCATTCTGCCCATCTTCTGTGTGGCTGTCAATCCAAAGCGCCGTACCACGGGGCCCAACAGCCATGTGGTAGCTGGAGAACAAGTTGACTGGAGACCCGATCGTTCGCCGCAAGGTGGGTGGGATCTCGTAAGGTACGTTGCCTAGTTCCGCAGGTCTTGTGTGGTCGAACGATGGGTTAGGGGAAAGGCAATAGAAATGAAGCATGTTCACGGGCTGGATTCAATCTGAGTTCAGTAATGTAACCTGAGGTTATGTGACGAATAACGCACCCATGGCAACATGCTCCCGAATCGCAACAACACGTTGACGGGGGGATAGTTTCCCCTCGGTCCAGTAGAGGTACGCGGACATACTGCCACGCTTACGCTGTCGAGTCTCCACTGCCAGGTGTGCGATGCAATCGAGGGGGCCGTTCGAGTGCCGTGGGGAATAGGAAGAGTGGGAGTGGAGAATAGCTCGATACGGTCGCGGCGGAACACCAGCAACACTCCCTCTAGGTATACAACCTCTAATATGGGCCCAGTCTGTGACAGACTGCGTCAGATCGCTCTCGGATATAGTTTGCGGTAGGGGTCGCCTACCTGCCCTGTGACTGTTTGAAGCTCTGTTCGGGCTTTCGGATCTTCAGCAAGCCAGAAGAACAAGCGATTGAACCCGTCCGTGCTAAGAACTCTCTTTCCGTGTATGTGCAGGAGATTATCAGAGCGATGAGGGATTCTTTGCTCTGTAGTAAAACCCAGCACTGGGGTGCTGCTGCTTGTGTCAACAGTCAGGAATTCAATGCAGCTAGGAAGATATCAGGAGGGTGGGTCTATGAGAAGGCAGGAGACGCACTCCTGAGGTTGGATAGCCAGGCGTATAGAAGGAGAGGGACCGGAATCTATCACTAGTCTTGCATTCTGTTGTACAGTCCGCGTAGCCACACATTTTGCTTGAGGTTGAGCCGCCACGTCCCAGCATTGGATTGTAAACAGGCGTCTTTGGTCTGGTAGATTGGTATAGATCACGGAAACCAGGTATCTGCTTTTTCCCGGCACAAACTGGAGAGATATTACGCCAACTTGAGTGTCGGGGGCACTGTATTCGAGGACGAGTTCATTCCGCACAACCGGCTGGGTGGACCTCCAATTTCGTTGCAGTCCGATAGTTTTGAAGAAGAGCCGCTCCAGCTCTTCGGCCGTAAGTGAATCGAGAGAAGTTTCAGGATGCCTTGGAATGGGGATATTTTGTTCCTGAACCTGGTTGATGAGGAGGTGCCACAAACTGCGAAGCTTCGTAAATTCGTTGAAGCTCTTGCAAGTCTGGATCAAAGCACACTGATGAGTACTGCTATTACGGCGGGGCGCTTGTGCATCTCTGACCTTTTTTAGAGACTGGATGTCCGAGAAGGAAAGGTACGATAGAATGGCCAGGAAAATATCGGTGGGGAGTCCTTCCAGGTTCGCCATCAGGGAGGGGTTTCTTGTGGGGCTCTAGGGGGCTCCTTAACGTTTATACGGACGGTATAGTAGCACGGCTTGCGTCATGAATTAGGAATGCTTTAAACACGATGAGCCTCGAAACGCATAATTCGCTCCCTAATTGAAGTGGGTTCTTACCTGATGAGCCTCAGGGAATTGGCCTGGAGAATAACCAAAGAGAGCCTAATTTCGAGGCAAATTTTGAGTTTGGAGTAGAGCTCTGCGCTGCTCGGGCAGCACTTTTGACAGGCAGATTTTCATTCATTGAGTCCAGAATTTTCTCCTATATATCTCGAGTTGTCACTCTCTTCACGGAATGCCGCGTGCCTCGGTGTTGCTATTCGCCACGTTCATAAATGGACGCGAATCTTAGCAACGACGCGGTAAGGATAATCCTTCAAGCTAAATCTCTAAGGCTCGGAAACCCTGCCCAGGACATATCTGGTAATCTTCCTGAAAACATACCCTATGATGGCCGGCGGTATCATACGAAAGGAGCGGGCGAGGTAAAATGCCGGACCGATCGCTCATCGTTATGATCGCAAATTCGAGGATGACCTAATAGTAAGCGCATTGCAAGGCAACTCCGCGATTCCATTTGTACAATAATTCGTTTCAAGTGTATCCCACATTCCCGATGCACGCTTTTGAGGCATTAATTGGCAGCAGGGTGCATACCCCTCATCCCTGCATTCCGAACAACCAAGTGACGCCTACAATGTCCCCTTTCGAGTCATTCGCTCCACATGTGAGTAGGCGACAGTGGCCGATGTCAAAGATTTGACTGTTCCTTTTGGAATTTTTTTGGTCGAATAAACTCACTCCCTCGTGTCTGTGCATTGTGGCCCACAGGGAGACAGAAAACACCTCACCGGTTCCGTTTCCTCCCGCCTCTCGTGAGTCCAGGCCAACGGAACAACAGATAGATCATGCAAGGACGCATCTTTGCCAGGTGTAGCCATCGATGACGAAGAGCCACGACACTGGAACACTCATACCTGATTTAGGGACATACGTCAGGTAAGAAACTTCATCTCCCTCATGAAGAAATGGCACTGGATGACACGGTTGAAGCGGCCCCCGGATTTTTCATGATTTGGAGGAGGCTGGGCTGCCTCAACGTGGCAAAAAGTCGTCTTCTGTGATGTTTTCTATGTCACAGGCCGCGGAAAGTCGAATTCTATCGATGAGATAACTCGGTCCTGGACTAAAACGTGCTGCGAAGCGGTGAGATTCTCAGCAAAAGGATTGAATGGGTAGGTCGGACCCTTTCAAGTAGGCGGTCCCGTGTACGGAATGAAGAAGACGCTTCTGATCGTCAATGAAGCGTGATGAATGTGGTTTGTGCGCAGCAAGTCCGTCATGCCTGCTAGTTCTGGGAGAATAGCGATTGCGTCGTGTGATAGCTGTTCATGCGAACTGGTCCTATGAATGCCTGAACAGGCTGAGATCATGAGAGGTGACTGATCGTCAACCTGGCTTTCCCGAAATGTACGCCCAGGATTGGATTGGAGTAAGCCGTCCCAATAAGTGATGAAATGCGGCTGGTGAATCACATAGCTTGGCCGTCTTGGGACTCGGAGCATCGTAGCTCTCCGTCGCGTATGTCAGGTATTGGGAGAAAGCCAAGTCATTGAATGAATTGTCCGTGTTGCTGGTATATTACATTGCTCTAATTGTATCAAAAAGGAACGAAAGGAGTGAATAGCACAGGGTGAAGTGACGCCGAATACTTGCCTCACATCTGATGCAAAACACTTGAATGAAGGGAGAGTCTGCTGGAGCCCTACAGTCCCTCAATGATATTCCTCACCTCCTCAGCACTCTTCTTAAACCTCGCCAACTCCCTCTCTCCATCCCTCTTGAACTTATCATACTCCAACTCAACCTGATACCTTATCCAATCTTCCACAGTCATATCCAACTCCGCATCGGTCAGACTCGTCATCTTCGTGAACGGTAACCTCGAAAGCGGAGGGTAGAATAATGGATCTGCTTCCGCTGGTTTCGACTGCATGGGATTCGGCTGTATGGGATTCGTAGTGATGGTTGGCGGATGTGTTTGGCGTGGAGGAGTACGGGGAGGTTCGGGGTGTGGAGGATCTGCAGACACCTGTTGGACCTCCTCCTTCGGCGCTCTCGGAGATGCCATTTTGACATCTTCAACGTGAGTTTGAGGTTGAGGTTGATCGATGGAAGGTGATTTCTTCGAGGATTTCACAGGCAATGAATCGACGGTCTCTTTCGGAGACACATGGGCAGGTGAAAGTGCAGGTGCAGGTGAGGGAGAACGACCCCTTGGAGGTTCCGGAGGAGGGGAGGACACTGGCTGCGTTGCAACCCATTCAGGAGACGGGGAACGCGCTTTCTCCTCCTCAGCCGCGGACACCTCCATCTCGACATCATCTGTAATACTCTGTGGCTTCGCCGGAGGCGAATCAAGCACCATAGCATCGGTATCTTCTTCCTTGGTTTCTTTTGTCGGAGGTTTCGCCTTCTTGGCATCCGAAGGAACTCGCTCTTTCTCCTTCTCTTTCTTCTGCTTCGACTTCCCCTTCGCAGTCTTCTCCTTCTCACTATCATCATCCGAAGAAATCTCCACAACCGACTCTTGCTTAATCGGTTTCTGTTTAACCACAGATGGTTTCCTCGCAGGCGCCTTACTCAGTCGCTTTGTGAGAGGTTTACGAGCCTCAGATGCGTCTGAGTCTGGTACATCAGAGATTTCGCTGGGTGCTGCTGATGCCAGAGAGCGAGTTGAAGTTGACTTAAGAAGTTTGTTGAGCTTGGGTTTAGGTTCCTCTATTGAAGGCTTGGCCTTGGTGGTGACGATAGTAGGCAGTTCCTTGGGTTTGGAAGGTAACCTAGGTTTCGAGGATTGCTCTGCGGGAGCTTCAGTAGGTGTGGCTGGAAGGGGCTTTGACTTTCCCCCGCGTTTGGGGATGTATAGTGGAGGAAGTTCCTCCATTTCTGCATCCTCTTCCACCGGTTTAGGCGAGGGCTGAGAAGGGAAGGGGACAGCGTTCTTGCTAGATGGTTTCGCCTTGACTGGTTTCGCAACCTCCTCTTCATCAGAGCTAGATTTACGGGACACCGGAGTAGGTTTAACCCTTGCCTTCGAAGCAGGTTTCGGCGCAGGTGCAGGCGGTGGTGAGGGAGCGACCGACTGACGCTTCGACGACGGTGCACTACTCTTTCTACGCCCAACAGGCACAGAGGGCAAAACAACCGCCTCAACAGCAGCAGCTTCAGCAGCCAATTCCTCATCGTCTTCCTCTGCGATCTCCGGCTCATCCGGAGGAGCAGAGGTAGGTTTCGCCTTTGTACGTGAAGGCTTTCTTGTTGATTTGGGAGTCTTGGCAGGTGTTTTGCCTCGAGTCCGTTTGGGAGGGTCGGGTTGCTCGTCAGCTGTATCTTGAGTTGGTTCGTCCTCAGGTTCGGGTTCGGGTTCAGGGGCGACTGAAGCTTGTTTCTTCTTCCCCCGTGTGGATTTCTGAAGGGGCGTAGGTGCAGGTATTTCGACAGAAGCAGCTCGAGTAACCCTTCTTCCTCTAGTTGACTTTCGGAGGGTTGTGGCTTCCTCCTCTCCCTGGTCGGTATCTTGGGTTTGTGAAGGTGTGGGCTCGACAGGTGAAGGCTCTTCCATCTCTGCATCCTCCTCTTCCGCTTGAGTAGCCGCCTTTGAACGACCACGTTTCTTGGTAGAAGGAGCGATAGATTTCTTGCCTTTACCAGCTTTCTTCTTCGGTTTCTTCTCAGCTTCCTCTTCCTCCTCCTCGACTTCCTGTAGCTCTGCTATCGGATCCTCCTTATCTTCAGCCACATCTCCCAATGTCGTACGGGATTGACTTCGATTGAGTTTCCTTGAAGAAGATCGGGCTTTTCCACCTTTCGGTTTGCTAGTGGATGCAAGGGATTCATTGTCTGTGTCGTCCTTCAGAGGTAGGACCAGATCCTGGTGTTGTGATGATGTTGTGCGGTTGCGAGATGACTGCCGACTTCTAGGGCCCTTGGTCTTCGAAGCAGGTTTCACAGGAGTTGGCTCGGTGTAGCTGAAGAAGGGACAGTTTAGTTTGCTTTTCAGGTCACGCTTTCGGTGTTCCTCCCTGTAATCGTATTGAGTTAGTGTACAGGCAATAGGGAGAAAATACACACAGAGGATCATCTCCAGATTCCCAACCACTGAGGCAGACACCACAATAAAGGCATGTAGCCAGATCATCTCCGGGCTCTTGTGGAGTGAATACGAAGCCAGCCCGAGCCATCTGAGTAACAGAGTCAGATGAAAGCACAATTATTAGGTGGAAGGTCTTACTCGTAGAGAACTGGCACCGTGATTCTTCGGTTTGTCGTGGATCCAGCCCTTCCCTGCCGAAAACGTCTCTAGCCTTGCTTGCTCCATTGCGGTTGACGTTGGCAGGCGGTCCTTGTCAGGAAAGACATAGGTGCTAGTTTTCATGGCATTAGGTTAGTTGCCTACAAAGAGCCAGACCGACATACCCGCCATCCGAGTCCATGTCAATCCGTAGTCCACATCTAACGGTAGCCCAACAACACAGCGTCCCGCACTTGGTCCAGTGAAGATCCAACGGGTCATCCTCTGGCTCCCATCCTCCTAGGTTCTTCTCGCATATAAAGCAGGTCACAGTATCACGATCCTCAGACGTTGGATTGAAGTAGAACCCTGCATCCGCCAAAGTCTCCGGTGTTGCTGTAAACGTAGCTGGATGTGGCCACTTGATATTCGAGTACGAGGTCTTCCCTGAGTTCTTCACGCGTTTAGCCTTCGAAAAAGAGTCCACGCGATTCTGCAAGCCTTCCATAACGTCGAAACGCACGTCCTCGCTGCTGAGCTCGCTGTCCTCAAGCTTGTTGGTCGTTGATCGCCAACACGGTCGTCACGCGTTTGTGACCACGTGTGTCACGCGCAAAACGATCGGTTGAACGGCAAAGTTTCGGTCAATGTTCAGAATCTCTTGACGCTGCCTTTCATCATGCCGACGACGACCTCGACGACCTCAAGAGCGATACCTAGAACATATAGCAGGAGGAATAGCTCCAAGCGGAAACAGTCAATTGATGAGGCTGGTCCAGACAAGCGGCGAAAGCTGTCTGAAGAAAGAGACGGTACAGATACCGAGCAAGACGATGCCAGCAGGCAACCAGAGGCCTCAACATCGCGCGTAAGGTATACATATGGGACGCCAAAGCGACAGGATAGGCATGCGCATGCTTTTCCTTCAATATTCGACGATGTAACCCCAGCATCTTCACCTTTGCCCACGCCAACCAAACTCGCAAAGCGCATGCTCTCGCGTTCCAAAACGGACACAGTTGTCGTGGAACCATCTACTTCAATCGTCGAAAGGACTTCTTCGCTCCCCAATATGCCATCCTCACCTGTGAGACCACCATTAGCGACATCCTTCACCCAACCCGACCCAATACCAGCCCTACCTATCCCCAAAACAACCAACACCCGAACTTACGCAGGCAGAACCCGATCATTTCTCGTTGAACTACCCACTAACGACCTTGACGCACTAAACGGTGCAGAGGACGAGACCACGCGAGAGTCCTATGAATCTCTACGGTCACGTTGGGGAGTGGACAACTCGGAGGATGATCCCTATACTGCTGGCTCTCCGGCGCGTAGCGTTTCCTCCAACAGCACACCAAGGAAGAATAGTAAAGGAAAGGGGAAAGCTCGACAGGTCCCTCTTGAACTTGCTCCTGGTATGATGAACCCTTTGAAGAGTATAACAGAACTCCGCAACAAGGGAGAGAGTAGACGATTCCTTGATGAAGTTGGGTACCTTTTCGAAGGGTTGGATATTCATGGTGGAATTGGGTTGAAAAGAGCGAGGTATGGTTGACCTTTTCCCGGGCGGTATACCATGTTGACATTGGACAGTGCCCTTGAAATCACGACTAAACTCTGCGACTCAGAATTCTTCCGAAAGGCCAAGGCAGCAGATTTCTTTCACAAGACATGGGAGGTCTTCATTGAAGCTGGTGCAGGTAACGGCGATGATAAAGTATGCTGACTCCATCCCTCATATTTCAATCCACTAACGAAGTTTCTGGTACAGATCCTGGATACCCTTCTCATCTTCTTCACTGCACTGGTCTCCCGAGAACCTTCATCTCTAGAAGACCTAGCTCAGAGATCATGCAATACCCTCCCAGACGAAGACGAGTCTGTGGAACAACGGCCGCTCGTCCAAACCCTCTTCACTCTTCTAGACTCTCCAGACACCCTGACTGCCATCGGTCGCATAATGACCAAACCCAGTCCTTCGGACGAAGCTGAACTCAGGAAGATGGGCATAGCGAAGAAGGAAAGGCAGATGGTAAGAGCTATGCTCATTGTGAACATGCTCATTACCTTACATTCCATATAGCTCATAACCATATACGAATCTATAATCTCAAAATCTCGTCTATTCCCCTCCGGCACTCAAGTACGTCTCTCCCTTTCCCCTTCCCACCTTTAAAACCTTTACTCACGACTTTACCCAGATATCCAACCCCCTCCTCATCTACCTCTCCCTCCAAACCCTCCCACCTCCCACAATACCCATCAACCACCTCCCCACCCTCCTCACCTCCCTCAAATCCCTTCACCCCCTCCTCTTCCCCAGCCAATCCTCCATCTCTCCATACCTCAACTGGTCCGACACATCAACCGAGATACCTTACCAAACTGTATACCACCAACTTCGAATGCTAGATCAATACCTTTTAGGTCAATGGGGTGATGTTGATTTGTCGAATATTGAGGGAGAGGAGGGGAGAGGGAAGGAGAAGAGGAGGGTACAGAAACAGATAATTAGGGTTTTGGATGAGGCGAGGGAGGGGTGGTTTGTTGAGTGTTTGGTTGGGTTGTTGGTTTGTTGTGAGTTGAAGGGGTTCTCTTCTTCCTCTTCATCGTCTTCATCATCCAAGCGGAAGGGAAGAGAGAAGTCGGCGAAGGGCTGTGTGGAGGTTGCGTTAAGAGTCCTAGTCAGCGTCACCCATGCAGATGAGAACTGGGCACGGAAGACTTTAGAGTGTGAATATGCGATGGGGTGTTTATTGAGGCTTGTGTTGAGGTCATGGAGGGATGCTCGTGCCGCTCGACATCTCAACCATAACACTCATGCGGAAGTGAAGGAGGAGAGGGAGGGAAGGAGTAAAGGGAAGGAGAGGATGAAGAGAGAGATGGATGAGGAAGAGTCGGATGATGACGACTCTGACATCGAAGAGCTAGAAGGTGAGGAAGAAGGGGAAGAAGGAGAGGAGGATAAAGCCACAGGAGCAATCGATAGGCTCTGTCTCGCCCTCGGCGTACTTACGAATTTGGTGCAGACTGTTGAGGGTGCGAAGGATGTTTATAGGGAGATATGTGAGTCTTTCCTCTTCCTTATATTAAATTCATGGGTTCTCACTTTATTCAGCACTCGACCAACACTGCGACCTGAGCAAACTATCGTGTATACTTCGGTGTACATGCACACCTTCCTCAAGTTCCCGGAAGGAGAAGTCAAAGTCGGGATCACGATCGACGACAGTCAACGCACTCGACGTCCTCGTACTCATATACCAAGACCAACAATCTCTCGCTCACCCTTCCTCCTCCTCTTCTTCCACTTCCACTTCCTCTTCGAACGGGATCAAGCCTGAACCTGAATCATCATCAGCACTACTACCCACTCATTCAACAGAAGAAGGTCCTATAGGCGGAGAAACAACAGACACCCTCTTCCTCCGAGGTCACCTCTCCGTCCTCTTCGGCCTGCTCATGCAAAACTCCCAACCAAACCAAACCTATCTCTTATCCGCACTCACCACCAACCCGTCTTCATCCATACCACGAACGAGAGCGAAGAGAGAGGTCCTCGAAGCACTAGTAGAAGAAGCTAATTCTTTTGCTATATTTTGTGCTAGTCTGAGTGGGGCTGGGTTGAGTACTGGTACCGGTGTTGATAATCCAGGGGATGTAGAGGATGAAGGAAGAGTAGCTAGGGAGGTTGTTAGGTTTTTAGAGGGGTTGAGGGATCAGGCTTAAACTATCACGGTTCTCATTCATGATACATTGTAGAGACATTGATCTGATTTTAACTTTGAGTAAATCTTAAATACATGCGATACCCCGGGACATATAATGCGCTGTTTAAGCAGTAGCAGTTGCTCCAGTATAAGCATGGATAGTCTCATCAGCGCATCCAGCTGGTGTCTGGTAAGCGTAAGGACCAAGGTTGATATAGACGTCTTTGTTTCCTTGTGCGTCGGGGCATACGAGCCATGCCTATCGTATCGCATTCATCAGCATCCACCCTTCAACCAGCACCACATCGGACGAGAACACTCACATTATTCTGCGGCCTCGAAATACTCGGACTACTCCACTCCACCGTATCCCCACTAAACACAAACGTCCCATCCGTCGCCGGACTCGTACTCCAACTAACTTTCAACTTAACCACCGTACTATTCGCTCTAGGTTCAACTATCGCATATAAGGGTGTACCGTTGGCGTTTTGGATTAGTTGGCCGTTGGTTATTTGGAATTGGGCAGCGGTGGAGGGTTCACCGAGGACTGCGTCGGAGGCGGTGGAGAGGATTTCGGATTGGAGGTATTTGTGGAAGTTGGGGTCTTCCTGGATGCATATAAGGAGGGGTTAGCGAAATGTAAAGAGAGAGGGAAGGAAGAGGGGAGGAAGGGGGGAGGAGAGAGGGAGGGAAGAGAAACGTACAACAGCACGAATGAAAGAATACCCAGGAGCCAAAGTAGTCGATCCACCAGGTGAAGTAGTAGTAGTAGTAGGTCCCCCAGGAGTCGTAGTAGGCGGTGTAGTAGTCGGTGGTGTAGAAGTCGTACTTCCCTGAAGACACTGCGAGTAATAAGGATTGATAACACTACAATACCACCCCGAAGGACAGAGAGTAGCTCCAGTCCAACCGATTCCACCACATTGACCCCATTGGCCTGCGGTTGATTGTGCGAAAGCAGTGTTACTGCTTAGAGCGAGGAGGGAAGCGGTCAATGCGAGCTTGTTGAACATTTTGTGCTTCGTCCCGGGCTTGGGCTTTGTCTTCGAGTTGATTCTTGAAAAGTTCGAGGAGAAGGCATTTTTATGTACCAAGTGAAGAGTTAAAAATAACTTGGATGTATACCGAGCTATACCGACCAAATGCCTTTACTTCGGGATGAACGTCGCGTCGAGGAATGTTGGGTGCGCGTGATCTAGGGAGGCAGTAGTTGACGGATGAACGTCGGAAGTGGGAGGGCGGCATCAGCTCCTCGCTGGGCTGGGAGGATCTGAGTGCCCCACGTCGCTAAGTCGACTGGAGGGAAGTTGGCGTGCGGAGAAAAGAGACTCTGGATCCTTTTGTGTTGCGATCCGGTTGGTGTCATTGTAGGGCTGGCAGGTTAAGGGCACTATGGAGTATTTCCATGATTTACCCACACCTGGCGGTCTATACATTACCAGAGTGTAGGCGGCTGTTCGTGAAGAGTCACAGAAGTGCGAGTGCGCGGCCTCAATCTGAGTGAATTGAAGTACGCCGTCCATTCTATGTCCTCACATCGAGAACATGCACCAAGAAGCTGCCAATGATGATGTGATGTACGCTGTTTTCTTGTACAGAACCAACCAAGGCATCACATCCCCAACTTCCCCATATTCTCGTCTTCTCGTCTTCTAGAATTCCATACCTTGGTTGCTCACAAGTTGACGTATTCCCATCTCCCCAATTGCACAGTTAACGTTACCAGTGACCTCAGTGGCCCAGTGCCACACTTCCTCGCCGCCTCGCCTTACCAAATTGAACCATGGCCAATCAAATCCCTCCCAATCCAAACCCCTCAACCAATCACATCTCGCAGATTTGATTCTCACCCCCAAAACGGACACATCACAAGGTCCAAAATCGCGTCAATCAAAGCCACATCTCCTTCAAGTTCTCACTAAATTACCACGTAGAAGAAGTCTAAAAGTCCAAGGATATAAAGCCATGGTGAGTTCGCTGTCTCCATTTCAAATCCCTTCTTGTCCTTTAACTCACCCCGTCCTCGTCTTTTTGAATCCTTGAAGGAACTTGAAAGTGAAATAATGGCGACACAAACGATATTGGGAAAGTTCTACGCTTGGTTTTATACTCCCACTCTCACTAGTCCTGCTACTCCTTCAACTCCGAGCTCTCCTACACATAGTCAAAGAAGTAGTACCTGTGAGGAACAGCTAGTAGAAGAGAACCTCCAACTACAACGTATGCTTCCTTGTTTGGATGGTACGTCTCTCTCATCCCTCCTTCCCTCTCCTTCACTTTCCCTCACCACCCACCTACCTTCCTCCTCCTACCCACCTCCCCTTCCTCCTACTACCTTCTTCCTCAAATAACTAATCCGTATTTCGTTACAGGCTCACACAAAACAAACACATTCCCAGGTTCTGTCCGTCGATCCCGCCGTACACGAAACGCCAGCACCAGTACAAGTAGAGACCTCGACCTAGACCTAACAGCAAGCCGCATCATCTTCTGCTCGTCTTTGTACGAGTCGTAAACATCCCCTCACCACTCTTGGCTACTTCTCTGGAGAGGAGTGGAAGTTTGAAGAAGAGGTACGTTGAATTGAATTTGCGAGTACTCCACCGCTAAGCTCGGAATTGAATACTGATGACGCATATACTTAGGCTTCTTCTCCACTATTGGTATTAATTCATTTCGCGTACCTCCTGTGGCTGGGGTGTACGTCACCTCGCATCGCGCGCTGCGAGTCTACGTAGGTGTCGCCTCGACGCTCTCTTCAACGAGGACAAGGGAGACTCCCGCCCGAACATGATAGTACCCATGGGTCGGTTCGTTCACACTACTCATCTACCCGGCACCCCGTCCAATATCCATTCCCCACCAGGGACGATAAACTCCACCCACCCATATCACCCACACGAGAAAGGTCACGCGCCCACAAACCGTCGTGTCCGCTATCCAAGGATCCAAGGAACACTCAAACCTCTTCGCATTATATGCGGCTCCGCGAGGAGACGTCGTAGGAAACGGCCGAACAGACACGGAGAAGAGAGAGACAGAGATGTCGTAAAAATAGCCGCTTTGCAGCTCATTCCAGAACCCAGATTGTCACCCGTTGATTTGAGGTCGACTCAATTGTATTTCTATAGCTATCCTTATCAGCTATCTTACCTACCTGCCTGTCACTTCAACTCTGTACTTGTAGCACTATCACCCCATACCACACATAAAGTTTCTTCTATATCCTTATCCCTTCTATATCCCTATCACTGTCAATGTCATTCCCATTGTCACCGAATTCCCCTCCTACTTCTGCTTCTATCTGAACTATCTCAACACGCTTGTGAACACGCTCCCTCCCGGAAAGTATACGGCCGCTTAGCATTCTATGTTGATACGCTGGAGAGAGAAAGGGATTAACATTTCGATTTTTGTCTAAAGCCTTGACGTTTTCCTGAACCCATGACCTGTTCTTTCTGGATTTTGCCGAACGGCGTCTTTGCGCGTCTAACTAGACGGGGGCGTAGTACTAGTAGTAGTGGGCATACAGCCACCTCCGAACTCTCATTTCGAACGCAATTCATCCTCATCCTAACCTAATTGCCTACACTAAATAACTACTCCCCCTTCTTCAAGCCTCACTCCACCTTCTCCCTAACAGGAACAGCCCTCCACCTCCCCACCAAATGATTCCCCCTAACCACCAACAAATCCCTCAACATCTGCAAACTCGCAGTAAACACATTCAATTTACTTCCCTCCACCTCATGCCACTCAATCGGTACCTCCTCAACTGGTATACCCAACTGTTTAGCTAACAACAAAAGTTCAACATCGAATATCCATGTAGCCAAGTGTTGTGCTGGGAAAATGGATCGGGCTGCTGAGCGAGAGAAGAGTTTGAATCCGCATTGGGTGTCTCGGATGTGTCCTACGCCTACGATGCGTAGAATGGTGTGTAGGCCGTACATGAGGATGTTGCGGATGACGGAACGCTATAACGCAAACTCGCATTAGCCTTCCTCCTTCTCCACAATCTCAAGGAGAAAGAACAAACCTTAACAACAGCCTCCGTCTTAACCAAATGCGCTCTACTTCCAACCACAACCTTCGGTCCTTCCTCCTCTCCTCCTCCTCCCTTACTCTCAAGCTCATCCATAGCCTTCCATAACCCCTCCAAATCCTCAATCCTACTAGCCCCATCCGCATCAGCCATCAACATCCTCTTCCCTCCAGCATGTAACATCCCATGCCTAACAGCTCCTCCCTTCCCTACATTCTTCTCCAACGTAACAACTTTAATATCCATCCCCTCGTACTTCTTAGCTAACTCTAATGCAGTCTGGGAAGTTTTATCTGAGGAACCGTCGTCGACTATGAGGATTTCGTATTTTCGCTTGTTGGGAGGTGTTCCTTTTGGGTTGGATTTTGGAGGGGTGGAAGAGGTTAGGTGGGATATGGTGGATTCCATCATGATGGGTAGGCGGGAAGTTTCGTTGAAGGCTGGGACGACGATTGTTAGGTCGCATGTTGGAGGTTGGGAGAGGGTGGTTAGTTTTACTGGTTTGGAGGGGGATTTGTTGGACCGGTAGAACCTCTCAGAGGCGTGTGTGATTATGGGTGGAGGTGTGCAGAGGACCAGAGCGATGTATGCCTGGGTTGAAGGGTTAGTGAAGTCCAATAAGGAAGTATGGAGAGTGAATGAATGAAATCAGACAAGGACAGAACACGTTCCGTCCGACCCAAGTTTGTCTCCCTAGCCGTAGCGTAACGTCCCCGAAGAAACGACCGACAGCTCAAAGAACAAGGATGAATGGGTTGTCATCATTATATGCGCATCTCTTCGCACTTCGCGCTCGAAAGCAGAGGATAGAGAAGGAAAGAAGTCATAGATTCTGAGGGTACTCACAAGTAGAAATACAACAGCGAGCAAGCCGAGCCCTGCATAGGCTATACTGGCCGTCTCCATTTGTACCGAACGGTTGGATGGGTATAGTATATATCACTCAAACTCAAAGCAGTCGAGCAAAGCAAAGAATAGCAGGTCGACAAGGAAAAGTAAGTCCAACAGCAGCAAAAGGGTTCCTAGATCTACAACGTCGTCGAGATGTCAGCATGCAGACATACCCCTCGGTCAAAGACTCACCTAGCCTAGCAATTCATATACTAACCACCTTCCTACGTGGCACCTTCAAGAAAGATCAAACGAGCGTAAAACCCAACCTAACCCGTCTTATAGCTTCCGAGAACACGTCCAAAACGGTGAAGGGGGTGGGGCACTTCAAAGTTGACACAACAACTCTGTGCCGGGAAGGGGGTAAAGGCGAGTATGACGGCTGGTCATGGTCGTGAGAAAAGTTCATCGTACTCATGCTGTGCCACTGGCACTGGACAAAGGCGGACGTGGCGTACGGAGATCAGTTATATTTGTAGACTCCGATGTGGTCGTCTGCTTTCAGCGGCAGTTTCAAGAGAGTCAGGACATGATGCATGTTGTATGATGTGACAAGAAACGCTATAGCGTGTATTGTAACTAGAAGATCGTAGCGTAGCGTACATTTCTTTGCTATCGTGTCATGGGGGTATGTTCGCGTTGATCTCTTCTACCAGTCCTTGTGCAATCTTAGCACTAGGGAGCTTTGATTGGGGTCAGCAATAGCTCACAAAACAAGTTGAAATGAGAGAGACATACCTTGAGATTATAATGAGTGGTCTGACCATTCTCGATCGCACTAAAGCGCAGATAACGAGGATCCTGGGCGACGGTCACGCGCATTCCAGAAAACAGTGGAACATTCAGCAGTAGTGAATAGACTGCTTCTTTACGCATCACTAGTGAAGTAGGAGTTAGCAACCACGGCTCAGAATCATCAGGATGGATACCAACCTAGACGAGCACCGTGCCCGTCCGTCCGTCTAACGTTTAGCCTGAGTGTGCCTATCCCCCTTTCTTTCCATGCACTCCCTGCTAGTGCATATAGCTTGCCTCTGACCTGATGGATCGTCTGTTCCTCTTCTTCACCAGTTATCGCTAGACAACCATAATTAGCATGTATGCGCCATTAGCTTGAGGCGTGGGCTTACTCTCTTGGTGTTCAAGGATCGGTTTGCTGTCTTCATCATCACTCGGAGTCCCTTCATCCTTTCCAGCTCTCAGCTTATCTCCAAAAGAGCTGGCCCCTCGTGGGTCTTCTTCATCCCCGTTGCTATCGTCATCTTCTTGATCGTCTTCGTTACCATTGGATGCAAAAACACTCTTCTTGCTCTCATAAGCAGATCCAGACCCTTGAGATGAAGGGAAAGCAGCAAAGCTCTGAGTACCACTAGCGTAATTCGCAAAAGCACTCGCATTCAGGTTCGAGGAGCTTCCCGAAGAAGAGAACACCGAAGGTGTCCCACGACCAAACTGTCCGAGCTGTGCTGTTGAGCCCAATACCGGTGAAGTAGATCGGGCAAATGAAGAGAAGGGCGAAGTGGAGCTTGCGAAGGCTTCAAAGCCAAACTTTGGCGCGGGAGTATGGTTCTGGGAATTGGGGCCTGATCCAGAGGCAGGTGACTGAGACTGGGTCAAGAATGGTGATGGAGCAAGGCTTGTGGGAGGTTGTGTAGGCGGTGGAGAGGGAGAAGCTGCTTTGGTGAATAAATTCTTTCCCTTGACAGAGGCGAAGGGCGAGCTATTCGATGCATAGGCCATGAATCCACCTCCACCCTGTTTCCACACAATCAGTTTTCATTATGAACCTGAGCATAAACGGCAGTCAGATGACTCACGAATTTCGATGAGGGAGGGGCCTTCTTGGGAGATTTAGGGGACTTAGGTTGCTCAGGAGGTGGCGAGGGACGTTTACCCTCTCGAGGGTTGTCGTCTTTGTCGGAATCGTCTCGTGGTCGTTTGAGAGGCTCAGAACTTCCATGAGAATCTGTTGCGTCTGGCGGACCTACACTGGTTCCGCGTTCCAGGAACTTCCGCTTGAGGTTCTTATCCGACCCATCAGTTTCAAGGTAGGGAGGTGTGGTTGTGGGTGGTTGAGGTTCTTGCTCTTCTGTCTGAGTCTCGACAGAGGTGACTGGTAATAGAGCGGTTTATGAGTATTGTTGTTCGAGTAAGCAAGACGTCAAAGCCATACCCTGAACCTCAAAAGCGCTGGCAGTCTGCGTTTGCTGTTCATTCTTCGGCTCTTCAATGATTGTCGGAGCGGGCTGCAACGTATTCGTCTGCCCTTCCATTCGAGTATCCGTCTGCGTTTGTGCACTCTTTGCATTCTTCCAACTAAGATCCTCCACACCCTGACTGATTTGACGCACCCTTATCTTCATCTCCGCAGGCGGCGACGTGCTCAACGGAGGACTTTCGGAGTCACGACGAGCTTTCATGGCGTTGTCGTCCTCTTCTTCGGTAGGGTCCAAATCAGTATACGTTCTTCTGTTTTTCTTCGCGGGGGTGCGAGTTCCCCGTGCTTCGTTCCGTGAATCAGCATCCTGCGCGATTCAATTCAGTTCCAAACGGAGCTTGTCTCTACTTTGCAAGACCACTAACCAAGTCTCTCGGTGGTGTAGATGCAGGCTCCAATGAGACTTCTCTTTCACGTTTTCTCGAGAGTTTCGTCTCTAGATCGGATAGATCGTCATATGAGGACCGTTTCACCGCATGACGACTGCACTGACCTTGGTCTGGAGGCGTAGAAGCTGGCGAATGGTCAGGTTCTTGCTGCATATTCGTTTGTTCAGGCGGCAATGGCGCGTCTGCCATGATTGTTGAAGGACAAGTCGCAGGCTATACTCTGGTTTGGGAACAACGATGAGGGTCACTCGGCTATACCCGATTCGCTCAGGCTCTCCACTCAACAAAACAAATCGTCGGCCTCGTCTATTTCCATTATGGCCTCTATCGTGTAAACGAGGTCTTTGAACGTAAAAAACATGTATGTAAACGTTCACAAGTTGTACATTAAAATGAGCTCTGTGCCTTGTAATGATACCAAATAAAATATGAGATGTCACCGAATGAAAGAAAGCTGTGCATAAATGATAATTGAACATTGACCCCAATGAACCCCAAAAAAGTATGCTGAACAAAGCGAAGAAGAAAGAATAAAAATAATGAAGCCCGATCAAGACACTATGGCCCTTGATTTTCGTTGTTTACATGGTGTTCCTTCTTGCGCTTTTCGTCTGCAAGCAAGAGAACTTCCCGAAGACTTCGCTCTAGAACCGGCTTGGTCAACACCCTACGCAGAAAAATAACAAATCAGCATTGAGGCAATACAAAGCGAGATAGCCCAAGGCACTCACCGATCGACACCCGCTTCCAGATACTCCTTTTGGTCTGTAGATCGATCCGGGGTTAGTATAATACTTAGCCGTTGAAAGCCACAAGATACTCACCAGTGAGCAACGCATTGCCTGTAACACCGACCACAAAGTCTTTCCTGTTCAGATCCCTCAACCTCTCCACTGTCTTGATGCCACTCATCACCGGCATCTGGTTGTCCAAAAACACAACCGCATATTTTCCTTCAGGATACATCTCCACCTCGGGCTCTCTCTCCCTCTCCAGGATTGGTCCTGTCCCTCGTCCAGCGGCCGACCCCTCCGTAGAAGGCGTCACCACAGGTAGGCCTGATGGTCCAACAATCATCTCCAATGCTATCTCTCCATTTTCCGCAGTGGAAACCTGACATCCAAGTCGTGTAAGCATCCGCTTCATGAGGGTTCGTGTCAGAGAATCGTCATCGACGACTAGGACCGGCATATTTGTTTCGATGCCGAGGTTGGCGTATGAGTGCGACGGATTGGAACGAACAGTTGTTACATGGAATGGCTGAGCGTCTGAGGAAGGAGCGCTGGAGCCGCTTGATGATCCAGCAGAGGAATCAGGGCTAGGCGTGACCTGCCCACTGGCATCATCAGTCGTGAAGACAGGTCGCTTCGGAAGAGGAACAAAGTTCGGTCTTCCACTCTTGGTACTACCAGGTTTCGCGCCTTGTTGTGTGGACTGTGCATCGGAAGCTCCGTTCTCGTCGACAGAGAACAGTTGTTGACTGCTCGTACTCGCTATTGAGTCACCAAGCGAGCGACTCAGTGCAGGAGTAGATGGCTCGTGCCTTTGCAATACAAGCTCCACCTTTCCACCTTGCTCCATAAGACTATGCATCGCCGCAGTCGACCTCCCAGAGATACTTGAAGCTCCAGAACCATCCAGGGCGTTATGACTGTCACCTGCAATCGCAGTAGAGGATGACGAAGCAGCAATCATAACACTGTCCGTCGTGAATCGCTTCAATGGATCCTCGAATGTAGGGGTCGCGGGAGGGACGAGGTGGTCTCCCTGATGATAAGGCGTTGCACCAGGTCGATTCGCATATTCCGCCTCAACATGCGCCTGCTGAGTCCTCTGTTGCTGAGCAGCAAGTACACTGGCGCTGACTGCATTGGGAGCAAGCTTCCCGTCTGCGGTTTGGAGATTTCCATCTTGCAACGCTGCTTGCTTTCCGACTAAAAGTGGGAGTTCGACCCAAAAGGTGCTGCCTTGCCCGACTTTACTTCTTACACCAAGGCGTCCGCCAGAGAGCTTGACGATTTGTCGGACGAGTGCCAGGCCGAGACCGGTACCTTTGCCACCCTGTTGACGGCCTTGCTCTGTCTGGTTGAAGGCAGCTACATCAGGAGTTAGCAATCTATACAATTCAATACGCGGTGACGTGCTTACAGAAAAGCTTGTTATGGGTCATATCGGCAGGCTTAATCCCGTATCCCGTATCCGATACTTCAATCCTCACTACAATTCGCTCGATAGGAGACTGAGCTTCGCAATTATGGGTGCTGAGATGTTTTGCAGAAAGGGGTGACACGGTATCGCGAGCAACGATCCAAACTGAAGGTTCAGGAGGACTTGGCATTCTGTACATAACCTTGTTGAAGGCATGTTCTGGATGGTCGTCCGGGGATGGAGGTCGACTTCTTGGAATAACCTGCCTCTCAACAACGACCTTCTCTTCATCATCACAGGGTCCGACAGCGGTCTCCGCGGGATCTTCAGCGTCACCTGGCCAGGCAGGATAGACGAGCGTCGTTGTGATGCTGAGTTTCCCTCCAGCCGGAGTGAATTTGCAAGCATTGCTAGAGCAGACGTCAGCCTGGCTTCGGATGATAGGAATCAGATGAATGCGTACCTAGCAAGATTCGTGATAATCTGCCTTAATCGACTCTCATCACCGACGACAATGCCATCCACGTCCGGATAATTCTCCAGAATCCTAGTCACAGCTTCTGGGGTTTCACCCATAGCTTCATAGTATGTCCTCCTCGCAACCTAGATTTTCACGAAATGAGGAGACATCAAATCGCCAAGAGTTTCGTGAACGTACATGGTCAATCCTCCAATCCAACCTCGTCACAAACTCCAGTTGTCTTGCGTCCGTCGCCAACCTCAGAGGGATGAATAAACTCCGCATAACCTGATGGAATCCATAAGGCTTTGCAGCAGACTCGAATCGTCCTGAATCCATGCGATTGCTGCATCAAATCGCCGTCAGCACCGTCCTTACACTCGACAAAATGGGATAATACTCACAAATCCAATACATCGTTCAACACCTTGCTCATCATACTCAGACTGCCCTCAAGCGCACTAAACTCCACCTCATGTTCCCTTGCCACAGTGCCGCCAGCACCCATATTTTGCACCGCCAGCAACGCCGTGTTCAAAGGCACGCGAACCTCATGGAAAACATACGAGGTTAGACGGCGTTTACTGTCGGCTGCTTTCCGTTCGTTGACTTGAGCTTTTTGTGTGGCTTTATATTGAATCTTGAGTTGGTCCCGGAGAGTGAAGAGTCGTCGCTCAGAGGCTTCGCGCATATAGTGAACGTAGATCAAAACTGGAAAAAAAGGATTAGGGCGCGTCGAATACGTGGATGTATGCGCGACTTACATGCATGGAAGAAGAAGAAATTTAGCATGCCTGAATAAATGCCCCATTAGCATGCGCATATACAGGCTAGCAATACAGAAGTACTCACTTCGAATCCATGTTTTCTTTTCTGGGATCAAGAGGGCACACGTGCTAGATTCCGTTAAGCAACCCGTTCAGAAATTTCAGATGATTGCACGTACGTAGCAAAGAAGCACAGAGCACCAATGGCTGCAGGCAGCCTATCCAGCTTAAGGCCAAATAGCGCTATAGCCTGGAGAGCGGTCGCATAGTACAAGATCGCAATGAAATCCCGATTTTCACAACTGAACTTAGCGTGAGGATTGTTGGGGTCGTAGTACGGACACAAGTAAATGAAGATCACTTGTGAAAACGCCCTGTAACACGCATACATCAGGTCAGGACACACTACATGAGACAGGAAGGCGGCAGGCTCGGACTTACCACATCCACACGCCGGGAACGATGAAAATTTGGTAAAATAGTGGACGGTCTCTAGGCCAGTCGTAGATGACCATAAAGACGACCGGAAGGGTGAACACGGTGGCTATCCCATAGTAGAACACCTTGTCGTACAACAAGTGAATTGGCTGAGCGAAGATGATACCCAGAAGCCAGTTGAATATAAGCCAGAGAGCTGCCCACATTGCTAGGGATTTCTTGATGAACCAGTTTTCCTATACAAGTCGATTGTTATTAATTCGGGGTGTTGACCACCTGTGTTGGGTGAACGCACCTGAGCATAGTGCTTCTCGCTCTTCTCATTGTCAAACCTACTCGAGAACACTTCCACGACGACTCCCCACATATGCCACCTTATCCATGCCAGTAGTCTCCACCGAGACCAGAATCCAGTCTCGCTGAGTAGACTTTCCTGATCACTCGAACCACTCTGTCCCCAACCAGCATTCTGACCCGTGCCCCCATTTCCAGCTCCATGTACGCCCGACCCAGACTTTTCCGGGGTATTCCCGTGTTCAGAGTGGGTAATGGACGTTTTGATATCTTCGCTCCATATCCTATCCACGACCACCTCATCGAGCTCATCGTTGTCCCCTCCACATTCCGGTCGTGGACCATATATCCCAGAGTCTGCAGCAGTATCACCATGTTGTGAGCTACTTGACGGCGCCGTACCAGTACCGAGTTTCTTGACAAACTTCTGCCAGTGCTGAAGAAGGGCATTGCGCTTTTTCTTGGCTGGGAGCGTCACGACACCCCTCCGACTTGATACCGATAGAGCACCGACGCCGTTCTGTAGACCATTGGGAGGAGGGAATGAAGTCGAAGCAAATTCTTTGGCTGGTGTGGGTGTTTGTGGACCCTTCCCCACTGGATCGGCTCCTTCACCTATGAAGGTGGGTAACGTTACGCCGTTCCAAGTCGCTTCGCTACTTGCGGGGTCGTCATTGTGTTTGCGAAAGGGAAAGAAAGGCATTGAGCCTGGCTTTCAGTCTCCTTTGCGCCCAAACACTGGGGCCGTTGAAGGGGGAAGCGTTAGCTTGAATGGCGAGGTACGGGTGAGGACTGGCAGCAGCTGGCTCTAGTTGACTCCCTAGTCTTTTTCCCGTTGGGATGTTTTGTCAGCGGCTATCCGATCAGAACCCTGGCATCACAGCTTCCAGGGATCCAGGTGTTGCTTGTTTCCCCTGGGTGACGTATATTCTCATTTCTGGATGCTTCCAGCCCCTGAATAGTAATTTTTGCATCGAAATCTCACATGTTTCGCGCCCAAAAAGACTTCTCCCGCGAAGAATGTATCGTTGATTCACTTCCAGAATTGAGTTAGAAAAGATTCCGCTCTTAAAGCCGCAAAGCCGCCCCGGCCGGGGTTCGACAGTTATCTGTCAGATTACCTGGCAAGTATGCTATTTATGAACATACCACCCCGAAACGTGTCCAAGCTTACCGAAATGAACCGAATCTATGCTACTGATTGAAAAGGTCTGCAACGGAGAAGATGCGCCATCATGCAATCATCATCAGACCCATCCCATCGGCGTCGCTACACACGACGTGTGTCTAGATTATCCCGGTGCGGTCTAGTCTCGCATAAACTCTCGACTGCTCTCGATCTCCAGAACCTGCTCACTTCAGAGTTCGCTCGAAGAGGCTTTCAAATACGCATACTACCCTGATGATATAGCACCAGATCGTGGAGTGACACCGGCCGCCACCACACTAGGTACCTTGAGGGTCAGAAGGGTCTGCAAAGAGAAAAGGCGATTTTTTGCCCGGATGTTAGCCATCCATCGCTCTATCAGGAAGATGAGCAAGAAGATCAGAATAGAAGCTCGACTAATCTCAAAGCATGTCAATGTGATATGGGGCAGACTGGAGCTTCACACTGGTACGTATATCTGGAGCTAGCCCCATACTAAGTATAGCTGAATCCACCCAATTCGTTCAGTGGCGACTGCCTAGTAAGTCCAAAGCTAATCGATGAACGCCCGTACTCCTCAAACTGAAGTCAAAACTTCTGTCATTGGGTCGTTGGAGCCTGTTCTGCTTCCTACCTTCGTGGAGCGTTGTCTATCGGCAGATAACCGTGGCTGCTTCCTCGTTCATGATCAAGCCACATGCATCATGCCTCGAGGCTTGACCCAACCTTCCCCGGTTATTTTATCCCAAGAAGATCGACAGTCTCATGATCACTATCATCCCAAAACGAGCGACTTGAAATATCTTGGAAGATCGAGAGCCTTCGCATGAAAGAAATGCCTTGAGATGCGATAGTATGGGACTTGGATCGAGGGTTGAAAGGTGCGTGTCTTCTGGAACGTAAATGTAGTCGCACTAGAACCATGAGATTGGCGAGGACGCCAGTGGATTCATTTCGATCAGGAGAATAATGCCAATTCACAACACACGAGTGTCTCGGTGGAAGGGCGCGATCGCAATCCCTACTTGAATAATCAGGAAAATGCAAATGTCGATTTGCTAGGATCCTCGTTGGATTCCAAAGGATTCCAGCTTGCTGCGGGTGCCAATAATTTGGAATATACACGGTAATCCGAAACCTCCAAGGATCTCTGCAACGCCCATGAAACACCCTGCATAATAGGGCATTCTCTGCTCAGCCTCCTTCAGAGCGAGAAAATGAAAAGATATGTCTGAGGGTTACTGCGGGGATCTTCAAGCTTCATTTCACCGTTATGGTTTGCTAGAGCGGCCGAAAATCATTGCGCTGTCCCTTTGAAATATGACTCGGG
Organism: Clitopilus hobsonii; assembly: GCA_015708445.2. NCBI lineage: Eukaryota > Fungi > Basidiomycota > Agaricomycetes > Agaricales > Entolomataceae > Clitopilus > Clitopilus hobsonii. The sequence continues at coordinate 2,267,782 of CP068000.1, read as the reverse complement.
ACAGACATTTGCCCTTCTTTCCCCTGCCCATCCCAGCTATTTCTTTAGGAGTTAGAGATGTCATTTAGTGGAGCAGCGCCAGCAGTAGGCGCCTCGTCAGAGGTTATTCAATAGCCTTGCGACTCAGCACTGGGATGTTTCTCCTCTCAAACACTTCTTGCGCCGCCATGAAAAACGGCATCCTCTCTCACAATTTATATGAATTACGGTTTAATCGCACGTTACCATGGCGTTCCAAGGTATTTTTCTGCAATTAGTAGCCTATCGTGGATGGAGTACTGAGTCGTCGGATCACTTGCAAGGTGGACTCGGACGCCAGCCACCACCACCACCATCGATAAACAAAGATTCGGCAAATTCCAGACCCTTGGCCATTCAATCTGTCCAGAATAAACAGTAGAATACCTTGCAGAGCACGAGTAACGAACTTCGCCTTCTATTGGAAGGTCAAGTGATATTACACGGGAGGGAATCGAAACGAATAAGACGGGGCCATGCCAACTAGAACACCAGGCAAACCTTCTGCTTGAATTAGAGAACTCTAGGATGAGACGGTGCTTGTAGTTCTCGAAAGTTCTGAGGCCGAAGAGGGTTAGTCATGTCCACTTTTCACCCAAACCCGTGGTATCTCCGCAGAACACCTCATGGTGACCAGGCTAATGAACGCTGTTTCGCTGGCTTCAAATTCCGTCCTTCCATCCTTCTAGGCCCTGTATAGAGTTTGAAGCATCTATTCGGATTTTTCAATGAGCCGTGTATTGATTTGAGGGTGTAAAACGACGGTTCTGTGATTTGCTCGGCGCCACAGAAACTGGCAGTCACTGATGTGCGTCGTCGGAGTTTGAATTATACCTTGTTTGTCTCCCCCACTTACGCCTCACCTTCCTAGAAACTCAGCGCCATACTGGCTCCTCTCTAGATTTCTGCTGGATTAAAATTCAGGCTCTTATACTTTGGAGGATTCCCAGTCACCCTCGCTTGGTTGCTTATTTTTCCTGACAAAATTCTGGAAATCGTATTTTTGTCACATTGAACACTGCCATCAAACGCCCACTCAGCAGCGCAACCTCGACTATGGCTCGATCAGTAATTCTGAAGAATGGCGAGCAAGTGAAAGTCAATGGTATTAAAAATTCATGATACTTTATAAATTGCTCAGAGATACCTAATTATGGTTTTTCTTTTTCGATTTTTAAAGATCACGTATACGCCTCGCCCAGCTGGTCAATCCGGGACGGCACACCATACTCCATCGGGCGCATCATGGAATTTCTTCCACCGGCAAACGTACCTCGCTCCTCCCTCTCCCTCACTCATAATCCCTCCTCTTCGTCCTCTTCTGGTACCGAACACCCAGAATATCTCTTCACTCGTGTACGGCTAGCATGGTATTATCGTCCTGGGGACGTTTCTGACCGCTCCGTCTCCGACTCTCGGTTACTGCTTGCGGCGATTTTCAGCGAAGTTTGTGACATCAACCAAATTAGAGGGAAATGCTACGTTGTACACAGGGATAAGATTACGGACTTGTCGGGTTGGAAGAAGAGGTCGGATAGGTTTTATTTCAAGAGTTTATTCGATCCTTACGTGAAGCGGGAATTCGAGATTATTTCCAGTGGGGATGTCAGAAATTGTGAGAGCCATTCTTCTGTTGACTGCATCAAGTTCTTCGCATCTGGATTGGTGCTCAACATCCCTCTTAGTGCCGGAGAACATCAGAGAAACTCTTATTTCTCGCTATGAATATGTCGTGGCGGAGAAGGAATTTCTCCCCGACCTCACTGATGCTATTCGACTCTGCAAGACCTGCGAGGAATGGTGCCCTACGTACGTTCCCTTTTATTTCTGATCCCTTTTTGAGCCAACTAAGCTTGTTTCCAGCCTTGAGTCAGTCCAATGTGACAGGTGCAAGTTATACTTTCACATGGCCTGCAACAACCCTCCTCTGGCTGCAAAGCCCTCTCGTGGCTATGGCTGGACGTGTGCTCCCTGCGCTCGCGAACACGATGAAGAGGTTGATTCCAACAAGAACCCTAACGCTGCGGAACTAAATCGAAATGTGACTCCTAATCAACCTGGTCAGCCATCAAAGGCTGCCAACCCAAAGCCCAATGCACCCTCTGCTCGAGGTCGGGGTCGTCCCCGGAAGGACAAGCATCAGGCTGAAAAAGAGGAGAATTTCCCTGTGAAGCATTTCAGAATGTGGCCTTTCAGATATTTCGGCCAGTATACTGTTGCAGAAGATACCCTTGGTAAGCGTGTTCCTCGAAATCTATTCTTTGTTCCCCAAAACTCAACATTGTGGTATTTCAAAAAGATGCCGAGGACCTGATTTTCCCCCGTACCGCGACCCGTCATGGACCCAAGTATCAAGCGAATGTGCCTTCTGCTCCCGAATTGGACATCAACCCGTCGGAACCAGATGAAAGAGGAGGTGACAACACCATTGAGATTCTGGGAATCATCAATACATTGACAGAGTCTGAAAGTACGCGGTTCAGTAGCTTTGGCCATTCCCGGGGTACTGATTAGAACCTACCTAGTTGAAGAGGTTGAAGCTCGTAAACTTGAGCTTGCAGGGGACTCTAAGTGTTTGAATGGCGTCGACTGGCTGACTGAAGTCATTCGAAGGTTGTCAGATGCAGCTGTCCTGGCGAAGCCATGGGGCTCTGTCAACATGAAGAGCCCAATGAGGACTGAGAAGGTAGTTCTAAACCAGTTATATGGATTTTACCGTGGTCTAATTGTGATTTCTAGTGGAAGAAGTTTGACACTCCATATACAGACAAGGATTGGTCAAGGGATGAGATCGCTGCTTTCGAGGATGCTATTGCCGTTCACGGCGCAGAGCTTCGCGCAGTCAAAGAAGAAGTGTCGACCCGGTCCGTACCAGAGGTCGTAAGATTTTACGGCATCTGGAAGAAGTACGTAGCTATTCGCTTCAACGATAGACTTCGAGGATTCTGAACTCATTCACCCAGCTCCAAACTTCGCGAAGAGAACCTTGAGCGACTTCGTTCTGGCTCTCCGCCCAAGACTCCCCCTGGCACCTACCCGACGGACAACCCCAAGTTTGTCCAGCATGTCGGACTATCAGATCGGGAGTCTTCAGTTATCGCAACACCCTCCAGACCACCAACCTGTGCAGCTTGCAGAACCAAGGAATCACAGCAATGGTGGAAAGCTCCCAAAGGCCTCAGCACTAACGTTATGTGTGATAATTGTGGTCAGAATTGGAGGAAATATGCGGATTTGGTGGTTCGACCAGCAAGAGACGAGAGTGTTACTGGCAAGAGAGGGGATAGAGAGAAGACGGGAACATCGGCGGGTACAGGGGATAAGCGAGAGGGTACGCCTCTCACTGCGCCTGTGGCGAAGAAAGCTAGGGTGAGTCCCATTCATCCGGGGTGGTTGGTAGTATTTTGACAACGTCTTAGGCCAAGTCCCGATCAGCATCGGTGGAATGGACCAGCCTCAGAGAGTTCAGGAACCTCAAGGAGATGTATAGTATTGACTCACCGTCGCCCCCTCCACCTCCTCAGATCGAGTGTATGGTTTGCTCTCGATCAGGGATGATGGGCCAGGTGCTGGAGTGTAGCAAGTGCAAGTTCAGGGTGCATTCAGGTTAGTTCCGGCCGCAGTAATTCACCCTAATTCTGTGACAAACCACTCCTGAATAGGCACCGGAGGGGTTGACCTTGCACCGACAAATCGCAAGGAGTTCGAGATGTGGACATGCGACCTATGTCGAAATGAGGAAGCCCAAGAAGCATCCCTGGTAAGTTTATTAGCATTCTAAATTTAGCTCTCCAGCACTTCGATTAACCATTTCATCCAGAATCATGACTGCCTTCTCTGTCCACGAACGGCGCATGGCAAAGAATCTAAACCCTTCCATCCACCGCCGACAAACTATTTGCGAGCTTGCAAACCGACAGAAGGACAGGGCTGGGCCCATATCCTCTGTGCAGTTTACACACCTGAGATTACATTTTCGGATGCACCGAAGTTGAAACTCGTTGAGGGCATCAGCATGATACCCAAATCGCGCTGGACGACAAAATGCGGCCTTTGCGAGATCGCAGAGGGAAGCACTGTCAAATGCTCAGATTGTTCTATGTACTTCCACGTGTCTTGCGCTTGGAAGGCAGACTACAGAGTTGGGTTCGAGGTTCAACCAGTACGCTTCAGAGGCATTTCTTTCCTTGATGACCTCTAACCGAACGTTTACAGGTCAAGAGTAGCAAACGCGATACAACAATATCTGTCACTTTCAAGAGTGAAACTGGCTGCATGGTCCCGGTCATCCAATGCAAAGAGCATGATCGCCATAAATATCAGCTTCACAACATCTGCGAACGAGATGGTAGCGAGGTAATACATGACTTGTTTGGTACTCTCGGATTTTTACTGACGAGATTGCAGACCGCCCTTCAGGTCTACTGCCAGGCCTATAAGCAGGCACCGGCCGGTCAATCACACGCGTTACTGAGAAAGGCTCGCCGTCTCGACCAAATCCTCAACTTCAAGTCCGATCCCGTTATTCCAGCGACTCCCCCAGCCTCCGAACCCCAGTGTCATCGTTGTAACACGACCATCTCACCAGCCTTCCATCGCGTCACAATACCCAACTCGCCTAGTACCCGGATCGATACCTGGCAATGCCATAGATGCCACTTCAATTCAACGCATACACAGGTCAATGGAGTTCCTGAAAGCGCAAAGATGGTTGGTATCAACGAGCCATAGCAGTAGAAATTAGGGTGATAAGGTTACATGATCCGAATATGTAATGCAAAGTCTAGGAATACAGATGATAGCAATAACAAAAACACCAGAGCGGATATCTCCCTAGCTTCAATGAACAGAACAGTGATTGAAGAAACAATAAATGAGGTTTTAATGATGTATAGTTACGTCCTGACTCTCTTGTAGAATAATACATATGCTTTTTGACTCTGCGGAGAACATTAGCATCTTTACAGTTGTAAGACTAAGTGGAATACGTACCACAACCTGCTTTGGATCCGCTGACTTGACGCTACTATCATCGCAGTACATCCATTTTCCTTGAGACGCAATATAGGCAGTATCTGCGATGAATAAAATTAGCAATGGAATTATCTTTGGTTTATACTCGACTTACAATGTCCACTGCTGAGATTGCCATAATGGTTTGTAACACCATACAGATCATACCTATACGGCGGGAGCTGAACATGGGGATCGTCAAGCGGACTAGCATGCCCAGTCGCTTGACTCGGAATAGTGGATGGCATATACCCAGTAAGATCCAGAGACTTCATCGGGAAATCAACGAATGTATCAATCTTGTCCGAGAAGTGTCCATGAGCCTCAAATCGCTTGAGATGAATGAGGAGAATGGGTGGAAGGCGGGCCAGCGAAAGCTTCTTCGATGCCCTCCTCTTCGTCTTGCATTTCGGGCAATCCCATGCGTCGTCTCTTTCTAATATTTCCTCATTGAAGAAGGTGTCTAGACAGCTTGCGAGAGGAACCTTGCCGCTCTTGGCTTGGGGAATGGGGATCTGGAGGATGGAGAAAACGTTGTAGGTGGTCGAGGTCTATTCAAATGATCAGTACTCTTCTTTGTGGCTGATCATGAGATAAGGCTCACGGTATTACAAGTCAAACACTGCAGACGACTCCGGAACTGGCCTTGGAAGTAATCCACAATCAAGGAATCATTTCGACTTCTCCAAGCTTCCCACTCCCTCTCACTGGCTTCCTGGGGTGGCAGCCTCTCCAACTCTGCTTCATACTCCGCGGTATCATTCCGTGGGGGAGGCTTGCAAATAACTCGGTTCAAATCCTCATGTATCCCATCTAGCAAGAAGCTCAAGAATTCCTGAGAATCATGTTGATCTGTTCCATTGTATTGCGACTTAAGGGAACAGATCGTCCGCTATATCGCACAGGGCCTAGGTTAGCCGGGGCCTAGATAGTCAATAGAAGTTGAAGAACGTACCCTAAAATCTATGGGAGACAGGTAAGGCATCTCACCACCCCACATCTCATGTAATAACTTCGCGAACGAGTTTGTCAGGACACCTTTCGAACCGAGGTGATTCGTGTAGTTGATCGCAGACTTCCACTTGCCCTCTGTAAAGAACCGTGCAAATGGGGCTGTCGCGCTCAAGCATTGAACAGGTGCATTCATGTAGCATGTATTCCCCATGTTCTTCAACCCGGACATGCCAATCTGGGTATCGGACCAGTAGATCGCGGGGAAGGTGGACGAAATCTTCGGTGGAACGGGTGCCGCACCATTTGGCCCTGTCTGGGCGAAAGGGGAAGCGATCTGTTGTATTCTAGGTCGATTGTCTTGCCTCTCTAAAGCAGATGAAGCAGCTGCTGGAGGTGGACGTAGGACTTGAGGAGCAGCAAGTTCTGGGTAGTCGATAGACGGTCTAGTGTGAACATTTGCGAGAGCTTCCTGAGCCTGATCAATGTAGTCGCTTCGTTTGCGAGATAGTTGAGAGGGGTTTATGGAAGCTTGAGGAGGAGAGGCAATATCGAATTGTTGGTGCGGGGGAAGGCCACTGCCTATTCCTGGTGCTGAGGAAGGTGCACGGCGGGCGATTTGAGGGTATTGAATGGGTCCTGCATTGAACGGTGCTGTTGGCGGTGCGGGTGAAAGTAGCTGGCATATATGTTAGAATTCAGATACAAGTACTCCGACGTTACTGCTTACAGGTTCATTAGGTCTTGTTTGTGGGTATGAGATGGATCCAGGACGTGTCATAGCCGGACGTCGTGTAAGTGGAGGAGCTCCATTCATGGATGGGGAATGTCCATGAGATGGATAAGTCTCGGCTGGTGTCCTACAAAATCAATACGATGAGCAAGAGTCGTCGTATCATTAAAACTGTCAACACAAACCGAGAGTGACTTGGGTATTGATCTAGGTTATTCATGGTATCTGGCGGGCTTACACCCACAGGTGGTGTCCATATCTGGTGTGTATCCTGTGGTTGAGGAGGTACCACAGGTTGAGTGGGAGGGACGAATGGCGAAGTATGACCATTAGTTCCGTTGACGAAACCGTTCGTAAGGAATGGATTCTTCGAAGGGCTTGATGAAAGCAACGGGGGTGATATAGGTATGGTCGCTGACGACGGTGGCCAGTGGGCCTCTGGTGCTACGATGCCATTCAGATGCTCCGACTTGTGCTTGTCACCTCCTCGCCAAGCAGCCATTCCGCCAACGAGTAGCATTGGCTCCCTCCTAAGTATCTTTGGGTTAGCCTCCGACTTGTCTTCAATGAGTTTGAGGAGGATCGATATGGGAGAGTTTGATGGGCTGCGAGAAGTTGAATCTTCATCGTACACCACAATTAAATCGAATTTATCGCGGTTGGCAAATAGCATGTGCTCAGCTCTTGAAGAATTGGCCAGCGCGGAATCGAGCCCAGCCAGGGTTAAGCTTTCATATTCAAATTAATTACAAGGGGTACAATGAAGAAGACAATGCACTCACTTTTCGTGCAGTATATGGGGTTCTATGCATACCGCGGATTTTGATTTCGAGGGTATGTGTTCTTTGTCGAATTCTGCTCGCGGACGAACATCGAATAGTAGAACATGATGTAGAGTGATATATGATTTCAGGTCTTGAACGGTTGCGGCGGTTGTAACAGGTATTAATGGCTTGCCACCTGATTTAGCGGCGCCTCCGACCGAAAGCCCGGATGGCTTATAAGGTACTGATGGCTTTGTAGGGGATGCTGGCCTGCTGTTGAAAGCATTGCCAACTGGAGTTATTGGAGTACTTGAGGGCCTATCCACAGGTAAGGAGAAGTTGGTAAATGAAGGAGGTGAGGGTGCAGGGGGTGAGCTTGGCACGTCAGTGCCATTGATACCATTGACGCCGGTGGGCTGCGGTGAAGATTTTACAGGAGGTGCGGTGGGGGCAGAGGGTAGCGTTAGTTCCGCTAGGCTATTTTCTTCAACTTCTTCTAAAGGAGGGAATGCCTTGTGAAATCGCTCGGTGGCGTCGAGGTGGGGAGATGATGTCGGAGTCGAGAGCGGAGATGACTGGGGACCTAATGAAGAGGGCGAAACAATAGTGTGAGAGGAAGAGGTCGACGAAACTGATGAAGTTGAGGATATGGAGGAGATTGAAGAGATAGATGGCGATGGTGTGATCGGTGTTAGCGATGGTGTGGGCGTTGGTAGCGATGGTGCGGAGACTTTCGGTGAAACCGAGGGAGTACTCTGGTGCAGCGTCCGCGAGACTCGTTTACTAGCCGCAAGCGACGTATCCATTCCACTTTCTCCCAATGATTTGATACGATCCGCGAGTGACCCCATCGGCTTGACAATGGGACCATCCGTGGCAGGTGGACTTGGACTAATGCTTGCGTGAGTCAATGGCCGGATTTGAGGCGGAAGTAAATACCTAGACTGCGATTTCTCAATGGCTTTGAGCTTCTCCTCAACGCTGGACACTCGCTCTGAAATGTCGAAGCCATCATGCTGTCGTCCGAATCAATGACATGCCGCGCACACAAAGCCCTTGACCACATTACCTCAAAGAACTCATTGATTTCCCGCGATAGTATAGTATCCTTTTTTGGAGATTCCATAGCCATCCTTGCTAATGATACTGCCTTCATGTACGCCGAATATGACGCTTGTAGGTCCCCGTGACTTTCGAACGTCTTGCCTTGTGCGTATAGGCCTCTGGCTGACTTGATCATGTTCCCCGGGGAAGCACCCTTCGCCTGCTGCTTCACGAACTGTTGCACTTCATGTTTGATATCGTCCGCCTTGAGATACCCATCTCTAGCCCCTGCTGAAGAAATTGAATTCAACGATGACCTGATTACGGCGCAGTAAGTGCTCACCAGATGAATGTCCAGGTGGGTATGGAGCCAGCCCGTTGAAGTTTTGGATTACCGCAACCCCTGGCATATGTTCGCTGTGATCCCAATAGCCAACTCAGCGGTTAACAGGGAGCAAGACGTCGAAGAAAAAAACGCAGGGTCGCTGTGCGAGGCAATGATCAGCTCGCTGGGATTCTAAGGGAGTGGATAACGTAAGCAAACCTTGTCGACGTTTGTTATGCTGCACCTTCCATTCCAGGCAACTCTCCTACGCGAGCACGTGGCCAGACGCGCCTCGGCAATTCACTTGGCTTGAGGGCATTTCAACTCGACGAGCTCGACATCATGGACGGCGCGAAGAAGTCTGTCAAGTGGTCTGAAGATGACGAGAGGATATCTGCTGCACCTCTGCTCGCAACAACAGACATATCAGACGTTAGCGCAGTTGTCGAGGGCTTGGACTATGTCAATTCCCAACTTATCGCCCATGGATTCTGCAAAAGTCCTGGGCTGGAGCTCAACGGTCTGCCAAATGCCTCGTCAGATCGAATTGTGCGGATTCTATTGGGAATGCTAAGCCAGAGAATGGTGAGTCATCTGCTCGATCAAGGTCAATCTAGCCTCCAATCAACCTTGCAGGACGATATGTCAAGAAGCGAGGAACTAGCAACCAAACTGCGTACTCTGACCTATGACTATCAAAGGATGTCAGGTATGCATCAGACTGCACAAGAAGTTGCAGCAAAGGCAGAACGTGAGATGAACCTTCACAAGTCCAAGATGCAGTACGTCACATCCAGCTCAACTGTCGGAGTAGCTCAATGTTGATGGTCCGCAGAGCAGCCAATCGAGCCCAACAAACTGCTGAGAACGCACATAAGCAAACATCCTTGGAGCTGCAGCGCATGAAAAATGTTCTGCAAGGTCTTCGAGCTACCCATCAAAGCGAGCTTCGCAAGAGAGAGAAAGAACTGGAGCGGATAACCGAGAAATGGACCAAACTAGCTGATAACCAAGCTAAACTTATGGCGGTTCCAAGCGGCATCAGATGTGCCAATGTGATTGCCTCAACTGGTCAGGAAGTTGGTCAAGGGCAAGGGTTCCTCGACATTGCATTGGAGGAGGCGGAAAAGTCACGCAAACAGCTTATTGAGGAGAATATCTACTTGAGGAAACTTGTGTTGACGGCTGCAAATGAGCTTGTTACTGCATCTCACCGGGTGAAGAGCTTGTCGACGTCAACTACCGCTGAGGTAACTATGTCACCCGTCTGCCTATAGATGACTCTGACACAGTGAATCAGCCTCAATACCTCACCCTTACATCGTTGTTCCCTATACATCCACCTGACTTCGCAGAAACCAAGATACCTGCACTCGGCTCTGAATTTAGGACGAATCTTTTCAAGTACCTGGAGAGTGATGGTGATGATTCATCTACGCTAAAGAAGACGACCCGTCAAGATAATCAAGCGGAAACATCAAATTTACAGAAAGCGATCCAGTCTTTGAACAAGGAATTAGGTCAGTCTTCTGACCCTCAGTTGCTCAAGACCGTTCCTAACCCCTACTCCAGATCAACTGAAAGAGGTTAACACCTCACAAGCTGCCGAAATAAGAGTTTTGCGCAACGAGAACGCGGATGAGCGTCAGAAGACAGAAGAGTCACAAGCTCAAACTAGCGCTCTATTGCAGGCAGAGCAGATTCAACTTGATCGGGCAAAGAAACAACTAGAACATCAAAACCAAGAATTAGAAGAACTGCGAGATGAATTAGAGCGTGCACGCGCGGAGGTTGACGTAAGTATCGCGACTTTGTGAATATGCAAAAGCTAACCTATAAATCTAGAGCGATAAACTCAGACTAGAGGACGAAAGAAAGGCTTGGCAAGTTGAACAGATGCTAGCCAAGGCCTCTCCAGACCCAACGCCAGAGAAGCCAGACCTTGCTACGTCTTCTATGTCACCTCGAAGAGTTGGCAAGGGGAACATGAAAGCTTCTCGCAAGAGTAGATCAACCTCGTCGAAGAAGCCAGATGGCCAGGTTATTCCTCCATTCGAAACAGAGGTCGTCCCTGAGCCTACACATAAACTCAAAAGAAGACCATCTGTACCACTTTTATCGAGTACATTTACTCTGCCACCCCCTACACCGCATACATCTCTTCCATCGCAACCTGCGATCCTTCAACCTCTACCTCAACGGTTCGAAACAGAGGAGGAAAATTCTCCAGAACAAAGTACAACTCCCCCTTTCCCCTCTCCAACACCTGAAACGCCCGAAGATGATCCTTCAAATCCTCTTGGGCCTCCTGGAACCCCAGAACCTGCAAAGAAACCTTTCCCGATGGCTAAACCTTTCGCGCAGAGGATGGTCCACGCCTACTCACCGGCAAAACCCAGTCCGTTGAGTAGGATACTCATGCTGGGAAATTCAGCCAACAGTCCGGAGGCCCTTCGAGCTATAAGTCGAGAACTGAGCTTGGGGAACATATCGGAGGAGGAAGCTGCACTAGCCATTGGGAGCCTACCTATCCAAGAAGAAAGGGCCATACATACGGCGTTGGAAGAGGCAGAGCTTGGCATAGAGGAGGAGGATCCGAAGAAGATACAAGCAAATCTATTTGCTCGGGCTGCAGCGGAAAAGAATACGAAACGGACCACTAAACCATCCTCAACGAAGTCAAAGGGTGCAGTTCCGGAGAAGGAGAATGTGGTTAAACCGCGGGTGTTTACTGCGAAACCGGCATCTCCTGCGAGGACGACTGCGTCGAGTCGGGCGAGGACATCATCGACACTCAGGAGTAGTCGACCTGCAGTGCCTACCTTCAAGGTTGGGCCTTCAACGATATCTTCGCCAAAGAGAGGACTGCCTCAGCGTGGCGCAAGGAGCACTGTGGCACAGAAGTGAGGATATATGGCATCCTCTGGCATGTAGTTTTGTGAATAACACTCATTTCTTGTCTTGGTGAAATCGGAACAAATGATACGTAGATACCCCGATATCCCCAAACGCTGAATATATTATTGGATGTATTTGCTAACAAATCGATAGCTTCACGGAGTTGTCACAGAGAAGACTTTATGAAATTAGAGAGATATGTCCCAACGGAAGCCGCGTTGGCAAGAGATGTTATATATCCAATGTATCCATCTGGCCGAATGACGACGACAGCACCTTCTTGTGGGGAGATACCGAATTTGGAATAGGCATCTGTGGGAGCTCCTACTTGCTCATCAGAACAAGTGTAAAGCCTGGCATCAAGCTTAGCAGCTGTTTTATGTACAGAACATAAGGTACTCACCTCGCCCAGTGTGATTTCAGGAATCGAGGTAGTCCATTGGCGTGGTCAATCGCATTGGTAGAGGAAGAAATTGAATACACGGTGTACGTCTCAGAGATCTTGCCACTGGGTGAATGTTGCTTGAGACAAACTTCCAGTTGGCCTGCTACTTCTACTAGCTTTGCACGTTGTTCTGGGTTGCTTGTATCTCCTGCAAAGACCAAGAGCTTGAAGCGGGTATCAGAAGGTAAGAGGTCGTGAAGAGTATGCAGCCGGGAGTCAGCTGCACGGCGTATGGGCTGTGGAGGAATGCGAGTTCCTATCAACAGCTCCGTGGCGCATGATGCATTGGTGGCATCTACTAGAGGCGAGTCTGAATACCGTATTCCGATCCCACTCGTAAATCCACCAAAGGTCTTGAAAGCGCTATTATGGAGGATCAGCTCTCTGCAGGCAATCAAGAGCAATGCTACTCCTTGCCTTATGAATTCGTCATGCGAGACGCCGTTTTCATGTCCTGGACTCTTGGGTTTATCAGAGAATAGTTTTGAGAATGCCTTGTCAAATGCGATGAGGTCTCGTGCAAAGGTCCTCCTCTCAATCTCGTACTATGCCATAATCAGACAAGAGACAAATGTAAATGGGAGGCACCTACAGAGTCAAGCAGCTTGGGTTTTGCCCAGCCTCTGATGACGTACGCGAGTTTCCAGGCTAGCGAAAATATGCTCAACGAAGGTCACTGGATACAATATACATCATAATTTACCAAGGTTATGGGAGTCGTTCATGCTCGCATTCATTCCTTGACCTATGTATGGTGAGATCTCTGTCGGACTGAGCCAAACGACTAACATACCAGCTTTCGGTGAGTGGGTGTGGCAAGCATCTCCAGCAATGAAGACACGATTCTGCACTGAGAACTGTGAGGCAACCCGTTGACCAACTGCGCCAGAACTCTTCAAGTTGTTGTCTTCGGGATGAGAGAACGGGCTTACTGCGATAGATCGTCCACCATTCGAATTCGCTGGGTTCATTGATATAGTACGGGTGGAATGACTTTCTCGCAACCTGACATAAAGGGTGAGTGGCGCTTTCAGCCGATCGTTGGCCTGTTGGACTTACGTCAAGAAGTTTCTCAGGTGTCATAAGGTTCTTGTCAACTCTTCCCTTACCATCATCGACGGCATCTGCATCGCCCAGTTGAATATACAGGCGTATCTTGTCACCCTCCCTCGGAATGATCATACATGCACCATTTGTCGAATGTATCAGAGTCTTGTTGCGCACGTCCGGGAAATTGGTATCTGGTTCAAGATCGATGACACCCCAGACATAGTCTGTCTGTTCGCCTTCCATCTTGATATCAAAATATTTTCGGACCCATGAATGTGCTCCTAAGCCCATAGTGAGTGACCAGGACAGCGAATCATCAAGTCAAATTTATACCATCTGCGCCTACGACATATTTCGTGCGAACTGACTCCAACTTTGAAGTGCCTTCATTTCTGAGAATGACCTGAGTTGTTGATGCAAGTCCATCAGAAATAACCAGGGCAATATTTTCAACCTCGTGCACCCACCCGGACTGGATAAGAAGCTGCTGAGTGGTTATCGGCGTTGTCCTCTTGGATCTCGATCGAAGTAGGGACTGTCTGTCTCCTGACTTCAACCCCGAAATCTCGCATGGAGTCCAAGAAAATGGCTTCAATTTCTCCTTGGTGTAATGTACACTGCGACTGGGCATTAGTGAAGTTGTGCAGAATGAAGAATTCAGACTGACCTCGAAGGGATAGTTTGTCCATTGCTCAGTCACATCTGGAGCTCTATCTGTGAGCTGCAATACGATCAACGCGTCAGACGAGAATGCTAAGAAGTTGCAAGAACACGGACTTCGATTTCCCCCGTCTCTTGGTTGGGGTTGTAGAACGCCTAACCAAGGTGAGAGAAGCAGAAAGACAAAAATAGCATTCTCCTTACAGCCGTATGCAACTGATTCGCCTCCTTCAACAACCTTTCCGCCAGACCGTAACTCTGCAACACTTCGATTGTCCTTGGCTGGATACCATCTGCTTGACCAGCGGCGACTTTGACTGGCCTACGTTTCGGTCAGCCGTGTAGCCCGGATATTGAAGGAGGTAGCCAGACAAACCGTTTGTCAACAATCATGACAGAGATGCCCGCTCTGATGAGAGCATTACATGCCATGAGTCCCGCAGGACCAGCGCCAATTATGACGACGTCAACGATGTTGGAGTCGATAGAACTGATAGCCATGTTAGATAGAGGACAACAATAGAGCAAATTGCAACTGTACCGAGATTGAGAAATACCCATCCTTCTTATATTCAAAAGGGATGTCGATTGCAGCGCTGAAAGAACGTCCTATTCCAGCATACGCAGGGTCCGGGATTGTAAAGCTGGCATCATGCTTGCTGCCCGTGATGACAAGGACGTGCATGATATCGACATTCTATGTGTATTTGATCCTCCTTAAGGTAAGTCAGTCACGTTAGCCTGAGATCCCATGAGAACCGGAGAGAACGATAAGGCAATTATGGCCGCTCGGAAGTATTCAAGCGAGACTGGCATTGAGTCCACGGTGGAGGCGTTACCAAGAAATGCCCATTATAGGCAACGGATCCCCCACGTTGACGTGAGATCGGGACCGGACGCGTCGGCAAGTACTGTAGCACGGTGACGAGTTGAGGCGGAAGCAATGATAGGGCTTTGATTCCATCAGTACAACAGAAAGCATTACAATATAGCACAACCAGATCCAACCGTCATTGAAAGTACAAACGAATAAGAGAAAATGAAGTAGCAGTTGTCATAAATATAGCGAGCTGCAAAGGAAGGCGCAGTGAGTAAGAGGTGAAATGACGGATTTTGCCATAGAATGACTCACGATACAATATTTAACACCAATCTGACTAGACTTCAGCAGAAAGGACGGATTGCGAATATGCCTTGTCCTCAGTACCTTCCTTCGTCTCAAGGATTTCGCGAATCTAGAAGAGCGAATGGTGAACAAGGTGCAGCATCTGATGAAAGATTGAGACGAACCTCTTCCGGAGGATTAAGTCCAAGAGCTTTGGCCCTTTGCCACCTCTCCAAACGTGACATTCCCATGCAAGGGCCGTATTCGTACGACCTATGCTTTAGCATCAGCACTATCCTGACCTTCTTCATGAGAGGTGAGAGGCTTACATATCAAACACACGGAGGATCTCGTGGACCTTGTTTTCACCTTCCTTATGAACTGGAAACAGCTCTTAATACACAGTGAGTAAAAGAGGCCAATAAAATCTCACTGGGGTGCAAATGGCCCATTTTCTCTCGAGCAAGAGCATGTTGCTTATTCCACTTCTTGTCTTTGACATTGAGGGATTCACGAGCTTCCTCAGGTTCCTTAGCTGGCTCTTGAGTTTTGGTGACTTTCTGAGCCACGGCCGGCTTCTGATGTTCAAACCTCAGCTTTTGTCTGGATGGAACTTGCGAACAGTTATACCTTCGTAGGTGGGATTATAGGAGTCGATTCTTCTTCTGAGGCATCTGATTCGGAGTCTTCAATACTCGACGGTGGTGGTGGAGCTCGAACTTCAACGACAGGCTTGACAGCCTCCTTGGGTTTCTGGGTGACTTTGGCGGACGCTGTCCTCTTTGAAGACGTGAACGATAGTGTTCCTTGCTTGAGGGCGGCGGTGGGTCTTTGCGTTTTGGACGACATTTCGTTTACTCAGAGAACTTATGGATGTTCGTGCAAGGTAATTCTAGGCGCTAATGGGTGTGACGCACGCGTTGGAGATCGATGTTGAGTGTAAGCCCAAGTTGAACTTACCAAACCGCGACTCTGTTGAACGCGTATGACTAATCGAGGAACCGCCAGTAGCAGCACCGCCACATACGTGCACGGCGCTAAAACGCGAACACCAAAAGTTCGTCATTCGGTAAATTGATCAACGGAATAGAAAATGAAGCATTATTTCGAAATCTTATTCGTCAGGTGAGGTATCGGAAACTCGGGTGCAAGTACCCAAGTTCTGCAATCTCTTTCTCAGACTTCCCTTTCAATCGACCATCTCGTAGGCCACGGTCTCGCCTCGAATTCTCCCACTTGAGATAGAAATGCGCCCCGATGGAGATCAAGCATGCAGCCGAGCTGGTTGCGAGGTTCAGCGAATTGCCCTTGTGGTAATTTGGCGAATCTTTGGGAAGATACGTCCACACACTAGATTCTGGGCTGAGTAGCTGACACGAAAGGGAAGAAAGAGCTAACTAACGCCACCAGACCCGACCAGAATCATCCATTAATTGCTCCACTTACAATACACTGTCTGATACATAATCTCCTCTTATCTGTACTAGCGTCCTCTGCGAGGTTTTGCTCGATTTCCTGCAATAATCATTCATATATCAGTCCACGTCCAGTAATATTCCAGCCTTACCTCGTACCGTGCCTCTCGACCCACCTGAATTAGCTACAAACCTAGTCTATAAAGTGTCCCTTCCTGCTTCCAGATGGCAACTCGAGCTGATGCATGACTTACGGATGATTTTCTGCACATTGGACCAGACTAGAGAATGCGTGTGAGGTAGTATCACTGATGTATCATTTCGGCCATGGTTGAGAGATGTATCGGAACTCGCGAATCCGATGCTGATATATCACTGATGCATGGAAGAAAGTGGGAGCAAACGGCTAGATTTACTCGTTCCATGTCCTGCTAAATTGTGGCTGAGGTCTCGGGTGATCTATCATTCATCCATGACTGTTTTCTAGCAACTAGTCATGCAATGATTGATGCATCTTGAGATATCTCAACGGCGGCACTGCAGAAATTTCTTGGAAAATAGCTAATAAATTATCAGAGAATACATCGGTTTCTGGGTATCATAATTGGTATCAATGTCTACTGAAGTCGGGGTTTCTTCGATGCAGGAGCAGTAGCAGTTGGCTTAGGATTGGTACGTTTAGGGCGTGGTATAGTTGAGAGCAGTGTTTCAAGGGTGAGGCGAACATCGATAACCATCGCCCTCCAATCCTCTCGTGAATCTTCTGCGAATGGTTTTGGTGCCTTCCCAACCTCGCCCCACCACCAGAGTTGAGTGACCACCGAAAGAACTCCATTCGGTCCGCACTTCCTCAAACCCACCCAAGGATCCCCAGCGCCCTCTGGAGCAGTGAAATTGGCATCGGGGCGATGCCCTGCACCTTGACGAAAGGTGGGTTGGATGTCGTACCACCAGCGGGTGAAGGCAATACCAAATTCGGCGGGAATTTGAATGAATGGAACTTGTGTGTAGTCGCGAACCCCGTTGCGTGCTTTAGATGTCCATTTTGTCCATTCTTCGGGTCGACAAGAGGATGCTGGAAGCGTACCACCCTAGGCATGCTGTCAGTGTGGCACCAGTGCTCAGAGGGAACAAAGCATACCCGTTTACTGCCCCCATAGCATACAGCCTTCTCAAGCGCGCACCATGCATTCACACAATGCTTCCACTCTTCCCCAAGGTCACTCTGAAGAAATTGCTGTCGAGCGGCTACGAACCAATCTGGTTCGATGGTAGGGTCGTGAAGAGACAACCCATTCTCCTTCCCTAATGCGGGAAATGCGCCTGCATCCCCAATCTTGTTCATAGCGTCGGCGCGATTTGATGGTCGGATCGTGCGACCACTGGCGGTCTTTGGTTGAGGGCGATTCGTATCGATGGGAACGAGGATGGTGGGTGATGGTGGTACAAGTGGTTGCTCAACACCGCCGGCGGGGGCATGGGTCTGTGCAAGCGCTGCATCGTCTGCAAGCGGCAGGGTGGGTTGAGTCGGTGCAGAAATTGAACCCACGTCGTTCTTTGTTGGCAACTCCGAGGCGGGCGAGTATGGTGATGCTGTTGACGTAGTAGAATCTGCTGGTGGGAACGTCCAAGTTGTGGTCATTGCATCGGCCATGGTTGACGCATTGGCAGCTGAACCATCAGCACTTGGGAAAGAACCAGGGGTCGTAGTTGATATGGCATCGACTCCAAATTCCCCAGAGTCAAAGGATGCGGGCGGGACGGTATTGGTGTAAAGCTCCGAAAACTTGAAGGGATCAAAAGTGTTCCAGAAGTCGAATGAAAGGGATCCGTCGGCTGTGCTGGATGTGGCCATGAAGGTCGGTCCTTGCAGCGTTGTTGAGGCTTCCTCACCAGCCAGAAAGCTTGTAAGGTCGCCAAACAGATCTAAGTGCAACGATGGCTGGTTATTGAACGTACGTGAATACAGGAAAGTCGCGCCTCACCTTGATTCATACTGTCCCCACCATGCGCGTCAATGATCATGTTCTCCAATACGTCGAGTCCAGGGCTCAAGTCTGCAGCAACCAATTGATTGGTTTCGACTAGAGGCCAAGGTCAGTCACACCAAGAATACTCTGCATTACTTATGCGTACCTGCTATCGGATCACTGGAAGTCGAGGTTTTAATTGCGGAATTGACCTGTGCGGGATTTGCTACATGGACTCGTTAGTATCAAGTAAGGGGTCCAAGATGCAAGGAGAGTCGTACCAGTTTGTTCGGTTGGAGGAGCGTCAGAAACTCCCGGTCCAACTTGCGTCACTGGACTGGTTTGAGGAGGGTTGGTTGACGGGGCATCATCTTTCGATCCTGCCAATCAGCTCAAAAGTTACTTCAAGCGATCTTGTTGACGTACCGGTGGTGTGTTGATGGGCTGAGTGGCCGGTTCCAAATGTAAGAGATAGCGTTGGGGATGCGTCCGATTTGGGACCGTCAGTGCTTGAGGAAGTTGAACCGGTGACTGAGAATTGGATGAGATTGACGTTCCGAAGCCTGAAAGGGAACAGTCACTGACCTGGTGCCTCCGAGTCCCCTTCAATTGTCGGTTGCTCTCCGTCTGCTTCGTCGTCCATCTTGAGCCCATCGGGTACCTCCGCATCTTTTGCTCTAGCAGCGCGCACATCGGAGGCTAAACCAATGTCTCCTGAGAATCGATGAACACGCGAGGACAGATTGAGATTGACGTACGATACAGCTTGGTCAGATATTGTGTGAACGCGACCAACATGTCGCGTTCAACTGTCGGCATAGCTTGTGGGAATTGTTTCCGCTTTGGGTCAGCGCCAGCGTTGTAGCTTCGTGTACAACCTTCGTCAGTGGCATTAAGGTCAAGACATCATGACTACGTACACCTGCGACTCAATCGCACCACCACGATTCAGAGGGTGAGGCCCACCGGCTAGTACTGTGAAGTACCAACCAGTCCTCTCAGCAAGAATATCCATGAAGCGACCAAGGACGGAAGGCAGGTTTTCGAGAGCACTGAAGGTACGTATGTTTAGTCAAATGGTTCAAACCTGGCCAGCTTATGGTGAAAGATAACTTACGTTTGGTATTCCATCCAGCTTGTTGCTAGCGAAGAGCTCTCCACACCTCGAGCTTTGGCCTGCTCCTCCAGCTCCGTGAAGACCATCGTTCTGATCTCCTGCTCCTCCTTCCCAAAGCAATCCTGGGCAACCTCCTTCCACACAACAAGACGATCGCCTGCAGAAGTGGCGCTTCTAGCAGTGTACTGCTCCTGAAGGACATCGTTGAATCGATCTCGAAACATTCTTCCATAGAGCTCATAAGGCTTCAGTGCTCTGGTACGAGCCATTCCGCTGATGAGCTCAACGATGAGTTTGTCCAGAGGGGTTGTCTTCTGGTTCGCTTTCCTGCTGGCTTGGGCGTTGTTTCGGCTACGATACCATGTCTGGAGTTGCTTGAAGACGGAGGGTACGTTAGTCGCGTTGCTTCTTCATTTGATTCCCGACTGGTACTCACTTTCTCCCGAGCCTCGATAGCTTGCCCCAGAGCAGCAAGTTGGTTGGCGTCCAAGTCTTCAGTGCCAGAAAGAGTTGGAAAGAGGACTTTACGCTCGGGAAAGGCTGCAAACCACTCATGGAAGAGTTGTTTCCAGAATTGTTCGTATTTCTTGGAGGGAATACAGTCTCGATACTCATTCATCCGATTCCATAGGAATTCACGTTGTTTGTCGTTTGTCCAGTTGACACCAACCATGGCAAAGATTGTAGCTTCGGCAGTGTACTCAGACGTGGGTGCTTGGTGACGAAGTCCAGGTGCGTTCGACAAAGTCATTTATCAGTCATCCATAAAAGGTCATCCGTTGACACCTAAATTGCTAGTTACACAAGAAAAGGGATAGGATATTTGTCGAGAGGGGCTGATACATGATTTATGGTTGAGATTCAGGGTACGGTATGTTCTCTCTTCCTCCGAGATCCTTCATGCATTAATGATCAATCATCGTTGGTTCGGAATAGATCAAATACTGTGCCTCTCAAACCTATAAGAAGAGCTTGAGATTTGGCTAGCTCTGCAGCATCCACTTGGGTACTTCGCTCCAGCATCTCAACTAACTTCTCTACTCAGTCATGACTCGTATTTCGCCTTCTCCCTCATCCTCCACCTTCAACTTTGATGAGCTTCTTGCCGTTGTCTGCGGTGTTCTTGGTGAGTTGACTCCAATGCAAATTGCCCAGTTAGTATTGCCCTGACAATCTTGATACAGCTCAGCAGCGCTCTGGAGAGGAACCCAACAATTCCACCGAAAGCAAAATAGCGTCTCCAGGTACGTGAGTTGACGACCGATCTATAACGCGAACTTATACTTTGTCTACAGTCTGCTGCCCGAGCTGCTGCGGCACTGGTCTTGTCAGCCCAGATGTCGCTGCACGACTTTCGTCTGAAGATAATGTATTACCAACCAGTAATCATACAAATGGTAGGCTTCCCTTGCTGTCGTTGAGTTTTTCCTGCTTCTCATGATCTCCTTGAATTTTAGATGCTGCTTCTACCTCTGTTCCAGAGGAATTTGTTGTTGTCCCAGGGGAAGCAATTGGTCGGCAGGGTCCTACCAATATTTCCAACCAATTGATCCCGCCTGAGGCTGATCTTGGTGCAGAATTTGCCGCCGTAGAGTTATCGCCCACTCTTCTCCCATCTTCGATGTCAACGAATGCCGCTTCGTTGGCTCCTCCCACTATATCTGCTACAGCATCGGTTCAAGGTGCTTCTGCAACAGCAACAGCAAGCCTCCCTACTGCCAACGCCACAGGTGCAGGCATTGTTACTCAGAATGCCACTCCTCCGCCAAATGTCCCCATTGCCATTGGTATTCCAATTAGGATCATTACACCTGGTCAGTATGATCGGCATTCTTATTTCAGACCTGAGCTGATCACATATATCACAGCACCAGGCCGATGGTACACCATTACTAGAGGCCGTGAATGTGGCCTATTTCGCTCTTGGTATGTTACCCCATTGATCCTCTGGCCCGCGCACAATCTAATACAACCTCTCTCCATTTCCTTATCAACAGGGCTGAGGTTGCTCCTCATGTGCTTGGAGTGCCCGGCGCTTGCTTCGCTCGTTACTCTACTTTCGGGGAAGCATGGGAAGTTTACACTAACGCAGCCAGTGCTGGCTCCGTTCAGCGTGTCTGATTCTTTGACCAATTCTTGTCTGTAAGAATGATTATCAAACTTGTAGCTTGCTGTCCATGTAAATCCGTCTTTTTCACCGAGTTTCGTACATTGTATTTGTGAAATCATTTTTTGATCCCTACCGGAGAACAGTGTGATAGGACCCCGTAGCTGCACCCAAATTATTCAAAATTGTTGAATAATTTGGCCGGCGGGAATGTCTATTATCAGTATCGATCCTGACTGCCGGGTCTTCCCCGACGCCGAGAGCAGCCAATTGGCCTGAGGGCTCCATTGTTTACAGTTATATACAAATGAGGGCAAAATCTGTCGCACTTTTGATTTCTGCGACAGAATTTATTGGAGGCTTCTACGGTGAATTGAAATTGCGCACAGCACCGGGAATGCAGGTTATAGATTTCCTTAAGTGTGGGAGCAGCTATTTCAGAGTTTTTGAATAACAAACGAGCAGGAAACGCTTGGAAAATACCGCAACCGCTGGTATCGTCTCAGTTTTCTTCACGTTGGACTTGCGTTGAGGACTCGATTGGCTCTGAAATTACTAGTAGGCCATGGTAGCAACCCAGAAATTGTTGCAGCTATTCGAAGAAATCAGTATCAAGACATACCCATACCTGTCCTGAAATACCGAAGTGCGCTCACCAGGCTCAGGCTGGAGTTGGGAGAATAATTCTCTGGATTTTGCATGTGGGAAAGTTGTTACGACCCTGCGTAGAAACGGACCGACGGCGCCGTGGCGTGTAACGCGTGCAGAGGGATAAGACAGACGCTCAGAAAACATTGGCTAACACGCAAATTTAGTGGATGTGCTCCTCAATGGCTCCTCTGACCTTAGAGTAGTTACATCAGAGAATAATTATATGAGTAGCACCTATCCTGCCACAATGAACAAGAGTAAGTGTCCAGATAGATGCATATTTACTGCTTGATTCCACGAAACGATGCGTGTTTGTACAGAGACTTGAAACGCATCACGGGCAAAACAACGGAAAAGTTCTACTATCAAGCCAATAGAGAGGGGTTTGGGTAACCAGAAATCGTTCTTCCAGCCTTGATGCGATGCATTATCCTTTTTATCAGCCAATTCAGTGAAGAAATACTCCTACAAATCTGCCTGGTGAAAGAAATACTTGAGCAATTCCAACCAGGCTCATTCAGCGCCCGTTTATATGTTCTCTGATTGGCCGATCAAAGTGACTTCACCTGTGAACCTGCATTTTGTGTCAGCTTTGCACGACTCTGCTTGCAAACTCTAAGGCCGCTGTCATAATTGAGTCTCAACGCAACCATCTGGGGGTTTCTGTATTGGTTACATGTACTTCTAGAGCTGCCAACGATCTATGTATAAGCAGAGAAAAGCATCATTCCCCTTGTCCACGGCAATGATATCTGACCGAATAGAAACACAGCTCCACGCAACCCACTTCTCAACATGAGAACACATTTCCCGTTCTCCGAAGGCAAGCTCGCCCCCAAGAATTGACCTAGCATCAGTCCAAACCGCTAGCATATCTCTCAGCTCCCTGATCAGCTCCTCTCGAAATTCTCCCCGTGGTATGTGGTTGTAACGCTCAATGCGTTCAGTCTCGTATTCCTGGCGGCGGCGCATCCGACATCCTGTGATTGCATCCATTAATTTCTGGAATTCCGAATCAGTCTCACATGAGCTCTGTCCAAGGAACAGAACCCCATCCAACATTTCAGAAGGAAATGGTGGCAAGCAATCCCATTCCACCAAGGATTCATCGCCAAACCGTGATCCACTCCAATTATCAGCACTCTCTCGGACAGATGTATACATGTACGTGCAGGGGAGGGGGAAAGCAGCAGAATCAATCAGAGCCTCAGGAAGAAGGGGAAGATCTAGCGTCGGCAGAGGTTGTCTTGCGACAGCAGCAGGTGCCCGTTCCTGACGCCGTATATACGCCAGGCGGTTTTGCTTCTGGCGTAGTTCTTTATGACTTTGAATGAAAATTGATGAGAATATGATGAATGAAAAGTGGTTGCATCGCACCATTTGGTCTGTCTCGCTATAGCACGGCGGATACGGATGGCGTTCTCTCGTTCCTCTCGAGTGAAGTAATGAGCACTACGTCCCATACTCTTGGAGGCGGTGGTGTACACTGGCAGAAGACAAGTGCCAAAGGGGCTAAAGGAGATGTGGCGTGGATCAGCAACCATTGAATTTGTCTAGGATACGGTAATACCCCATAAACCAATAGCTCACAGAAACATACCCCAATCTTGAGGGGCTCAATTCTCTGGAGTCCTCACGCCTTTTCCTGTGCAAATATGGGGGTAGGCAGCGGTGGAAAGAAGAGAAAAGTCTACCGCCCTCAAACCTACAATTCATCGGGGATAAGAACCTCAGCAAGATCTTCCCGGAAGCTGGTACTCACTGGCACACAGGTTGGCCATCCGTTGGGCTCAACAGGAAGCAGGCTGAACAACACGAACCCACCCAATGGCGCTGAAACTAGCACATCAGTATATCGGGTAACAGAATTTGTTACGAGTACCGACGGCAGAGTAAAATCCTTAGCATCAAGTGTCGTACTCCCGATAAATGAACAAGACAAGCCAGCCGGGAACAGCTATGCACTGGACAATACCGTTATGGCAGCGGATGATGATGATTGTTTCTCAGAGGGAGAAGATGATGAGGACACAGGAGAACTTGAAGATGTCGAAGATGATGACTGGGAAAGTCTGTTGGACTCTGCTTATCTTGAATATCTTGACACGCTTGTACTCAAGCCATCGAAGGCTAAAAGAAACCGCCCACCGGGGGTCAGTATATTGCATCCAGTCTACAGAGCAGTGTACACTCACATGCTTTCTAATGCCAGGACGAATCATTGCAGAGTTGGCGCACA
Source organism: Clitopilus hobsonii (assembly GCA_015708445.2). Classification (NCBI taxonomy): domain Eukaryota; kingdom Fungi; phylum Basidiomycota; class Agaricomycetes; order Agaricales; family Entolomataceae; genus Clitopilus; species Clitopilus hobsonii. Next base: position 2,243,277 of record CP068000.1, on the reverse strand, counting down.
GAGCAGAACGCGTTTCTTCATGCGTTGATTGGATTGGAAGGCCGCCGCAGTGGATATCAAGACGAATGCCGGTGCTCCTGTACAACACCATCAAGTTCTGCCACTCAAGAGTTACCTAAAGTCGATGGCCCCCATTTGGAGAGTGCTGGTGACATGTATGAATGCATTGACTGCATCGGTCGCCAATTGAAATGTTGTCAATGCATGGTAAGTCATCATCAAGGCTTACCTCTTCATCGCGTCAAGGTAAGAAAACCACCTTGATTCTACCGCTCTCTGAGTCCCATCCTGAAGTACCTATCAGCGGTGGAATGGCCGTTTCTTCGAGAAGTCGTCGCTGAAGGAACTGGGCTTACGGATTCAACTTGGACACCAAATTGGTCAGCTCTGCCCCAAACCTGAGCGATGTTACGACGATGATTTCATCATCATTGACAACAGCGGAATCCACTCGGTTGGCGTCAACTTCTGCGGATGTGGTCACACGGCCTCTACACGCGTTCATCAACTACTCGAGGTTCGCCTCTATCCAGCTAGTGTTCGCGAGCCCAAAACTGCAGTGACTCTCAATGCTTTGAAGCATTTTGAACTCCTGTCCTACTGCTCAAAAGTGTCGGCATTCGAGTTCTATACCGCTTTAGCCCGCCTGACAGATAATGTGGGGATACACGTACCCAAGGTTCGTGAGGTTTCAATGCAGTTGCCTCTCAGCGTGACTCACGCCGACAACTATAGGATCGGTACCCTCCTTTTCTGAGGGTCACACGTCAATGGCGATTCCTTGAAATGATGAAATGGGCTGGACGGGGTCACGAAGCTGGGGGCATTGAAGCGACACCTCCAGGAGAATGTGGATTGCTATGTCCAGCATGTCCCCATCCAGGTAAAAATCTGCCCGAGGGATGGGAAAATGCACCAGACTACGCCAGGTGAGTTTGTTGTCTGAAGGTTGAACAACATGTAGTTGACGTCCCCATAGATATCTATATGCCCTGTTCATTGCAATAGACGGCAACTTTCGCCTCAAGCGCAAGCAAGTTTCCAATGAAGCAGCAGATCCAGGTCTATTGGATGGCTTGGCATATTTCGTAAAGGAGAGCCTTTATCACGATTATCTCTCGAATTACAAAGACGAGACTGAACCAGTAGGTTTACCTCTTACCAATTGCGACGTGATTCAGATGCTAATGCAGAGTAGAAATCAACTTGCTCAAGACACGATGCTGTCCTTTTATCAGAAGCGAAGCCTGGAAGAGGACACGCAGCGACTGGTGTTGTCACAGTGGAATGCTCGAGACATGATATGAAGCGGCCAAATGCAATTGGAGATCTGCAGCGAGGTGAAAGGTGAGTGTGATCATTTACAACCCATCTCTACTTCAATTGTCTAATACTTTTCAGGTACTGTAATGTTGATTATATCTTCCGGGAAAGCCTCCGCAATACAACACTCAAGACTATCGTGACCTCCTACGATATCGCCTGTCAATGGTCAATTAACCTATTCGACCGCATTCAGTCAGCTGAACCTGACTCCAACCTTCTCTCCGATTCCCTGTCCACCATATTTCTCGTACCCAAATTCCACCTCCCTGCGCATATAGAAAAATGCCGAACCCGTTTCTCATTCAATTATATTCCAGGGGTGGGGCGGACTGATGGTGAAGCACCAGAGAGGGGTTGGGCAGATACCAACCCACTTGCATCCAGTACAAGAGAGATGGGGCCAGGCTCACGACGTGATACCTTGGACTTTCACTTTGGCGATCGGAATTGGGTGAAGATCACTGGGTTGGGCCTCTCGTTAGCACAACGATTATGGTCGTCGGCTATTGATATGGCCGAGCACACCATTCTTCACAACGACTACGAGAAGTCACTGAGTACCGAATGCATGGCCGAATGGCGCCAAGTAATTGAGGCCTGGGAGGTTAATCCTCACGCAGCTGAAAATCCACTGGAGATCAATCGAAAAGGTAAGCCGTTCAGTAAGGCCTGCATTGAAGTCCCGGTGCTGATCGCATTGACTCTTTTACTAGGCCCATGTCTCAATGCAGTCCGACTACGGCTTTCTGAGGAAGAGAAGCAGCAGTTAGCACGAAACCAGGACTTTTCTCTTGATATTGTCGTAACACCAAGTGTCCTTATCTCAACCGGTTTAGACCTTGAAAAAGAGCAGTAAGTATTCCTACAATAGTTGGCTATGTACTTGTTGGCTAACATGTTGAGTAGACGGACTATAGGCACAACCAATTCCCAGCTATGGGAGTTTTCATTGGAGCGGCAGCGCGCCCAAACACAACTCCGAAACAACAGTCTACAACGCAAGATTAACACTTGGATCGGCTACCAGGAACGCTATATGCCCAATGTTACATTTCTTCGGCAAAAACAGGAAGAGGAGGCAACTAAGCGATCACTCCCTGAGCTAAAGCCGCACGAAATTCCCCTCTGGCTGCCCTCCCAGCTCGGAAAAGCAATCCCTCACGACCATCGCTTTGACGAGATTGAGTGCAAACTCCGATACGCTCAAGCTCACGAAGCTCTAGAAAACCTCCGTGGAGCACTACAGACTCGTGCTCACCTCATCCGATTCAAGGCTAAACATGTACGCGGGCAAGGTGCATCAACAAGAGCTCGTAAAGTGATTGACACCGTTCAGTCAAAAATCAACGCAGCAGCCTCTGAGTACCGGGTGGCACGGGAGGCTTTGGAAATTCTAGCAACAATGGTGGACGCTTCAGTCTTGGACCCCACTTGGTGGAAGGTCATGCAACCACTCAAGGACGCAGATATTCGTGAGCTTACCATTGACGAAGAACATGTTTCCATGGGGAAACAGAAGATATCATGGATCTGGAGAACTATGAATGAAGATGAGAACATGGAGAGCAATCCAGAATATCGTGAAGGTATCAACCTTTGCTGCTTCAGCTTGTGCTTAGCGCTAATGAAACCTTTGACAGCTGTACGCGTTCAGTGGTGTAAGTCGAGAGCTCGAGCTCGGACTTTTCAGCAAGAAGTATGTTTACTCACTGCAGAGATGGACCGAGTTCTACGGTTTTTTGAGTGGCAGCAGGATCAATGGGAGGAGCGAGCACGTAAAGCAGATAAAGCATACGACGGGACACCAAGATCAGCAGCTCAGGTGGAGGCACTGCGAGGGGATGCCTTACGCCAGGCGTCTATACGTTCAGAGCTCAGCGCCCACTTCAAGGTTTTATGGAAGGACCTGCCAGCACACGTACAAGAGATGCAGAACGCAATATCAGACCCCGAAATTCTTGAGGCATTCAAAATCCGGGAGCTGGTCGACGCAGGAGCAGATGGAAAATGGAGGCGAAAGCGAAAGCGTGGACAGAAGAAGGGCCACTGTCAGAAAACGGACGAGCTGGGGAATGGTGGTCAGACAGCGTCGGAGGTCTTATAGAGATTGGATGTAGGACTAATCCATCAATTATTATTGACTCACAGTAGAACTCATACATCAGTCAACGATCATCAGGAATTATAGTACTTGGGCCGAGAACAAGTCATACATCAGTCATTGATCGCATAGAGACTGTGCTCTCTAGGGGAAATCCGGACCTCCGCTGAATGATCTATCACTCATGCTTTGAACGCCCTGACAGTTTGATCCTTCGATGCAACGGCCACCACTCAGACTCATGAATCAGTCATTTCTCGTTTGCAAGGGTGTATGTGGCCTCATACATCGATGCTACCTGGGTGCAATTGTGCGATCAGAGTCATGGATCACTCATTGATCAATTCTATGGCGTCCACACCATTTCTTGCCTAGGATCGCTTGGAGGGATTTATGTATCATTCTATGCTCTACAACAGTAATAGATTCATGAATGAATATGGCTGGATTGGCTGCTAACGCGATAACAGATCCAAAGGCACCTATTCCTGGAATTATGGCGGTCGTGACTGCTCGGATTGTATCTGGGGCTGCGTTGTCTGTTCCCCATGCCAGGTACTGCAAGGTCCATCAGAGATATAATTGGGTAGAGTCCAGAGCCACAACTCACCATTGGACCAGTCAAGGATGCGCCCGTCACTGATAGGAAACACGCAGCATATCTGGAAAATGAAACGAGTCAATTCGATATTCCTTGATGATCTCCTTAAACAGATTCAAATAACCAACCTGGCGTGCGGCTCCTTTGTGCCAATTGCTATACCATATCCAGCAACCATCATTGCAGTCGAGAACGCCAATACGAAGCCCTTGTGGCGAGCCCTGTAGCTGATATATGAACCAATGACAGCCCAGACGCCGCCGACAAGATAGGGAGGGACCGTTCGTAGCTGCGACTCCACGACACCTAATGAAGCCAAATAAATGATAAGCCCATGCGGAGGCTTCACTGAAACTAATACGAACTATAATGCCCGACTGTCGTTATGGTCAGTGAGGGTCACAAAATGAAAAGACAACAAACTCACGCCCTGCAATCACAGTAGGAAGGAACAAGCTAAGTCCTTGAAAGGAGATGTTGACCATGACATAGCAGAGGGTACAGATGACGGTCTAAGCGCGGGTCAATGGAGAAAGTAGTCCAAACAATACCATCACTTACATGGACATTGAGAAATGCCTGTTTCACTAGGCGAAGGTTCGTTTTCTCCCGTTTGGCGCCATTGATAGTCTCAGGTCTGTCGTCGTTCAACCTTGCAATGGCAAGCGCACGCTCCTCTTCGTTGAACAGACGTGTTGTCCGTATATCGGCAGGGAATATGAAGAAGCAAATGAGTCCAAACCCTGTAGTGATAATACCCTCAACGAGAAAGATCTAGAGGGTCTAAGCCAGATGAAAATCAAAAGAAATAAAAGGTCAATATACTTACTTTCCGCCAGCTGTGTACACTCCCGATGTCAGGTATGGAGAGAAGTCCAGAGGCAAGGAGACCACCGACTGACAAAGTTATTCAGTCAGATATAATCACAATCAAGTAGTGAGAAGGAGGCTCACAAGACCCGGCCAAGGCCGGTGATACACCGAAAAATATGCCTATCCTCAAAACGAGCTCCTTACGGCGGTAGTACTATACGAAGACATCAAAGACCGTCAGAGCGCGTTCCAGAAGATAGAGGCGAGAACCTACTCTTGAGAGAAGATACGTAAGACCACTCAACGTCCCACCCTCAGCTAATCCCAAGAACACCCTTGTCACCAGCAATCCATGATATGACTTGACAAAGGCCGTTCCAATAGTCACTGCTCCAAAGCTTGTTATTAAGACGGCAATCCAGATTGATCCAAACTGCTTGAGCGCCAGGTTGGAGGGAATGTCAACTGCAATATACTAGAGATGCATGAGTGTAGACTCTTGGATGAAGAGCACCTTACTCACGAAGAGGTAGAAAACCGTCAAGGCGATATTGTAGTCATATCCTTTCATACCGAGATCCTTCTCGAGACCTTGTTACATCAGGGATAGCTTGGGGAAGGATACCAACTCTTGTGCGCACCTGCGATCTTCGCATTGCCTGTCATTGAAGGTTAGAGAAACCACCTTCATACGACAGAGATTATATTACCTATGGCCGTCCTGCAAAACGAAATGAACCCATAAGATCATGCGGACAATATCATGCAAGATGGTTTCCCACCGATCAATGAAGTTCGTGCAATCTGGGTCATGTTCAGCAACGATTGATAGCAGGTGATATCGGAAGCTTACACGCTAGTGTGAACAAAGGCAGTAAGGTGAAATCTAACTTCTTCAAGAGGCGTTTTTCTGCATTAGGATCGATGGTCGACGTTTTCTCGTCCTGTAGTAGGGATGGAGTAAGCCTAGGTTTGCATGTCGATCTCTTAATGCTTTACATCTTTTGGGGCTGCCTTTTCTGTTGAACGACTCGAGCTACTTGGTGGTCGTGACATGATCAGATGCAAGAAGTGGAATTCAGAAGCGGTGATATTATATGGTGTGAAAACACGTTTGTTTCGCCATATGGGTCATCAGCTGTGAGGATCCATGAAGAATGGGCCACTCTGGCCGGAAAGACGAGTCCACGAAGCAGCCAATCGCCAGATTTGATAGGCCGCAGAGCGGAGCATCCAACATGCATGGAGTAGTCACGAGCTGGATAGTCTAACCTGATTGGTATATTCAAGAATCGAGAAATCCGAGGAGGTCGGTAAATTCTCTCACTCGGTCACAGGTCATTGTGGATATGACCCCAGGAAGATAGCTGGGAGTGCGATGGCGGGCCGAGGTAAGCCTTTGCCCATAGTACTTAGAGGGTGAAAGGATTGTAGCTGCCTTTCTGAACGTTGACAGCGACAATATGACCCTATTCTGAGTGGACAGCTCGGGCGGAACCAAGAGCGCGGAGTGCTAGTGGCAGTATCGTTTCGATTATAGTCAATTGAATAGGCCGTATGCATGCATGTCGTTTCTGGTATCAAAGCGAAAATCCTATCTGTCTGCCAAGGCGATTGTGCATAAGAGAGGTTGGTTGAGTCACGAGGCAAGGGCACAATTGCCGAGTGGCTGTAACATTGATGCACCGACGCCAATTTTCGCACGATTCGTTCCTGACCAGTCGTGATCGAAATAAAACCAGTAAAATGAGTTTGGTAACTTAACAAGCGCTCTGTGGGATTGCACCTCTATTTCCCACAGAATTGACCTAATAAAATCCACATCGGAGGCAAAATTCCTCCGTGAAGTGTACGGTAAGATGAATTTACTCATCTAAGCCTATTCGAGCAAAGGCACCCGCAGCCTTCATGAATTCTATGAGAAATCACTGATCGTGAAGTATTCAGTGGTTTCAGCCTTAACCCAACCTGTCTCAAAAATAGGCACAAGGGTTATACGCAACTACCCTAGTCGTGCATTGATATTGAGATATTACTGAACTGAACTTTCCGTGCCGGTCTCTAATGGTTACAGTGAGCAAAGGATGAAGTAAACGTAGAAGGAAAACCGTGGGTATCACAAAGGGTATCATGGCCATAACAAATGTAGTAAACTGAACGAAAATATGTGTACTATCTGCGCGCGATCCGTAAAATACGCGTCATTACCTCATATCCGAAAACACAGCTAAGCAAGCAAAAAGGGTGTAGAAGAGCGGGGAAGGCAGGCAACTTGAAACCACCATGCCTGCGGCCTGCAACTTCTCGATGCTGGAAGGGGAGGGTCCAGAGAGGCTCAAGGCCCGCCTTGATGCTGTGGTTGAGGCCGAGGCGGCGACGTAAATTCTGCAGACCTGCTCCGTTGAGGTGGCCTCATGAGTCTTTGTCCTGTCAAAGAGGGCATCCAGGTTGACGAACGACGTCGCAGACTCAGTTGGGACTGATGTGCCACCTCATTCGTCGGGACCATCCGATGGATATCAGGCAACGGTGTCAATGGTGGTCTCATGGGGAGCAACGGCGTTGGTGGTAAGCTGCCAAGGCTAAAATTTGGGGTCAGTATTTTTCTCACCAACTACACACGGCGAAAATACTCACTCATCGGGGTCAACTCTTGACTTGAGACGGCAGTAGTGAGTGTACAGCTCGTCCCTCTCTTGTCTTGTCTTGACAGCATCGTCTCTAGCCAATGTTGCGAACCGAAGAAGGTTCAACGTAGTCGATCCGTGAGCTTCAGCACGCTTGCGCCACATCTGGCAGTTCCGTCGCAGTGCAACGTTCTCGGCGTGCAGCCGAGCATTCTCAATTGCCATTTCGGTCATCCCTGACTGTGTCCGAGGACCGTCTGGAGAAAGACCGAGATTCAGTTTTCGTACACTGGGGATCAGGTGTGGGCGCAGCTGTGGAGGGACAGTGGATGGATCGATAGGGACTAAGATGATTGTGAGTATCTTAGTCTGTGCGGTATGGGAAAGCCACGTACTGATTGAGTATGCAGATTGACAGGTAGGACAGAAGTGAAGTGTCGAGAATTCTCTGACAGCTTCTACTGCCCTAGAGATACATTCCTCGCAGAATATATGTCCTGGAAGGTTAAGTGAGCGGTATCCCGACTCACATCGGGAAATGTACCTACCACAGGGAAGGGAAACAGCGCCTTCTGCGCTTTGGTAGCAGATGCCACAGGGAACCATGGCGTTCGGATTGGAAGAAGCAAGGCCAGATTTGAGCTGGGGTGGATTTTGAGGGACGGTTAAGGCCCCCGTAAGTTTATACAATTTTATTTATCCGCTACAGCTCTTGATCCCACAAGGCGGATTTACTGAGATTACTCCTTCAATCATGTGTCATAAGCCTCCTCGAGGGACGCCACTCACGCCAATATTTGCAATGTTGTAATGTTCCAATCTATCCCGTATGTTGGCAGGTGAAGTTGAGATCATCCAGCTTTCGGACACGAGATGTGCTGCAGGGCTCGCTCGGGGGAGGAACGACCGGCAAGATAGAGCAGGGACGCAGGCCCATCTTTCAGGCAAGGTGGCTTACTGAGCTCTCGATCAGCACGAGCTAGACCTAGATATGGGGTAATATCGTCGGAGGATAACATCGACCGCGTTTGATAGGTGACCAAAAACGATCTGAGTTCCCACTGATGCGGCTGGAACCAGGCTTTCCGTGTGCACACTGATTCAATGAACACCGAGATATTAATTAGGAAGCCTGATGGTGAGAGCTTGACGCGATAGCAAAGGTGTTTGCGGGTTGGTGGTGTAGAGTACATGCCATGGAGTCATCGAGCCTGACGCATTAGGACGTCGGTCGTGTTTTGGCACCGACGCGGCTACCCGTTATGTGTAAATAAGGAAATGTAACAGCACTCCTGAGGCTCTCAGGGAGTAGAGTCGCTATGCCAATAATATACAAAATTACGCGTCAATATTTACCTGCAAACTTTTTAGGAGGTTGAGCAGATCAAGGCACCGCCTGAATTTGTAGGTGGATCCAGTTAGACGCCCAAGCCGAGGATGAACAGGGAAAACATGGTGACGTGCGACTGTGACCGCAGTATGCTGGTTTCAATTGAATGGTTGAGAAACCGAAAATTGTATACCCATTTGAGCACCGATGCGTTCCTTCCGTGTTGCAGTGAAGTAAAGCTGGACGGGCAGGGGCTTTTGAGGTTTTCAACGCAAAGGCGCTCGTTCAACCGTTCAACAATGATCAGTTCCGGCAAAGAGCGGATTTCGTCGGATCGACCTCGGAGTAACGGCGATCAACGTGAGCTATACAGTACTCAAAACAAGGTTTCAGCCACTGCCTCCCAACAACAGGAATTCCTTGCAGAGGCTTAGCCACCCGACGAATACATCCTCAAGACAAAATGGTATGTCCTCGACACCGTCTGCAGCGCCCTCAAACTAATAGTATGGCAGGCCGACCAGAAGACCGCCCCCACTAACATCATGAAGGAGCTTCACATCGACAAGCTCGTTATCAGTGCGTCCATCCAAACTCTTTGCTTTTCCAAGCTCTCATCTATCGTATATAGACATCTCCGTTGGCGAGTCTGGTGATCGTCTCACTCGTGCCTCCAAGGTCTTGGAACAACTCACTGGTCAAACCCCCGTCACCTCAAAAGCACGATACACCGTCCGTACCTTCGGTATTCGTCGTAACGAAAAGATCGCCGTCCATGTCACCATCCGTGGCCCCAAGGCTGAGGAGATTCTTGAGCGTGGTCTCAAGGTCAAGGAATATGAGTTGAGGCGCAGGAACTTCTCTGAGACCGGTAACTTCGGTTTCGGTATCCAGGAACACATCGATTTGGGTGCTCGTTATGACCCCACCATTGGTATCTTCGGTATGGACTTCTTCGTCGTCATGGGCAGGCCAGGTGCCCGTGTCGCAAGGAGGAAGCAAAGGAAAGCCCGTGTTGGCTTCCAGCACCGTGTCAAGAAGGAGGACACCATGGCTTGGTTCAAGCAGAGGTTCGACGGTATCATCCTCGTGAGTCTCTTACTGGAGCATTGCTTGACCCCAAGTCTGACCTGTATCTCCCTTGCAGAAATAAATCATTGGCCCCCATACTGTACTTCATGCTATGTTCGTAGGATTATGCATCATGAATACATCCCAGCGAGTCATTTGACCGCTGCATCCGCCGCCCGTAGAGGAATTGGATATCGGTATTCGATTCTGAATCTACGAGGACGTGCGAGATACACTAAGAGCAACACAAAACCCAATAAAATAAAGTAACGACCCTTCGACTAAATACTCAGGTAACAATTCTCAATATTCAAAGATTGACGATGCCGTCTGGGATCAGCCAGGGACATTCAGAGATTTGCTTTTTGTCGTTTCTCGATGGCCAGCATCAGCATGTTTCGCAAACTCTTCTCGAGGACTGGTTTGGTGAGAACACTGAGGAGCGAGTGGTTAGCATAAGTTGCGATGACATTCACCGAGACTTACTGATTGACGCCAGCTTCGAGATATTCGTTTTGATCCGCAAGGAGTGCATTCCCCGTCACTCCCACCACGAAATCCTTTCTCCCAAACTCCCTCAACTTCCTGATCGTACTCAGACCAGACATGATCGGCATCTGGTTATCCATGAACACGATCGTGAATTCCTTCCCAGAATGTTCAGGAGTTCCAAGAACAGGTGTCGCGGGTTCAGAATAACTTCCACTAGAAGTTAAAGGTAAAGTGACAGGACACCCGGTCATCATCCTCATAGCTACGCCTCCATTCTCTGCGGTGAAGACTTCGCATCCTAGTCGTTTGAGCATACGCTTCATGAGTGTGCGCGTCAAGGGGTCGTCATCCACTACGAGAACCTCTGGGCGATCGAGAGTAGGTGGACGTGATAGTTTGGGAGCTGCAGGTATGGCAATTCGGGGACTGGTAGGTTTCCCACTGACGACTGGCGAAGTCCGTGGTGGTGGTGAGACTTCTCCATTCCCATTCTCGTTCAAAAGAGGAAGAGGGGCAGTGGCAAGGTCGATGAGGTCTTCTTCAGGAATAGCCTTCTTGACACTCTGTCCGAAACTTTCGACCGTTGGAGTCCGAAGCTCAAAGGAAGTTGGTGGTGCCGAGATGGTGTTTCGTTTCGTCAAGGCTGGACGACTACTTGATCTAAAGCTTGACGCTCTACTAGGTGTCCCATCTAAAGAGCACGCCGAAACCATCAAATCAATAACTGACACCTTCGACTCTCACGGAACACGGAAAGCTTACCTTGACCGACACCTCCATTATACCTCATCCCAGGACTCCTCTGCTTCCTCGGCATCGGCGTTCCCTGCGGATACCTATCCACCGGGCTCGTATTCGGCGAATGCTTAACGGCAAAATATCCATCCTCGCTCTGATGATTACTCCCCCTACTCGTCGGTAATGCCGACTGCAGCGGCATACCAAGTACGTCGTAGAACTGCATCATCGTCGCGGTAGGTCCGGTACTGGCGTTATTGGGTACAATAGATACGGCAGTCTTGGATCCTACACCGAGAGGTAGTTCGACCCAGAATGTAGAGCCTTTGTTGACTTTTGAACGGACACCGAGCCGTCCACCGGAGAGTTTGACGATCTGACGGACGAGAGCTAGACCTAGGCCGGTACCTTTACCTCCTTGAAGTCGACCTTGTTCAGTTTGATTGAACGCAGCTATAAGGCTCGTTAGAGACTGTCCATAAATTTCGAAGCGATAGAGAGAACTCACAGAACAGTTTCCCATTCTTCATATCATCAGGATGAATCCCATACCCCGTATCACTAACCTCAACCCTCACAACAATCGTCTCCAACATATCACTCGTAAACCCCTCCATAGGCTTCGACTCATCCGGAAGAACCAACTTCGTCTTGATCGTCAACTTCCCACCAGCTGGCGTAAACTTGCACGCATTACTATATTATAACCCACCTCAATATAATCATCTCAAAAAAATCGTGTATGAATCAACTCACCTAGCCAAATTCGTAACAACCTGTCTCAACCTCGTCTCATCACCAACCACCTTTCCCCACAATCCTGACTGTTCTCCACTCGGTTCATCCTTCATCCTTCTCTGTATCTTATCCCCGGAAAGACCAATGAACTTCAACTCTGCCTCCCGTGCGACATCATCGATCTTCGTATCCAGGTCGACGCAGAATTCTAGTCCACGAGCGTTGGCTGCTAGTTGGAGTGGGATAAACATGGATTGCATGACTTGGTGAAAGACGTATGGCTGATATGAAGATTCCAGTCGCCCACTATCCATGCGATTGAAGTCAAGGACATCGTTAAGGACTATCCATACCCAAAACTCATCAGCAACCCCTACTTCGAAAATAGAGAATAGACCTTGATACGCACCTTTGGACATCATACTCAAACTCCCCTCAAGCGCATTAAACTCCACCGCCTGCTCCTTATTCAAAGCCGCCGTAGCCTCCATATTCTGAACCGCCAACAACGCAGTATTGAGGGGCACCCTCACTTCGTGAAATACATACGAAGTAAGTCGTCTTTTGGAATCAGCTTCACGGCGTTCAGATTCTTGAGCTTCTCGAGTTTGGTTGTATAGCCAGTCGAGTTTGAGGTGGAGGGCGTACATGCGGCGGTATGTCTGTGGATTCGAAGGTGAGGGTGGGTTGCTAGCCTCAGATGGTAAGGGGAGGAGAGGAGGAGGGAGGACGTACGCTTTCTCGCCTATAGTGAATATGTAGCACACTAGCTTGGTATAGGATGAACTGGAGAGCATCTGTCGCAATACCATATTAGCTTGATCAATCCTTAGAAACTCTGAAGGAGGGGCCCACTTCGCGAATACGCAGGGAATATTCGAGACGACGCCTGTCCCAATGTGGAATAATACGCGATGAACAGGCATGCAGCGACCAAGTTAGGGAATCGTTTCAGGCGACATCCAAATAGTGCGACTGTGGGTAATAGTGCAGACCAGCTATTGGGGGAACGACAAAGGCGAATGGTTAGGAATACCATTGTATGTAGACGGCGAATAGACGTACTATATCGAGGAAAAGGAAGTCTTGGTCTTGCAAGTGGATAAAGATAAAAATCCCGGATCGGTGGTGCATATTTGTATACACCATAGATTGTAGAATGGCCTGGCGGTCGTCCCAGCTGAGTTGGAACTCCAAAGAGATGGTCTAGTAAATGCCTTGCTCACCAAGCCCAAACAGAGATAGTTAGAAATATTTGATAGAACAAAGTTCGATCTCTTGGGAAATCCCAGAGACAAAATAACGTCAAAGGGAATATTAAACAAGGCGCGACCTAACGTCAAGACATATATCAGCTGACGATTCGGGCCCCTTAGCTCTGAAACTACTCCACTCACGATATATTTCAATACCCTCTCAAAGCCCGCTATTGGTAAATCCGAGAATACTATAGCCAGAATATAACTTGCCCCGAAAAAGGCAGAAGAATAAACCGCAGTCTCCTTACCCCCCATCCACAGTTCGTTCATATAATCCGCTTCAATAACGGGGTCGTCAAAGCGAGCGCTGAAGAACCTAACGAATTGGGATCTAGAGAAATGATAGAGGTGTCTCCAGACTCGATCCGAAGAGCCCGAATCTGAGCTTGAGTGGTGGTGGGGATGGGGATGGATCGTGGAGCTGGTGTGGCGTTTTGTTGGGGATTCATGTTCATGTCCTTGTTCATCTGAGTGTGAGTGTGAATGGGAGTGGGGATGCGAATGGGGATGGGGATGTGAGTGGGAAGAAGAATCGACTCGGGTTAGGGAGGATGTGGAGGATGCGCGTGAGGAGGTGGGTGGGGTAGGTATTGATGTATCTGATAAGTCGTCGAATGCATCGTGGTAGAAGGATGAGTTTGAGGAGAGGGAGTCGGAGGAGTCGGTTGTTGACCAGGTTCTGTCTACTACGACTTCCTCTACTTGGTCTTGGGGAGGCCCGGCCCGGGTGCTAGAGTCTGGTGAAGAATTTGACGATGATGATTGGGAAGAGTCTTGGGAGAGAAGGGAGGCTGGGGAAGAACGTGGGGGTATATAACCTGGCACAGGTTTTGGGAGGGACTTTGGAGGATTCGCTCGCGATTGTCCAAGACCCAGATTGTTCATAACCCATGCGAAGCTTTCAAAAGTAAAACTTGATGATGACAATGACGGACGCCAGGATCTACCTGGAGATTCTCGCTGAACAGCTGGTAGTGGTAGGTCTGAACTTTTCCGCAGAGTCAGCTTTGGTTTTCGATGGGGTGGTTGAATTGAAGAAGAAGATTTCTCAAGATGAACCATGTGAGGTTGTTAATGGTAAAATTATGCTGAAGACCACGGTGGACGAGAAATGGGTCGGCATATATAGGAATTGAAGAGACGGCCTCAAGGCAAGGTCCAAGGACTATGGGTTTTAATTTGCATGGGAGTGGCTACTCACAATGTTTAGAAAACTGCAAGTCTTGGGATATCTGAAACGTCGATCCCGATCGAAAATGAAAGCAAGTGCAGAGACAAAAGTCTAGCTGTCTGTGTCGTCGTCGAGAAACTAGAGCTCGTCACTGTCGGTGTCGTCGTACAGAGTCAAGTCAAACACTGTAAACAATGGAGCGAAGTGAAACGTCCGGAAATAACGATCATCGCTGTCCATATATTATTCCAGCTGGAAGGCAAAGAGGTGGAGCAAAGTCACCGTGCGTTTGACAGAGCCACTCAACATTTGCTCGTGACGTCATTCGCTCTTCACTACGAGTCCACGCTTCTAAAGCGAGGCAGAACCGATTCAGTACATTCTCATGATTCTGTCATCGAGACTGAGCAGAGAATGCTGGATATCACTATCATGAGCAGTCTGAGGTGACCTTTAAGACCTTCAAGACCGTTTGAGCAGCGGTAGTAGTAAATTGTTCCGCCAGGAACTCCACTGGCACACGCCCACACGCCTAAACAATCATCGCTAGAGCAACTTCGAACATTGTATTGAAAGCCCCACCAACGCAGGGCCACCTTAAATGAAAGACCCCAAGAAGCAACTCCCCTTCGCCATACCAGCCTCACCGCTGCTCACTTGCGTCATCTTCCAGTCTTTTGGGGTTCGGCAAGTGGAGAGCACATTCCAAGAACATTCGAAGTGAACATCATCGTTAAATAAAATTAAATCATTAGGTATACATGAGGCCCATCTCAAGGCTTAAAGTTTTGACTTGCCGCCGGAAACCTTCAACATTGAATGTCCCTTGGTCAACTGTTCTGCAGCCTCTTCAATCATCCTGTCCACGATGACCTTTGCAGGGAGAACATCGTTGATGAGAGCGGAGACACGACCCATGAGCCAGGGGCGGCCCTCGATTGATCGTTCGGGGTGCTTCTCGAGCTCCTGAATGTGGGGAAGGATACCCTTATCGGTGAGTTCTTTGATCTCGGCCTGACGCGTCTCGTTCCTGTTAGCAGAAAAACACGTCAGTTATTAAAACGAGGCAGGTAAAGTGGAGTTGACGTACCATTCTGCGACATAAGGAGTCTTGCGTACTCGGAGCGGTCGACCAGTGTAAATGAGGGTTGTTACGGCGTCCTCATATCCAGCACTAACAACGAGCTCCTTATGTTTCTTGGGTGCACCAGCCTCAACAGATGCAACGAAACGTGTGCCGACCCCTGTAATAAAAATATCCACTCCATGAGTATCCCAAGAATTTCAAAGTTGAATGTGGAGAGAGTCAAACTCACAGACAGCCTCAGCACCCCACATCAAATTAGCAGCCAAGCTCCTTCCATCATAAACAGCGCCAGCACCAATAACATATACCGGTCCACCAGTCAAAGGACTCTTATGTCCCTTAACAGCATCCACGCAAGCAGGGATCAAGATACTAGCAGGGATATCACCAGTGTGTCCTCCACCCTCACCAGCCTGGGCGCAAATAAGATCACATCCGACATCCAATGCCTTCTTGACGTGTTTAGGGTGTCCAACCATGTTCATAACTGGGATACCAGCTCCGTGGAGTTTCTCCACGACGGCGGCGGGTGGGACACCGACTGCACAGACGAAGAGAGAGGCTTTCTCATCGATGATGACGTCGATGAGTTCACCGAGTTGACCTTTGGTGTAGTCGTACTGTAGTTAAAAGAAGAGGAAGGTTAAATTGAGCTTCTGGTGTAAGGGAAAGAAAATGTGCTTACGTTGGTCTTCCTTGCACTCCCACCGACCTGAGGAAGAAGCAAATCCACACCAAAAGGAAGTTTAGGGTCTTTAAGATCCTTCTTGATAGCTTGAATTTGTTGACGAAGGATCTTGGGTGTATAACCGACACCACCAATGACACCCATACCACCGGCATTTGAAACGGCTGCAGCGAGTTCAGGGCCAGCTGCTACGTTCATGCTATATTCACCCAACGGGTATTATATTAGCTTTCATTCAAATACCGAGCCATGGTAGTGAGGTAAGAGATGAAAAGAGAACTCACCCAGCAAGGAAAATAGGATGCTTGATCCCGAAATACTCAGTAATAGGTGTTGAAATCACGGACATCTTTGCTCCTCGTCTTCTGTCCTCTTCGTGTCAAAAAGTTAAGAGGTGGAGGGTAGATGGGGTAGAAAGGAAGAGGAAAAGTAAGCAAGCCCAACCTCCCCGGATGTCGAGTTTATAGCGTTGATGGGAAAGCCGGTTGAATGTGCCCTGAAGCGGTACGAAAATCATGAGGGAACACTTCTACATCCGGGTCTGTGCGCATACTTTCCCCTTACTTTCCCTTCCTGGCGACCGGCGTCTGTAGCTGCGTAACCTTGAATGACCAAGGTTTTTGCGGGGAATTGGGAGGTCCGGGTATGTTCCAGAGCCGGTCCGACTGGGGGTGGATGAGGGGGAAGTGCATCCGTCACCATGCGTGCTGGATCTTTGCTTGACGAGCAAGCGAGAGATGGAGAGGATGTGGGGATGGATAGATGTGAATCGACGGTGTATCTCGAATTTTGAAACGCCTTGGGGTCGGCCATGACAGAGGCCCGCTGATCCCCGTGCAATGTTTCTCAAGCATGCACACAAGCCTGAGTTGATCGTCTGCACGCCGAGGGAACTCAAGTTGTAGACTCGCATTAGAGAGGAGAAACGGGTGGCTGGGTATATAGATGAACTAGAAAACAAAACGAATGGATGGATGGATGGATACATATCGTCAATGATAGATTCGTAAATCCTGAATATAACGAGAGGGAGCGAGTAAAGCCTAAGTAGATACAAGGCAAGATCGTGTCAGAGTGTCAAAGCAAAGATTAGATGTCGTAAGATAAGTAGAAGCTATCATGGTGGTAGGGGTAAGCCAAGCAAGCAATGTTCATCTAGTCTAGGAGGGCTCATCATCAGGCGAGGTTAATGCTTTCTGGCCAGCAGCTCTCATCAACCTTCTTAGCCTGGCAAGTTCTTCTGCTAGGCCCCTACGGACGAGAGTCAGGATAAGAACAGGAAGAGGATAAATGCAACATACTTTGCTATCTGAATAGCCTCATCACTCTCTTTTGAACTTCTTTCCACCTCTGCCTTCATCTTCTCAATCGACTCCGTCCAATACTTCTTAACCTCTTCTTCTCTAGCTTTGTCTTCTTCTCGCAGCTTCTTGACCTCCTCTTTCGCCATCTCCTTCTCTTTAACCTCCTCCACCAACCGCTTATACTTCTTCCCGACCTCTTCGGCCTCTTTCTTCAACTTCTCTTCTCTCTTCCGCATCTCATCCCGAAGTCTATCCGTATCACTCTTAAAACCTGATACGAGGTCCTTGATGCTATCCCGAAGAGTAAGATACTCTCTTTCCGACTTCTGTGAAAGGGCCGTTGATTCCGTGAGTGCAGTTTTCATCTCCTGAAGCGACTTCTTCGAGGTGGACGTTTCAGTTTTGAGTTGTGACTTCAGGGTTATCACTTCGGCTTCGGCTTTCCGTGCGCGCTCCAAGACCTGTGATGAACTCAGAGTCAGAAACGTGCAGGACAGCTCAGAGGTATCGTAGACCGACCTCCTGTAGTAGCCGTTCTTTCCTAGCTACGACGTTGTTCAACCCTTCATTTTCCAACCGTAGTCTTTCTCGACCTTCTTTTAGATCCTCCGTTTGCCTTGTCAGCTGAGCGACAGTCCGTTGTGACAGCCTAAGCTGCCCTTTGGTATTCTCCAAAGCATTTCTAGCATTGACAACTCCAACTTGTAGGTCAGCCAGAACTTTTGTCGTCCCTCCTGGTGTCAACGATTGTCGGCGCGACGGTGAAGGTGGTGGTCTCAAGTCTCCGGTGGAAGAAGTAGAAGCTTCTGGATCCAGCGGAGAAAGGGATTGAGACGATGCAACTCTATGTCCGTTTGTACCTTCTTCAGCCAGTGCACGGGCGTTCCCTGTCAACAATAGCATGAGAATGGAGCCACCTGGGTGAGAGAAGTGAGCTCACCAACGGCAGCAACTGGTATCCCTACACAAGCGAGGTCAGCACGATATATATAGTGATCGCGTGTTTTTAACTTACGACTGAGGGTCCGTGTTGGGCTACCCGTCCGCTTAATTGTAGGGCTAGCAGGGCCAACCCCAAAGTTCATGGGTACGCCCTCTTGTATGATTTGCTCTTCGCCTACGTCACGCTTAACAGGTAAGGGTAGGTTGGATTCAGGGCCTGCGATTCCTTGAAGAACTTCATAACTACTTCTTTTCATTGCCTTTGAAAGATTCGACGGTCCAGCATTGTACGAAGATGGTGGAGAAGTGGGTGATGTCATTTCGTCAGGGTATTGAACACCTCTAGGTCCTTGAGCAAGTTTATTTTCCAGGCTTTGAAGCTGAGCTTGCTGATGCCTGATAGTGTGTTTCAGAGTAGAAACTTGATTCCTAACAGCCACTGAGCTCACCATCAGATATCGCACAGGATGCAAAAGTCGAAGCCTTACCTGGGTCGTCTAACGAATATGTGGAATTGTGCCCTTGGGCTGAACGAACAGAGTTCCGCGATGAAGGTCTGGATAGTGACCGTTCCCTCCCAAGTTTTGCAGGTGAAGGACCTCGGGCTGGGAAATTGTTTGAAACAGAAAGACTTGCGCCGTGATTTGTACTTGACATTCAATGAACGAGGCAAAAAAGAGTGTTGGACTTGTATAAAGCAGTAGGGTTCCAAGAAAAGGATATACCCGTGTGGGCGTCAGCGTCGAGGTGAGTACACGACGGTAAGCGTTCAAATGCAGACTTATTAGTCCGGTTCAACGCAAGCTGGCCACTGACGTCCCTTGAGCCCCCTGAACTCGAGCCCGATGACAGTCTGATGGTTGTTGCCGCAAAGCACCTCCCCGTCAACTAGCCAATCATGGTTAGCCTAGTCTGCTGACTAATGACACGATCACGTGTGCTAATGAATTGACGCGCTCCTCGCGTCTCTTTTGTTTCTCTCAAGCCTTTGTTCTCGCTCCTTCGCGACGAACCAAGGTGGTTTGGCCACCGCTCCTTGCTTCCAGCCCTCCAAGATGTCTTTGGAGTGCTCGGTATGCCTGAATACGTTGGAGGAGCCAGTGTCCATACCGTGCGGTGAGCTACAACTCCTTGAATCTCTTGAGCTGCGGACGCTGACTCAAGGCTGTTCGTGAACTCAGGACACGTTTACTGCATGAAGTGTCTCTCTCAACACGTCAACACTGCCGAAAACGACCACCTCACCTCAAGCTGCCCGACATGTAGGCACGAATTTAGTATTGGTGCGTTCGGTAAACTTGGCACCTGTAGACCCTCTCCAACAATCATCCTCCTACAGTCACGCCAGATGTGTGTTGAAGTACTCAAAAATATATGAAGGATGAAACTGACCAAGCCCGTAGCTAACCTATCTACCCAGGAAATATCACCGATACGTCTTACCGGGCGTTCGACGAATCTACGTGGACACCAAAGCAGTTGCTGACCTCAAGAAGAAGCTCGACAAGGCCGAAAGGAAGAACAAGAAACTTGCTGAAGAAACGGAAGCTTTGATGAGACAATGCGAGAAACATATTCACAAGGCATCGGTGCACGCCGAGAAAGAAGCGGAAGCATATGAACAAATCGAAGTTCTGGAAAGGGAGATCGAAGGGCTACAGGAAGATTACCAAACTGAGGCCAGAGATCGGCGGGACCTCGAAAACGAGGTCGAGAATCATCGTAGGGAGTATGCACGTCTTGAGGGTCAACTTGTACAGTCTCAGAAAAGGTGTGTCCAGTTTCTTTTTCGTTGCCGCAGCCGTGTCAGTTCATCAACTGATTTTCCGGGGTCTTAGGATTCGTGAACTTGAGATTCAAGTTTCCATGAACAGAAACCAGGGCCTCAGACGTTCGGCGTCTGTACTCTCACGGGATGGGGAACATTCACGGTCACAGGAAGATGGACCCTCTGAAATGCAGCACCAGACACCACCTAGGCGCTGTGTCACCCGACTTACGCGTCCTCTACCTTTGAGAACAAGGCACTCTCAACATGTCATTGAAGCTTGCGATACTGCTGACGCGCAGATATCCAAGTCAAACGGACGTCACGTAAAGCGACCGCGTTTGTCTGCTCCCTCTTGAGAGAATGTATTTACGTTCTGTGATATCTACCATTGTTGCTCGTAGCTCGGCAGTGGTTGGGGCCAATTGAGTACAAGAGCGAATAGTTTGCCGATCAAGAAAGGGTTGGTATCGGTCGCTGGCGTGATTTCTGATCAAACGAAATGAGATCAGGGGTTTGGCCCTGACCACCTTCTCTCCACCTACTTCGACGTGTAAAGCTCAGATTTTGAGCTTGGAATCGCGAACCACCTTGAATCAATCTATATGAGTCAGATTGCGCATCCAAATGCCAGCTGAATGTGCTGTCTGTCTCAATCGGCACAAGGAACCCGCATCACTTCCGTGTGGTATGCTTGTTAAGGCTTCCTCGCTCGAGCTTTCTGCTAACTCCGCAACTGTCTCCCCACTAACCAGGCCACATTTTCTGCACAAGATGTATTGTGAATGTCGTCAATGCGGTTCCACAAGGTGCAAAAGCGCAGTGTCCTAATTGTCGCGCCGGGTTTAACATTGGTGAGTGTTAAAGAGGACTTTGACCTTCCGCTTTTGATGGGGCTGAAATATAGCTGCACCTGACGTGAGCAAAGGAGTTGTGAAGCCTGTTACATTGCTGACGAGTTTCTTCAAAGCTCACGTACCTCCCCAACAAGTATCATGAATACGTTCTGCCAAGCCTTCGACGCGTCTTCCTCGATGATGATAGGTCAACAGCCGAGGCTTCGCTGAAACGGAGTCTGACTGCATCCAACGCTAAACTCAAGGACGCCGAACAGGAACGCGAGGCTTTTAAAGCCAAATACCAACGAGAACGCCGGAAATACCTCAGGGGTAAAACTTCTCTCCAGGAAGCCACCGCTCGGATTGAAGCACTGAGTGAAGAAAATACTGTAACAGCGCGAGCTGGGCGGAAGTGGATGCGAAACCATGACGATCTACAGGAGAAATACACGACGATAAAAGGAAAACACAACTGGCTAGTTGGCGAATATAACGCCTCGGTGAACGAACATTCCGAGCTTGTTGAGTTACACGAGAGGAAAAGAGAGGAATGCGAGGAGCTGGAAGCAGATAATGGCCGGCTTTCAGGCGAGAACAGACTGCTGATTGAGGAAGTTGAAAGGCTCTCCAAGGCATATCACAATTTGAAGCGCAAGCACCAGCAGGTTGTAGATGAGCTGGCTATAAAGGAGTAAGTGGGGATACTTCCATGTCGTCACTGCTCTGATGGAATATCCAATGCAGATCTACGAAAACTCCCGAGACCAACGCTACCTCATCACAACCTCCACCCCCCGTGCCTAGGAAGAATGCACGCTCTTCTAGAGCGAAGACAATTGCTAATCCGAGCATCATACGCACACGAGCTGCCACGAAGAGGGAGCAATCAGGCACATTCCCGCTCAGTTCTCCACGCGTTCTTCCAGAACGTGCCATCAAACGCCCTAGATTATCTGCCTGAAGTTGATGCGGCCAGCCTCTGGAGATATCCATACCGATATCTCTATGGATTTGCCACAGACTGTGACTGATCCCTACGACGCGTAGATATCAAAGTCAACGCGCGACACGCGAAACAACCGCGCCCTCCATCTAAATGAGCTCGCTGGAACTATATCTAATTGCACTTTAATGTATGTTAATATTTCTCGACTATCTTACCCAAATTATCGTAGTTCTACGTCCCAACAGAGAATATTGAAGTAATCGCCCGCTCGGACTCAATGTGAAAAAGAACCTTGAGCATCGATTGAGCATTGAGTGGTACCCGTCGATATCGCGTGATTTGATTAATAAAATATAGTCAGGGTTTGCCCTCAACTACATCCGTACCTGTTCTCTACCGTCGACGTTCGAGTTTGGGTCGTTGCTAAACATTCTTGCTCGAACTACGCTCACCCAGATGCCTGCTGAATGCGCCATATGTCTCAACAGGTATAAGGAACCTTCGTCTCTTCCTTGCGGTGCGCCATTTTCAAACATCGATTTATTGTCACTTACCATGTGTGCTCTGCCACTTCATGATCTAGGCCACATCTTCTGCCTCGCGTGTATCGTGAATGTGGTCAATGCAGTTTCATGTGGTGCAAAAGCTCTTTGTCCTACTTGTCGGGCCGGGTTCAGCGTCAGTGAGTTCTCCGATACTGTTTGGTTATCGCTCGTTTCTCAACGAAGAGCGTGATCAGCTACTCCTGATGTGAGAACTATAACATCGTTCAACGAATACCCATCTGATGGTTTCCTCCCTCTAGCTAAGGTTTCTTCCGAAGAAGTATCATGAGTACATGTTGCCAAGCCTTCGACGCGTCTTCCCCAGCGACGCAGCCGAAGTCTCGCTGAAGCAGAAACTCTCCTCTGCTAAATCTGAGCTCGAAGTAGCTGGAAAGGAACGCAGCCACTATCGACATTCATACGAACGGGCCAACCAGAGATATCGAAACGAAAAGATTTCACTCCTCAATGCAAACACCCGCATCGAAGCACTGAGAGAAGAGATCATCACTGTAGGCTGCTCATCACGAAAATGGATGCAGGAGCACAACGACGTCCAGCAGCAGTATAAACTTCTCAAGAGCAAATATAGTCACCTATCTGGCAAACACGAAAACTTGCTCGTCGAACGCAAGAGGCTCCTCGAATCGGAGGCTACCCAGAGCCAACGACTCAAGGAGCTCGGGACTAGTTACAGCTCACTTTCTGTCGTGAATTCACGACTGACGAAAGATATTGAGGGTCTCACCAATTCTCACAATGACCTGAAACGGAAGTATCAGGCGGTCGAGGAGGAGTTGGCCAGATACAAGCAAGTGTTTTGCCGCTTCAACGTTGTCGCTTCTGATGGAATTCTGACGTAGATCCCAAAATGCACCCGAGAAACGCATTACAGCACTGCCATCTCTGCTGATTAGAGTTCCCCGGAAGAGCTCTTCAAGTTCTAGAGTCAAAACGATTGCCAATCCGAGCACTGTACGAACACGGTCAGCGACGAAGAAGGAAGAGCAATCAGGCACACTCCCGTCTATTTCTCCGCAGGTTTCTGTGGAACGTGCCAACAAACGTCCGAGACTTTCTACATAATGATAGATGGGTCAGTCTCTAGAGAACTCGTTCCCAAATCAGGAAACGGCGACCTTTGGACCGTCGGCCCTTTTGCGGTATTTATATTGCTTTACACCTGATCCTAATGAAGTGTATAACCACGGAATCTAATCTGATCACCATTTATGGGCTATACGCTCTTGACACCCATTGATTTTCTAGGAAGGTTCCGTTCTTTGATAGATCCATGTGATCACAACGGCCATCTTTTCGCGAGCATTCGAGTGCCACTCGCTAAGGAACTGGACAAGTATAAGTACAAGCGTCTAAGTAATCAGATGAACTAGCCCATCTTGGCCGAGCCCACCGGAACACGCGTGTAAAAGGCGTCAGGGTCGCTCTCTTTCTCACATAACACTGACCTCACCGTGCTCGATAGGTGACCTGGCTGCCTTGAGCCACGAGTTCCCAATTTCACGAGGCAGTTTTGCGAGGACGAGATGCCTGGGGAGTGCAGTATCTGCCTCTGCCAGTTCAAAGAACCTGCTTCGATTCCTTGTGGTAAGCGCTTTCTAATATGGGCTTGAGCCACTCCATGACCGAAGTGAACTGCGATTGATCTTGTTTTGGCAGGGCACATATTCTGCAAGGAGTGCATCTACGAGTGCGTTAACGCACAACCAGCAGGGTCAAGGGCAGAGTGTCCTGTCTGTCGAAAGGAATTCAATATCGGTAAGCTTCTTCCACTCGTTGTGCCACTCGCCTTCAACACGGAACTTACCCTCCCTTTGACCAGTGTTACCTGATGTAAGTGCTGTACCGCCTTGTATACACATGGCAAGTGCTTTATCATGATCAACAGCTTCAATTTCTGCCACCAAAATACCACGAATATGTCCTCCCCAGTCTACGCCGGGTCTATTTTGACGAGCAGCCATCAGAGGAAGTGGAGAACCTCAAGGCACAGTTGTCGCGGACCCAGTCTCAATTACAGCAATCCCAGCAACAGAGGCTACAGCTTCAACAGCAGGTGGACCTTTGGAAGGGTGCTACAGAGCAGGCTCGGCAACAGGAGGCGGAGGCTAATGAGAAGTGGAGAAGGAGCCAATATCTTGGAATCCAGTGGATGAACAACCATCACCAAGTGGCAAACTCCTACGCTCAACTGGAAGACCAGTATCGGAAGCTGTTGTCCGAGCACAATTTGATGAAAGAAAAATCTCGTCATTTGTTGCAGAAGCTTGGGTTGACACGTCCTCCACCATCTCAGCCTCCTGCTGCTAGCCCTGTTGAAACCCAGCCCAGCGCCCAACCATCAAATTTTCAGCAAAATCCTCAATACTTCACTTCACCTGTCCATGGGTAAGTTCTCTGAATTATTATGAAAATTTCATTTCCCGGTTATCTGACCTTCTTGACAGAGACGGCGCCACTTCCAACACCGGCAGCTACCTCGCTTTCCCTGGGGGATCACAACATCAGATTGCCCCCTTACAGCCGAGCGCGAGCTCAAATACTCCCGTGCAGCTGGCAATACCATCATTGCACTCCACGGCTACGAAAAGAAACAGTCAAATCGCATTCGAGGATGTGCAACAGCCATACTCGCCTTCAACAACCTTCCCGTCAAAACGATTATGCATCCCCAATTCATCTTGATCATATAGGACTTTTCTTCACATCCATGGTTCTCTTTTGCATGCGCTTCTCGGCGAATACTTTATTTTGTGTACTAATAAGTTATAACGTAGGATAAATTCTGGAGAGAGTTCCTTGGTAGTTATCTAATCTTTGTACCATAGCCGATCTTATCATCTTGCCAGATTTGGTAGCAATAAACTGAGTCAGCGTGCTTCGGCTTGCGCAAGACCATTTGCCCCCGCTGAGCTAGTGCTCACAAATCAGAATGATGACAAGCTCAGGACGACGGCGACAGTACTACTCCTCTATTCGCAACCACCATGTCGAACGATGAACGACTGTCATTTACTGTGTCTTCTCGTGGAACTCAATACCCCATCTCGTGTACTCCGGAAACAACACTTGCAGCATTCCAAGCACAGCTAGAGGAACTTACGAATGTACCTCCATCGTTCCAGAAGCTCCTTTACAAAGGAAAGAACCTTTTGTCTGTGAAATCTGGCAACACAGAGGAGACCACATTGGCTGAAGCTGGTTTCAAGAATGGGATGAAAGGCCAATTGACAGGTTCAACCTCTCAGGATCTCTCGTCTCTACAGTCTGCCGAGAACGAGCAGAGGAAACGCGAGAGAATAATGCGAGAGAGGGCTTCGAGGGCTCCCGTCAAGGTTCGTCGATTTCCTTCTTTACAAGCATCCATCCAAGCCGTATCTCCAGGTTCGCAATACCGGCTCAGGCAGCAATGCCTCGATACAATTCCGCTTTCACCAGCTTGTTCCGCTCGCGCACCTACCGAACCCCGGTGCTGCTCTATCTTTACTGAGCAAACTTTCTGAAGATCCTGCCATCAAACATGTAATGCAGAAACACAAGTTTTCTGTCGGCGTACTCACGGAATTGGCACCACATGAGCATCCTGAGCTACTCGGCTTGAACACGAATGCTGGCCAGGCAATCAAGCTACGCTTGAGAACCGACAGATATGATGGATTCAGGCTGTATGCTGATGTTAGGAGAGTGCTTTGCCACGAATTGACCCACAACGTCTGGGGTGATCACGACAACAATGTGAGTTTGGTTTTCGCGTCTTTCTACGAATTGAACCTAACCTTCTTCTTTCAATCACAGTTCAAGGAGCTCAATTCTCAGCTTAATCGCGAGGTCGCGGAATTCGAACGAGCGCAACGTCAAGGAACTCACTACCTGTCTCAAGATGGCGATTTTTACGAACCCAGTTCGGAATTACACGCCGAGGCACATGGATATATACTAGGGGGTGGAGCATCAACATCTGGGCCTGCCGTGGACGAATCAAGAGAAGAGCGCAGGCGGAGATTGCTTGACGCCACCATGGCACGATTGCGAAAAGAGGAGGAGGACCTCGAGCAGAGTTGCGGGACGAAAGGAAGCGAAGCACAATCCAACTAATTCCCCTGAATTATTCCCTGTTTATAATTTACTGAACACATATAATTAGACAAGGTTGTATATGTGACTTTACAGCATTGACCTGTTCGGCGCAAATCAGTAACACGTTCATCAGATCAATTGAATTGACATGAGCACCAGGCGTCGCTTTCGCATAAATGGAAACGGCTTGGAAAGCTCTAGTCAGCTTTCAGTGCTTTTTAATTCTCCATTCTGGTCGGACTTCACCGCATTCGACCTATGATCCATTTACGGCAGTACGGCCTTCTGAACTGTAAAAACTCACCGCTCCTTCTTCGGTTTATGAAAGCAACTGCACGTCTGGTAGCTCTTTGTTCAGAACCTCTAACAAACGTTTTGAAAGCCGAAGGGCGGATCGATACAATGCACCGCCGCCTTTCCAATCTGTGATGCAAGAAACGCCTTTTAGACAGGCACCGCGGTTACTGACAGGGACAGATCAGTACCTACAAAAGTCGAGGTCACGACGGGTGTAATTTGACCGTATTCCTTTCTTACTCCCTCCATACGACTTGTGGATGGCTGCCACCGTGTCATCGAGGGAACGGCCAGAATCAACGCAATGGAGCCAGCATTTTGATACAACGTGAGTTCTTCGAGGCTCCCACACGCTCTGACTGAGTTCGGTCAATTTCCAGAACGGGCACTCTGTACGTCGACTTGCCGACTTGATAGCAACTTGCCTCTGACTTGCCGATCCAGCTCCTTCGTACCTCCTGGAGAGTCAGCGACTTGGGACAAACCCCCTGAAAGCGAGCCTCCGGCTCCTGACTATATCGATGACTTCCAGCACTATGAGGTAGAGTCACCACCTCCTCAGGCTGCCCCAAACTTGAACAGGCGAAACACTGCGTCGAGAAGCTTACCTTCCGTTCCTCCTGTTCCTCCACCACCGCCTCCAGCTTCACTAAGCTATCAGGCTGCCCCTCCGAATGCACTGCAAGTGACGATGCCTGAACCCACTCATGTCCTTCAAAGCAGCCCATCGAACGTCTCGATATCGCTACCACCTGTCACACAGCCACCTCAGGCACCCACTGGCATGTCATCGACAACAGACCATTCAGTTCGACCCAGACCCAGTACATTGAGTTTTGCCCAGCAACTGTATGCAAGTTCCACGTCTGGACAGAATTCTGGTTCTGCTCCTCCTCGGATTAAGCTCGGAAATTTACCTACGCCACCTGCGTCTCCTCCCTCACAAGTAACCTCAAATGACCAGCATTTGCACCATAATCATAGGCATAATACCTTCCCTATGGCATCGCAGCACGTTTCAACTACTGGTCTGCATGGAAATGTGATGCATGAGGGCCCGTATGGGAATCCGGTCCGCCATTCAACGATGGGTGCACCCAGCGTTAGCACTAGAGCTTCCTATATAACACCTGCGCCTCTACCAAGTTCGCATCGAACAGTGTCAGAGCCCGTGTATCAGCCTCCAGCGAAAGAAAAAATGTTGAGGACGACAGCACGCCCACCCAGCAGCGGTGGCCTTCAAGGACCAAGGCCATCTTTCACCACTCCTACCTTTCAAACCTCTCACACTCAGACCCCTTCCAGTACTTCCCAAAGGCCACAGCAAACTGCACATCATTCTAATTCCTATCCCTATAGTCAACACCATGCATCATCTCCCCCACCCACTCATTCCCCTCCACATACCCAAAACTCTTTGCAGCATCCTGTGGCGCAGACAGGTCGGCCACACATCGGGCATCAGAACTCGCCGCCGGCAACACACCCACACCTCGCTCAATCGCCGCCTCGGCCTCCAAATGCAACCCTTCCTTCCTTTCCGCAAGGTTCAGCTCAAAATCATCGCCCACAACTGTCCCTCAACCATCCTCAACCATCCAATACAAACCCCACCCCTCATTCTTTGTATCCCGCACCCCCGAACACAACGCAATACAATGGGCAGCCACCAGCCTCTACCTCGCCCATAAACACTCATACCTCAGGTACTACTTCACCACATCGACCATCTGCTTTGCATGCTGGAGGTTATTCCTCCCAAGGCACGTCGCCCCGGCCGTCAGCTGCTTCACCCTCTCTACTTTCAACATCGCCAAGCCAGCAATCCACTCTTAGTTCAGCGAGTAGTATTTCCCCTTTCGCCAGTGCTGGAGGTCATTTCTCTATGAATGCGTCCGTTGGATATGGTGGCACCGCTGCTCAAGGAATAGGGACGACTCAGTCGCCAAACGTGCTCAACGCGCAAGCACAAGCACAGGCTCAGGCACAAGCACAGGCGCAGGCTCAGGCTCAGGCTCAGGCTCAAGCTCAAGCTCAGGCGCAGGCTGCCTTACTCCAGCAGCAGCAGCAACAACAACAACAGCTTCAGCTTCAACAAGAACAAATCCGGAAGCAACTAGAAGCTCAGATGCAGGCCCAACTGCAGGCTCAATTACAGGCCCAACACCAGCAGTTCCAGGCTCAACTACAAGCTCAAGCTCAAGCCCAACATCAGGCTCAGCAACAGGCTCAGGCGCAAATACAAGCGCAGATGCAGGCACAGCTGCAAGCCCAAGCTCAACTCCAAGCCCAAG
Source organism: Clitopilus hobsonii (assembly GCA_015708445.2). NCBI lineage: Eukaryota > Fungi > Basidiomycota > Agaricomycetes > Agaricales > Entolomataceae > Clitopilus > Clitopilus hobsonii. The sequence goes on along the minus strand of CP068000.1, from coordinate 2,214,202 downwards.
CTCAGGCTCAGGCTCAAGCGCAGGCTCAAGCGCAACTCCAGGCGCAAGCTCAAGCCCAGCTTCAGGCTCAACTACAGGCTCAACAAATGCAACTTCAGTTCCAGCCGCAGCCGCTTCAGCTCCAGCAGGGGTCTCGGCCGACAGTGACGCAAGCACAAAGTGGCCCATCAGTAGGCCAAGTTATTCATGGGGTTGATGTCGCGATGCAAGGGCTTTCCCTTGTATCCCAGTTATTCGGGGGAGATAACTCAAATTGAGCCGTGTATGTGGGCTATCGGTTTATCGGTTTATCGGGATGGTGACGAAAGTCCCTTGTTGTCATTTGCGTGGGATGTATCTGTATGGATGGATTGACATTCGGGGATTTGTGCCGAGAGTACAAGCAAAGGCAGGGAATTGACATGTCCAATGTAAATTATTCACATCAATTCGTGTAATTCAGACGGTTCTCAGCATGGTTTGTGATACAACATATGCTTCCGTGTCTATCAAGTGTACATCTCACTGCGAAGCCAACTGTCTGTCTCTATCCTGCATTGAGGTCATGCGTCGGCGTAACTCTGGTAACTTTTGTCAGGCGGAGACTTCTGAAGAACATCCAAGAGAACATCTGCCCAGTTCTGTCGAGGACAGAAGTCGCGACAAACCTAATACAGTGATTTGACGGAACCGTGGATGAGACTGCCGTGCCACAGACCCACAAACAAGAGCTTAGATCCCATCCTCGATGGTTGTACCCAATATTTAGGGCGACAACGCCGTAATAGCATCATGAATATATCTTGCGTGAGTACGGATGCTACGAACCCGGGACTGTGTTCCTGTTTAGGAACCGAATCATTGATGAAAATAAGCGGCAAGGCCGTTCTTTGACCGGAAGGAAACAGTCGCTGTCCCAACCTCTATGATACTCATACACCCAAGAAAACGACATGATTCGACGAGAGAAGCGACACTTAACGCTTATCGATAGAACATAACACGAGACTGCAGCATGGCACCGAGATCACCAAGAGAACACTCGAAAGAAGGCCTTTCAGATTTGCGAAGCAGAGTGAAGCAAGCATACGGACACCCACGAATGATCAAATGTCATGGGCAAGCAGGTATACACTCAAGAAAGATTTCACAGAATGAGCCGAACCTTCCCCATACAATCTCGTCTTCTGCGATATTTGGCACATGCAGCAATCGAATCCAACCTAGGCACGCTGCAAGACGACTTCTGTGTCTGAAATAGACTTCTTCCGCGAAACGATTGAACGGCGGCCAGTTAAAGATTCGCGATTTGAGGTCCTTCCTCTATAATTGAACGGGTCGAAAGAAGCAGAGTACGTTCCTGCCATCTTGACATATCCCAACAAAGTTTTGCCGATAATGCGGATAATTCAATGCTGACAGCTTGAAGGCAGCTCGTCATACACGATCGAAATTCTGCCCAGTTTGGAGATAACGAAGGTTAAGGGCAGGCCCATACAGTAACGTTCTCATCCAGCGTTTGCCGCTCCCGCAGGTACAATGTTATCCAACACCAACTCGATTGAGCTTCAAACCCGGCGTCGAGCTGTCGGACGAACCGGGTCCTGCAGGAGATAACGTGTGCAAGCCCTTCACTTACTGAGATACTCTGTACCATGTGGGGCAATCTCTCATGCGCAGACAGGGTGCTTCGAAATTCCCTGATGGAAGCTGGGCACACTTTCGACTTGCGCTATACCCACAATCACTGCTTTACTCACACAATCGAAGATTATACCCTCGCCTGTCCTCGCATGGTGACAAGGTACTCTATTCTCACAAGGCGATTTCCCTCAATCAACAATCGGCGGGAGGGTAATACAATTCATGCTCACTAAAGGTAAAAGGCCGAAACGGCTTCTGAAGAGCCGAATAAGTGTTAGGCTCTCTTCAGCTCCAAACACGGTGATGCGTGGTACCGTAACGGGTTCGAAAACGGAAAAGCACACAACCTTGTGTCTGGTCTCCTCTCGTCCTGCAGCCTGCCGTAGGACCTACATTCCTAATGTCCGCTCTCGCCTCGGGCCTCTGTTTTCTTTCCAATATCACGACCATCTGACCATCAGTGTCAAGCCGTTACGTTGACGGACCTTCCTATTGAAATCTCGTATCTGTATCTGGTCAATCTTTGTGTGCTTTACCCCGTTCAGGGGGAAATCCAGATCATCAACTGTCCGGCATTAAAAGCCTTGCAACTTCGAACGAGAAAAAGTGCTTCCCCACCACTCCCAGCCATTATCATGTCTACTTCTTCTACAGAAAAGGATGTTGAGGTTGGGTCCGTCGAAAAGGGTTCCGTCGAGAAGAGTTCCGTCGTGAACACCTCTACCCCAGAGGTCGCCTCCATCCGGGGCGCCGAGTTAATTGGGACTGACGTCGAAAAACGTCTTCTACGGAAGCTGGATTGGACACTTGTGCCATTGGCCACTATTATTTGTGAGTACTTCTTCGCTATACATGAGCGCTCGACTGAAATCGACCCCTCCCCCAGATTCCGTTAATTTTGCTGACCGGTATGTTTACTTCACTCTCGATGATCAAAGTACCTGAGTTGACCCTCTTCTGCCCAGGGTTGCTATTGGTGTGTACTGAAGATCATTACCTTCGATGACAGCTTCTGATTTGCGTTCGGTCGTGCCTAGGAAATTCCAAGATTGCTGGTACGCCACCCCCTACGAGGGAATGTCGACTATCTGCTCACCACCATTCATTTTAGGTCTAGAAAAAGATTTGGGCTTACATGGAAACGACTTTAATAATGCATTAACTATTTTCTATATCTTGGTTAGTTGTATCACTTGACCCTTACCTTGCACCCATGATCACTGACGTGGTTAACCCCGGCAGTTCGCAGTCTTTGAGGCTCCTTCCAACTTGGTTCTCAAGCGTGTTGGGTCAATCTTCATTGGCTTCATGGTCCTCGCCTTCGGCATCGTCACACTCTTCACGGCTTTCGTCCATGATCTCAGGGGACTTATCGCTACTCGTGTTTTCCTCGGAATTGCTGAAGCAGGTTCATTGGTATGTGGCGTCTCGTGGCTCATACTCTGGGAAAGTATACTGACCAAGGTTATTAGCCCGCATTGATCTACGTCATGTCACGCGTAAGTCTGCCCCTTCCCGCGAAAGCATTCAATCCTTGACTGATCTGGGAACATACAGTACTATCGCCGTAATGAACTTATTCTCAGAGTTGGTCTTTTCTTCGGCATTGCACCCAACATCTCCGGTGCCTGTAAGTAATTGAGTCGTTTCTTTTGGACCTTGTTTGACCGTGTCGTTAGTCGCTGGTCTCGTCTGCTCTGGTATCCTGGCCACTGGTGACATTGGTAGCATCAAGAGCTGGAGGAAGATCTTCCTCGTCGAGGGTATCATCACCTGCGGCCTTGGTCTCCTCCTCTTCTTCATCATGCCTTCTGAGGATCCCAGAAAGACCAAGTTGTTGACTGAAGAAGAACGTCTCTGTGCCGTTGCCCGTATGGATACTGAGGCCCTCAACAAGACTGGCGGAGAGGTCGAACAAAGCAGTCTCAAACTCGTCAAGAAGGCTTTCAACTTCCACGTAAGTTTGTTTCCTCGACCAGAAGGAAGATTGTATGCTCACGAAAAAAATAGACTGCCCTCTGCACTTTGGGTTTCACTTGCTTGAACATCTCCTTCCAAGGTCTCTCCGTCTTCTTGCCCACTGTCGTTTCGCATCGTAAGTTTCTTTTCCCTCTCGAGGCCAACCAAAAAATTGACCTTTCATTAGTTGGCAAATTCACCCCTGTCCAATCTCAGCTCAAGACCGTTCCTCCTTACATCGTCGGCCTCGGCTGGGCAGTCACTTGCACCCTCGTCGGCTGGAAGGTCAAGAGGCGTTTCATTCCCCTCTTGATGGCCATCCCTCTCGCAATCACCGGATACATCATTTCGATCGCTACCAAGAACCCCCACGCTCGTTACGCTGCATGCTTCTTGTTCATCGCTGGCCTTACCCCCTGCGCTCCTCAGTTCACTACCTGGGGTGTTGACAACGCATCGCCCGATACCGTTCGTGCCATGGTTATGGGTATCATTCCTGGTATCGGTAACATTGGCTCTGTCATTGCGTAAGTCTCTATGCAAATTTCATATCGCTCGTGGTGCTAACAACGGTTGTCTCTATCAGTGTCTGGACTTTCCTTCCCAAGGATGCTCCCGACTACCGCAACGGCAACATCATCAATCTTTCTACTACCTCCCTCATCCTCGCCCTCATCATCACTGGTGCTTTCTACTGTAACTGGGAGAACAAGCAACGTGAGCAAGGAAAGAGGGACTACCGCCTCGAAGGCAAGACTCCGGAGGAAATTAAACAGTTGGGTCACGCACACCCCGACTTCAGATACCAATTGTAGAATGAATGAGAGGTTTAGACGGACGTTGTATCATCGGTATATATGTAATCTTTCCCTTGTTGTCATAAATAGCCGTGTTGTACTTTACTATTCCTGGGGTAATCCATTGCTTTTAGCATTGCACATTTAGCGAGCATTAGGTTTATTGAATGTGATGAACTGTCTCAAGAGTTCTTTGGTAGAGTAAGGATACATTGTAATGAATGCAGGGTAATGTCATGGTTCTGTAGGTGGCTTTGTCTTCTGGGATATTACGCGGACTGCGTCTTTAGAGAAGACATACGACAAGCCGCTCCATATTGTCGTTGTTGCAACGGTTAACCTATTGGATGTTTGTCAGTTGACTGCCAGAAATGCGAACACGGAACGACTTACTGAAGTCCCTGAAGGGGAAGAGTAAGGTCTAGAGGTAGCACAGGATGTATGGTGGTGAAGCCCATGAGGGCCAGCTGCAGCGCCGTATTGACTTTGCTGATCATGGTTGGTCGAATTTCTGCAGACGGTAATGAGAAGTCCCAATACCGAGAAAAGGTTTTCTTAAAGATGGGCTTGTTAGTGATTGGGCAAGCCTTGGAGTTTGGCTACTTACTGGTTCCGGGAGAGTAGTATACCGGATCCAAAAGGCTGAGAGACTGAGCAGGACGTCACGGCCTAGAATTATGACTGCAAGCGGAACTAGAGCAGCAGAATATGGTTAGCTAAGATGAGGAGCATACAGATTAAGCATTCCATACCGGGTAATAGTCCTTGCATAGTTAGTGTAACGGTTAGTGTCGTCATAAGGGTTTTGTCTGCTGCAGGATCTAGAATGGTCCCAAGGACAGTTTGCATGTTGTAATGCCTCGCCAGGTATCCATCAGCCTTGTAACAGAATGTAAATGAGGTTTTTCGGGGTTGGTAGGACTGGGGGAAACGTACCAAATCGGTCAGTCCAGCATAAACCAATAGACCCGTAGCCAGATGGAAGTCGCCTTGCAAAATTGACCAACCCAGGACAGGACATGCCAATATACGTGATATTGTCAAAGCATTAGGTATTGTGTATATGTTTTCGCGCTTTAGTAGGCTTAGTTTCTTCGTTGAAGATTCGGAGGAGTGGTCTCGCGCAGGCTTGGGATCAGTCGAGAACCGTGCTGAGGTGGTTGTTAACCAGCGGTGAGATACAGTCAGAGGTACAGAGACACGGAGCCTAGCAAGTGGCGCAAGCTTAGGAAAGTATGCTGCTGCTGCGAGAGGTGATCGTATATGTCGAAGAGAGCGAAACGAGCATCTTGTAAGGACGGGAGTCGTCAACATTTCGAGGAAACCTAGGTGAGGAGGCATGATGTAATCCAAATTACATGAAGCACAGCCACATCAGCGGCCAATTTTCTCCCTCGACGACTGGGACGTCCTCGAGACTCTTCGAAACAACCATGGCGAACTCGAACGCATATCCGCCCATCTGTGTATTAAAACTTGTCGGGTGCCGCGAAATTCACAGAACCAAAGCCATGTCACTGTCCAGCATTGTGACATGATGGTCACCGTCTTGAAGTGACTGCACTGTATACAAATATTGAGAGATGACTAGGTCAACAAGCTAGCATTCCAAGCAACGATTCGAAGGATAAGCGTCTTCACATCCAATGATGATCCCTGGCCCACTGGTACCCTTCTATCATCCCCCCAAAGAAGGCGGATACGCATCGACCCAGAACCTTCCCCACCCAGTCAAAAAATTGGAAGTACCACCAGAAATATACGAGGCCATCTTTTCCTTCATGGAGCCATGGTCTGTCAAGACGCTGCTAGCCTGTACTCTGGTATGCCGAAGCTGGGCTAGCCCAGCACGCCGTAGGCTATTCCAATACAGGGTTGCACTGTTCAAGGCGTATCGAGAGGCGCCTCAAAGTCGGCACTCACTCTCCCCAGAATATGTGACACCATACTCTACTATACTGCCTTATATCCAGCACATCCAGATGGTACCTCCTCTCAGGCATACACCGGAAACCTACGAGTCACTGAACGAGATCGTTACAGCGACTTCGGGGATGTTACCCAGTCTTCGACGACTTCGAATTTTGGATCTTTATTGGCATCTTTTGACCATAGAGGCAAAAGTTGCCCTTTTCTCCCATACAAATATTACCGTTGTTTTTCTATCATATGTCGTCCTGCGGGACGTTACTGAATTGGGCGATATTCTGACCCAGATGGTGTCACTTCGAGAAGTTCAGCTAGATTCTCTTGTTTTCATTCTCGAAAGCTCTCTCCCACCCTCATTTTCGCCAGCCCCACTCTCCCTTGTCAGCCTACAATTAGAAGGAACTGAGGTCAAGAAACCACTTCGTCCTTGGCTTGACTCCCTCCTGGAGAGCCAGATTTGCCTACAGAGCTTGAAGGCGGAGACTTACCATGCTACATCATTGGACATCGACATATTCAACAAGCTTATTTGCCTATATAGCGACACTTTACAGAAGGTCGCATTACCTCGATGGGTATTATTTACAGGAGACAAATTCAATGCCTACAATATCGATTTCAGCGCCAACATAGCGCTGAACTACCTTTTCATTTCCGCTGGCATAGAAGAATCTCGGCCGGGCAATGGTTTTTCCTTCATAATCAACATGCTTGACACGTTCTCACCCGGCCACCACCTACGAGACCTTGTTCTATGCCTTGACACTCCTATCAATCATTCTGCTTCCGATCTGTATTATGCATGGAAGTCGGAGTGGTTGAGATTAGATGAAGCTTTGGCTACCTTGTGCGCTAAGGGATCGAACCCCATGCGTTTGGTGCAAATTCAGGTCCCTTATGCGATACGCTATGCCATAATCCAAGAAGCGTCTGATGAAGAAGAGGATGAGAGTGACAGTGACGAGGGAGCAACAGATAATGGTGATATGTTGAGGGTTCTAGGCTTTCCGCAGATCCAAGAACAGAAAGATATTTTCTTCATACTCGGGATCTGAAATAGTATGCTGTCTTTACTAGAGGTGACCGTATATGCTCGAATGCGTGTAGCCTCATCTAGGTATCAGAACGCACTGGAGCTGAGGAATTCGACAGACGAATGACATGACACTCCAGACTTGCGGTATGATAGACTTCTAGGATCCCCGAAGGTTCTGCAACAATGTTTATTTCACAATTGATGTTTACTGGTAGATTTTTGGCGTCATCACAGGAGCACGAACCTGTATGCAGTCAATGTCCGTGATGTCGTTGAGATATAGTCTCATGAATTCACGCTCGGCCGAGCAACTTCAGAATACTCAGCAGTAGCTATGCATTGGCTCATCAGAAGACTATTTGTCATTCAGCGCTTGTTTAGCGCCCATTGGCATACTGCGGATAAGGGTAGAAGATACACCTACCAAAGTACTTCCATCAGGTAATCACCAAAGCAACTTTTCTGGCCCCACCGTAGCACTATGGAGAATCATTTACCCGTGAAATGCTCTTCGCTGAGCCAAATGACCCATTCTACCGGCATCCAAACTTCCAGATGGCTTGACTTACCAACCGAGATCTACGAGGACATATTTGACCTGCTGCCATTACATTCCACCACAACACTCTTGACCTGCAGCCTCGTCTGCAGAGACTGGATCAGGTTGACACGAAGGAGGCTATTTCAATATAGGACGGTTCTCTTGAAGACATCGGGCCCAAAGAGCCCGTACACCCTCGTGAAAGAGGATATTGTCCCCAATTCCACCTTGCTTCCCAATATCCAACAGATTCATGTGCTAGCTCCAGCAGGGAATAGCCCCGGAAGCTACGACTCCTTGAACAAAGCCATTGCCATGACCCGAGGCAACCTTCCCAGCCTGCAACGCCTGAGGATATTCGATGTCCGTTGGAGTCTCTTATCGGAGGAAGCAAAATCCGCGATATCTTCCACTCAGGTTACCCTTCTTTACCTGCGTTGCGTGGTCTTAGAGAACACTCACGCACTAGGGGACCTCCTGAGTGGATTGACTTCGCTTGAAGAGGTACAACTCGATGGTATTCTGTTCGAGAAAGAATCCAGTGAAGCTCGACCCGCGTCTTGGCCCGCGGCACCTCCATCACTCCATAAGCTCCATATTCACGGCACGAAATCCTTCAATGCTCTCCAGCCCTGGATATCGAGCTTGGTAGAGAATGGTATCCGATTGGGTAGCATATTGGTGAGAGGTACCTGCGACCCAAGTCACCCAACCGCCGATGTCGCTATGCTTGGCAAGCTCATCCAGTTGTCTGGCGACAAGCTAGAGGCGCTGAGCCTTATTTTTACCGAAAAGAAGTCGAACATTGGGTATATGCCCCTACGATTTGATTTTCAGGCGAACAATAGGCTCCAATACCTCGAGATTGGATCGTACAAGACCACCCTCACCGATGTCTCTGCATTTACCGTCATTTGTGACACCCTCAACTCACTGCCAACCACACATCATTTATCAAAGCTGGTCTTTGAACTGAACGTGCCATACTCAACCCCAGAGGAGCTGGCCGTGAAATGGAGGTCTGAATGGTGCAGGTTGGACAACGCCCTGGCCTCACTTTCCCAGCGAAGAGAGGCTTTCATGTCCTTGAAAGTACGGATGCCTAATATGCGATGGCGTCCCACACCAACACCTAACGATCCAACAAAATCGGAGACCATCCCGCTCAAGCCCAGTTTTGCACGAGTCTGCGAGCTCGAAAAGAAAGGCAAGGTCACGTTTTCTATTACTGTGGAGGCGTAAAGAACGATATATACAGACCACTGACATGGTTATTCTCTTGAAGTCTTTTGATTGACTACTGTACTTTCCTCTACCAGCGGATGGAATGAGTCTTCAACAAAGCAATACACACATACTATAGTACAACAGGAAGTGCAATAACATTAGACGGAGTCAACAGATATCATATTGTCCAAGTCAGCCGAACAAAGTGGAATTATGATCGTGCAAGCCACGCATTAGTGCCCACGAACGCACGTCTTCGTCTGACGTCTTCAAGGGCAGCGACAACATCGCCCTTGGTTGCACGTTGCTCTCGCCACAGGCGGCTCTCACGACTGTAAACGCAAAAAGATGAGACCACGATGAGGAGTTTAGCATGATCAACATACGCTGTCTTGGACAAGAACATAATGGCAAGAACTATGCTCCTCAATTTCTTGGGCTTTCTTGGGGCTGCTTTCACTGGCAAAGGTGCACCAAAGCCGACCCGAGCGATAGCAGCGAATATGGTACGCTCACTACGAGGGAGTAGATCAGAGGATGGTCGAATGTAGGCAAGGGCCGCTGTTACCTTTTCTCGAATTGAGCCAGCAAAACAACGAGATAGTGCTTCTGGTAGCTTAAACGGAACCTCATTTCGGATTCCCGCGTAAACTTAGCTTTGAGGTACTTGATATTAACAAGCAGACCCTTGCACTCTTTGTTGTGTTGAGTCTTCAATGCAATTAATTGTTGTTCATTCCTATCTGAACGTCAGTATCAGATATCCCAGAGGTCGAGAAAGAACATACCCTGCGCTCCCAGAGCAGACATGATTCTCAAGCTCTTCTTTAGCTTGACTGATCCGAGCCCGTTGTATGTCAAGCTCTTCGTTTAGTAATCTCAGTTGGGTCTGTGTCTGTTTCTTTGACCTTTCCAATTTACTGAGCTCATCCTCGTACTGCCTTTCTTGCCTGTCTTTCTCCGTCCTCAAGAGCCTGAGGTCCCTCTGGAAGGCCTCTGCATCCTTCTTCACTCTACGAAGATCGGTTTCCAAATCGTCGACAAGGCGAGTGACATCTTTGCGCTCAGCGAGTATCCTGTCTTTCTCGTCATGCGCCCTTTCCAGTTCATCAGCTTGCGTTGCGAGAGCTCGCTTAAGATCAGTGATCTCCAGAAGGTGTAGGTCAAGTTTATGACGGCGTTCGTCGTGAGAGGTCGAGGATACATCATAGCGCTGACGTAGACGATTGGCTTGCTGCACGGAGCTGTCAGTAGGAATTCATAGGAAAGAGTTTTGTACATACCTCTGACATCTCTGAGTATCGTTTCTGCAGGTTCTTGTGATCGGTTGCAAGCATTGAGCGTTCATGGCGCAAATGCTCGATAGTTTCAGCGTTCTCAACCACTTTGGCCTCAAGGAGCCGAGCCTTCTGTTCTGCAGTGTGGGTTTCTGTGGCCGGATTAGTAAAACATTCATCTTCGGTGATTAACCTCTCACCGCGCATCTCCTTCTCCAGGGCGACATTCTCGGCTTTGTATTTCTGGAGCTGTTCCTTGACATCCTCCATATCCGAGGTAGTCCTTTGAAGTTGGCGGAGAACCTGGGCCTTTTCCTTGTGAACGGAATCCTGCTCAGACGACATTGCCCTGAGACGCGCTCTTTCGGCCTTCAAATCGGCCTCAAGTTCAGCAACCAGACGAAGAGTCTTGTTGAGCTCCTATGGGAATATTGTAAGTATGTGAATGCTGGTTGGTCTCAACGTAGAACCTACTCCTTGGACATCGTTGGTTTCTTTATATCCAACGCTTCCGGCGTCAGCCGCTCGTTCTCTAGCCTGGCGAACCTCAGCATTGAGGCGATTCGTGGCGTCTTTAAGAACAGCATTCTCTTCGCGCAGTTGCTTTCGTTCCCCATCCCATTTCCTTTTCATTGATGCTAGATCAGCATTTGTAGCCTGTAATTCAGCCCGAAGATCGTCGCTCGATCGTGATAGTACGGGAGGCTCTTCGCCGTGGCCATCGTGAGAGAGATCCATGCTATACGAGCCTTGAGCAATTTTCACAGAGCAAAGAAGTCTTAAAACAACTAACCTGTCATCCAAATTGACTTTGACTTGACATTTCTTGCACCGTGCCCGCTCCAAGACGTGAACTCGCCTCTCTTCTCTTCTGGTGAGCCTTGCAATTTCATCCTCCAAAGAGGATATTTTGCTTCTGGCATCTTCCAGCTTCTGAGTAAGACCGACGACGCCTAAACCAGCTTCCTCGAGCCTGTCTATCTTGTCATCTATGCTCTCGTTTGCTTCATCAAGCTCTCGCTGAAGCCTCTGAATTTCAGCTACCAGAGGAGAAACAGTGGGATCGATCGAGGTTGCATTCAGCCAAGAGAGCTAGGGTAGCGGTTAAAACATATAGAATAATTGACGGATAGTAATGGCTTACGTCTTTTAATGGAGCACCAGGGGTTTTCGGTGCACGGATGGACATAGCAAGGAGCTGTTTGTGCATCGGCGAAATGCCACTGTTATTGATCATCTTGTGTGGGGTATGGAATTCATTCATCGCAACTCGCAGTGCTTTGTTGCGTTCCAGAAGTTCTTCCCTTTCCCGTTCAAGGAGTTCCACTTTGGCGTCTCTGGCCTTTTCGACAGCCTTCCTTGCAGGTGACTGATTGAGAAGAGTAGTCAACCTCGCAATTTCATGGTTGGCGTCGTCCAGCTCTTTCTCCAGGGCTTCGAACTCTTCCTCCGTGGGTCCGCTCTGTGCCTTGAATGGGTTTTTTGAGACGTCGTGTAGCTGTTCTCGCTCTCGTTCTAGAGAGGCCACCTTCGTGCGAAGGTCTCTCAGCGCGACTTCATCGGCAGTCATCTTCTTCTCCGCCTCTTGGAGAGCATCCTCCATCTGTCGTGCCAACTCCTGTGCGTTCTGCGCCTTGATTTCTAGCTCCTGGGTACGGTCGTGCAAGGCTGCTTCGGAGAACCTAACCGACTCTAGATCACTGTGGGCAGCCGCCAGATCCTGTTCCAGCTCCTCCATCCTGGCAATGGTGGTGACTGCGCCTTCTTCGAGCTCCTCTACCTGAGCCCTCAAGTCCTCCAGTTCTTCGTCCTTGGCACGAGCCATTTGGTCGGTTACAAGGTCGGCTTTAGAGGCAAGCTGCTGCTCAAGATGATCGATGGTGTCCCGGTGATCGTGGACCTCCTTCTCTAAGCCATGGACACGATCCTCTGCATGGCTGAGTTCCGTCTGAAGTCCTTTGATGTGAGCGTTTGCATTCTTCAGGTCAGTCATGACGTGAGCTACGCGCTCGTTGGCTTCCTTGAGTTCGCCGCCGAGGTCATTGTGGTTCTCCAAAGCATGTTCAGCAGCTTCGAACCGCTTGGTCGCGGCATCCAATTCGGCTTTGAGCTGCATCATCTCAAAATCGTCATCATCCTGGAGCTGGTTGCGTTCTGCTGCTGCCTTCTCCGCCCTGTCCTCTGCAGCTTTTACTTTAACCTCGAGGTCGCTGATGATACCTGCCACGCTCTGCTCAACCTCAGCCATTCTATCCTTCCACCTTTGCTTGGACCTCTCTTTTTCTTCCAACTCGTCCTTCAACACGTTCTCGAGTTCCTCTTTCTCTCGTCCAATCTTGGCCAGATCATCGTTCAATGCTTCAACTATCTCTTCGAGCTCCGCTTTCTCCTCTTGCCAGCCTTGGCCTTCCTCAACATTATCCAGAGTTGAACCTCCTACGCTAACTCTTCTCCCTGAGGAAGTTCGCCTCCTGCTCTTCTCCGAGCCCGTAGATGCAGAAGGACTGCCACCCTGTTGCGCCTCTTCGGCTTTCCGGAGTCGTTCTAGCAACACTTCGTTCTCCTCCTGCAGTCGACGGTTCAGGCCATGCAGATAGTTGTTCAGTTTGTTTGCGTTAAGACGGCCCACGCCTTGACCTGCACCATTTCCGAAGCCCATAGCAGGGTCAAATGACGTGTTCACCCGATGGTGAGTCGTGAGGTCGTGTGAAGATGCTGTGGAAATGAAGGATGTCTTGTCAACTCCCCCATCATATGGTGAGAGGTATCCAGACGCTGGGATATTATTGCCGAGCGAAGAGCGACGGGTGCCAGCTCGTGAACTTGCTTTGAGACCTGGTGTTGTACTCGAGTCCAGAATCGAATCTGTGCGAGACGATTCGGGCGATGGGGCTGTTTCCTGTGATAGTGGATGAGATGACCGCTGCTTTGAAAAGCCTGCCCGTGGACGCGGCGTGACACCTCCAAGAGCTGTCTGGAGGTTTACCCTGGGAGTCTGGCCACCCAATCGAGGCGTTGAGTCGGGGTTCACCTCAAGAGAATCTTCTTGGATTGTGATCCTAGGATGTGGGGTACCTAACTTCATCCGTGGACGGGCTGTAGAGTTGATCACAGATAGCAAGAATGAGCGTCGGCGAGTGTTTGGAGTAAGAGGTTCTTCTTGATCCATATCCTGCGAGTCAGCGTTTCGCAGGTCACCAGAATCATCAGCAAACCGTGCACGTCGAAAGTAGGTTGGTGAGGGGGTTGCAGCTGCTCCTTGCAAGGGCGTGCTTCTGGTTCCAGTACGAGCCGTTTGATCACCTTCTGAAGAGAAAGTGGGCTCATGGTTATGCTCTAAGCTGTCTTGGGGTTCTTCCGCTTGTCTGTCAAGCCGGTCTACAGACTGCCCTGAACGATTCTGAGTCTGATGCTGTGCGTGAAGACCATCTGAGCTCCGTTGAGGATCCGAGATGTCCAAATCATCATCCTCAATATCCGGTAGGGAGGGTTCTTCATCTAGATCTTGACCAGGGTCATGTGGATTCAGCTGTACAGAGGGCGATCCAGTATTAGACCGTGGGAGAGGGACAGCATAAGGGTTGGGAGAGTTTCTTGGGGAGGGGATGGCTGCCGACCTCCCACTATGAGGTGTAGAATGAGACGGTGATGAGGTTGGTGATGGGGTGGTTCGGGTTAGAGATGGTGTCCTACTTGCTGGCAAGGCATTCCTGCTTCGCCGGAGGGCGACGTTACGGTACTTGTCAAAAGGAGAAGCCTACGATTCCTCAGTAAAAACCTTTCAATGTGCTTTCAATAACGAACCTTCGGCTCTGACCCAAGATTGGTCGCATAATCGAAGCTTTTCTTTGAAGTTATCCCATGGCTGATTGAACGGGCACTGACATAGGGTGAGCTTGGAGGGCTCAGAGAGCCTAGTCCATCCGAGTCTCTGGAATCTTCGGTGCGGTCAGAGCGGCTCAATGACCCCATGCGAATAGGTTTTGAGCCCAATGGCAAATCATCTTCCGTGGCTTGGTCGTCGCTGAGATGGGGTAATGGTGGGATGACACTGACATTGAAGCTGTCGTGTTGACCTCTCCTAGTGGTAACACTCCGTCTTGCATAAGATGCAGATAGGCCGGGGTTTGATTTGGTGGAGCGAGAAGCAATAGAGCTTGCAAAACGTGCAGTGCTCGCCGTGCTGGAAGGTGGATGTATAGCAGAGATAGCAGTATGATGCCCTGTAGACGCAGCCGGCGTCGATTGAAGAGGTGACCGCACGTTTAGCATGTCTTCATCTAGCATATCGCTATCCTCAGTCTCAGTATGGAGCCCATTGTCGTCGATATCGTTGCTGTTTTCTTCTTCAAAAGCTGGCAACGATGGTAAGGAAGGTATATCACGGCCGTCAAGTGCCTCTATTCTCCTCCATACTCTAGAGGGTGTCTCCAGCATGCCATCCATGCTGGCTCAGTCGTCTCTGGGTCGGTGGATGGGGGTAGGTCGCTGTGGCCCAAGCATGCGGCACAGCGATCAACGCGTTTACGTCACGTGGTCGCGCGTTGAGCCTGTATCCGGTATCCGACGTTGAACCTCCGATTGCGAGTGAAAACCGACTTTGGACCCTTGTCCAGAATCCATACAAAGGTATTTGAACAGGCGAATTGATGCTCTTCCGTCCTCATTTCTGTAAATACTAGAGGAGAAGGATGGACCACGTTTGACAAGGATTCCGCATGGAGATCATCGCGTCAAAGCTCGGTCAAAGCTAACCGTCACGCCTCAATATTCGATCATCATTCTGTCGCAAGCATCCGTCACAACATCGAGTTTGCTTTGCACCCTATTGCTGGGGATTATTAAGAAAGCCTTTTCCCTGCTGCCTGTCGACAGATGGCTGCCAAAACCCTCTGTTCTTTACCTTCCGATCTTTTGATTCTCATATTCTCTTTTCTGACTCCTCTTGACTTACTTACTTTACGGACGGTGACTTGTTCCATTTCCCATCTGTCGAACCCTTTCTAACCACGGCTGAAGACATGCAAATTCGTTCATCAGCTGACATACGAGAAAGCCATCTGGATTAACACGCTCTTGCACGAGCACAGAGGTCACCAAGTATCCTTGTCATCTTTCAATCCAGTCTCGTCCCCATCAGAACTGGTCGAAAGAACTGCCCTCATACCCTACAAACTTGCATCGAAACTTTTCAACGCTGACACCCGCCTCCGACCAGTTGGTGCTAGGCTTTTACTTCGACCCTTCTGTGAGGATGTGAACATTGATGCCTCGTACATGGAAGATGAAGAGGAGGACCCAGCATTTACTTCAGTTCTGCTCGCTCCTGGAGGAAAGTATCTCTTCACCTGCTCGCGTGACTCGTCCATCAGTCTTTGGGATCTTGGGCCGTATGGTGACTGTACCATTGCCCACCATCCTATTGCTGTTGTCAGCCCCGCCATTCTAGGCAGGGCATTCGTTTGGTTGGAGGAAGTATCTACCAATCCAGACGACTTGTATGAACTGCGGCTTATTATCCGCATCCGCAAGTCAGTAGATTCATTTGTCAATTAAAGGAACTTACAAATGGACCAGCGACAGGTTTCCAATTGAGCGCACATCCACAATATACCGAGTATACGATATAAACCCGACCCAGGACAACCCGATTTTCAACTGCCTTGCAGAGATGACTGCTCCTCAATCTCCGAAACACGGTCGAAAGTCGACGCGAGCGCAACGCGCATTTGATGGACGTCTTCTGGCGGCTCTCCTAAAGCCAGATGTCCTGACCGTCTGGGACATCGCTACAAACACTGTAATGAGAACGAACGTACCTGCAACTGCGGTAGGTTGTATTTCTGTTGTATGAAACCCTAACCAAATGCGATCCTCCCAGATCACCCTACTGGATAATACAGTTTATGTATTCGATGGGATCGTCCAGACCTTTCGCTTTACGGTCTCTGTATCGCCTGATGGAGTCAGTTCGCTCATTAAAGAAGAAATAGCACGCGTTCTTCTAGAAGATTGCGATTCGGATCCAGAAGATTGGCGAGCGTACCCAGCCAAAAGACTAAGTTCGGTCGACTCAATCCCCGTGACCCTTGAACTCCCTTACGACGTCGACGGTGAAGATGTCTGCGAATATGCAATTGTGGAATACTCTCCCGACAAGCACACCAGCTATCCGCTCGATCTGGTAGCTGCAGAAGACCTAGGTATCCAATTTACGATCAGACCTCAATTCGCCAATTGCTACATGCTGATGGGATGCCACCATTTGTGCCACCCTACCAACTCTGGTTACTCTGTCATTATCGCAAATATAGCAGAAACTGGGACGGTAAAGGACGGTCAACCAAGGCGACTCAATACGGTCAAGTTATTTGCCACAACTGAGCAAGTTGAGGAATACACGTATGACTTCTGCCCACTCTCCGCACGTTTGGCAGTCATTGATTCCGGAGAGGTTCGGATACTTGACTATTTGCCATCAACAAGACCAATCTCGAGAGAAGGAGTTTAGCAGAGTTTTATTATCAGTCGTTCTGCCATTTGGAAAAGTACAAGTTAATGACACGCCTGCATCATACAGTGTGAATCAATTTCCAGCATTTTATTGATCAAGAATTGAACGACATTTTGAGTTCTATTCCCACTGAGGTATGTCAACCTAAGAATAGTTCAATCATCCGAATATGATCAAGAACGCAGAAATTACCTGGTCAATTCGGTGTTGGACTTGTGCAAGAAGTAGATCGTTAAACCTGCGGAGGTCTATGTGCACGTAAGATCGGCAAGTGGGGCAGTCTAAAGCAGCTTTCGGAGGAGTTGCCCCTCCATTCGAAAGATGGGAGCCCAGGTGGCCGGGGGCCTTCCTGATTTCTGCTTCCAGCTGATTCATGTATGCCATCCACCAATCCTTGCAATATCTATTCAAGTTCACGTTGAAACCTGCAGCACAGTTGCCCAGATGGCTGGTGCTGAACCAAATAAATTCTCGATCCTCCAGCCAGCTCAAATCTGCCACCGAGGCAGTCGCGGCTTTTGAACATGCGAAGTAATACCGATACAGTTGTTGCAACGTAGACGCTGGTATACTTCTCAGCTCTGGCGTATCGGGCCATTCGTCCACAGGGATGCCAAGCGTCCCACGAGCGGCAAGTTCTGCTATATCGTGCAGCTGGTATCGGACTGCTATGGCGAACACGCGCAATGGCTGTTGATTGATCACATCGTGCCTAAGGCCCAGCATTTCGCCCACAGTTAATATGACTCCAGCCATATCATACTTTTCTGCTGCGTACAATACCGCTGAGATGTGATCGAGACGTGGCTCCAGGGAAGGTCGACATCGTGGATCACAAACAGACAGGAGCGAGAAGAGAATGTGCGCTTCCTCTGCCACGGGGACAACAGGCACTTCCATCGGTGAGTCCTGGTCATTCTGCGGAAGAGAATACATGTTGGCGAAGAAGGGTGACGCTAAAGAAAGGAGAGTTTTGTGACAGTAGAAGTCGTTATTATCCGAGCTGCGAAGGATAATGTCAGGAGGTGGTGATCCCTCCCCTTTGGTAAAAGGCTGGTACTTCATTTCCTGTGCAACGTTGTCATTCGGTCGAGGTGTGCCTCGGTTATTGCTTTCATTCATCCTCCCAGTAGTCCTTTTGTTGCGAAAAGTAAGCGACGACCAAAGTCACAAGGGTCGTATTCAAGCTGTTGGCTGCCTCGAATTTGATGGTTATCCGTTTGACATCTCCGTTCCGACGTGAGCTCCGATGGTCACCAACTCCTTCACGTTCCTGTCGACCATGGTGTCTCAACAAATCCAGCAGTCGACTTGAAAGTTCTGATGCTGCAGCTCCCGGTGCTGGCGAACTTGCCATGAGACGCCATGATGACCTTCCATGATGAGATTCAACATCCTCGTTGAGACCCGCCCAAGTTCGGTACCGTCTCCACCCACATAGCAGCCACCTAGCCCATTCTACGACTTCCTCTGGCAAAAATAGGCCGCAACAGGCTCCTTTGACTTCGTTGTCAACGTTTTCATGCTGTACGATGTCTGTAGCTGACAGGTGAGTCATGTTACTGAGCACTGCCCCCGTGTCAACTGACTCTATAAGATAGGTGGATGAAGTTGAGCGTTGTAGCAAGAAATATACATTACAAGGACATGACAATGTACCAAAAAGAGGACTACCTATTCTTCTACCGAGCTGGAGAGCCTCAGTAAGTTCCTCCCTGTATGGCGCGTTGCAGTTTGCTGAGGGTTAATTCCTGTAGCGGTTATGCATCTCAATGGTATCCGTCGAAGTTCACTGCCTCGTTGAAATGGGGAGACGAACCAGCTCCTCGCTCAGTTACCTTTCAGTCTGCTGAACAGTGGATGATGGTCCAAAAAGCACTGCTCTTCAATGACCTCTCGATAGCGGCACAAACGCTCGAAGTTGAAGGCACCGGTTCTGGATCAATGGCTCAAGTCAAAGCACTTGGACGGAAAGTCAAGAATTTCAACGACGATACTTGGAAAGCCAACAGAGAGCGTATCGTTCTCGAAGGCAACCTTCACAAATTCAGGCAGAACCCGGATATCAAGGAGAAGCTTCTTGGTACAGGAGAGAAGATCCTCGTTGAAGCAAGTCCTCCGGATAGGATTTGGGGGATTGGAGTTTCAGCAGATCAGGCTATGGCGAAGAAGGATCAATGGGGTCTGAATCTACTGGGAAAGGCATTGGTAAAGACGAGAACGATGCTGAGAGAAGAAGAGGCACAGAAAGCGCAGGTACAATCAACAGATACGCAGTAAACCTCACCCCACACTAGCACTCCAGACATCAATCATCTACTTCGAGCTGCAGATAGATATGGTCCCGATGCCTTATTCAATTCTCAATGACGATACATGTTGAATTGCACCACCTAATCCATCCATTTCGGACCAAATGTCAGATCCCAGACTTATATTCCTTTCGGCCTTCTCCCCATACAATGCTTCATCTCTCCTCGCTTGTGGAATCCGCGACGATGGTACAGGCACCCTGGTCAGATCTTCCGCGGTTGGAGCAGGAGCGTCCGTGCGTTCACTAGAAGCTCCAACGAATCGAGCGGAACTAAGCAATCTTCTCATTAAACCGCAAGCTGTATCGACAACTTTACGGTAGCCGAACTCCAATCGCGCAAATAAATTGATCGACATACAGGCTTCACGCTTTCGCTAGCGCACCGATCACTGGATTCTCCTCTGCTCCAGGTGAGGCGGCAGCGCCTCTGTTTTGTCCCCCAGGTGACTGGCCGGTAACTTTACAAGATAGGGGTACATCGGGAGCGCCAATCCTATGCGGGCGCTATAGTCCCGTAGTCAAAAAGCAGAATCGTGCGGCCGTTTTTGTTGGTCTCTCGATTCCGTTTAGCTTGCCCGTCGAAATGTCTCAATTCTTAATATGTTTTGCATTCTCGGACCAGGTTCGGCGGACGGGGCTTTTTACGTGCAGGATGGACAAGAGGGACGTTGCGTTCTCGGAGGCCTTCTTACAAGAAAGCCTGAGGAAGCTATGGATGGAAAGGAAGCTGATCGTCCGTAAAGGGAAATTGACAACAAGAATGTTATCTGTTATCTTCCGAGGAGGAACTATCACGATGAAAAGAAAGTTTCGTGCTAAGCCGTTCTGTTCGCTATAGAGGATGAACGAATGAATGAAGTCCGATAACGGGGCTCGTCCGGTCCACGAGGGACGGGGTTCACGCGGAAGATGAAGAAACACAAACTGAGCAATCGACAAATCTGTCAAAGATTGGCGTCAATTGGTCAAGAGATGCTAAATCATGAACAAGAGAAGTTGGAGGACCTCGAGGGGGTTCTCTCGTTATGCCCTCGTGTTAATTAGATGACATTTATCACATTCAGGGAGAAGCCTTGCACTTCTGTATCAGCTGTCAATCGTTGGCCTCATTGCAAGAGGAATTAATATGAGCGTTCATCTGAATGAAGACCTCGGTTGAATGAGAGCCTAGATTCCCACTGCACCGCACCATAGCACATAGCGGTCGTCGCAAGCTTTCGAAGTAACCGGCGGAGGACTATCTTCGTCCTTGTGGGTTTGTGGCTTGCCCCGAATAGAATTGTTCTTTAGCTGATGGCTCACTGCCAAAAAGTCAAACTACGAAATTCGTCCGCACACGGCCGGTGAAAGTGGAGAGATGGTGTTTTCCTTACTCTGGAATAATAATGTGTGCATACATCGTGTTGATACGATCGGGCAAGGGGGACTTACTGCAAGTGTCTCATTATCGTACCACATTTTATGATTGGTTCATCACAAAAATTATCATTTTCGCCCCAACCTGTATATAAACCCTTACCATTCTCCATTATTCGCCACTTTCATCCCATCGACACTTTTACAAGCAAGCACAATGACTATCCCAATGACCAACCCTCTCGACGTCGAGTTCCCCCGCCCCAAGGATGTCGGTGTCCTCGCAATGGAGATGTACTTCCCTCGCCGAGTAAGTCCCATACTAAACTCACAGTCGCGTGATAGCACCTAACACTCTTCCAGTGCATTTCCGAAGCTGACCTTGAAGAGTTCGATGGTGTTTCCAAGGGCAAATACACGATTGGTCTCGGCCAAGAATACATGGCATGGCCTGATGACCGTGAGGACATCAACTCCTTTGCCCTCAACGGTGAGTACGGTCGAATGATCCGTTAATACCAATCTTCTAAATCCACTATAGCCGTCGCTGGCCTCCTAGAGAAGTACAACATCGACCCCAAGTCCATTGGTCGCATCGATGTCGGCACTGAGACTATCATTGACAAGTCCAAGTCCGTCAAGACCACCCTCATGGACCTCTTTGCTGAGTCCGGAAACCTCGATATCGAAGGTATCGACTCCAAAAATGCTTGCTACGGTTCTACCGCTGCTCTCTTCAACGCCCTGAACTGGATCGAGTCCAGCTCATGGGACGGCCGCAATGCTATCGTCGTTTCCGGAGATATTGCCATCTACGCGAAAGGCGCTGCCCGACCTGCTGGTGGTGCAGGTGCCTGTGCCCTGCTGATTGGCCCCAACGCACCCGTGGTCTTCGAACGTAAGCACCGTAGTTTTACACCTGCGCAACATTCAACTAATTTTATGCCGACTTGCAGCCATCCATGGAAACTACATGGCCAACACCTACGATTTCTACAAGCCCAACCTTACCTCCGAATACCCCGAAGTCGACGGCCCCGTCTCCGTTGTCACTTACATTGCCGCTCTCGATGCTGCTTACGCCCGCTTCCGTGAAAAGGTCGCAAAGGCCGGCAAGAGGGCTGGTATCTCCGCCCCAGGCTTCTCCATTGATGATGTTGACTACTCCATCTTCCACTCCCCCTACGGCAAGCAAGCCGTCAAGGGCTTCGGTCGTCTCTTCTGGAATGACTTCATCAACAACCCCACTGCACCGCAATTTGCAGGTATCCCCAACCCCGATACCTTCCTCGGCTTGACCCACCTCCAATCCCTCACCGACAAGAGCGTTGAGAAGACCTTCATCAGTGCCTCCAAGCCTGCCTTCGACAAGAAGGTCGACCCCGCCATGGCTTGCTCACGCAGGCTAGGAAACATGTACACCGCTTCCCTCTACGGCTGTCTCGCTTCCCTGCTCTCCAAGGTCGAGCCTGCTGAGCTCCACGGCAAGCGCGTCTCGCTCTTTGCCTTCGGCTCTGGATGCGCTGCTTCCTTCTTCACTCTCCGTGTCAAGGGCGACACCACCGAGATCAAGGAGAAGATGGACCTCCTCAACCGTCTCGCTGACATGAAGGTCGTTCACCCTCAACAATTCGTTGATGCTCTCGAGCTCCGCGAGAAGAACCACAACGCTGTTGACTTCACCCCCGAGGGTTCGGTCGACAACATCTGGCCTGGTGCTTACTACCTCGACCACATCGACTCCAAGTACCGCCGAAAATACGTCAGGGCACCCTTGGCTTAATTTCGCTTAATTTACCCATGCATATATTTTATACCCTGCACGCATTGACTTGGTTCGCTTGACGGTGGTGCTTGGATCTTTAATAGAAGATTGTATTAGATTAGCATTTTGTTCATGGCTTCGTTCGCATATCAACCAAGAGAATCTTAAACACAGTATTTGTAGCATTTATATATATATCATCGCTATCATCGTTTTCTAATACCAATTCGATCGATTGCTTTGCACAATATCTTACTTGATTGTGAGAATTGGACTGTGAACTGGATCTCCATAATTTTTTGCGCCTCATGGCTTGGCACAAACACGATGCCGCGCGACCCTGCAACACTTCTCATCGTGACCACCACCTTCATTCCATCGTCTGACCTATACTCAGCGCAGGAATGGATATTCCGACCCCTGAACATCGTAGGGTCAAGATCACAACTGATACACGACCTTCCAGCATTTCAAAACTTGCCGTTAACCTGGCTCATGCCCATCCATTTGTGCAGCAGGTGACACCTCTCCCCTGTCCTCGTTCCCGGTCCAGACCTCTCACAATCTTCTCTTGTCACGTCAAACCATGCAGATCGATTTAATTTTGCCTACCGAGAACGTAAAAGAGGATGCTTTTGTGGGGTTAACCACGCGCTATTATCGTGCAAAGGTTTCTCTGTCAAATGCAACCGACGAAGCAGGTCCATTTGGGAGCTTGTTTTTGAATCCGGACCGGTAATTATGCAGCAGTCACTTCTTGGTCCTGTGGATAGGGGCTTACCGACTATATGCGCCTATCCAGTTGCCTTACCATGCTCAGCGTGGATGACAATAGTGATGATGTCTGGTGTATCGACCATCGCGGCATACTTACTTTGTCGGTATCCAAGCTGACCTACGAAAGACTGGGCCTGGTCGGGACTAAACTTCCATTCAAAGGACGTGATGATCAATATGGTATGTCTCAAGTTTTGTGGATGGATAGAATATCAACTAAGTATCAGCCTTGACCCAGCGTAGTGATCTCCGTAGACCTCAGAAACAAGAGCACTGAAACAGTCGGGAATCGTGCGAGGAGAATTGAAGCCTTGAAGTCATGGGACAAGCAGAGAGAGCAAGAGGGACATGGGCTCTGGAACGTTCTGTTGAGTGTGCAAACAGACGGTTAGTGTTCAACGTATTCTCGTGAGCGCATTGGTCTAACTCCTTTTTCCGTAAGTAGATTCCGCTACAATTCTATCATCTATACCGGACATTCAGGCTCATGAAGTGACCGCGAATGTGACGAGGACGACAGACATTCACATACCGAGTGCGATAAGTACTTCTTGCCCATCTCTCGACGAAGACCATGGAGAGGACTGGAATGCCGATATGGCATGTCTGTTTGAATGGGTGGGATTAGCTGCACTAGGCTCACAGAGGTAGCTATATGCACACACATGCTCGAAAACGAGGCTAACAATGTTTCATTCAAGGCTTAGGGCAGACGATCGCACTGACCCGTTCATTGCTGTCTACGAATGCCCCTCACCGTCCTATGTCGGGGACTTGATGCATTTCCGTTGGACGGGGTTCCTGTCCTCCTCCTTTGTGCAAAAACTCGTCACCTCAGCAAGGTATGCAAAGTTCTTGACTGAGGCATTGTGCTATATTCATCATTCTTGCAGAAGCTCTGTTGAGAGCGTAATGAGATCTGAACGCAGACCATTTATTGCGATCGCATCCCACGGAATATCCATGTCTCCTGTGGCATTCATTCCATTGCCGACGCATGAGGGCAAACCTCGCTCGACCCCAATGCACTTTCCCAGGCCAGATGGAGAAGATACATGGAGTTTGGTATTGACGACAACAGCCAGTTCTGAACCCGCGCAGTGGGTGCTGGCGGAAAGTGTGGGTCAATACGACACAAGATGGGGTTGAAATTGGGGAAACAACAACTGTCCTAGTACTAATAAAGACGAGCTCTTGCAGCCTGTGCATACGTGGAATACTCTGAAGCGCGAGCGTGAATTTTCGACGCGAGATGACTTGCCCTGAAGCGAACAATGTTGCCGAGACCTGGTTCTAACCATCAACTAGGATAAATATGCTAAGGAAAGGATTGTACGTGCGCTTTGACTTGATAGGTTATAATACTGATTTTTGAACACGAAGGGAATATGTTCATTTCGTTGATGCCCAAGCCACCTCCTTTACGCAAGGGGCAAAGCTCATCGAACAACAACAGTGCTATGCTTTTGTCACGTTGACTGACAGATCGATGTGACTCAGGCTGCAAAGAGGCACAGCATCGTTGGGTCACGTACAGTGCAACTCAGTTGGGCGCTCCCGGCATGGTTTCAATTCAATTGAATCGCATCTTGCTTCCTACCAATTACAACGGTGTCCATGGCTGAAAGCGATAAGCTTATACTTCAAGAGTTCAACTGGGATGCATATAAATTCATGCCTGCATCGTTCAAACCACACATCGAAGGATGCCTACTGACGCAGATCGTCATCCAATCGACGGATGGCCGCATCGATCAAGCCTACTCGCAATGGGACAAATGTGCCGAAGTCCTTACCACTAGCTCAGAGTTTCGGGAACTCTTGCTACAGAGCTGGAAAGAGGGGTCATTCGACAGGGTCAGGGATTCTAGTGGGTCATATTTCTTACCAGGAATAGGTCATGCCTCATCGCAGTCCCAACAGCAATCATACATAAGCCCAAAGGTCCAAACATCTCACTATTGAGAGAGAGACACATATTCAGACGTATCGATAGATGAACCTTTGCCTGTTTCGGGAACGACTGTGATCCATCACGGCTCGACTTTCACCGAGGTGCATGGTGACTCCTACACAAGTACGTACTTGGCCTGACCTAGACTGGTTTCCTGCTAATGAGGGCTATTCAGTTAACGATTACTCTCGTACGCTCATCAAAAGAATGTCCTATTACAAACGCTCATCCCAGCAGATTACAGGTCTGAGCGCACGGTTAGGTGGCTCTGTGACTACGATTACTCCGCTATTCAGAAGACAACGTATCAGCGACGGACGGACGGGACATGCGAATGGTTCTTCACCTCAGCAGGATTGAAGCTGTGGTTAGAAGACGAGAGAAAGAGGTTGCTTTGGTGTCCAGGAATGCGTCAGTTTCCACTGAATTGTCACAATCACCTCCTCATTTGTCTACATAGCTGGAGTCGGAAAGACTGTCCTGGCGTCAACCATGGTGCAATACCTAGAGCATCTTGGTCAAGGTCCGGTGTGCTTTGTTTACCTCAACTATAAGCGACGTTCGCAGCAATCACTCGTTCATATAATTGGTGCTATCCTCCGCGGATTGTATGAACGACACGATTTCGCCTTCGAGATAATCAAAGATCTCTTCGGCAGCTATGCACACTCACATTCCTCTCCTACTTTCAAGGAATTGTTCGCCGCACTGCAAACCGTCGTGGATAAGACAGACATCTGTTATATCGTCCTTGATGGACTTGACGAATATCTTGAGCAGTACTCGGATGAAGCCGTTGAGACTCTCCGGGATACTTTAATGTCTCTCCCCAGAGTGAAGCTTGTGATTACGTCGAGAATCATCGGGAACATGAAGAAGATATTCAATGTCCCCTACGCCGTCTACCAGGACATTTACACCTCTGATGCCGATATGACGGCATACCTCAAGGATAGGATACTGAAAGAGGTTCCCCAACGCTTCCGCAAGGATTTGCAGGACACTGTTGTCGAGAGTATAATGAAGGTTGCTAAGCAAAGGTACGTTACTTGCACACTCCACAGCTTGGGTCTAAGCGTCTTTATCTCCTAGGTTCCTTCTGGCCAAACTGCATATGGATCTCGTCACTAGCCGGCTGACATTGGGAGAAATGCGAGACACTCTCCAGTCTCTTTCTGAGGAGGTGGATCACGTCTACCGTCAAGCAATCGAGCGAATCAATAACCAGGGCGAACGACACCGAAACCTCGCCCACATCGTTCTTATGTGGGTAGCTTGTTCGAGAAGGAGTTTGACTATCACAGAGCTACAGCATGTTTTGGCTGTGGCTCCTGGCGAGCCCAGGCGTGATATCAAGCAATACATTTACCCAGAAGAGCTGTTAACATCAGTGTGCGCTGGCTTGGTGGTAATAAACGAAGCATTTGGAGTGGTTCAATTTGTCCGTGAGTATTTCTATATTCTTTGTGTTGCGAAGCGAGATGCTTAGATGTGGCCGCAGATTATACAGCCCAGGAATTTTTCGAGCGCACCCGCAACGAATATTTCCCTGACGCAGATGTGAAAATTGCAACGGCCTGTTGCCATTATATATTGATCAATCCCTATCCCTACTCGGATGGCCCCTCCTTTGTGTTCACTCTCCTGGACAATCTCCCTTTCTACAAGTATATATCTGAACATTTCCACGCACATCTGAAATCTTGCAATTTCAACCCTCTCGAACTTCTATGCCGCGAGGATGACGATCGGCGTAGTCGTCTCGTAACTGGCGTCAAGGTTTTCATGGCGATTAAATGCATGGAAGGGCATAGGGAGCGCTATCGTTGGAGTAGCGGATCATGGAGCAAGGCTCACTTTATGGCCGCTCTGGACCACGTTTCCCTCCTCGAACAGGTCATGCACGAAGATGACGCTTCTAAGGAGAAAGAATGGTCCACTGGCCTAACACCACTGTCGTGCGCTATCAAAGCTGGCGCTATGCTCGCCGTCCGGTTTCTGCTGATGCAAGAAGGCGTCGATATCAATGGAGCGGATAGAAAGCAGGAAGGGCTGCTCTCATTGGCACTGCGACATGGTCAGCTTGAAGTGGCAGATATGCTCCTTGAATGGGCAGATATTGACCTGAACGCCAAGGATGTCAATGGCAGGACGCCCCTCCATGTCGCCGTTATCTACGACCGCTTCGACATCTTCAAGAAACTTATCGCGAAACCACAGGTCGATGTCAATGCCACAGACAAAGGAGGAGAAACACCGATTTTTCACGCCACCAGGTACCGCCAGGAACAGATGACAAGGATTCTTCTTCAGGATCCTCGTGTCGTCTATAATGCACGGAATGAAGACGGTCGTTCTCCTCTGATGATTGCCATAGCGGAACAAGTGGTACCCATGGTTGATATCCTTCTCGAGAAAGATTCGTTTTCGTATGATTTCAAGGACAACAATCGACGAACCTTCCTCTCTTGGGCCGCCGGAAATGGTCTTGTTCCACTTACACGTACCCTCATATCTCTACCCCATAGTCCGGTCAATGAACCGGATTCTTCAGGGCGGACGCCTCTTTCCCATGCTGCGTCTGGTGGGCACACCGAGATCGTTAGCCTCCTCATTTCAACACAGGGAGTGGATGTACACTCCGTAGATTCGGCTGGAGCTACACCTCTATTCTATGCTTCCCAATTCGGAGCCACACGTGTCGTCCAGTCACTTCTCTCAACAGGTGATAGAGTCAAGCCGAGTATAAATCTCAAAGATAAGGAAGGCCGTACTCCACTTTCCACTGCTTGTGAAAGATGCCATCCCCGAATCGCAGAGCAACTGCTTCGTTTCGGAGCGGATGTGAATTCACGAGATCTCGGGAACCATACTCCACTCCACCATGCGTCTACGAATGGCACCACAGCGCTGATGCGCCTTCTTGTCAGTCATGGGGCAGAAATTAACACCAAGGATGAAAGCGGAAGATCGCCACTACACGAATGCATTCGAAGCTGGCGTGACGACAATCTAGAAGACATGACTGCTCTACTTGACGCGGGCGCCGATATCAACTCGCAGGATAACAATGGCTGGACGCCTCTCATGGATGCCGTGTTTTTTGATCGTATCGAAAAGGCCAAGACCCTCAAACAACGTGGCGCAAAATTGGACATCAGAGATAATAACGGGAGACATGTCCTTTTCTATGCTGCCTCCCACAGTCCTGCCTGGTTTCTGAAGGAGCTGGCCACAGAAATGGAAAGGATCGACGCTGGTATAAACTCCAAAGACAACACTGGATGGACCCCACTCATGTCGGCACTGGCCGCCGTGTGGCGCGATGCTGACCTTGGTGTTGGACCCTGCATAGAGGCAGGCGCCAATGTGAACGCTCAGGATGACAATGGGAGGACGAGTATCTCCCGTCTCGCTGAATATGATTGGTACTGGGATGAAGAGAAGTTCAAGGCTGTTGTCGAACGCCTGGTTGAAGCGGGGGCGGACATTAATTTGGCGGACAACGAGGGTAAAACACCACTCGACTTCTGTGTGGAAAAGAATCGACAATCTGCCATCGAATTTTTCGAAGGTTTGGGGGCGAAGCGAGGCGTGATTAAAGAGGAGGAGGGAGGGGGAGATGACCCTGCGAGGAACGGCGAGTTGGCGACCCCCAATGAACTTGCCGAATAGGTGTGAACGAGGCGTAAATATGAAATATTACCGTCATATCTTTCTTTCTTGAAATGAAAACGCTTGAGATCTGTGTTATCTCATAGTACTATGCCTTGCGCACGGAACGTCACATCAGGGAAATAGTTCCAGGATCATACCGTATCGATGCGAGTGATAGGACCCGCTGGCCGTTTGGCGAAATGAATCTCTGCAGGCCCTTGTGCCAAAAGTGGCGAAAGGGTTCTGTAGGCCGGTCCATAGAATTTTCTGCAATCTACTGCTCGGAAAAAGGATGCGGCCGGAAGAGAATGACTCGGACGATACCGTATTCAATGAAATTGTGGCGCAGTAATTCTGGGGGCTCCCGTCATGACTGTCTCCCGGTTTGACAGGTTTTCCATTGGGTTTTCTGATCGACTGGCCACCATAGCTTAACTGGGCTTTCATGTTTCCAAGAGGCTTAGGAGACACGTCTAATGGAAGACGCCCTGGCAAACGAAGAAGATAAGAGCTAGAGGGGTCTACCTAAATGACAGATTGTCCTCAAACTCTGGTACCAAACAACTTGACACGAGCCTACTTCTGTGTCAAGGGATTGTGAGTCAGTAGAAGCAACATTTTTCTCGGAAATTATATCACTACCAAATCGATACTGGTACTTGTACATGTGGTTCATCCCTGGACCCACAATATACACAGCAGTGGCTGGCGTTTGCCATTGTGTCCATGAGTTTTCGTCGAGAAATTTGTGCTTTTGCGAAGGCGGGTTTTGTTTGATTGAAGCATAACCACGTATTTTTCTGCCTCCAATATGCCGTCTCGTCTCTTTAAAGGCGGGCAAGTGACCGTGTAACTTGGTTTCTCGACGCGACTTGACTTGCCCTGAATGATGGCACCATGGACGCGCTCATCGCCGAGTTGGTGACCCGAAGTTGGGCCACGATGCAACGAATGTCAGCTCTGTTCAGCACTACCACCCACAACCGCTAAGGAAATTCAACAGCTTCGGCCGCGTGTCCTGGCCTATAAAAGCCACCCAGAGATAGAGAAGTAAGTATACACCAAACTCGAGCTTTCTCTTATTTCATATCACAATGTCTGCTTCAGGTCTCCAACGCAGTCTTCCTGGCCAAGGTAGCACTGGCAGCGGTAGCCCTATCAAGAAATCGCTTCAGGGGTCTAATAAATTCGACGTGAAGCCAATCAGTGCTCTGGAGCTACGTAAAGAAATGGACTTTGAGTTGAAAGGTCACTGGGTTGGGCCAATGCCCGTCAAGGAGTTTCTCGAGGCTTTCCTTCCCCTTCCGCAAGGGGTAAAACAGCCTCCTAAGTGGCCGAAACGATTTTCAACACTTCCTGACACGATAAAACGCGAAAAGGAGCTTTATGAACCGCTGGTATGTCGCTGAATTCAACCTTGTGTACAATGACTGACAAACAGCCCTAGCTCTATTGCATCAACCGCTCTCCAAAGCTCATACCGAAATTGAAAGTGGTCGATACCTCCGATCATCCTGACACAGATGCTAGTCCTGGCCGGAGACACAAGCCGGACTTCTCCACTTATCCTACCAGAATTGACACCGACACACATAAACATCGAATGGACCACCAGGAGCTACCTTGGGAAATCAAGCCCGATGCAAGCTGGGATATATGTCTGGATCCTCCCGAACCCGTCGATACGACCGGTGTGGAAGTGAACTCTGGAGGCGAGGGGGATGAAGGGGAGGGGGAGGAACCGGAGGAGGAGGAGGATGAGGAAGGGCTGGCGGACGAGGGTGAGAAGGAGCGAGAGGATGACATTGGGCCGGATGATTACGAAGAACCCAAAGATGAAACCGCCCCCAAAGGAACGGCCCACCTAGAAACCCAGTCAACACACGAAGACGAGGATGACTCTGATGATACTCTCGAACACTCACCCGAGGACGAAGAGCGCCTTGAGTGGCCCTTCGAGCGAGCGAAGAAGAGGGCCAAAGAGTCCCGAGGTCAACTAGCCTCCTATGCAACGTCGATGCATTCCCGTCAGCATCGGTTGCATTCATTCTCCATCTTCATCTGCTATCCATATGTTCGGTTCCTTCGTTATGACCGAGCTGGGATCATTGTCTCAAGACGTTTTGATATCTCGAAGCAGGGATGGTACCTCATCGATTTCTTATGGCGTTTCTCTCGTACGAGTCGCTCAGACCGAGGGTGGGATCCTACCGTCAGACACGCAAATGTGAAAGAAACTGCAGACGTTCACGAGCTTCTCAAGGAACATATCCCTCCCCTGCGCCGCCCTGTCTTTGCCTTCACCGTGCCGCTTGCTACTGGCGAGAAACGGGAATACTTCGGTTGGGGCGCTGTCTCTGAAGCTGACTCCCTTGTGGGCAGGGCGACACGCGCTTACCCAGTCGCAGATAGAAAAAGCCGTACGCTTCATTTCCTCAAGGATAGTTGGCGGGCTGAGTGTCTCAAGCCGGAAGCCGAGACTCTGGAATTACTCAACGACAAGGGTGTTCCGTACGTTCCCAAACTAGTCGGTGGAGGCGACGTAGAGGACCATTCAACCCAAGCACACGTGTTTGCAAATAACCTCGACTCAATCGGAACCTATCCTTGGGCACTTGGGAAGAACTACGTCATCCAGAGAATACACCACCGTTTTGTTGAAGACTGCATTGGCCAACCTCTCCATAGATTCCGGAGGTCCAAGGACCTCCTCAGGGCTATTTACCACGCTGCTCAAGGTACGTCATTATGAACTCTGACACCTTGATAGGAGACTTATCGAAATTCTGGTAGCGCATAAGGCAGCATATGAGGATTGTGGTCTTTTGCATCGAGATATCAGTGCGGGCAACATTCTTCTCGTATTCAACACCGAGACTCAGGAATGGGGGGGTATCTTGATTGATTGGGACTTGGCAAAGGACATCACGGACACCAACCCTCGAAACCACCAACGCACGGTACGGCCTGTTTTCACGAAGGCTAAGCTGGCTTGTATTAACTTTGGTGTTAGGGCACATGGCAGTTCCTTTCTACCCTCTTGTGCCGATATGTGGACAAATTGCATACGCTACAAGATGACCTGGAATCCTTGGTCCTCGTCCTCCTCTATCACGTCCTCCGATACCTCCAACACTCCCTAGTTGAAGATTCTGCCGATCTCATCACAACGATATTCTCGGAATCTCACCATTCCACCACTAAAAAAACTCATGGTGGCCTTCAGAAAGAACTGATGTTCACTCGAGGAGGCGCCTTGAGAGGATTTTATCTTCCCGATAATGAACCACTCGACTGGTGGATCGTAGATGCCACGGATGCTGTCGCAGACTGGATCGATATCTGCTCCCCACCCGAGCAGCGGCGAAAACTACCTCGTAGGCGGAAGCAAGTGCCTATCCCCAGTGAACGGCCAGATGCCAACAACGCGTTCTTGAAAGATCATGAAGAGTTCTTGCTCCTCTGCAAAGCCACACTTGAGCGCATTGATTGGCCCGTCAATGACACCGCTTTCGACAACTGCGGATCCGAGGCAACAGTTACTGTGAGCCCTCGACCACAATCTGTGGATTCCCAGACCTCTTCAACGGGCAAGCGTTCTCTCGAGCGTACTGGACAGAGCATGGCCGAGCATCAGAAGAAGAAGAAGAAGTTAGGGGGGTCAAGGGGAAATTAGAATAGCTGGATATCGTCGATATCGTTCTGTCTCTTGATCACATCTTCTTGCGTTTTCTGAAATGCTTTGACGTGACCGAGTAGGTCATCTGAATGCGTATACACCACTGCTTCAATCTCAAGAAATTTGATCCAATTAGCACCTGTTTGCTCAAGTTCTTCGCCTGGGCTAAGGAGGAGTTCTACGTGATCGACAACAACCCTCTCAATTTCTGGATTGAATCGGCCATGGATGCTATTGGGGAGTGGATTCGAATATGCAAACAAGCCGAACCAATGACTCAAAGGCGCCGCAATTTCATCAGGAAAATGCCAGCTCTGGATGCGGCCCAAGCATCTTTGAAGGACCATGAGCGGCTTTTGGAGCTCTCTCTTAGTGTGCTTGCACGCTCCGACTGGCCTGCTGACGACCCCGCAAAGGATAACTGCAAACCGGTCGAGAGAAATGGCCCTCCTCCACATGTGAAATTTCGAGGTTATCTAGGCTCCCACAAAGGAAAGCATTCACATTGGCCCTCCGGTGAACTGACTGGACACCCAAACAAACGGCCGAGACGCTGAAGGTTTGAGGAGAAATCAGCCCAATATAATCCTTAAAAAGCCCACTGTATGCGTATTAACGAATTCACCTGCCCGTCTGCTGTATGGACTACCCCTAATAACACTACATTGAATTTGCCGAGCCCAAAGCTGAGAGCGAGATGAGAACTCTCCCTGACGTCGCGAAACTACAGAATTACTCGGGAGTATGCCAGGAGAATTGCAAACTTTTCCTCAATCGCAGAATTTCAACAGTTTCTGGCTGAATGTTTAGGGTCGACTCTACCTGATTCATATAGTATGATATTACGAATAAGACTGGTGGCCAATCCCTACGACTGTCATACCTGACGCCTTATTAGTCCAAGTCATGGCTTGGAGCCAGAAATCAACATTAACCAACACCAAGCATGAAAGCAGAAGATCACCCCGACACAACTCTATTCGAACATGGCGTGACGAAAATTGAGAAGACACGACTACTCTACTCGATGCGGGCGCCGATGCCTCCAATACGCCGTCGAGTCTCTTCGAAGGTGAGCAAACAACCGTGTAAGGTTTCTCGACCGTGACGCGACTTGACTTGCCCTGAATGATGGCACCTTGGACGCGCTCATCGCGGAGTTGGTGACCCGAAGTTGAGCCACGATGCAATGAATGTCAGCTCTGGTTCGCACAACCACTCAAGGAAACTCAAGAGCTTCGGCCCCGTGTCCTGGCCTATAAAAGCCACGCAGAAATAGAGAAGTAAGTAAACACCAAATTCGAGCTTTCTCTTATTTCACATCACGGTGTCTACTTCAGGTCTTCAACGCAGTCTTCCCGGCCAAGGTGGCATTGGCAGTGGTGGCCCTATCAAGAAATCGCTTCAAGGATCTAACAAATCTGGGTCACAAGCTTAAGTGCCAAAGAACGTCGGAAAGACATGGGCGACGAATTGAAAGGGCACTGGTTTGGGCCAATGCCCGTTCACGACTTCCTTGAGGTTTTCCTTCCCTTCGCCCCAGGACAACAGCATCGAGAGCTACCAAACCGGTTTTCGAAGCTTCCTTCACATATTCAGCTCAAGGAAGAGCTTGATAAGCCCCTTGTACGTCGCTGTATCCAACCTTATATACCATCGCTAACAGACCACCTTAGCTGGATCCCATCAACCGCTCTCCAAAACTCATGCCGAATTACGAAGTGTTCGACTCCTCCGATCATCCTGACAAGGGCGCTCATTCTGGCGAGCGACATAAGCCGGATTTCTCAACGTATCATATGGAAATTAATTCCAACGAGGATAAACGTCAAATGGACCACCAAGAACTACCTTGGGAGATCAAGCCCAATCATAGTTGGAACATAGGTGAACATCCTCCCAAGCCCGTCGATGCGAGCGGCGCGGGATCGCACTCCGGAGGCCAAGGGAGAGGAGGCAGGGAGCGAGTGGGGAAAGGGTCAGAAGACGAAGGCGAGGAGGATGGGATGGAGGTGGAGGAATCGGATTTGGCAAAAGACATCAACGATACTAACCCTCGCAACCACCAGCGCACAGTACGTCTTTGGTCCATTGAGATTTAGCGGCCCGATGCTGACAAGTATACCCTAGGGTACATGGCAGTTTATTTCAACGCTATTGTGTTGGGATACCAACAAATTGCATACTCGACAAGATGACCTGGAATCTTTGACCCTCGTTCTTCTCTACCACACTATCCGATATACCCATCACACCTACGCCTTGGAGAGTACGCACCTTGTCAGCAGGATCTTTTCAGAGTCTCATCACGCCAATGGTGAAACCTATGGTGGCCAGACGAAGCGAGATATGTTCTATTTTGGCATCGAGGACGTCATGGGAAAGTCGGGGGTCCCGGAGCGAGAATTCTACATTTTCGGTAACGAACCGCTCAATCTGTGGATTGATAGGGGCCTGAAAGCTGTTGGAGAATGGATTAGGTTTCATGGCCCGGAATGGCGTCGAAGTGGGTTTGATGGGAGCCAGAAGGGTGCTTTGTTGGACGAAGACAAGGACAACGCCGTGGAGAACTCCCCGTTGCCAGACATCGGGAAAGCATTCTTGAAGGACCACGAGAAATTCTTGAGCCTATGCGAAGCCGCCTTGGCCAGAGACAATTGGCCCTCAGATGATCCTGCTCATGATAACTGCATGTGGAACATGACAAGTATCCCTAGCCCTCGACCACGTTCCGTGACTTCTAGGACTTCTTCCAAAGACAAGCGGTCTCACGAGCCTACTAGATTAGGCACAGTTGAACACCAGAAGAAAAGGTTGAAGTCAGGAGGGTCAAGAGGGTCAAGAGGATCTAAGGGAAATTAGAATACATTGGCACATACAGTACTAATAGTCGAAACTATACCATGACTCTTGCATCGAGTGTTTTCTGATATTTCGCCTGACCGCCGAGCACTGTAAGATTCCAATAGTTGAGTATACATGTGTCGCACAATGGCTTCATTTTTTACCAGCTGGTTCGGCCTTTCGCGTGTGAATGTGTGAACTCTCAGATCTCAGATCTCAGGCTTGACTCTGCCAATTATGTATGCGCCACTCCGAGTCGTTCACCTCTGAGTCAGGTCACTTGCTACGGAACCTCATCAGAACCTTCAGCTCCCACAAACATCGTCCCAAGCACGCAAACTCGAGACAGAATTATTTTAAGGAGATATCTGAGCATCTCTCTCGGATACCGTGTACGAAGCGATGGAAAGCAGCGAGGTTAGGAGTTTTCCTCTTGACAAACCTCATCGTGCTGTAAGCTCTCCCAACCAAGAATGGCCCCTCTTGCCACTGATTACGGCCTCAGGGAACCTGGCAGTTCCTTTCGACGCTTCTGTGTCAGGATGCCGACAAATTGCACACGCGAGAAGACGACTTAGAATCCGTGGTCCTCGTCCTTCTATATAACACTCTTCGATATATCCGACATTCTCAAGTTCAACGCTCTGCTTCGATAATCACAACTATATTCTCGGAATTTTATCATGCCGCCGGGGGTCCTTATGGTGGCCTACATAAAGAGCTCATGTTCACTCGTGGAGGCGCTCTGACGGCCCATGGTGGCTTTTGCATTCCTGATAACCAACCTTACAACTTATGCATCAAAAGAGCCATGGATGCTATCCGAGAGTGGATCGAGATAAAAAAGCCTTCCATGTGTTGTCAGGCTGGCATGCTGGATGGCTCTCTTGGGTTGAACGGCGACAATGGCAGTGGCAGGCATATTTCTCCGGAACCGGTCATCAGCAGAGCTTTTTGTCTAGACCACGAGAAGTTCTTGCGACTCTGCGATGATGCCCTGAAGCGCAACGATTGGCCCTCAAATGATCTCCCTGTCGACAATTGGATGATCAAAAGGACTTTAAGGGGGCAACGGGCGGAGCCAAAAGACTCCAAACCTTCTTCCACAGGCAAGCGTTGTTGTCGTGGGTCTACTGGACTCAGCATAGCTGACTCGGAGCACCAGAAGAAGAAGATCACATTGAAGTTAAGGGGAAAGTTAAACCAATAACCAGGGAATCTCGGTAGCTCAGCTTCGTTGGTGCATTTTTAGAGTTTGTAAATGATAGAAAATTGTATATCCCTTCGGTAATTCTAGAATTCAATCAATCCTGGTATTTGTGCGTTTGTGCAGCCTTGGTGCAGCCGAGTAACGCGACTTGACTTGCCCTGAAGATTTTACCGTACACGCGCTCATCCGAGTCATCAGCTTGTAAACCTGGTCAAGGTTGGGCCACGATGCAACGAGTGCACCCACAACCGTCGTCGGCTTATCTGAGGAAGTAAGTGTTTATTAGTCTCGGGTGTTCTCAGTGGACAACGTCTATTCAGCTTTCCAGCGCAGTCTTCCTAGCCAGATTATACCGCAAGTCCAAATTCGAGGAAGATGTCCATGAACTTGTTCGATTGGGACTCGGGAAATAACGTCCTGACTACATGGCCTCATAATCGTCACCGTCCGGTGTGTATTATCTTCAATGCTATATTTTTCATCGCAAAGGGCAGGGAACATGGCAATTCATCTCCACACGGCTCTGCCAAGGTGTGGCCCAGCTACACACACTGCAAGACGACCTCGAATCCCTGATTCTTGTCCTCATGTATTATGCAGCCCGATATATGCGGCACAACAAGGGGGGACTCTCCACCCTCATGATCCACAACGTGTTCTCTGCCTACATTCGACTCGACGACATGGCAATTTTCGGTGGCGATAGAAAATTGGCCATGTTCACGGGAGGAGGCATACTCCATTCCCAAGGCGTTCCATTCAGGCTTATCAATAACAAACCCTTGAATAAATTGCTCACGAAGGCGAGAGGAGCTGTCGTAGAATGGATCCCATTCGCTTTGCAGGGACAAGGACAAGACGGTTCTGTCGAGGGCCAGGCCTCCAGCGAATCCAGCGACGAAGAATGGAATGTAGGAAGGCGGGATCTCGGCAAAGCGTTCCTCAGAAACCACGACCAGTTCATCTCCCTTTGCGAGTCCTCGCTCGGAAGGTCTGGATGGCCTTCATGCGACTCCGCCGTTGTTGACTGTTGACCATAGACACTGATATACCGTGGGTCCAATAGGTCTGGAGATCCATCCCGACAACGAATTCTTGCGCCTATCCGAGGCTGCCCTTGCATAAACAAATTGGCCCTCCTTGATTCTGGTGTTAATGATCTGTCCTCCTCAAACTAACAGTTGCAAGTGTCTATCCGGAAAGCAAGAAAATTGCATGTTGTATACGTACAATGAGAGCTTTGATATATGACAATGTAACGATACAATCCAATAGTAATCCAATGATACAGCAGGAGAACCACATAGATAGGAATATGTCCGCGGAGAACGAGGTGGTTCGGGTAATTATCACGTCCGCGTAAAAACGTGTGTGGTGGCGGAAATAGAGAGCATTAAGCATTAAGCTCAAGTAAGAGACCATAGAGGAGGTTTTATGGCCGCGACGGCAGTGGTGATGTGTCGTGTTGTGATAATCGTCGTGAGTTGATGACAGCGCAAGGATGTTTGGATTGCATAAATCAAGCAATAAATGAAGAAAGCAGTCGCCAGATGTTAGCAAGAGGAAGGTGAAGGCCATAGGAGGATAGCAGTGTGGTTGGCAGTCTAGTGGTAAGAATATCACCAACTGGACATTTAGACGCGTCCAGCGATCATTGCATACGGGCGGCCGCGAGTTGCAGCAGCGGTGGCGAGACGAAGCCTTGGAGCTGGACCGCCAGGAGATTCACGATAGGTGTACCTGGTCTCTTGTCGACGTGAGGGGGCCATGTGATGGTGCTCCCATGAATATGGTTGAACTGGTGCTGAGGGAGGCGAGGAGGGGCTAAACATCATTTGCTCGAAGGATTCATCAGTCGGGGTTGAGGGACTGGCTGGGGAGTCGGGGCTTGGGGAAGCCGGAATCTCTATATCCACCATTCTACGGAAGGTAGGGGAAGGAGGGGAAGGAGATGACGAAGGCTCAGCATCAAGGACAACGTTATCCTCCATTAGTGCATTAACGTTAGAAGGGATAATGTGGGATGATGGGGTTCCAACGACAATGGATTGGGGAGGCGCGTCGAAGGTGCCAAAACCGTGACGCGTGTCGGAAGCTGATGCAGGCGCAAAACCAGCTGAAGTTGGGCTTCTGTAACCAGAGGAAATGTAGACAGGGATGACGCGTTCAGAGCCGTCCGGCTCGGTGATAGTACGTCTTCCACTAACGTGCTCCCATTGAGAGGATGTTGCACCTGCGGTCAGGAAGCGATCCTGCCAGTCTCCAGAGGTAATGGGTTGGACAGGTGCTGAGTTGGGTCGTTCGAAAGAGGGAGGCTCAACGACGCTGACAGTGACAGGGTTTGCGGCATCGCGTTGCTGCAGTTCTTCGAGCTCACGCTGGTATTCGGGAGTGTCAGTGAAGACCTCCCGTTCAGCGTCGACAAAGAACTCGTTGGAATCAGGGTCAAAAGGGTTCCATCTGCTCCAGGTAGTGTATGTGGCGACTTGGGGTTCGGTTCTAATAGGTGCTGCTGAAGCATACTTTTGAGAAAAGAGCGCACGTCCCATCGTTGAGGGTTTTTATGAGAAATGCTTTCTAGAAGCTTTTAGGGGGGTATTTAAAGAAGAGAAGGGGGTATTAGGATTATACAGAACCAAGATGATGGGCGAAGAAGGAAGATGATCCTTTCTGTTGCTAGCAGTCAAAAGTGCAATTTGAGTGGCGCTTAGTCAGCCTCCACCGCCACTGACCATTGTTGCACAGCCTCCCGGATCCCGACGGTTTCGCCAGGTACAGACGTTTCTACCTCGATCTCATCGTTAAACGTGTATTTACGCCTAAAACCACTCTTTCATCTTAACTTTGGGTCGTTTGTAGAGAATATTACTTGACGAACACCGTAAGAAAGCCCGACAAAGATTGCAAATCCTTGTGGAGATGTTGAGCATTCATTACGATCATGGAATTTCAAGTTGAGTCAACGCACAACCATGAACAACACTTTCTTTTTCCATTCTAGCGTCTGATGGACTGAAGAGTAGTAAATAGCAGTGGAGAGAGGCGATGGAGATCACTGCCATGAGGCGGCATGAGGCGTCCTTTTCCTGAGCCAGACCCGTCCTTTCTTAAATTCTTTGAGCTGACCCACGTGGCTTACGCAATCAGGCTGCTGTGGTTGCACCGTGATTGCCTTTTTGGCGCGAATGACGCCGTTGGTAGCCTGCTTGCGCTGCGCTGAACCCTCTCAACTTTTACGACCACCGTTGGTAGCAGCTGCTTGAGGATGCAAGATACTCATACAACGGAGGCTACTACAGAGAGCCCCACGCTGAAGTCCCCACCGACAAGATTGGCGTCTATCGATTCAGCTACCATTTCAGATCCCTGGCGCGATGCAGCTGATTCTGACAAGGAGAAGGAGCCACTCGAGGAGACAGAGAAAGAACTACATACCCCCGACCCCAATACACTAGACTCATCACTAACTAGTGGACTAGAATCTCTCTCAATGTCAACTGATTCGGAACCCGAACCCAAGCTTCCTGTCCCGAAAGATGTGCTGAACGAGTTTGATCCATTGGCGAACTCAGAGGAACAATTGGCTAAGGCAGCATGGGAAACGGCTGAAGCTCATCCGCCGCCACCTCCAAAGACGCCACCACCTCAAGAAATCCCTCCTGCGCCACCTGTCAAAGACCTTTTGGTGTCTCCACCCGAGTCACCAACGTCCGCCACCCTTAGCCCATCGTCCACATTTCCATCTTTTTCATCCTTCGCAAAGGGCTTCACATTACCGGGACTAGGAAAGCCTAGGCCATTGTCCTTGGATGCCGCTAAACCAGTACCATCACCAGCCACACTATCATCTCTCGCAGCTCAGCAGGAGGAAGCTCGTCGGACACCTGAGCCGCCTTCCTCTAGGGCTGTTACACCCAGTACATCCTCCGCACCTCCTCAGACTGGATCAGAAGCAGCCTCCCCACATCTAGAAAATAAACAAGATGGAGAGATACCCTTCGATTTCCAGAAGTTCCTAGATCAGATGAAGAGCAGAAATGCAGAACCAGTATCCAAGTATCTTCGATCGTGAGTCTTTCAGAGATTCCAAATTTCAATGGATAACTCATTTGATGTCCAAGGTTCTTGAGCAATTTCGCAAAACGTACATTCACCGTGAATGACCAGATCAAGATTATTAATGACTTTCTGAATGTTGGTTCTTGTCACTCAGAGTCGGGACAAATAAGCTGATTCTCTGTAGTTCATTGCTGAACAAATGCGGGCCTGTGATGTCTGGAAGAACGCTTCTGAAGCCGAATTCGACAATGCCATGGAAGGCATGGAGAAATTGGTTATGAATAGGCTATATGATTTGTGGGTTGCGATACTTCCTCGATCCGCCCAGGTTCTGACTCTCTACCGTTCAGTACATTCACTCCCCAAGTAGTGCATGCCATCCCCCCAAGGCCAATAACAACAGACGACCTGGAACGTGATAGGATACTATCACAACGGATTGGCTTATTCGGATGGATACAAGAGAAGCACCTAGATATACCCGCAGAGGAAGAAGGGTCGGGGTTCATGATGTTTGCACAACAAGGTTTGTGGCGAAGCCCCGCTTTTATGAACTATATGCGACTTACACACCAATCATCAGAGCTGTTGAAAGTGAACCACTACAAGGCACCTCGGGATAAGCTAATTTGCATACTGAACTGCTGTAAAGTCATTTATGGTAAGATTCAACATCGGCTTCTCACAGTCAGCACGCTGATAAATTCCCGAAGGCATGCTGCGACATCTGAAGATAGAGGAGGGAGCTGATTCATTTCTACCGATACTAATATTTGTGGTGCTCAAGGCCAATCCGGACCATTTGCTATCGAACGTTGAGTAAGCCTGGCCCTGCATCTTATCGCGACAGAAAGCTGACTACCCTCCCAGGTTCATCAACCGGTTCAGAAATCCAGCAAAGCTGCAGAGTGAAGCAGGATACTATCTATCCAGTTTGGTAGGTCCCACATTCATCTCTAGCAGGGCTTGAACTGATCCGTCTTGCAGATGGGTGCTGTTTCTTTCATAGAGACTATGGACCATACATCCCTGTCCAACATTTCACAAGAAGAGTTTGAGAAGTAAGTTATTTAGCATAATTTCCTTACTCCTTGAGACTGACAGTATACAATAGCAACGTCGAAGAGGCGATACAAACATTACCATTCGAGGATCCATCTTCACCTTTGATGCGACACAGCGTGGTCGACGTACACGGCATCGTTCATCCAGCATCCCCTCAGCATGCTGGAGAAGAATCCGCACAACCCCTTTCCCTTCCTACCCCAGCGCAAACCATAGGTGAAGACGCCAAGCGTCTGCTGCAGAAGACGGGAGATACAATTTCCAAGCCACTCAATGCCATCAGTAGAATCTTCAGCGAAGCTCTTGATGGGGCGGAAGGCAAACTGTCATATCTTCCCGGCCCATTTGCACCCTTTGAACTTGGAAGAGAACAACAACGTGCCCAAGGTGCCAGTTCGAACACTCCCGCTGTCCCTCGATGGTCACACCCTGATGGCTTGACATCACCGCAAACCGCTGATTCCTTGCAATCGCCGATTGGGCATGTGCCATTTACGCCTCAGTCTGCAGAAGGATCACAAGCTGGGTTCCAGGCGCCTTACAAACCACGCGTGCGACGTGTGCCTTCGCCATCGTTCCATTCTCCTGGAGGTTCGCCTGGTTATGCACCCGAAGAAACCCCTTCACGGCCACGACACCAGCAATCATTATCTGCTACATACCCCTCTCAACCTCCTCCACTACCACCGCGAGTGCATGCGCTCGCTGGTGAACACGCAGGAGAATCTGTTTCGAGAACGCCTACACCTGGGCTTGATCTCGCTGGTATTGAGGCTCAAATAGATGCCGCTACTGAGCACGCTGCAGCTGCTTCAAAGGAAACGCTCAAGCAGATATTCCCGCATGTTGACTCGGAAGTTATTGATTGGGTGCTCGAGGCTCAGGAAGGCGATTTAGGCAAAAGTATAGAAGCGTTATTAGAGATGAGCAGTGGTTCATAGTCTTCACATTGTATTTTTTGGCGCGCGTCAATCTCAGAGTTCCTACAACACCTAACGGGCGCTTGTGCATTTGGTGAACATTTTTCGAGCATGTGATTACGTCATCAAATGTGGTACAGAAACCCCTACCTCCCTCACGCCGTCTATTCCCTGGCGATAACCACAATTTCCATCCACATAGTCGGTAACAGACGAGCCAATGTGGAGGAGATAGCACGAGTGGACGCGAGGGCATCTATTCTCGGGTCACTGATACAACAGCTGCGGTCGGACAAGCCACCTTCGGACGACGAAGTGCAAAGGCTAAAGAACCTTGCCCGGCCTGGAGCGAAAACGGATACTGAAGAAGAAACGATGTTGTGGAAGGAAGTCTTTGGTGGTGGTAGGATGAAGACCGAAGGGCAGTTAAGCCACTGGGAGAAGGTTGAACTGGAGAAACGTACGTGACCTGCGGACTTGCAGCACCAGATTTGGAACGCTGTTTCTGATCTTGTTCTCTACCCAGTCAAACAAGAACTCGAGAAGTGAACCCGAAATCCAAGAAACGGACTCCGAGATAGGAAAGAAGAATGCATTGTGCCGCAGGAGCAAAGTGTACTGCGGTGACTCGATCAGTCCGTACTCGTGTCAGCTCGGGGGCTTATGGCACTAAAAGACTCAAAGAAAGCATCTCGGCAACACCAAGAATATCTGTACACCTAGTCTAATCACAACAGCTAATTCAACACCCTTTGATTGCTGCTCCATGTTCTCAAAGGACACGCCAAGTCACAATCATTCAGTCCCCGTATTGTCAGATACGAAAAAAAGAAACCGTGCATTTGAATACAAAGTCGTACAGCGTCAATAAACATTATGGAAGGTTGGAAGCATTTATGCCTCTGGTCTTAAGTGATGTACCTATAACCGCTCCAGTTGTCGCCCTTTTCTCTCTTGGCGTCCGCGATGGTGGGGAAGCGTCCGTTCTTCTCGTTCTTGCCCTCAGCACTCTCATCTCCGATCAGCTCATCTCGCTCGCCACGCTCACGTCGGGCATTCTCGCGCTTGAGGGCAAAGTGGTAGAAGAGGGAGCTGATAATGCCGAGTCCAATGTACATGAGCACCAACCCATGACCTGTAAGAGCATCATATGAGATCAGTGGCTATTAGTAGCATGTGCTCTAAAAGCTTACCGAGACGGTACCAGGGCTTGTCTTTGGCACGGTACTGTAAAACAGAAGCCAATCAGTCAAAATATCAATGTGAGCGTTTGGTTCAGCTTACAATGTTGGAAGAAACTGCTCCGTTTATGTTACCGCTGCATGACCGACGGTATTAGCAACGATCTATTAGATCCAAGCGAAGAGACCTACAAGCTGATCACCATGCCCAAGGAAACGCTGCGTTTGTACGAGCCTTCAACATTGTTTGAGACCCAAGCACTACGAAAAAGGGATCAGGATGGAATCCACGGGGAGGAAAGGTTCAACATACATTGTGTTGGCTAAGAGGGGACAAGAAATCAGTACGACGGCAACGTAAGACATAGGAATCAATGCTCACGAATGATGGGGTAGATTCCGCTGGTAGACGCAATGCTCCGATCAGAATGGGAGAAATGGATGAATGGCAAAGTTGCTCACCAAGTAGCCAGGAAGACTGCGAAGTAGGATAGGGCAGGGCTTCTAGAACAAATGAGGATGATGTAGGCAGCTGCGCCAAGGCTGAGAAAAGCACTGTATGTATCACGCATTTAGCCTCCGAAATGGCGAAACCAGTGGACGATCGGGGACCTACAGGTTAAAGTAACCTCGGTAACCCCATCTATCCGCAGAGAAGCCGACGGCGATGGTGACAATGCCAGCGAAAGCATAAACGGGGACCGTCATCAAATTAGCACCTGTCGAGGTAAACCCGAGCTACGAAGATCATCATAAGTCTCGGAGTCCGGACAAGCGGCTTGCCAAGTAACACGGAAGCTAACCTGGTTGATGATAGTAGGTAAGAAGAGGGAGAAAGCATAGAGGGGTGCATCAGCTCCGACGTAGATGACCACTGTAGTAGACCAAGGTCAGAAGACGCAGAGTTTGGTGTCAAAGGGAAACGTACTTCCAACCCAGGTCTTCCAGTCACTCAAACTTTGCCAGATGTATTTCCACCTAAGGGCCTCGCCAGCGGCGCTGAACTGATCATCGCTCTGCAGCCTTCGGACGACGAGAGTACGCTCCTCCTCAGTCAAGAACTTGGCGGTGTCAGGGAAATCTTGAATAATCCAGAAGGATGCAACGCCAGCTAAAACAGTAGCAAGACCCTCAAGGACTGCAAGGCAAGGTTCAACGATATGCTCGGCAACCTGCTAAATAAATCTTACTGAAAATCCACGCCCAACCGGGTTTGCCACCGATGCCATCCATGTTGGAGATGGCAGCCGCGAGTAAGCCACCGAATGCACCGGATACACTG
Organism: Clitopilus hobsonii; assembly: GCA_015708445.2. Classification (NCBI taxonomy): domain Eukaryota; kingdom Fungi; phylum Basidiomycota; class Agaricomycetes; order Agaricales; family Entolomataceae; genus Clitopilus; species Clitopilus hobsonii. Next base: position 2,169,236 of record CP068000.1, on the reverse strand, counting down.
GCAGCAGTGAAGAAGATCGCAGCACGGATGCCGAATTCGGAGCGCTTGTACCAGCTATTCGTACACGTCAGGACAAGTACCATCATGTGTATCAAGAAATACGCACCAGGAGAGATAGTAATTGACACCAGGGAATAGACCAGCTTCAAAGACACCGAGCAACCAACGCATGCCCATCAAACCGCTGAAGTCTTTCACAACACCTTGCAAGGTCTGTAGGTGATCTTTAGCACAACATTGGAGATATGAGCAAAGCCAAGCATACCATTGCTACACCCCACAGGAACATCAACAATGAAAGCCAAACTGAGGGTCGCAGACGTTTCAGGAAGATATTTGAAGGGACTTCGAAGAGTGCATAGCTGAAGAAGAAGATCTGTAGGTCGAGACAGTCAAGCTCGTCAGCATGACGCATGTCATATTCGGGAATGATAGTTCTCACAGTTAAACTCAGGAGGTATTGGGTATCAGAGAGGTGGAGGTCGTTCGTCAAGTGATATAACTTTGCGCTAAACACGATCCTTCAGCGTGAGAGTTTCTGCATAGGTGGCGGGAAGGGCTTACTTTCCGATACTGGTGCGGTCAAGGAAGGATAACAAGTACAGCAGAGATAACCACGGGATCAATGCCCAGTCAATCTTTCGAAGGAGGAGCTTCTCATCAATGTGAGAACAGTCGATATGTTCGTTATAAAGGCCAGCACCCTTCTTCAGGTCGATAGAGGCCGCCTCCTTGTCGGAAAAGCGGTCTGAATGGGAGGATGTATCAGCCATGGTGGTGTCGCCCGAGTAAGGAAGGCTCCCAGGATAGAAAGGCGCATGAAGTGCGTCTAGATATAGGGAGCCGGAGATAGCCCGATGAAGATTTAGCCGTCATAAGCGCCGACCACATAAGCTGGGGCCCCGGGGGGTAACGAGGAACGGTCCCTGGTGATACAAGTGATACTTACACCATCCCATGATCCTGAACATAGATCAGCATGCGAAATGAAGTCTTGGCCCTGGAGCTCTGAGGTCCCGGAAGCCGTCGCTTGCCGTGCTTAGGATTCCCACTACAGGCCTCAAGGTAGCTTTTGTCAAGTGTCCATCAACGGATTCATTGGACAAGAAAAGATAGCTCGGATCGTAAGCTGAACCCAGGTGAGCCCATGGTCGCCGGCATATCTTGGATTCCTCTGTCGAATTCTACGCCGGACTCAACACCTTAGAACCGATTTTGAGCGCGATGAATTGACGTACGAATTTAACTCCTATGGTTGATGTCATGTGTGCTGGAGAGCCAAAATTACCATCAACATAGCCACACCACCAATCTCGCTCAAGAAAAGCGTAGCTTCCAGTGCCCAGTGATACTCCTGAGATATCTATCAAGGTCGAGATCTGGCGGGAGCTGAGAGATAAATATCTGTTTTATCATCAAAGGCACCGGAAAAGGTCGAGAAAAGGCAGTAAATTTGTCTCGAAATGCTTTTTTCAAGCTGGTACTTGAAACACGATGGGGGCTAGGCCGGCGGTGAGTTGAACCTTGATCAGCCATGTGAACAGAATCCCAAGCTGGTGGCTTTTGGTGGCGCGTGGTTCTTCGTCAAATCCTCAAGAACCGTTTACCCAGAGGATTAAACAACGATGACGGGAGGACACCAATGACCTGCATAGCGATAAGAGTGCCAGAAGGAGTTATCGCCTATGGACGCGATGGACACGGTCCGGTTGAATTTTTTCGTGGAATGGTCATGGATCTTGGTGGGATCGCAACGAGAATTTAGAGGGTGCCTCAGAGAATAAACGACGCCAACTCACCCCAAAAATGCGTAGAGCGATCCAGGCAGACGATTCTGAACGCGTCAACCCTTCAGCCAAGGTGGAAACAGAGTGGAGAACAAGCGCTAAGTCTGGTAGCTCCATCCCATTCAATTCGACCAATCATTCTCCCACCAAAAGTCAGCCACATTCGATCGTCGAATGGAACGTCGGATATGAGGAATTACCTGTCATCCAGAGCCGCTGATAAACTGAATCCGAGTCGCAATTGATTCTGGATGTCTGAACCGTCGGACGGTGATATCGACCTTTCAAGTTATGAAACTCATGATTGGTGGATAACGATGTAGGTGCAAGGTAGAGACACAACGAAAAAGCTTTGGTCAACTTGCCATCTCCGAGAACGGAGTTACACTCTGTTACTCTGGCACGAAAGGTTCGCCGTCTGTTGATGCTGAACAGCGCCGATAAGTAGCTAGGGTTGGCCCCGTTGATGTGGGTTAGGATGCGAGTCAACTCAGCCAGCTTACTCGGTGTCCCCAAGAACTTGACAGAGAGAGTAGAAGTTGTCGTTCTCTAAGGACTTTCGCTTATAGTTCAGAGGCTTCGGAAGGAGGGCGAACGAAGAATTAAGGGTTCATGAGCATTGATAACTTTATCAAACCTTAGCATCTAGTTAGAATATGTAGTAAGTGCACGGAATCAAAATCGAACTAGAGAGGTACGATCAGTCTTGCAACTTATGTGGTATGCATCGATCAAGACACTTACTGAGACTTCAGCTCGACAGCTTATTAGGTGGCGTATCTATAACCGCTCCAATTATCTCCTTTGTCCCTCTTAGCTTCCTGGATAGTAGCGTAGCGGCCGTTCTTCTCGCTCTTGCCTTCATTGTTCTGGCCATCGATGATTTCATCTCGTTCCCCACGATCTCTCCTGGCGTTCTCGGCCTTCAGAAGGAAGTGGTACAATGTCGATGAGAGGATGCCGAGGCAGATGTACATGATGACGAGACCTGCAGAAAGGAGGATCAGAAACACGAGCATTCCAGGAGGGCTACATGCTACACACCATGTCCAAGTTTATACCATGGCTTGTCTTGAGCTCGGTACTGAACAGGTCATCAAAGTTCAGTTATTCGTTCAAGCACAATTTCAATCGATCAGACTTACGATATTAGAGGCAACAGCACCGTTGAGGTTGCCGCTGAAAGGATGGATTAGACAAGGATTGAGTGGTCTAAACATGTCACACTCACAAACTGATGACCATGCCGAGAGTGACACTACGTTTATACGATCCCTCGACATTGTTGGATACCCAAGCGCTATGAGTTTTGTAAGATCGATGTCTCTGTATCTGGAGGGAGTGACTCACATAGTGTTGGCTATTGTGGACAATGTGAACAATGTCAGAGGGAGCTACAACAGTCTGGAACTGGTTTGACTTACGGATGAGAGGGTAGATCCCACTGGAGTTGTGTGAGTGCGGTGTCGGTAAAAACAAAGAACCATGCTCACCATGTACCCAGGAACACAGCAAAGTATGATACGGCCGGTTTTCTGGAGAGGATAAGGATGATGTACCCGGCAAGACCAAGGAATAGGAAGCCACTGAGAATGTTCAGTCAGATAAGTGGATGAAAGTCGTTTGCGAGTTTGGCCTACATGTTGAATAACCCTCGATGTTGACGATACTTGTCCGCGAGGAATCCAACTATGATCGTGATGATGCCTGCAAAGACATAAACAGGGACTGTCAACAAGTTGGCTTTGATGGCGGTATATCCAAGCTGGCAAGCTACTGTGAGCAAATGCATCGACACGATACGACAGAGTTCCAGTACCTGAGAAATAATAGTTGGAAGGAACAACGAGAATGCCCAAAGAGGTGCGTCGCATCCGATGAAGACGATCACTGTCAGAAATTCAGTGGATTGGCCGTGGGTAGCAAAGCTGTGGTACGCACTAGAAAGCCAGGTCTTCCAGTCCTTGAGGCTTTGGACAATGTATTTGGCTTTGAAAGGTTCGCCAGCGGCGCTGAACTGATCATCTCCTTGTAGGCGCCTGATCACGACAGTCCTTTCCGCTTCTGAAAGGAATTTGGCGGTATCCGGGAAGTCCTGGATGATAAAGAACGACATGGCGCCGACTACGACGGTGACCAATCCCTCGATAACTGCGAACTAGGCGTCAGGCTCTGTCAGACACGTGGAGGGGCAGCAGTGAACATACTGAAGATCCAAGCCCATCCAGGCCTGCCTCCGACACCGTCCAGCTTGGAAAGTCCGACCTAGTACAGCTCAGTATTTTACTTTCAACTTGAGATTTAATTGAATTACTCACAGCAAGGACGCCTCCGAAAGCACCGGATACACTGGCCGCAGTGAAGAAAATGGCTGCTCGGATACCGAACTCCGAGCGCTTGTACCAACTGAATGGATGGAAGAATAAATAACCGGAAACTCGATCGATCGAGGAAATATATACCATGACAGATAATAGTTGACACCCGGGAACAAGCCTGCCTCGGTCAGTCCGAGGAAGAATCGTAGCGCTAGGGCGAGCGTGTGAGCACCGCAGCGCATCGAATAGAAACATCGCATACCTAGCAACCCTGCGTCATTCTTGACAATTCCTTGAAGAGTCTGTAGATAAAGGCTGACACTCAGAAACCTTTCAGCATTGATAGGAAGCGACAATACCATAACCACGCCCCAGAGAAAGACAAGGAGAGAAATCCAGATGGAGGGTCGTAGTTTCTTCAGGAAGATGTTGGATGGAACTTCGAATAGTCCATAGCTGAAGAAGAATATCTAGTCGATGGACGTCAGTCCACCGCAGCCTCCGAGGTCAATGAAAACACACCGTAAGGGCAATGTTGTACTGAGCATCGGTGATGTGCAAGTCCTTGGTGAGCCCGAATAACTAGAATTAAAATTTAGTTCGGGTCGAATTCACCTGTACAACTTGAAGAGCTAACCTTGGCACTGTAGAATGGTTAGAACATAAAGAAAAGTAGTAAAGAAGAGTGAACTAACTTTCCAATACTCGTTCTATCCAGGAAGCTCAGAAGGTATACCAGAGACAACCATGGAATCAGGACGAGGTCGACCTTGCGCATCAATTTGCGTTCGTCGACCTCGCTGACGTCGATTTCTGGGTTGAAGACATCGACCACTCTCTCCTCGACGATAACTTTCTCTTTGTCAGAGAAGTTGGAAAAGGACGTGGATGAGCCAGTAGAGGGAGTCTTCATGGTAGACCAGAATCCTGCTGAAACAAGTCGCAAATGGATCGGTATTTATACACACGAGATGCCCTCGTCCTTCGCTGATATGTTTGCAGACAATCAGATTTGGCCGGAGTAGGAAATGTATGGGTTGTGCCCGCTAAGGAGCAGCGGGGCCAGAGTCGAAAACATGGTAGTGGTAGGAAACTCTCGAGGAGGGTGGTGCCTCTCCGTTCATCCCCGAATCCAGCGAGTTATTCTCCTCGATCCAGATTTAATCAGCCTACTAGGGAAGCACGTCGGGCCCCGCTCGTTCTCCAAGCGAGTGAATGCACGAGAAGATCGAATCATGAAGGGAAGGATGTTACGCTTCAGGGTGGAGGAGCATCCATAAGGAGAACCACCTTATCTGTAAGGGACGTCTTTCCATGAGATGATATGTTTGAATGGGGCCGAGCCAATAACAACCTTTGGCTGCTATGGACTGGGATCTTCTGCTATCTGGTCGGATATCAAGAAGCCCACATTCCTTCGAAGAGTGCGTCCCCTGCCGTCGCTGTTTTCCTACCAATGGTCGGCGTAATGACTACCTAGTAGATAAGCGAGTTCGATATGAGCAAAGATTGTCTTCGCGAGAAAACAAGAGCCAGTAATTACCTAGCCGCTGAATTAGACGCACTTCATGGGACAAATTAGGGACAATGGCCAACACCACCCAGTAATAGGCTTGGCATTACAACGGTACATTCATCTTCGTCGTATACAGGGCCGCTCACTTTGATGCTCGGAGCGTGGCGGTGGAGGATAAGGATTCTTATCCTTATCTATAGCCCAACACAGAGAGCACCTTGCTTCTTTCAAACTTGTGGCTGTGACATTGATGAAGGGCCACAGTGATTGCTGTTGAGGTGAGAAATAAACCGACACATGCACTTTTCATCGTGCCTTCGTGGCACGAAGTAGATAGGATTGTTGGACTTCTTCGAGATTGAACACCCAGATGATCAATGAAGAGCAAGCTTGAATTGTTTCCAGTCGCAGGCGCTGTAATTCTGACTCGGAAGTAATCCTGAAACCCCATATTCAGTCCGTTCGGGGACTCTTTATATAGACCGAAAGCCCAAGTAGTGATTCGTGGTCCATTCCAATAGCTATGAGGTGAATTCATGTGGCCAGCTATGCAGAGTGGTCCATTTTCCAGTGCGAAGTCGTCGAGGTACAACTGGTTCAGACTCGGAGACTTGGAGACTTCACGTTGTACCCGTGTTGTTCCATGTTTGGTTGGGACTGTCGGCATTCGGGATCGATAAATCCGACGAACTCTAAACTCTATTGCAGCATGGTGCATCATGGTGAATTTCGAAAGAAACCTTTTCCATTGCTAGATTGCTCAGGCTCTCGATGGGATATGAAGCTTGTGTCCTCGCTTCTGTTCATGACGGGAAAGCTCCTGCGGTCTGAGCAGGCCGCTTGAAATCAGGTCTTGTCTGTCAATGCTTCCTCTCATGCTGGTAAAGATCACATTCCTTAGCTTGGCATATAACGAGTTCAGGTTGTGTCTTTGTGAGCCTCTACCCCCACATCTACTTGATCATCAGTCGTTCCCTATCACGGCGCCCGGTACCTGCCTCTGCCGCTGAGGACAGCTGCCAGAGCAACTGACATCGGCATACTAAACGATCACTTGCCACACCAGCACAGCTGCGGTAGCTGGCGCCGCTGGCGTATGGTCAATCTTGTCTCTTCGAGTGGGGTTTGCTTTGGGAAAATACCACATCGAAGTTGACTCCTCACAAGAACCTGATAATGTATGTATGCTTGAGTGGTTAAATCCCACTCAAAGGATTAGGGATCCCAAGGTAGCTGCGGCAGAGGATTCCGCTTGTGCAATCCTGCGATTCCCCATCATCGATCGTTAGCTTGCGCTTGGTGTATCGAGGTCATCCGACGGCCTCTTTACTGGTGAGGAATATTCTAAGGAATCTTTGACAACGCTTGACGTTGTGCCTCTGGAGGCCGTCTTGACCCTTGAAGGCACTTCATTTCGGTAAACCTCCACTCCTCTCGGCTAGGAGCCTTCTGATCTTGCCAGTCATACTTGGGCTGCCGCCGCTGAAAGAAGCCGTAGCCTTACCGCGGATTCGCGTGCTGCATCTATTAGGTTTCTCTTCCCATCATGACGCGCATGTACACTTGAAGCACACGGCACTGGCATTCGTAGTGTGACGATTGTTATGCGATCTTCAATTCTGCAATGAGGTCGAGGAGATGTGGATTCTCAATATCGTCCCTCAACTCTGGCGAGCAAGCAATGTATTCCTTGCATGTGTCAAGGTGCAAATCCGTGTAGATTTTCGGCCACAGGCCGTATCTGCGTCCAAGTATCGGGCGGTATGGGAAGGGGGTGATTTCGTTTGATTACTGCAATGCATTACACTGGCTTTAGTATGATACAAGTACAGCGGACGGGGGACGTATAGATAAAGAAGATATGTACATGAACGGTGTATAGAATATGAGTGGGAAAAAATGGGATGCCTTCATTAGTGTATCATGACGGGGTGACGAGAAGATCCAGATTGCAGAGAATAAACTACAATGAGTATGGGTGCAAACCTCTCAACCGACGAACAAAATCGAAAAAAAGTCCAGAAAACCATCAACAAGACTGGAACTCCAAGAAATCGAAGTTGCACAATATAGAAAAGATTGTCTGTGGGGATGATTGGAAAGGGTCACAGACATTGGGACGCCAATGTGGAACTAGCGTAGTGGGTCGGACCACGCGAAGCGAGCCATCTCAATGACGCGTGAATGAGGTACGTAGCAGGTGGGTGGCCTATATCTAGCTGGCGAGCGAAGTCAGTGAGGAAGTAAATATCCACTTCTCAAAGATGCTTACCACAAGATCCGCGCCGCCACATACATACTTAGCACCTCAAGCGTCATGCCTACTCTCTCCGCCAACAGCTTGTCGTTGATCAAGCTGATCCCTTGACCAGAGACCCAAGAATGCACCCGCATTGCTGACCATTTCCACTGCTTTCCCGACGATCCCATCATGGGTAGGTGACCCAGGAGGGCTGGTGTAGCTCCTTCGCCGACTTGTAATCATGATTGACGGCGGGGTTGCAGGTTTGGTATTGTTGAAAACCACACTTTCGCCTGCACTGTTTAGCGACGAAGATGAAGGCCTGATAGTGGACGTGGAAGTGGAGGTCGAGTTTGAGTTCGAGGGAGAGATAGGTGGACTTCTTGTCTTCAACTTTGCTGTTGCCTCTGCTGCCGATGATGAGCGGGTGGCTGAGTTCACTTTGACTGCTGAAGTCGTAGTGCTCTCGATAGGGGCAGCAATGTGCGGTGCAGGCACTGCGATCGGAGGCCTGTGAGCAGACCCAGTCCTCGTATGTGCTCGAGCGGGACTTGATTCTGATGCTCGTCGAGGTGAGCTCGGTGGCACATCATTGACAATTCGAGGCATCTTCAGCGAAACAACAGGCGAATTAGATGGCGTCGGGTTGTGGGTCCGCTGCATTTCCGCATCATGTCGGTAGGTTGAGTCCGCAGACGATGTCAGCGACGATGCAACAGTGTCAAGTAGCTCGTCCATAGATGGGGGTTGATAAGCTGGGATGGGAACAGGTGCGGCTGGAATGGTGGGAGTTGCGGATGGGCTGGAAAGTGAGTGCTTCTCTTCTTCATCTCCAAAAAGTGTTGGGGAGGAAACAGGTGTATGGAAGCCAAGCACAGTAGCTGCAGAGCTCGAGCTTGTATTACTAGCTGACGAAGACGAAGATTCTGTACTTGTCAAAGGAGGGCGTTCAGGTGCGTGTCCTTCGCTTGTTGGCCCTTCCTTGACCGTCGAGCCGGAGCCAGATCCGGATGTCACACTCGAGTTGGTCGGAGAAGTCACCCGGTCGTCCTTTCCAGAAGGTTCGGACGTGGTCGAGGATGATGGGGATATTGATGGAGGGGGAGGCAACACTGAGTCGATACTCCTACCCATTCGTTCCTTCTCTCTCTCCCTCGTGGCAGCCATATCCTCTGGGCTCAGAGAATGGTTCAATCTCTTCGTTCCAGATCGATCGCGGCCTCTCTCCCTACCAACGCCACTTGGCGACACATTGGCACTTCCTGGGCTGTAGCTCCAACTTGATCCTGCACTCCTTCGATCACCCTCCCTATCCCTGTCTCGGCCTCTGCCACCACTGTATGCACCACCAGCGGCACCGAAGTCAATTCCAGACGTGGGGGTGCTGCCAGTCGGGTCCGGGCTAAGGCTGCTGTTCACTGACGAACTTTGTCCGCTTCCGTCCCTTGAGCTGCTCCAGGAATTCGAATGCAGGTTCCGCGAATTAGATCTCCCTCTGGACTCGGTGCTGCGCCCCCTGGTTCTCGAACTAGAACCAGAATTGTCGCGTCCAGAGGTAGACCGAGATGGTACCGGAGCTGCAGGTACTGATGCAACACCAGAGTATGAGGAAGATCGCTGGATCGACGATGGGTGGGGAGGTGAAAGTAACCCTCCTTTGGTTGGAGAGGTTGACAACTCGTGTTGAATTGAAGGAAGCATGTTAGGTGATGGCGTCCGACTTCTGGATCTTGACCTAGACCTCCTTTCATCGCCTTGGCCGCTCCCTACCCCGCCAGTGCCAAAGGAGGATGAGTATGACTCTGATCGCTTGAGTCTACCATCCGAGCTGGCATTAGCAGAAGGTAATGTGACATCACCCGTGCTCGCAGTCCTCCTCACGACAACGCTTGGAACCGCGTATGACCGTGACTCGGGAAGCAATGTATCCTCTACCATCTCCACCTCACCATCAACATTGTCGGTGTCACCACCTACGCTGAAGATCTTCCTACCCTTCTTGCGGCCTCCAGCACCCCTATGGGCAGCACTGTACTCGATGGCTTTCCCGATATCATCCTCGGGATCCTCCAAGATTTCTCGGGAGTTGTTCTTCCTCACGAGCTGTGCGTTGACAGCGCCCCAACTTGGCGGAGGAACATAGACGAGTTCGACAGGTGTTGAACTCGCATTATCCGAGCTAGTATTCCCGCTCCTCATCGACTCCTCCTTCATGCGATCGGGGAGCCAAGGTCCGTATTCCCCATCACTTCCTTCATCACCAAACCCTTCCGCCCATCCCTTCCCCTGATGTCCGAAGAAGTAGTCATCAAAGTCACCGCTACCTCCAGGTGCTCCATCTGCACCTCCAGTCTTCAGTATTGTAGGGGCAATGGGGGCAATAGTGACGGAAGGAGACCGGAGGGATGAAGGTGGTATGACAGGCTTCCACCCGCCAGCGCCAGCCATCTGACGACTGTTATTGCTGCCGCTGCCGCTCCCACTTGCATTTCTACCCCGTCTTGATCCCCGACTTGTCCGACCACTATCAGATGAGGAATTGGTGCCTCTACCGGCAGGAAGATCAGGTGCATAAACAGGATAGTTTCCACCAGGTCGATAGGTACTTGTCGTGCTGTTGCTTCCTCTTCTGGTATTATTGGGTCTGATCTTCGGAGATGCGAGACCATATTCGGAATTTGAGGAAGTCGTAGAGGTGGTGGAAACAGTAGACGCAGAGGTAGACGAAGATGCAGTAGAGGATGATGAAGCAGTTGAAACCATGGAATGTGACCGAGCTGAAGGCAGCTTCTCTGACGAACGATGATCAGGTCGTTCTTCTTCAGTTCGGCTAGCTTCCGGGATAGGACCTGGGACGGCGGCAGTTATGTGTTGGTGTGGCGCAATGGGGGTTCGTTCATGTTGCTGCTCACCCCACATAGTAGAAAAATCTTCGCCGAGTTCACCGTCTTCATAGTCATCGCCTTCCTCTTCGTCCTCGTCATACCTAAAGAACGGAAATTAGTCAGAAGGGCATTCAAAGCAGCGTTGACCAGCATTTCGGAAATAGTAAGGAAACATGGCGACGGGTAGCAAGGTGGATAGCCATGCAGCCAATACCAATTTGCAATGGATACACGTTTTTCAGGCATGAATCAAGGTGCAAAAAACTGAAAAGGATCGAAAAAGGAAAATGTACTTACCCATCGTCGTATGCACCCCAGGAGTTGCGGCCCATGGCATACCTCCCCCTCCCGCCGATCCTCAATCTCATGTCGGATTCTTCCTCAATGCCGTCCATTTCATCATCCTGCGAGTCTTCGTCGTCGTCATCGTCTCTATATTCTATCCTCACAACCCTTCCTACACCATTTCTCCCTATACTCCTGCTCAGGACCTGTCTATCACCGTGATCCAAATCGATGTCCATATCCATATCTTCCGCCTCTTCATCTAGCTCTTCCAGACTTGACGGGGATGGTTGAGGTGTTTCGATAGCTATACATTGTTCCACGAATGTGTTGAATGAGATGTGCCTCTTCTTCTTACTGAGGCGCTCCTTGCCATAACCAGTGTGATGATGGCGCTTGTTTGAGTGCGGGGCGCTGTCGCTCAGAGCGACTTGACTATTACTATCAGAAGAGTTTGTCGAGCTGACAATGCCAGGATCCGTTGCACTTGACTCGGTAGCGGTTGTGGCATTTGACGCCGATCTTTGTGTGCTTTCGAAAGTATGCGAGGCGGCGGTCTGGTCAACAGATATGTCGACGGCAGAGGTATGAGGAGGAGTAACCCTAGGCGGGCTCTCTTTCCTGAATCTCCTGTCGGGGCCCCATTTAGTCACATAGGACTCAGACTTGGTATGTTGCAGCGATGGCCGTCGCCCTACAAACGCTACGCTAGGTCGCACAGGTCTGAGGGTTTCATCCGTAGGATCACGTTCGTCTTCGGAGTCGGAAGATGAGGCAGAGGGTGTGTAGCTGGGACTTGGAGGATTAAAGAAGGGAGAAGTTGAAGGTAGGTCTGAGGTTAACAACTGAGATATTGAGCGGTGCTTGAGAATTGGTTTCGTAGGTGCAGTTATGTTTGTTGTAGGTGGAATAGTCGAGGTGATAGACCCATTGGACGACGACGACTCGTCGGATGGGCGAAGGGAAGACGATGATGTCGATGGGTGGGGTCGGTGAAGAGGAGGGGGATAGTGGTCCCCCGCTGTGTGTAAAGGCCCGTAAAGCCACGTTACATCGGAGTCTTTCAACCTGTTAGACTGTCTTCAGCGGCAACCCAACGCGTTGTCCGAGTCGATGCAGCTCTTACCAGTTCAGAGTTTCAGGCGTCACAGTGCCTAAGCCATTTCTTTGTTTCCACCACGTTCTCCAGCTGGCATTCTCTAACCGTATTCCATTAGCAATTTCGTTCTTCTGTCTGGTCATGTTTCTCCAGCTCCTCCAGACGTCTTCTTCTTCCCAGTTATGTGAGAGGTAGTCCACCTGGGAACGAGGCAAAAGTGAGAGCGAGGTGTCATCTTGAGCTGGCGTATGTGTAGCATTGTAGGGTCGCGAGTCCCCAGTCGGTGGTAGGTAAGATGTGCTGGTAGTTGGAGAAGAGGGTAGGGAGGTGGATGTCCCACTGGCGTTGAGTGGATAGGAGGAGGCTGCAGCGATGAGGACAGGCAGGTAGTTTGATGTTGCGGTTGATGCCATTACTAGGTGCCGCTAGCCGTGTCCTGGTCGCTGTGTTGGAGTATCTGGAGGATGTGGTCGACAACGACCAAGCCCCTCTCTTGGTGGTCGTAGTCAATTGTTGAAAGCGAGGGAGAGAAGGTAGGACCTCTGTATTTGGTATGATTGTCCTAATTTGGATCTTCGGAACTAAACTCTCCCTCCCAATACTCTCTGCCCCGATTCCCGCGTGATTTTTCCTCCATTTCCTGTTTTGGACCCTTAACACGTGGATTTAGCGGGTGCTTAATTTTATTCACCTCTGCGTCATTTAACTCCCCGAAAACCTCTAGCAAATACAGTTTAGCCAGCAACTTCTTCGTCAGTATATTCTGGAGTTTACTGCAAAGAAAATACGACACCAAAGGACAGAAAATTGTGTTTATTTTCTCGCTAGATCTATCTTCGGAGAAATCTCCCGCTCCTCAACCCCACATCACTTCAATGGCTCTAAACACCTGGTCGGCCCGGCCATTTCTCATGTCAAATTGCTCTGTCAACTAACATTCATACCCCCTCGCGGCAATGTAGTCTTGATGCTGAATGCACATCGAGCGAGGAAGGCTCTCCGCCGGAAGGAACTCTTCTGTGAATCTCTCTTCAGCTTTCAGGTGACTCATGACGTTATGAATCGACGCACGCTACGCTCGTTTATTTCATTTCGCGGACGAAAAGTCTACCTGCAGGATTTACCCTCAAGAAAATGAAGACTTTGAACAGGGAGCCTGCAGGCACTCCTCGGATCTTCATGACATGTGCTTGCCGGGCGCTAGACCGAGCCTTGCGGGGTCCAATTCTAACCCCGTTGAGAGACCGTAAGTACCAGGTGTCCACTTCATTGTAGTATTCTGGAACATGAACTGAACATAGAGATTTGCAGCAAGAGCTTATAATCGCCGACGACTATATACCTTGCAGCTGAATCTTTGAGAGGAATATATGCAGAGGATTCTCCGCAAGGTCGGACTCAACCTCGTGCCCATACAACAGCATCGCTTATTGTCGTCTGAATTCCAGAGCTGCCACGTCTCAACTCTCGATCAATCCGGTGTGTTCAACAAATGCATCCTATACAGTTAGTGTCTGGTCGTCAAGCCGCAGCTCAGGCAATACAGGGCTCGTGCTCTGCACGGCGTCTCTCGGAAGGATCTTGCCACTTCCTCGATGGAGTAGCTCCCCACATCGTTCTGTTCTTAATGTGATTTTCTGCGAGTTTGAGTCTTCTCTCTCACATTCATATGAACGGGATGTCCCACCTTCTGGCTGTGATCCGGCTTCACGAGGGAGGGCAGAACACCCTCAGCTGGTTCCCCACTTATGCCATCATCATGATCCATCGTCGCCACACCTTCTTCTGAGCATTGGCGTCCGAACTTTTCACCATAAAAGGGACAGCTTCCCCGTCTCCATGGCTTTCATCAGCGTCACAGGAACCGTAAGTCTCGCTCCCCCAAACTTTACTTCCCTCTTCTTGTGTGGTCTTGTTTTGAACTTGCTTTATCTCTCCAGAATCTTACCAAAAATCTTGAAAGCTTGTTTGAAGTTGGCCTTCTCGAGACTTTATCTTTGGGACATAAAGTGTCAGTGTGCCTGGATGCCGTTATCTCTCCGCTGTTCTCGATTTTGAATACATTCAACGCGGGGTAATAGCTGCACTGGGCTGAGAGACGCCCATTCACCGACTTAACCCACTGGACATTCAAGCGTCCAGAAATTTGACGACAAGGGCCGGGCACCGAGCTCGAGTATTCCAACGTTAACATGAAAGACACCTGGCATGGCGCAACATCGCACTTGTCTTCGTTGATGCTACAAGTGACAGGAGGAAAGCGACGCACGTGAAGCCCAATATCGCTCAGTCAGCGTTGATTTCGGCGGAGACAAAGTGCCCATCCCCTGGCTTCTTTCACGAATGATGGAAAACAATTTGCGGCGGTGGCTTTTGCCCTAGTCTTCTCGTGTCGAGTTCACGTCTGCGACCGACGGCGTCCGATGATGTATGGATCTCATGAGCAAAAAAACGAGGCGTTCTTTCCAACCCTTTCCCCATGGTTTCGTCATTTGAACTTGATGGAAAGTACTTCGGAAGATATCATTACGACATACGGGCCCGCTCTACAAGAATAGAAGCCTACTAGTCGTTATCGCACGTGCGATAGTGAGCCAGGTGTTTCGAGGAACATAGGGAGTGCCGATGTGACCCACGCACAACTGCGTGAGGATTCAGAGACGGCAAGCGCTATCCGTGCTATCTCGACATTCGCCTCCTCTATTCAATAGCTAGCGCGACCCTTCTTGAGCTTCGCGGGACTGATCGATTCAAGCCCAAGCCAGAGTTAATTCAGGTGACCAGGGCGCCAGTTGATCGAAGATCTTGAGGAACCTGCTCAGAGTCAGCTCTCTTCAGAATCATCGATTGTCGGCCTAACGGACCGGTTCCTCTGACCAAGCCACTAAGGGGTCGCCACTGCACATTCGTCTCTCACTTATCTCGAGGTCGAGGGGCTCTACGATTTGCAAAAATCTGCCCACCATGCTGTAAAATTGCGTTTTGATGTCCTGGATAGGTTGCCTTCATTCTGTTCGGAAATACATGCTGGCACCTCAACTGAACACCTATTGTTGCCGCTGGTAATAAAAGTATAGAAAATCCTCCGAGTTGGACATGATTTAATACGAGCCTAGGCTCGACTGGCTATCCTTTGGGATGCCTGATACAAATGGATTGATATTAGTAGATCCTTCTGTTCGGAGCACTCAAAGCCGGCCGACTACTACCGACCAATCCTTTTGTATCGGAGAACATACAGCCATGGCCCATTTCGGCCGCATTTGCTCTGCCTTCATTACGAGGTAATGACCACACCACCTATTTGCAGAGTTCGCTGAACGCACTGTGATTTCTAGGACATAGATAAGCAAAGCCACGACAGCAACCTCCGCAACGGATAATCCTATTCAATGACTGCGCTCAAACGAATCTAAGGCACAAGTCATTGTCGGCTTGGCCCTTTCGGTGACAATGTCAAGTCCCAGCTGCAGAGGGCAATCTAGTGGCCCCTACCATGAGGCATTAATTTATTTGGTGACCTGCGTTCGAAATCCGTTACTGGCATATCGGCTCAGGTAGTTGCACTTTCAGCGATACACAACTCTTTGAATACTACCAATACCAAAAGGATGACTATTACATGCAAGGGTCAGTTGTTCGGTGACTAATTCAGAAACGAAGGGAAGGCTAGGGAAGGCTAGAGTCTCTTGACCGACCACCACATCACCCAGAACTCAGCCTTGGGATCCAAGGAAGCTACACTCTTTCGTTCCACCTTTGCGAGCCCTGCGATCACATCGACAGTTCCAGGCTTGAACACCCCAGACTGACCATCTGGGCCACCCAACCATACTTCCTTCCATGTTTCGGGGGAATGGCAAAACATATTCCGTCCTTCCAGTCCATTTGCTTCATGTTCCCACCTAACTCCTTTGGTAGGTAATGCGACATGCATGCCAAAAATCATGCTCCCCGGCTCGGGAGAAAGCAGGGAAGCAAGTTGACGTGCAAGAACCACCTGCCTTTCTTCGCTGAAGAGATGAAAAAAAGACGATGCGTGGATCGCAGTAAAGTGGCCTTGAAGCGGCGTCAGCGACTTGAGACCAGAAAGATTACTAGGCAGGGGTGGAGGCGATTCTGGATCACCAGAATAAAAAGGTGCCCGCGGCTCGATCATGGCTGGATCGAACGCATCTCCTGGAACGAATGTAACCGGAAATGTTTCAGCGGTGCTCTTGAAGAGTTCATGCCCACAGTCCCAGAAGTCTTTAAGGAAACCAGCTCGGTGAGCAAAGACTCTGCTTCCGAATGAACAAATTCATGCCTGAATATAAGTCGGATGCTACCGCACGATCGGCTGGCCAACCGTCTTCCACGATTTTCCGTACGTCATTGCCAACTGAACGCGGGAGAGTTCAAGAATACCGATGAATGAAGGAATTAACAACAGCCCAAAAGACATACAGCAGCACCCGATGTCAAGAAACAGCGCATTCGGACGGAACCTGAGGTCCAACGCCTTTCGGTATGCCGGTAGCTTTGAGATTTTCAGCCTGATAACTCCATAGACTCAGCTCTCAGATTAGAAAAGATATGCAAACCACACCTTAAGAAGCCGAAGCCCCTAATACAAGGGTATCCGTGGATCTGTCGCAGGGTAAGGCTGTTGCACTGATGACAGAATGAGGTGTCTTACGGCGTATGCCTTCTTTTGAACGTCCAAGATGTGCCGTTTCAAGTCCTCGCTATCATCTATTCCCGTTTGGCGCCGAAAGAATTCTAACTCCTGACCTTGGAGATCATAAAGACTTTCATCCAACTTTGCGGCAGATTCTCCCATTTTATCTTTCACCAACAAGGTGTGAGTATGCTCTTGGATCAAAAGATGGGTGCCAAATTTTCTGAAGCACAAAGCGATGGTAGAGTTGGCTTCAAAGGATGCGTTGACATATCAGCCCACAATCTTCATTCAGGTCGAGGTAGAGACTGCGGAGTCACGTTCTCGATGGTCATCAGACCTAAATCGTATAGGTCAGAGTCTCAGCCTTGTGACTTTGCCTGTGGGATCCAAACAAGGACGCTCATTACATCTGGCAATTTCTATATTGCTGGAGAACGCACTTTGAACCGGACTGTGCTGGAAAGCTTCGTACTATTCAACGCGTACTCTCGCTACGGATAACCCTCGTGCCATTGAGTCTAAGGCTCGACGAGCCTTCAAGTTGAGCCCTTTGTTCTCAAGCCGCCACGAGCTATGACCTTCACTGTGACTTGCAGAATATAGATCAATCAGATGTCCTAACTACATTGAGGAATAGCATTCTATCCGACGATATGGCCTCATATTTGTCGCTCTCCCGTGTCCTACTCTTCCCAAAGCTGGACCTCTCTTCGCAGCTTACAACGGAATAGCCCGGGTATGTATCATTATTCTGAATCCTGCCGAAACTCAATTCGTGGGACGTTGTGGGGAATCATCAGAACATCGTAAATCATGCCTACTAGATTCATACTGTCAAAGTGGCTCGAGTTCAGCTGGATCCCGGCCTCCGAGTATCACTGGCAAGAGATTCTACCCGAGTGTCTTGTTTTCCCTCCACCCATGCAAGCGATTCCACGCCCCGCCTCATGCGGTCTTCTCACAATGTCTATACCCTGGCGAAATTAACATGGCAATAGCTGGATTTGGAGTACGGAGATCGCACAAACCTGTATCACTGATTGGATAGTCTGATGGCCATTGTTATTCACCTGGAGCCCTGTGATAGAATTCCTTGTTAAAACGGAGATACGGCAGGCCATGAGAAATCCTGAGCGCAAGAACTTTGCTGTCGATCGCAGACGGCTGGAAACAAGGTCGCCTATTGACTTGCTGAGTGACATCCCGTCGCGGTAATCAGATTTCTTGGAAGCAATTTCCACCAGGTTACTTACTTGGTTGCGAATGGGAAACTAGACAGTAACCCGCGTGTCCTCAGCATGGGAGAGAAGTAGATTTGGTGGTTCTTTTCCCTTGCACCCGCGTCGAAACTACTAGGCTCAGTAGCTGTCAAGTCCGAGACTGCTCCGAGCCGGCGGCAGAAGCAGATAAAGTGACAGATGGAAGTGAAACCGTATAATATCTCGACGCGGGGGAATCTATGCACAAGGTCGCTTGATGATGCTCAGATGTACAGCTCGAGGCCATCCTGGGCCTGCAGAGTGAGACGACAACTACTAAGACAGAATCTACGTCCAGCCGGACTTGCACTTCATTATTCCGAGTATTATTTTATACACGCTCAGAGTCTAGTGACTGACCACCACATCATGAAGAATTCAGCTGAAGGGTCGCTTGATAGGTCATGCCTGTCAACCTTGATCTGACCAGCCTCAACCTTCGATGTTCCTTCACGGAATACACCTGGTTTCCCATCTTCACCGCCACCTTCCCACACCTGCTTCCACGTCTCTGGGCAATGGCAGAACATGTATCGTCCCGTATGGCTTTTGGCCTCCCACCTGGTACCTTTCTCCTGTTTTCCCCCATGCACACCAAATATCATGCTACCCGGCTCAGGCGATAGTAACGTAGCGAGCTGCTTCGCCAGAAGGTACTGTTTCTCTTCGTCAAACAGATGGAAAAAGGAGGATGCATGGATTGCCGAGACGTGTCCTTGGAGTGGGGTCAGCGAATTTAGAGCAGTCAGATCCTTGGGCCGCGGGGAGGGTTTATCCGAATCTGTAAGATAAAATGGGGCGCGAGGGGAGATAGTGCTCGGGTCAAAGGCATTTCCGGGTACAAAGCCAGCAGGGAAGCTGGAGGGTGTGCTTCTGAACAGATCATGTCCACAAGCCCAGAAGCCTTCGAAGAGATTGAGTTCATGGAAAGATATATATGGATCTCGATATCCCACACCTGCTTCCAAGTCAGACGCGATCGTATTCTGAACGGGCCAACCATCCTCGACAATCTTTCTAATGTCGTTACCAACTTCGTAAGGAGAGGAGTGAGATAGAATAACAATGCGGGATCAAGATGAATCTGACATACAACAACAGCCGATGTCAAGAAACAGGGCGTCTGGGCGTGATCTCCCCAGCTCTAGAGCTGCTGGGTATGCAGGTAACTTGGATATCTTTAGCCTAAGGCAGGAGCCTCAGTCGTTGTTCGAAGAGAATAACGAGTTCATGAACATACTGGGTAAATGCGAAGCGACGGATGCAAGGGTATCCAAAGATCTAATGCCGTATTAATGATTTCGGCAGTAGGCTCCTACGATGGCAACTTACAGCATAGGCCTTCTTCTGAGCAGCTAAGACATGCTTCTTGAGCTCAGTTTCGTCCTGTATACCAGTTTGTCGCTGGAAGAACTCGAGCTCAGCGCCCGATGTCAAATTATATAGACTGTCATCCAATTCTGGAGGACTGTTCTGTGGCGCCGGGGGTTTCTCACTGTGTCCGTCCACGGCGATAGGATCGTTCTTGTCAATCTCCGTCATGGAATTGAGGTCGCCTAGAAGCTTGATAGTATGAGAGTCAGAGAGGGCGCGTGTAGCCTAGTCTGAATGAACGTCCTGTATCATATAAGGTCGACTTACGGATAACCATCCGAACTATTTATTTTTGGCTACGAAGTTCGTAATGATCACAGTCAAATGCTCAGCAAAGGCGCTAATGTTCCACATAAAGAAAAGCCAAGAATCGTTATCAATTCAACGCAGGTACAAGTACATACACTAATATTACAGGATGGTGGTACACAAAACTAATACAGAGCTATCCGATTACGCTGATGCGATAAAGTATGGTGATACAAATGTTATACAACGTCCCGAGTGATTAAAGTCCCAGATTAAAGTAAAGTAACTGACCAGACCAACTGGAATTTGGGAATACCTGGCTTGTCCAGGTTGTCGATGCGGCGTATTGTCGCATCTACTCTCACTTTCCCTTTCCCATAGATACCCTCCCAGAGATCACGCCAACTGTCAGGTGAGTGGCAAAACATCGTGCTGTCGATCTCCTCGATCTGTTGGCCCATTTTCGGGAGACCAACATGAGAACCAAAGATGATAGACCCAGGCAAGGGTGTGAGCAAAGACGCGAGCTGCATAGCCAACGCGAGCTGTCGCTTCTTGTCGAAGAGGTGGAAGAGGTCCTTCGCGTGAATAGCTGAAACACGTCCTTGAACCGGCGTCAGCGACCTCAGTTTCTTGAGGTTCGGACGAGGAGTTGATGGTGGGCTTTTGTACGGGAGACGAGGTGCAATCATTCTGGCGTCAAAGGCATCTCCAGCGACGAACGCCGCAGGGAAGGACTCTGTGTTGCTTCCGAACAACTCGTGGCCAAAATCCCAGTAGCCTGTTCAATCGGGATGGTCAGATTGATGATACGCAGAGATGCAATCAAACACACCTTGGCGAAGGTCAGATGCTATCGTGTTCTCAACTGGCCATCCGTCAGCGACCGCTTTCCTGAGATCATTTCCGACTATGAGATGCCTCGAGTTAGCCACAGGGTAGGTCCAAATGGGAAATCATGCTTACAACAACAACCGATGTCCAGAAGGATGGCACCTTCTCTTTGGGTAGGCAAACTCAATGCTGCCTGGTAGGCGGGGTGTTTCGCGATGCCCATCCTGATGCGGAGATCATGTCAATGTGTTGGCACTTACAACAACGTGTGATGACATACCTGATAAAATTCATGAAGCGAATGCAGGGGTAACCATAGATCTGAATGGTGCGACCTCCGGTCAGGCGGCTGCAATGCGCGGAAATATAGTGCCTACATCATAAGCTTTCCTCTGGACCTCGAGGATGTGCCTCTTGAGGTCGGCTTTATCCTCGATGCCGATTTGAGCCTGGAGGAACAGAACTTCGTCTTCTGTTGGCGAATAGAAGCGGTCCTCGAGGGGAGGCTTTGTCGAGGGGTTGGAATATCGGGCTAGAATACCAAGTCTGAAGAATGAATGTTCAATGTTGACTCCAAGTCCGTTCAGAATGGAGACTACAAGGTGACTGGTTAGAGCGATGTCTGTAGATACCAGCAGGCTGAGTGCGACTTACCGAACCTGGGACGGCGAGTTATTGTGCCCGTAAAGGACATGGGCATGCTTGGGAAAGATCCCATCGTGAAGGCGTTGAGCATCATGGTAAAGGTGGGTCAGAGAAGAAAGGCGTTGTGGATGAGTCGTTATAGAGGTAAGGGAGGCAGACAGATGTTGGGCGTCAAGCCTCGGAGGATGATAAGGGAAGAGTAAACGTGGTAGTACAAGGGCGTTGGTCTGAAGGGCGGAAGGATATTGAATTCGATTACGGATTCACAAGAGATTTATAGATCATGCAAGAGAAGCAGTCCCAGGTCCTCACCGCCTATTAGCGAGTAGTGACATATCCTGTATAGTGTACCTTATACTCATGTGAGAGGGTTCTGATCCCATTTGGAATAAATGAAGTGTCATGCCCACATAGATTCACCCGACGGTCCTACGCAACGCACAACCCCATGGCAGACGGGTAAAGCGGTGGAGGGTACGATGTCCGGCTGTGTGGCACTCCGGCCACTAAAGAAGAGGGAAGGCGAGTCGCAGGAACAGGTTACTCGGACGGCACGAATGGGCATGTTAACAGGCGCTATTCAGTTGGATGCTGACTTGGCATGGCGTCTTGATGGATGCTCTGGATATGTGGTGTCGTATGTCCGTTTGGAAGGCTATTCAGCACAAATACCATCAGCAGGAGACCGGTTCAGTGTCCGATGCGTGTCCTCTGTGTGTATATAGATAGCAAATCGTTTGGATAATCCAAAATCCACAGATCTCTTAGACCACATGAAGCCTAAGATAACCAGACGCGAAGAGTCCGTAATCCCGCATGACGACGTGAAAGACGGAGAGTACCTGTTGGCATATTCTACCGGTATCACGGATCTCCGAGTTGCTCTGTCACGAAAACTTTTTTCTTGAGAATGTCATTGCCAACTTCTTGAAGCCAGGCCCACTGATCGTCTTTCGCTGGGGAACGAGGAGCATGTCGTCCATACGAGAGAGTAAGACCTGAACAAGCGAGACTTTGTCATGGTCCACTCTTGCTAAATCCGGCTCCACATCAACAGCATTCGACCCTGCATTTCTTACTCACCAGCGAGCTTGTTGCCAACGATCTGGTCGCTCTTCTTCTGCTTTGCGCTGTAGCTTTGTTTATGCCCTGGTGAGTGAGCAGGTACCACCGGTCCAGGCTTAGGCAGAGTTGACTGTAAATAACGACGAAAGGAGAATATCTGAATGGGCTGTGCCGACTCCGCATAGCGTCGCCCTGTCTTGGTACGCGTTCTTCAAGTACCTGCTGCCACCTCTAGCAAGTTATTATGCAACAGCAGTTCTTGTACAACTTCCAAACACACAATGGATTCGCGTTAGCCTTATGCCGATCACTCTCTATCTGTCTTTCTATGCTGCAACCCAAGTCGACCTCTCAATCGGCAATGTAGGCTTAACCTATCTGAACCAGGGACTCGCGGTACGTATGACCTGTTCCTCATTATCTTTACTCCATGAACTCCGCAGCTCACCGTTCCCAAGTTAGCATATGCTACGGTCGGATTCCGAGCCATACTGTGGGCTTCTCAGACACAACCGTACAAGCGCCTCCGACCAGCCACAAATCCCCAATCACAGGCGTCACAAACCGGAAAGCGCAGGCCCCTTGATTCCCGTCATGCCGTCAATGGACACACATCTCTCAATCAGCAAGAAGCATCCAGCATGACAGCGATTATGCTCGACGCGTGGGATCTCTTTGCCAACCTACGTGGTGTAGGTTGGGACTGGTCGAAAGGGCTTTACATCGCACCCGAGGATAGACCAATAGTCAATCGTGCAGCCTTCCTGACAGCAGTCTTGGGATCTTTCATTTTCGGCGTAATTACCTTCGATTTCCTACAATACTCGGTCCAGTCATTCGCACCTCTCACAGTGGGATCGACGGACGGCGGTAGCATATTCGATCCAACAATGGACCCAGCCCGAAGATACTCCCGATCTCTCGCAATGACACTCCTCGCAGGTTTCACAATCTACGTCGTCATTCAATGTGGATACGATCTATTCACCCTGCTATGTGTTGGTGTCTTCCGTCAAGCACCCTCGCTCTCCCCGCCAATTTTCAACCAACCCTGGTTAGCGACCTCCCTCCGTGAATTTTGGTCTCGAAGATGGCATCAAGCCTTCCGAGACAATTTCATTGGCCTTGGCGCGAAACCAGTTTCTCGCATCTTTGGCCGCACCTGCGGTGTACTCGGGGCGTTCTTTGTTTCGGGGGTCCTCCATGACATTGGCGTTTGGGGCATGGGCCGAGGCTCCGACTTCGTCCATGTCGGTGGATTCTTCTTAATGAATGGCATCGGAGTACTGTTAGAGGTCGGTTGGCAGAAAACTACTGGCTTTGAGGTCAGAGGTTGGCTTGGTTGGGTATGGACCCTCGGCTGGCTGTTATTTTGGGGTCAATTTCTATTTGACACATGGGCAAAGACGGGTCTTGTTGGAGGCACCTTCTTACAGCATGACCTCCGACCTTCTGTCCGTCTTTTCGGCCCGCTGAGCTAAAAATCCCTTCATATGCACTCCAGGGAATCAAGCAGCGTCGAGGGAAATGTAGCCCAACACTTTCCATGGCGTTGTCTTTCTAGATCTATATTAGGTGTACTTTGTGACATCTAATCATCTATTTACTGTTGCTAATTAGATCCTTAGAAGTTGATGCTCGTTTTAACTTATATCATTATTAGACTCTTCCCACTGTTCCGCGACGGATGATATGAAACGAGGAGTTCAATTATTCGTGGCTAGTTCCTAAGCGAGGATGCTCGACGCGTCACCAAGGATGATGTTGTCAATGAGCCGTGTTTTGTCGATCCATAATGCACCACTAAGGATGACCGGAGAGTGTACTTGTGCCCGAGTTATCTCGGGTGATATGACGTCGAAGTTATCTGAATCATTGAGCTCGACATAGTCGAGACGGATCTCGAGGCCAAGCTTCTCTGTTTCATTCCGCAAGGTTGCATGCTGCACAACTTCCATAGCCGCGCGAACGCAGTCCTTCTTCGATTTCCCGCCGTTCCAAGCGCCAGCTGCCGCCTGAAGGGCTCGATAAAGCGTCGGGGCAATCTTGCGACCGTTCTCAGAAAGGTAAACGTTCCTAGAGGAGAGAGCTAGTCCAGTGGCGGTATCTCGGGCCGTAGGAACGATATGTAGGTGTTCTGGATCTGGATGCGATAGCAGAAGATCGCGACAGAGCCGGCGGAGTAGCAGCCCCTGCTGAATGTCTTTCTGCCCAAAGTAGGCATTCGTGGGCTGTTGTGGTTGACGTTGAGTTATATTTGGGATATCATCGTAATCTTTATTGATTCGCGTACCTCGATAGCGTTGAACAGTTTAGTGACGACGGTGGCAACCCCCCTGAAAAAGGTTGGTCTACTCTGGCCTTCCATCTGGTGACCATAACCTTTGACTTCTAGGAACGTTCCTTTCTGGTCAGCGATATTTTGGGTGATCCCTGATGGGTACATTTGGTCCACAGCCGGAATGAACACGGCAGATGGTGTACGCAAAGTGGCTTGACTGGAATCCTCAAGAGGATAAGCTAGGGCTTCAAGCTTCTCCAGATCGCTTGGCAGAGTACGAGGATATGTGGCGAGGTCCTCATGTGGAGCGAACTGAGCTGGATTCACGAAAATGGACACTACGGTTAGATCATTTTCTTGAAGTGATCTTCTGACTAGATAATGCATAGAGGAGATCAAGATACCAAGCCGGTCAGAGTTCAGTAGAACCTACCGAGTGACAGATGTCCTTCGTGCAGTGCGCCCATAGTTGGTACGAAGCCGACTGACTGCCTTCTATCGCGTGCATCCTGTCGCCATTTGCGATATGATGCGAGGGTGGTGAACAACGGGATTGACGATGAAGGCAACTGGGTTGACATGTATCTGATACGAGAAGAGACAGGCCGAGCAGCAATTGCGAGATGGCGAATGACCCGTCGCATGCTTGCGATTGATCGGCGAAACCAGAGACGAAAGTGGCAAAACGCCCGATTGGGACGAGTCTCATGGCGCGCTCGTGCTCAAAGGAAAACCGACAATCGCCACATTGCTTATGGTGATTCATCATCCATGACTACACAACATCTTCGCAACAGACCAAGCGAACAATGTGCGCTTAGCTGTCCAAGTATATCTCAGCTGACCTCTACTCATCATTATCAAGACAGTGGCGGACCCGATCGGTCAGGACCTTTAAAGGAATCATGCTACCAGATATATGGTCATTTGCTATATAGAATAGTTGGATACCCAAGACCAATCCTTACATTGGTCAGATTGCATGAGTGATGCAATTGAATCACTCGACTCTAAGTTTCTGTTGCTTCTCCCATGTAGATTTCCAGCGCTCCCATTCACTTTCCCGACCACCGTCTGGAAACACTGCCCAACCATCTCGAATGCGTATCCAGGCTGAGATGGGATTCGTGATACACCAGTGTTTGATCGCGCCAAGTAGCGATTGAGGTTGATGCCTTGGTATGAGTTCAGCCAGAAAGTAGAGCAGCGTGCCGCAAACGGCTCCAATACCGGATCCCCATAATATTTGGTTCTTGTTATGGTATCCGAGGTGGTATCTGTCATATTGCTGAGCCTGAGCCTTTTCAAGGATATGGATGACGTACCTGGAATATGCGACAACTGCCCACCAAACAATTAAACAGGTGTAGACCACGGCTCGGATGGCAGCATCGAGGACTCTGCTACCGGTAGCAGAAAACCTATGAGTGAAGTACATGTGGCAGATGAGGAATGACGCGAAGTATGCCATGTATTGGCTATGGGAGGACGGGAAGCCATAGCCTGAGCCAAGACTCTCTGGGTGATATCAGCTCCAGCACTATAATAGAGACGTCAAGGTAATTACCCAGGGGTCGCTCTTGCTTGATTATACGCTTTAAGATCCAGTTGAAGCCCTCGTTGGCCCATTGACCTGCCCACATAACAATGATGAGGTATTCGCGGGTTTGCACAGCTAATGCAGCGTACGATGCCTGCGTTGGTAGGTTTTTTTTTGCTTTCACGGCTCAATTTGCGTCGAATACTAACCATGAGAAGAATGGGGCTCAGCGTAATAAACGCAAGTGCGAGCGAGAGGAAGGACGAATCGTCATCTGTTGTCAATTCAAGTGAATATACCAAAAGAAAATGAGGAAATAGGACATACAAACCACATGAGTGAGATCCAGAGAGGCCCGAGGGCCGTTCGCGGTCATCGTTGTCGTATTCGATGGGACGGCCGTGCACTGAAGGGCTTACACGCCGCACAACGGTGATTTCACGTCGGTCGCGTTCGAGAAGTTGACTCGCCGTGACACTCGTCACACAGCCCTCGCGATAATCACGCGCTGGCTGCCTCTCTACCTCGATCTTTCATGCAGACCCCACCGATTGTGCGTCCACAGCACCAAAATTCTTTTTGCCTCAAGGCATCATTTGAGTCATTTATGGCAAGAAGCTGTAATGGGCGAAGCCCCCGGTACCGCATGTCTCAGAGGCCTATGAGTGCAATAAAAGCCTCGTTGGTAGGTGACCACAGCAACACGTTCACCGTTTGACTTGCACATCCTTTCCGAGCAAGAGCGCTCATCGCAGCATGGACACTTTACTTCCAGCCCTTCAGGGTATCTTTACAGATGTCCTTGGACTCTCTGGGATGTCTTCACAGTCCAACAGTAGCGCCTTGCCATCGACCGACGCCAACAACGCAGCTGCTCAACCAGCCAGCCTACCCACGGGTCTTCTGAATATCATCACGATGCTGCTATCTTTCTCAGCCCTGAGAGACTGGCTCAAACTGATCGTGATCGGTGGCATCTTTGAGTCCTGTAGGCGTATGGGGACTCAACTCTACAACAAAATCACCAACTCCTTCTTCATCACCGCAACCTTCGACGAGGACGATGACAGCTATGGTAAGATCCCAGTCTGGTTGAGTTTGATTTAGATTATCTTAGACCAAACTCATAGATTGGGTGATGGTCTGGCTTTCCAAACAGCCTGGTTGGACCCAAGCCCGAGACCTTCAAATCACAACGAAGTCCTTTGGTCTAAGTGAGGCCGCCGTCCTCATCCCAGGCGAAGACGAGGACGCTGCAGCGCTCATTAGCGGGTCTCGCAAGTTGTCGTACATGCCATCGATGTCGACTGTCCACACTATGTGGTACAAGGGAAGATGGATGTCAGTTAATCGCAGCTCGGAGCAGTCGGGGTATTATATGCGTCGGGAAGAGCGGCTCACCCTTTGGTATGCATATTCTTGTTACTCACTGTCGTCCTTCTAACCCTTCAAAGCATGCTGACAAGATCTCACCGCCGCCTCAATGAATTACTTCTCGAGGCGAAGAAAACCTACAAAGCCGCTCAAGAGAATAACGTCTCGGTTTACGTTTCAGATATGTAGGTCCTTCCTCTTCGCACCGATGTACCTCTTGCTTAATGCTCATCAATGAACAGGCACAATGACTGGCGACATGCTTCGTCGCGTCCGAAACGTCCGCTGAGGTCTATTATCCTAGATCCTGGTATTAAGGATCTTTTGCTTGATGACGCGCGAGATTTCTTGGAGAGTAAATCTTGGTACCAAACTCGTGGCATACCGTTTCGCAGGGGCTACCTCCTTGTGAGTGATACCATCCATCTCAGCCGGCGGCTTCCTAAATTCCATACTAGTATGGTGTTCCAGGATCCGGGAAGACCAGTGTCATCCATTCCCTCGCCGGAGAATTGGGGCTTGATGTGTATATCATCACACTATCGAAGTCTGCGATGGACGACGGCGCTCTTTCGGAACTAGTTTCCAACCTTCCTGGTAGGTTTGCTCATCAGAATCGATGGCATAGACTCACTTTTCGTCACAGAAAAATGCATAGCCCTGATGGAAGACATTGACGCGGCGTTCACCCAAAGCCTCAACCGCGATTCTCCAGGATCCACGACAGCGACAACTGTTGAATCCACAGATGATACGACCAACGCCCTTAATCGATCTGCGGAGCCCCCCGGTATTTCAGCTCGTTCCGGAAGCAGGTGAGTTGTATTAATCGGAGATTGTTGCCAAATCTCACTCTCGGGATAGGGTCACTCTGAGTGGATTGCTCAATGCGTTGGACGGTGTCGGTGCACAAGAGGGTCGCATCCTCTTTGCAACCACGAACAAATACACCTCATTGGATCCCGCTTTATGCCGACCTGGTCGTATGGACATCCACATCGAGTTCAAGAACGCCAGTCAATATCAGGCTAGGGAGCTGTTCCGTTGCTTCTACCTTCCAGATGAGGGCAATGCAGCTCAGGAGGAGACCGAGAAGTCTGAGGAAGAGACTGCTGCCGAGGGAAACCGCCTATCCGAGAAAGCATCCTCAGATGCTGATTCAGTTTCCTCGTCATCGACTTTACCCTCCGGCCCCACTTTCGCTGGGAGGCGCCATACTGGCAAGTCCGTTAAGCTCTCTCTTCCCTTACTCACAAAGCTTGCGGATGAGTTTGGAGGAGCAATCCCAGATAGGGAATTCTCGATGGCCAGCCTGCAAGGGTACCTCATGGGCTATAAGACTCGTCCTTACGATGCCATTCGAGAAGTGGGAGCTTGGGTCAAAGCGAACGAGCAGAGGCCTCCCACATGAAACCACACTCCGAGATGCTTGTACCTCAACCTCCGACTTCAGGAACCCTAGGCGAGGGTGTTCCTTACGCAACTGCGGGTACTTGATGCCGCTTGGACCTCCTGACGAAGCTAGACTCTCATTGATAGGTGCTTCGGCTTGAGGCGCTGCCTTCCACTTGACAATAGACATCTCTTTCATCAACGAATATTGTAGATCACAAAAATCAATGTTGGTGGATTGCCCATGTGGCATGAATGCTCGTGATGTAAAGGCTACTTGATTTGACATAAAGGGAGAAAATGATTACATGTTTTCCGACCTATCGGACCGAGTAACCTGCGCTTCGACTTCCCGAGGGTCAAAGCATGAGCGATAGCCGAAAATATAATAAAACTCTGATTTTTCTCACGTGGGAATCTGCAACAAAGGCCAACCTTGCTTTGTCTTCAGTCACCCAGAGGTCCCACAAAGTGGATGACTTTCCGCAGGGATGGTCATGCTAGATATAAATGTTAAACGCTAAGCGAATGATGGCGGACTGGGAAATGTTAGAAATATTCAGAAATACTCTTTCCGTGGGCGAATGCATTCAACTGGGCAATTTTTCTAGACAGTGGTGCATGGAAGGACGGGATTTCCTCGTATGGGATGACCCATCAAGGGACAAGCAGCAGGCTAACCAAATGCGGGTCGCTAAAGGTTTAACATTTATTGAAAGCTAGATATTATTCTGAAGAGAGGGGTCGGACCCTCCTCTCAGACTTAGAATCTAACAGAGGCCCCATACCGTCCGAATAAGAACATTTCGTAGCCGATGTCAAGCGGCAAGCCCGGCATCGCTCGCTTAACCCTCTTTTATAACTAACATTCTAACATTCTGAAGGACGAACCCTGTGGAAAGTCATCCAGTATTACAAGCAAGCCTGATTACAAGACTGTTAGACTCGGTTATCTCACAAAGCCAGTGGGGAGCAAACTCCAGGGGCTCAAACGGGACAAAAGGGATGGGAACCGCTTAGACTCGCTTTTTTATTCTTTGAAGCGACGCGACAATCCACGCGTTCATGCCCCTATATACCATTCTACGAACTGTTTATACCGACCGTTGTAAAGGAGAATTTCCTGAATTTGCCGATGTTTGGTGGTTCATCTTCAAGTTCGAGTTACCCATTCCGGCACGCTCGCATTCCTTCCCCATACGAGGTAACTCGGTTGCCTGAGCGCTTAATTCTGATATCTCCTGATGTGTCACGCCTGACAATGCTAGCTTGCACGGCCCTGGGGTCGTCGCATTGTAATCTGCCCCATGCAGCCTTCAAGTTTACCGTTGTGACACTCATTTGAAAGGGTCTCAGAGAGATGAATTTCGGGGTGCTTACATACTCCCACCAGAATGACGGGGGAGTCTGGGTTATGACTAGATCTGGTACGATAGTACAGGAATCTGCGTCTAGAGATACCCCAGAAGGGAAAAAAAGAGTGATGATATCTGCACAGGTCTTAACAGCTTTGACGCAGTTTTGTTACACCAGTAGCCGCTTTGGCCTTCCAGCTCCTTAGCGAAGATGCGGGCCATCTGGAAATCACTGGATCCAGATATAGGCCCTCAATTGTAGCCGAGAAAGCACTCACGGCCTTGCCCACAAAGCACCAGACAATTTTTGTCGATACGATCTGGTCAAAACAGAACATAAAGGCAGGGTCGGAGTCGGAGATAAATTGGGTAAGACTGTGAACCACACTACTCGTTATATACCACTGTTCACCATTTCGACGGTCCCTGCATCTACCTCTCCCTCAGACCAAACATTTTGAGCCACACCGCTCGATTACTATCACTCCGTACAGAAAAGCAGCGTTGGCCTGCAGTTTTCCGTTTTTACAGCCACCTTACCTTCTCAAGTAGCAAATAACGACGGCTTTCTCTGTTTTCGCTCTTCTAGAACACGTACGTTCTTCTCGTTTCACTACTTTTCAAGTTCTCCGCTTTCCTTTCGAGAGGACGTAAGTCGCCACCCACCGGAGACCAGTGGCTTTACCTCTCACCTTTTGCCACTTCATTCATTCCACAACTCCACATGCCCTGGTAACTAACTAAATGCAACAGGCTACGGAATATAAGAATGTACCATCATCGGCCAAGCCCCGTTCTGACTCAGCCACTGGGAGTTACACTACTCCCCCATCTTCACAGTCGAGACCACCTCCCAACCAACATGACCTTGCGCCACTCAAGTACGCTTCTCGCCCCGCCGCATGCACATGTGCCATTCGCGTTTGGAAGCACAGTGATTGGAAACTCCGTGTCTGAGTAAGGACTGCTGTCTCGGAATTTTGATTATCATCTAACAAAGAACCGTAGTTCGCACGCGAGCGAGAAACCCACCCTACCTTCTTTCCGTGAAGCCTTTCCAGAACAGTATGTGAAAAAGGGCTTCGTATCTTTGCGTTGGGTCCTCATAATTCATTTGAGTTGTAGTACAGGACAGAACCTTCAACCCGGTCACTGGGATGGTTCACAATTCCAGACAAGGCGTGGATCCCCGCGACCATCATCGACATATAGCGGATCTCAACGCAGTTCACCTTACGCGACATCGCGGTGAGTAGCAATCAGCTCCCTTCAATTCCTTGGCTCATCTCATTCCTCAGTTCCGTCACGCCTGAGTCTATGTCAGTTGCATCTACCCGATCCCTTATGTTTTGGCTAACATCGCGCCCCGTTCAGCTATGTCTATCCACCTCAACCCCGTGCTTCTTCGCCTCTTCCTCGACTTGTCGAGCCTCTGGCGACCCTGAGAGTTAGTGGGGGTCCTCAAACAGCCCGGGTTCCATCGCGTGAGGTCCCTTCACCATCCGCTGGCCATTGTGGGTTCCAAGTGTCTGTTCCTGGCTCCAACATTCCCTCTGCAGCCGCTCCCTCGAGCACCGCGACGCCTCGCCCGGAAAATGCCCTGGTCGACGACTTCAGACAGGTCAACGATGAGCACTATCACCAAAAGCGCCGGCCAGTTCTTCGACCTGTTCAGAGACTTCCCGCAGGCGCTTCCAGCGACTGGGAACAATTTGTCCGGGAGGCTCGGGACGAGAATGGAGAATACCAACTCCAATGCATCTGGGAAGACGACGACAGTCACGCTTGTCTCTATCAGGCGGAGAAACAGGCCATGAAACGACATGTCGAGGTCACCCATATGCGAATTAAGTGAGTCTCTGAATTCGTTTGGATTCTTGCATGTTTTAATGTGATCCGCAGACCTCATAAGTGCCCCTATTGTGACAAACGCTTTGGTCAAAAGACTGCAATGAAGGTCCATCGTGCGACTCAGTAAGTTAGATTCCCCAGGATTCTGCGCTAGTCATTGATCGGGTTTCGTAGCACCGGCGAAACCCCTTTGGAATGCCGCTTCAAGTGTGGACGACACTTCAGTGACCCCGCCAGGCGTTTCAGGCATTATACGCAAGATCACAATTATGTTCCAAGGAAGCGCCATAATGTGAGTTTCTACCTTTACTTACGCTGTGACGATATCTTACACCCCTCGTAGACAAATCGCAAACGGGCCAAACTAGCAAAGGAGGCGAGAACCGCTGCTGTCGCTGCGGGATCTCCACTCTCAGAGTAACGGTCCAACAGCAATAATCGTAACCATGTCCACCAATTCTTTCCTATGATCTCTGGAGTTTCTGTTCTTGTATTTGGGATTCGTTATACCTTTTGCTTTCTTCATTGCTTTCCACTTCCGCATAACTAGTTTTCTACCTTATTACGATATGTCGCCAATTTCCTTAGGCCTATTGCATGTACAAAACGAGTTGACCGTGGTCATCACTCCCTAATCCATGATTTGTACCCCCCACGATACAATGCCTTGGCCTCCGACTTCGCGGCACCCTCAAAGAATCAAGGCGGTCTTTACCAGGGTATGAGTGCATAATCAAGCCATAAAGAATCATGATAATTGGGATTGCAGATATTGAGTTGCCAAGCGGTTGAAATTGGCCGAAGAGAGACTGAGGGCGCAACCCCGATTAGGAAGGCAATCCCTAATTTGATCGTCATCACATGACCCAACTGACATCATCGTGAAAGCCCGGAAACTCATCCAAGTTAGCTCAAGTTCATTATTCTTTCACCATCGATGTCCTACAAAGTTGAAGAAGTGGCAACCAAGCCTTTCGACGGCCAGAAACCTGGTACTTCTGGCCTCAGGAAGAGGTACGTTCCCGTAGCAGCCCATGTCGATCGGTGACTGAGTATCTACGCAGGGTCAAGATATTCCAGCAAGAGGTGGCTAATCGACAATCAAAGGTCGCCGTGATCGAGCTCATCGCGCGTTTCTTCTAGCATTACACCGAAAACTTTGTCCAAGCCATCTTTGATTCGATTGATCCTAAGGGCTCAACCATTGTCATTGGCGGTGATGGGCGTTACTTCTCCAAGGAGGCAGTCGCCATTATTTTGAAGATTGGGTCCGCCAACGGTGTTGAGAAGTTCATCATCGGCAAAGACGGCATTCTCTCGACACCCGCTGCATCCAACATCATTCGCAAATACAAGGCATACGGCGGTATCTTGCTGACAGCAAGCCACAACCCCGGCGGTCCTGATAACGATTTCGGTCTCAAGTACAACGTTAGCAATGGCGGTCCCGCTCCAGAGAACGTCACCAACAAAATCTACGAGAAGACCAAGACCCTTACAAGCTATAAGGTTATCAACGCCCCCGAGGTTAGATATTCTTCTCTTTCCTAGTACGATGTCGGCACTTATGTATGGTTTGCTAGGTTGACCTATCGAAGATTGGAGAAACTTCATACGGCCCGACCAAGGTCTCCATCATCGACTCCGTCAAGGACTACGTCATCCTGCTTAAGGAAATCTTCGACTTCCCGCTCATTAAGTCATTCTTGGACAACCACAAAACCGATTATAAGGTCCTCTTCGACGGTCTCCATGGTGTTACGGGACCTTACGCAAAGGCCATCCTCATTTCCGAGTTGGGCTTGACAGAGTCCTCAGTTCAGAATTGCGAACCTCTTCCTGACTTTGGTGGCGGACATCCTGACCCAAACCTGACCTACGCTCACTCTTTGGTCGACGTTGTCGAAAAGAATGGGATTCATTTCGGCGCTGCAAGTGATGGTGATGGTGACCGCAACATGATATACGGCAAGGGTGCATTTGTCACCCCCTCCGATTCTGTAGCGATTATTGCCAACTGGGCAAATGTCATACCCTACTTCAAGAAAGGTGGCGTGAAGGGTTTGGCCAGGAGTATGCCAACCAGCAAAGCTATAGACCTTGTGGCGCAAAAGAAGGGACTCGAGTACTTTGAGGTCCCCACCGGTGAGAGGTTTTTGAGAGGATCTGCTGACGGTAAATCTAACGGAATATGTAGGCTGGAAGTTCTTTGGAAATCTCATGGATGCGGGTCGACTCTCTATCTGTGGCGAAGAATCCTTTGGCACCGGGTCCGACCATATTCGAGAGAAAGACGGAATTTGGGCTGTGATAGGTACTTCCGCTCTCTCGAGAGTTGTATCATCATTTAATTTTTACCATAGCGTGGTTGAACATCATCGCTGCCGCTAACGAGAAGTCAACTGACAAACTCATTGGCATCAATGACCTCCTCGAGGCTCACTATGAGGAATACGGGCGTTCTTTCTTCAGCCGCTATGACTATGAAGAAGTTCCTTCCGAAGGCGCGCACAAGCTTGTGGCGCACCTCAATGAAGCTCTCCAGACGGGCTCCTTGAACGACAAGGCCTTCAAATCGTCCTCTTCAGAGGACTTCACTGTTTCTGGCCTCTATGACTTCGAATACAAGGATCCCATCGACCACTCCGTTTCCTCCAATCAAGGACAAGTCATCACATTCTCTGACGGGTCTCGAGTCGTGTTCCGCCTAAGTGGCACTGGTAGCCAGGGCGCAACCGTTCGCATGTATGTCGAGCGATACGTCCCTGCTAGCGCGGGCAAAGCGGAACTTTCTCGCGACGCTGCTGATGGACTGAAGGGCCTGATCGAGGTCGCCCTCGAGATCAGCAAGTTGAAGGAATTCCTCGGCAGGGATAAGCCCACAGTGATCACTGTATGTTACTTCTTCCATTCATCTAATTCTGGAAACTGATATGGCCTAACAGTAATCGTTTTCAATGATGGAAATAACAAATTAGAAGCCAGAATATCCGATATGCGTTTTACTCCTGAATATATCCGTGTATATACATACCAAGAATCCTGATAGACCCACATGATGCAACTTCGTGGTCGTCGGACGTCCACTCAACAACAACTTGATCTATCCAAACAATATACATTATACGTCGGGCACGACCTATTGCCATTCTGGAGTTCTCAAAACCTTGTTCAAAGCTGTTTTACGTCGAAATGCACACTTAGGTACGTACGAAAAGTAGGCGCAGTGAAGGGACACCGACCTAAGCCTCCACCATCGATCACCGTCCACAAGAATTTGTTAAAACAAGAACAAGGCGAAGGCGTAGCGTGAGCTAGCCCCTTGCTGAGACGAGGCATGTCCATGAAGTGTTTTCCTTGATGCTCTCTGTCGCCAGGAAACGTGTGTGGGCGTCAATGTTTGTTGGACGGTTTGGGACATTCCTTTATGTCGACAGTACTCTGATCGGCAAAAGAACCTCCAGTTGACTCGACGTTGGTGTCATCCTACCCGTTCGAACCCTAACGCATGACGGTAGAAGACAAGAAAAAGACAAAGGGGGATTCTCACTGGCCGCTTTGGTCTGCCATGCCGTGCGAAGCGTATGGAGGGAAAATTCGGAACCTAGTTCCAGAACGTAGAACATACGATTGATTCTTGAGACCGGTCCGAGAACAGCTGGGGAGGCGTCCAAGAACGACCAGGAAGCGGTTGAAAAATCGTTTGTTATCGGCTTCCGTTTCTGCTTGGAAGCAGTGTCAAATTATTGCGGCCTGAGAGTCCTTGCGAAAGGCGTCCGCTAACGAAGAACAGGGTTCTGCGAGAGGCTAACTTCAGGAATTTTGTCGGATACAAACCCCCTATCCAGGTCCGGGAAGATACCCCCACGTGAAGTCACAAGTGACCTCGCTAAAGCTTGATATCTCAGCTGGTGTGCCCGAAAAAGGGTATTGTGAGTGTATGTAACGATTTTGAATGAGATGACCTCAGGATGATAGTACCTGTGTGAAAGCGCCCTTGTTTTTGGACTTGAGCCAAGGGACGCCATGAGCCGGCTCGATATAATTCGACAACCAAACCAAGGGACAAACCATCATTTAGGCGAAATGCCCATGAGCATTCAAGTTGCTCTAGTACGTGGCTGTGTGCATCAATGAACCTGACAACACCCTGTCGCGGCACAAGGACGGCAGAATGCCGCAGCAACGAGTAACCAAGCTAACCTGGTCTTGCAATGCGGTCTAATGCGTTCATCCATCACAGCGTGGAGAAGTCTACTAACCTGCAACACATCAGCCACCCTATCATTCATCAATTACAGAAATATAAGAGAAAATCGAAGCAAAATGGGTTCTTCTTTGCCCTGGTCGGGAACCTGGTCAAGCTCCCCTTCTAGTCACTCTGGTAGTGCTCGTTATTGATATGCCTGGTCTGCATATGATAACCCTCCTGGTACTGCTTTCGCTGGCGCTTGGAAGCCTCGCGGAACTCTCAGAGCGGCAGGGACGCTCAGTTTCTTCGGCATTTGCTCGCAGGCGGTCTCGGGACCTGAATAGAGCTGGTTTGGCAGCTCGAGCCTCTGCGAAGGCCTATGCACTTCAGGATATGTACAAGGGAGATAGTTTTCTGAAGTGAGTTCCGATACCAGTTTCTCTGTTCCGTCGACGCTGATAAAATGCCTGACGCCATCAGTGATTGGGACTTCATGGTCGGCGACGATCCAACTCACGGAAGTGTGCAATACCAGAGCAAAGATGATGCGGTGAAGAAGCAACTTGCATACGTGCAGGAGGATGGGACAACTGTTCTGGCGGTCGATGATACGACACCTCTCCCCAGAGGTGCCCCTCGTGATTCGTGAGTTCAGAGCTTCCTTGGTGTGACCAAACAGGCTGATACCTCCATTCCAGCGTTCGAATCAGCACCAAAAAGAAGTACAATGGGGGCCTGTTCATCGCTGACTTTTTTGCGATGCCTCATGGCTGCAGTGTGTGGCCCGCCTACTGGTCTGTTGGCCCCAATTGGCCTACTGGTGGTGAGCAGGTTCTCTCCTGATCGGAACGTTTCGATTCCTGACAGCCTATAGGTGAAATCGACATTGTCGAAGGCATTCACGACCAGCCTACCAATCAATACACCCTTCACAGTGGGCCGAACTGCAATCTAACAACTGGAACTACCCAGGTCACCGGACGAGTCGGGAACAGGCAATGTGCCACTATCGACGGAGTCAACACAGGGTGCTACTTTGCTGACGATGATACACGCTCGTATGGGAAAGGCTTCAACCTCATCGCCGGCGGCGTCTTTGCCCATCTTTGGGATCAGGACGGGCTGAAGATTTGGCACTTCCCAAGGACTGAGATACCTGCAGACATCACAGCTGGAAACCCAGACCCGTCATCTTGGCCGACGCCTGTGGGATATTGGGCGGCAACGCAGTGCGATATGGCCGAACATTTCTATGAACATAGCCTGGTAATCGACACCACGCTGTGCGGAGACTGGGCAGGTGGATCGAGTTACAAGGCGTCTGGTTGTCCTGGAACCGATTGCAAAGAGGCAGTAATGGATCCGACCAACTATATTTGTGAGTTAATCTCTTGTTATTCTGCTCGCAATAACTAACCTTTACACTCAGTTGCGAAGTGGAAGATTAATTACATTGCAGTTTATCAGTAGTACCTAACCACTCTAAACCTTGAGTGTAATGCATGTATACCAAGAGCTCTAATAGCTTGATTATAGGCGTAATGCCATTTTGAATGATATTTTCGGGTTTCCAATCCCTGTCACAGGAACTGGAGCCTTCGTAACCTCGGCGAAAACGGAAGCTGTTTTCCAGGCGGAACAGGTACCGAGCGCTGAGCGCCAAGTTGTCGTGTTACCTTTTAAAATTCAATCTGGCTGTCGAGAGTGAGCGGAGAGCATGGCATTCCGATCAGTTGTTTAACTTGCTATCTTGCAGGAATGCTTCCCACGCCCAACAGTCTTTCATGTAATCCCACCATGGTATCTCGGAAAGCGACTTGTGTGTATAGTCCACAACTCGAAAGTCTCTGCCAATTGATACACGGAAACGAACGCATGGTTTCGCTTCAACGAGGCTTCAATCTAGTGGCACGAACAAGGGAGAACACGCTGCCGCGAGCAAAACAATGGGCTGTGACTCGGTGATCGTGGAACGCATTCTGGCCGAGAACCACAATAATGCAAAAATTACCTTCTCCTCGTTGCCTGGCCGTTGACATGCCCTTTTATATTTAAGAAGGACACCATGACTTCGGATGTGCCCCCGCCCTCCACTCTCAGAGCTAGTCTCTCGGGGCTTTCTCCCTCCCTCCATTGATCGTCTATCCGGCTTCAGTCATGTTTCTTCTCTTATCACTCCTTATATTTCCTTCCTTTTTCGGTTCTATCTTGGGCCAGACCCACGCAATTAGAACCTATCGTCCTTCGTTATCCAATTCAACATCACAC
Organism: Clitopilus hobsonii; assembly: GCA_015708445.2. Lineage (NCBI taxonomy): Eukaryota > Fungi > Basidiomycota > Agaricomycetes > Agaricales > Entolomataceae > Clitopilus > Clitopilus hobsonii. The sequence continues at coordinate 2,130,762 of CP068000.1, read as the reverse complement.
TATAGACTGGGCAGGAAGGCGCCGGCGCAGGGACGTCATTTGGCTGCAAGAGCTAACAACAATAACGGGAAGTCTTTCAAGCTAGTGGATATGTATCAAGGACAAGCATTCCTAGAGTGCGTAAACGATCTTGCAACCCACTGTACTTCAACGATCTAACCCACTCGTAGCCAGTGGGATTTCTTCACTGCAGCTGATCCCACGCATGGATCAATCAACTACCAGAGCAAGCAGAATGCTATCAAGAAGGGACTTGCTTTTGTTCAAGATGACGGAACCACTGTCCTGGCAGTAGACGACAAGACCAAACTGGCACCAGGGCAACGTAGAGACTCGTAAGTGAAGATCTACTCGTGTTGGCTTGCCCTGATTGCAGTTATAGAGTGCGCATAACGACCAAGAAGAAGTACAATGGCGGTCTATTCATCGCAGACATTTTTGCTATGCCCCATGGGTGTAGTGTTTGGCCTGCATATTGGAGCGTGGGTCCAAACTGGCCATCTGGCGGTGCGTGTATTGATTCGACGCCTCGATCTACCTTCTCACAGAGATGCAGGTGAAATCGACATCCTGGAAGGTACCCAGGACACTCCGACCAATCAGTATACTCTTCACACGTCCAGCGGTTGTACTCTCTCAACTGCTAATGTCCAAACTGAAGGCCGAGTGCTCGGAAAACAATGCGCGAGCAGCGCCACGTCCAATTCTGGTTGTGCTTTCCTCGACTCGGACCCACGCACCTATGGACATGGTTTCAACTTGCAAGCAGGGGGTGTCTATGCTCATCTATGGGACCAGTCTGGCATCAAGATCTGGCACTTCGCCCGCCCGGATATTCCGGGTGATATCGAAGCCAAGACCCCCAATCCCGGTTCATGGGGAAAACCCAACGCCTTCTTCGCAGCATCATCTTGTGATATGAACAAGCACTTCTTTGATCACCAACTCGTCATCAACACCGCTCTTTGTGGAGACTTCGCAAGTGCCACCTTCAACAAGCTAGGTTGTCCTGGCAAATGTACAGATATGGTGGCCAATCCGTCCAACTACAAGTGTGAGTCCACCCATCATGGCTTGGTATTTTACAGATCTGATGATTGAATCATCCTAGTTGCTAAATGGAAACTCAATTATATCGCTGTGTATCAATAAGCCTGACATCGTAACATTCTGCCGGGTGCAGAGTTCTCTAATCTCTTCTTTGTATTCGGTTTTCTGGGCTCTGGATGTAGATTTGTATTTGTATAACCCACTCGAACTGGCTCATATAGCTCTCGTGTTTATCGACGGAATGAACGCCTTACGAAACGTGATGGGATGCTCGATCTTTCGGCAAAACCGTTGCGACAAGTTCCGACGACAGCCGAACGCCATCGCTATCAAACGCCGCCATTCTCACCGCCTCTCCGGGTTCGGCGCTTTCCAAGAGAATGCGCTTTGTGTTTCATCAAACCAGGGCGCTTTCATCCCTGGGAAATGGATATATAAAACGATGAGCTGCCCTCCGTTCCTTTGGCATCCTCGTTGAACGTCGATCCCCTGGTGCTCCCTTCCCTCCCTTGTGCAGGTCACATCACAGCGCATTTGCGAGCTGGTCCTCCTCGCAATTAGCTATACATCGCACTCACTCGTCCAAGAACTGGTTTCTTGCTTATTTTTTCAATAGTATACACAATGGTCCGCCTCGCTTTGTTCTCTGTCATTTCTCTCGCCGTCCTCAGTGCCTATGGTGCTCCCATTCCTCAAAGACGTCAGGACGACAACGCGCCCCCCACGGCAGATGACCCACAGGCACCTATTGGGAAACCTAATGATCCTCCTGCTAATGCAACCACACCAGATGCTGGAGGCTCCTCTCCTTGGAAGCAGACTCACAAGTACGCTGGGAAAGACTTCCTCAAGTGAGTCATATTATATCTGTTTCTGTTGATGTAGCTGACGCCTCTTTAGCCCCAAGATGTGGGATTATTTCTCCAGCAAGGACCCGACCAATGGAATGGTGAACTACCAACCTTTTGAGGAAGCAACCAAGCAGGGATTGGCCACTGTTGGAGATGATGGAATTGCGGTACTGGCTGTCGACGACAAAACAAAGCTGAACCCTGGTGACTTCCGCAATTCGTGAGTGCACTACTTATGGCAGTGATAAGCGATGGAGGTGCTCATGAGATTCGTCTAGTGTCCGCATCAGCTCCGTGGATAAATTCAACGGTGGCCTGTTCATTGCAGACTTTGCAGCTATGCCCCACGGCTGCAGTGTCTGGCCCGCTTGGTGGTCTGTCGGTCCTGGATGGCCAGCTGGAGGTAAGAGATTCGTTATACTATCAAAGGAGGCTTTCTGACATCCCTTGCAGGAGAAATCGATGTCCTAGAAGGTGTCCACGATCAGACGACCAATCAATATACCCTTCACACATCCGAAGGGTGCTCCCTGGCCGAAGGCGCTTCTGCCACTGCCAAGGTCCTGGGAACCACCTGTGCTAGCGGAGCTAAGGACAACACAGGCTGTGCCTACAGAGATTCAGATGACCGAACTTACGGCAAAGGGTTCAACGCCGCAGGTGGGGGTGTCTACGCTCATATCTGGAACGACGATGGGATCAAGATTTGGCACTTCGCTAAGGCTGATGTTCCTGCGGATATCACTAGCGGTAAGCCAAACCCCTCGTCTTGGCCCAAACCCGCAGCAGATTTCAAGTCCACGACTTGCAACATGAAGTCACATTTCTACGATCATGTCTTGACAATCGACACTACTCTCTGTGGTGACTGGGCTGGAGCCACCTACTCAAGTTCTGGATGCCCTGGTACATGTGCGGAAGCAGTTGCAGACCCCAACAACTTCAAAGGTTAGTTATTCTCCACCATAATGCCTCGCATCGCGAGGGCTGACTCCATTCCCTCAGATGCCAAGTGGAAGATCAACTCTATCACCGTATACAGCGAGAATTAAATGTATCTGTAGTGAAAGTCCATAATGCAATGTTTACTGGGAGACAGACAAACCTTCGTTTACTATCTGAGTCGTGCGAGTTTTGGGCGTGTTTGCCTGTTTCGGTAATAGCCGAGTGTTCACTTTGATCCACTTCCGTCGGCTTTCGCTATCATCATGGATTCCGACCAACGGCCGATTTCCGACAGCAATACGAATCTATGGCCTCGTAGAGCGTCGCGGGTAAGCCATATCGTCTCTCTTTTTCACTTACAGCTCAACGGAAGTCTTGTTTCAAGGCTTGTGCTAGTTGCAGGTACATGATTCAATTTTCCTATCAGCAATCCTACTAATCCGAGTCTCAAAAGGCGCGATAAAATACGGTGTGATGGTGCAAGGTGAAATGAAGCCCTTCAACCAAGTCAGATCCTTTCTGACGCAAGTATTACCTCCGGATACTCAGGCCATGCAGCGGTTGCACCAAGAAGGGCTACGCTGCTGATCAGTGCATAGATGGCTGCGATCCTTGCAGACGTGCGCGCGCCCGGTGCGAGAACGGCAAGCCATGCCAACGCTGTCGAGATATGAAGATAGAATGTACAGAAGAACCACCCCCTCCCAGCAATCGACCCGATGCAGCAGGAAACTCTGTGAAAGTAGGGCGGCCCAACGCTTCGGAACGTGCTAAGCTGGCCTGCACGAACTGCCGGAGAGACAACAAGAAGGTTTGCCTGCGTTTTCTAGCGGCTCTGCTCCTTTCGCTGAATATGACATAGTGCGACGACCAAAGACCGTGTTCGCGGTGTGTTGCAAGGTCTGAAGAGTGCATCCATGTCGGGAGGGGACCAAAGCTTGTCAAACTACGTTGTGAAGGCTGCAGGCAGGAGGGCAAACGATGTGAGGACACAAGACCATGCACCAACTGTGTAGAGGGCCACAAGGAGTGCGTTACTCAACCACGCAAAGGGAGGGGTCATGGAACGCGGGTGAAAGCGGTAAGCCATACTTCATACTGGAAAGTTTGGTTATTGATCCCTCTTTCCCAGGCTTGTGTAACCTGCAGGTATGTCGAAATATCTTCTGCGACTGTAAGGCATTAATGGCGGATTAGGCGGGATAAAGTAAGGTGCGATGGTGTCAGGTACGTGCTCATAACTCTCCCTTGCTACCCCTAATTATTCATGCCTTGCAGGCCCTGTGCGGTATGTATACGGAAAGGTCTTGAATGCATCGACCGAGCATGCAAAACATGCGCCAGGGAGGGCAATCCCTCTGAATGCACTCACAGAAAAGCTATGAATGCAGAGAATTCTGGTATGCTACCCTTCGTCTTCCCATAGACTTTTGTCTGAACAACCCAAGATGACGCTGGTAGGCAATCTGATTCTCCCCAAGAAAGCCCCGCTGGATCCTCCTCTCGTCCACCACCACCACCTGCTGGCCCACCTGCTCCAGTCCAACTTCCACCCCTATCACAAGTTCAGGGAATTCCGCCTCCGCACCATATGATGTATCCATCCATGCATCAGACTGGTAACATGCCTCCCATCCCTGCCGGTCAGAATGGTGCTCCATTATACTATCCCTCCCCTGTCATGGGGCCAGGTCAGCCACCTCCACCTGGTATGATCCCTACCTACATTTCTGCAGAACAGCGAACTCCATATTATCCTTCAATCAACCCGAACATTTCGAATGGACCACCACCCATCTCGACCCAGCATCAGGCTGGTCACAGCCAACCGGCTCGATAAACGGCAAAGTTGCCCAAATTTCAAACAGAGACACTGTAGCAACACTCCCTGTATTCTTTCTCTTTCGTTTCTTCTACCTGTTGTAACTCGTATCGTACGTTTACCGTTCCAAATCAACAAACTGGGCGTTTTCTGTTGTGGACGTTGACTGACCGGGTTTTCGTACCGGTCGGAGATTAAAAGGGTCAATTGGGTTCAACACGACTTTGACGCGAGTTCACCGTCACTGGCAATGCCGAAGCTATAAATCGCGTCGAAGTCGTGTCATTTGACCTTTAATACCATCTTTTCTCCATTTTCCTTATAACTTGCTATATTACGAGGCCTGCGAATTCACACACTCATTTCTTACCACTTCAACTATCTAATGGATAACACGCGATTGGATTCCCCAGAACGGTAAGTCACAATAAGGATGGATTTTCGTGAAAAAATATACAAACCAGAGCTGACCATAGAACTAGGCCCCCCGTCAGAACCACGTACTTGGATAGGCCTAAACAGCCCAAGGTAATGGCTCTCTGACTTTCCAAGGCGACCGATGCTTAACAGCCACAACCTCAGAGGAAGAGAGAAGAACATGCCGACGAAAGCCAGTTAGTTCTCTCCCTACTATCACAATGAGGGTCGTATCTCAACAAGCTTCACGTAGGGAGTCATCTGATATCGAATTCACTGAACGTTCAAAGAAAGCTCGCACTCCCTCTCCTTTCGAGGTGCCTTTCAGCGGGCCCATTACCAAGAGCACTCTGAAAAAGGCAAGTGTATGGATCCTCGAACGCCTTATCTTTTCCTTAACTGATAAGCCCCTCTCCAGGTTGCTTCCGGTGCCAAACTCGTGAGGGACACATCGAGAAGGGAATTGGAGTAAGTTTCGCCCCCCACTCTATGAACCCGAGGCCTCATTCGTTATAGCCTTCCTGGACCTGAACCCAGGCGCCCCCCTGCCAATGTTGCGACTACCCCTTCAAGTACTGCGAGTAAAAAGAAGAAAGCACATGCGAAGTCGATATCACTGGGGTCGAGCACAGACGGTCCTCTACAAACCACCTCAACCCCCTCCAAACCCGCTTCTTCGTCCGTCAGCTCGAAGAAGCCAGCCTCCTCGGTGGCAAGTAATCGGAGCATCAAGCCGCCCTCCGTCAGCAAACGCGCTGGCACACCTGAAACAGAAGCAATGGATGACGGGACCTCGATCGCAGAGTCCGCAGTCAGTCTGAAAGGAAAACGGCGAGTGGAATCGGAAAGGATACAATATTATCAAGATCAACCCCTGTGTACGGAGATTACGCCGCATGAAGTAAAGTGTAAGAAGTGTGGAAGAACGGTGAAACTGGGGAAGGGGACGACCTACGCTGTGCGGCCTTGGGAGATTCACAGAGCTCGATGTGACCTCGCCAAGCCCAAGGGTGCTGCCGGGTATGCATTCTGTAATATTCTTTCGACCATCGGCTAAGTAATCTTACAGCAATGACTCTGGGTCTCCCGCGGTTGGAGGCTTCGGCCTTCGCATGACAATGGCAGAACGGAAGGCATACCTAGAGGAGGACCCTAATTGCGCAGACGTCGACCCTCAACAGGTGACATGTAAGAAGTGCGGAAAGATGATCAGATTGTCAACTCAAACTCAGTACAAGCTCAATAACTGGCTTGCACATACCTCAAGCTGTGCACGCCCTCAGATGTATAGTTCTCCTCTTTTCAACTAGTCCGTTGACTGACAATTTCCTGGTTATAGACCCAGTACACGCGTTGAAACTGCGACCAGGCAAGTCCAGCTCGTCAATGATCCACAAGCGAAATCCTTCGATGCCCGCCATGTATCCTGCAAATATTGTGATGCAAGGGTAGAGTTGACTGGTCCGGGCCATTACCGACTTGAAAGTTGGAATGAGCACAAGAAGACGTGCATGCAGTAAGCCCTTGACTCAATACATCTCGGATAGTTGAGACTGAAGTTGGACACCAGACCTGACAGACCCCCCATCGAAGACCAAGAAAATGGGGTCCCCTCTAGCGCTTCGACCATACCCTTCCCATCGAGTAAACCACCCTCCAGTGCAACAAAAACTACCGAAAGAATTATGATTGCACAGCAGCTACTTCATCCATCCCCATCGGAGAATGTGGATACCGAGGAGCAAAAAGGGAAGAAGCGGGCTAGAGAGGACGAGATTGATAACCCGCAGGCCGCAGATTCTCAAGATGCCCGCCCCTCGAACCGCCCTCGTACCTCTTCGCGTGAAGAGACCTCTGTGGAGGATTCTCCGGGACTACTCGGCTGGATGATGTTGCCTTTTCATTCTTTCGTCCGGGGATTTAGGGAGAGCCTCTCACGAGGCTAGGGACTTTTAATATACCAACAAATAATATATTCATTCATTTCAGTGTATAATCTTGGTTACAGTTCTTCGATGTATTGAAAACCAATAGCAACCGTTTTCTGCGCCCGATCAAATGGGCATAGTCTCTCTAAAACCGGTCTTTTAAGTTTCAGGTAACTTGTGAAAAAAAAAATGGCACCCACATCTGCGAAGAACATGATGTTTCTCGGATGTTGCCGCAATCCTTCAAACCCTGTCCTTGGGGCTTTATTTTGACCTCATAGGTATTCCTTGCGAATAGCGACCATCGTCGTGTTTCACGATTTGCCATGTCCCCTGGCCTTCGGGTGGCCAACGGCCCATCTGGATACCGGACCAAGAGGTCGCGAACTTCCTCCTCGTTTTCGCCACGTTTTTCGACCTAACGAATTCGTCTGTAGCCTTTCAAATCCAGGATCGCTATCGGCCCACGTAGGTTCTTCCTCCCTCACCAAATCCCCCTCATCACTAAATCTCCTGAATGCAGGCTCGCAGAGCATTGAAAACGGGACACCGATCAGCGCACTCATCAGACTCTGCAGAGTATGTTACTTTTGTGAAGCATCTTCTTTTGTCGATTTAAAATGATGTCCCTCGATATTAGAGATGTTCGTTCTCCCTCTCCGAGCGGAAGTATTTTGGTTGATGATGGGTAAGGCTCCCAATTTGCTTCCGTGTTTTTGCTTCAGCATCGGCATCTAATGATTCGGCCAACGTCAGTTCGATTTCAATCCCCCCATCCGCCAGGAATCGCGAGAGGAAACTGAGGGCGGATCCGATGGCTAACATCATTAGCCCTTTCTACGTGTCTTGCAACCTCTGTCAAACGAAAATCAAACTTTCCATGAAAAGCATGTTTGACCTTTGCCATTGGCGTACCCATCGAGCGAGATGCTTGAAGAGGAGACCGAAGGGGCTAAGTACACTTATAAGCACCTCACCAGCAAAGGTATGGGATCCCCCTCCCGCCCCCCATGCCCGATGTTCATTCCCATTATCCCCCTTCTTTTCCCATACCTTAGGTACGCATGTCTTCTGAGGAACAAGAGGGTCCCACTCGTATGTCGTCTTCACCAGCCTTTCACAAGGCAACACTGTCGCCCAATACGAAACGCAGAGCCGCCGCGAATACCGCGGTTTTCTCGTCTCACGATTCTGACGACGATCATGGATACCCGCACTCTCCTGGAAACGACCGTGACTCTTCAGCAGAGCCTGATGCGTCCATTTCTAAAGGTGGTCCGCCTTCGCCACCGCCCTCAGCGACCGAGCTGGCGTTCGAGGCTTATATGGCTAAGTCTCACCGGCAGACTAAGCAACACCCCCTCGAGAATTGGAAGGATTGGAGCTGGTCTCAGTTAGTAGTTCCTCAATTTGAACATGCACCTCCGGTGCAAAACTCGGAAGATGGATTTGAGAGTCTAGAAGAAGACGAAAACCTGCCGCTCTCAACCGAACCCCTTCTAAACGCTGTCGTGTTCTAATCTCTCACTATATGCAATGTTCAATGCCACACCTCGCATCCACTCTCCTGTCTTGTTTTCATCCGCTATGATCATGCACATGTCGCTTGTCCTGTTCTCCTTCTACCAGTGTTACCATGCACTGCGACCTACTGTCATTGCACATTTGTACCATATCACATTCATACCAGTCGCCAGTTGTTTCTTACCACTACTTTACATGATGGCACCTTCAAGCCCAATAGTAGAATGGCGTATTATATTAAGTGTACAATAGACGATAATAACTAGGTTCATTCACTCTTGTTCTAGGCTTCCGTCCGAGGTAGATTTTCGGGATGATCCATCGGAGGGGGTTTTACTATCCCACTTTCTAACATTCTCTGCAAAACAGGTTCCTCAGCACGAGCGCCTCTTCGAAACCAATCAATCAGTATACAGGCACCCGAAAATTTCTGGGATGAACTTACACCACCAATCGAGCAACGTCTTTCATGACAATGCCGCTCGCCAGGTCAAATTTCTCTACTTGTGGCACGTTATCACCACGGGTGGGGCCTACGTTCAGAAGCATGACGGGTTTCTTTAGTTCGACGGCGTGCTTGAGTAACCTATGTCATTTTTAGTATGACCGATACGTAAGCGGACAAGACCGATGTGTGAAACTAACCGGAAGGCCGAATATGTTGCCAAAGTTGTACCAATGATGAGCAACCGGTCAGCTTTTTCGACGTCAGAATACCTGTGCTCAAAAGAGATCAGCTACTGCGCAGGCCGCAGCATGGGAAATCTTCTGACGATGTATCCTTGATGATCGCAGGGATCGATTCTCCAAAAAATATCACTTCCGGTTTTTGCTGAATATTACCATGTTAGACGAGGTGATTTAGAAATAAAAGTTAAACATACCACCGAATTACGGCGACCTTCCGCAAGACAATCTGGGCATTCTGGGACGACGAAATCGTTGTATGTGATGCCGAGACCCTCAACAGCAACATCGCCGTCTGGGTTTGTCCTGGGCTGGGTACCTGTCCGTTCAAGATGGTCGAAGAATTCTTTCCACTTTGGATTCGCGGCTGAAATCCAAGTTTGGAAGACATTGCGGTTGACAGAGTGACCACGGTTGCAATGGACGTGCTGGGACCAATATAAGCATTGAGGGGTGGGGTTGAGGGGATAAAGAAGATCCTTACATGGAGTGTACCATGGAGTTCCAACACGGCCTTGCGGAGGCGAGTTTGAGTCCAGTAATTTCCGGCGGCCTGTGCGAGAGCCTTCTGGTGCAGGCCATCTACGTTCTAATTGGACTGTATTCAGCCGGGGGGTCCATCATGCAAGAACCCTAAAGAATGTTTACTTGCGTGATTATTCGAGGAATGATCCCGATATGTTGCATTGCAGCGAGTGCAAAGTGGGTAGTATTGGGTTCAGCATCTCTAACGGGAGGATATCCAAGATATGACCGTAGCCTGTAACAACGTAAGCTTGAGCCAGATTCTCTTTGAATTTGATAAATGAGCGCTTACCAGTATCTTTGTCTGCAAGAAGCAAATGCTACCCTGAGCACACGTTCGTTTGTAAGCGCAGACCGAGGGTAAATACCTGAAGCTATAGCCTTTTTGAGTCTCATCTATGAGATCCTGATAGAATATAGGTCTCCCAAGAACAAGTCAGTGAAACCGATAGAGAAAAGCTCCTTTGCAAGCTCACCTGTAATTCGGGTTCATGTACCTTCCGTCATCTCCTCTATAAGCCCTTATTCCAGAATCCACACTGACCCCTGCCCCTGTCAAAACCGCCACATTTCCCTTCGAGATAAACTCTGCAAGTCTCAGGGTTGCTTCAGCTGGAGAGATGACCTTTGCCGTTGAATGTGCTGAGAGGATTGCCTTTGGGAGACCGGGAACGGAAACTCGCATGTGACAGTCGCGGGCCAAAGGGCGCTGACCACCGGCTATCTCGACCGACGCTCTCAATGGCATCTCTACCCCCATCCACCACTCCCTGTAACGATGAACCCGCCTCCAGCGAGTGTCCTTCATACACCAGGATTCGCGCACTATGGAGTTGCTTGGTCGCCGTTTCATACCAATAGGCTTGCACTTGCGTCATCCGCAAACTTTGGGCTGGTGGGCAATGGGCGCTTACATCTGGTCTCCTTGACCCCTAATCCATCTGGAAGGCCAGGACTGACAATTGACAAAAGGTGAATGGATTCTCTACGGCCAAAACTCCAGAACTGAATGTAACAGATATGAAACTCAAGACGGACTCTATGATGTTGCTTGGTCGGAAGTACATGAAAATCAGCTCGTCACCGCCTCTGGAGACGGGTCAATACGACTGTGGGATGTCATGCTGAATGTGAGGTTCTTCGACGCCATACGCCTAAGCCTGCTGATTGGTGCCAGGATCTACCAATACGCGCCTGGCAAGAACATACCAGAGAAGTGTTCTCGGTGAACTGGTCGAACATCAAGAAGGATACGTTCGCATCATCATCCTGGGATGGAACTGTGAAGATCGTGAGTGAAAACCGCACCTTCGTGATCACTATTGTTCACTCATTGTATGCCTCTAGTGGGTACCAGAACGACCTCGCTCTGCGTTGACTATCCAGGCACATCATTCTTGTGTCTACCAAGCCATCTTCTCTCCTCACCAACCGGATGTCGTTGCAACATGTTCGACAGATGGAACTCTGAAGTTATTCGACCTTAGAGCTCCTACGTACGCACCTGCTGCCCCAGGTGTGAATAACTTCACCCATCCCATGCACGCCGCTGCCTTGACAGTACCTGCCTCGGGTACTGAAGTATTGTCTTTGGACTGGAACAAATACAGACCTTTTGTCATCGCAACTGGCGGCGTGGATAAGGTTGCGAAGGTATGGGATTGCAGAATGTTCAAACCTGGAGAAGTTGGAGCTGTCGGGGGACTTTCTGAAGGGCAGTTGATGGGACATGAGTATGCTGTCAGGAAGGTTCAATGGAGCCCTCATCATCCGAATGTACTCGCTACTGCGAGCTATGATATGACCTGCAGAATGTGTGTATTGTCTCTTCCGTGACTATTGCACAGTCGACTGATCTCCCGTCTAGTTGGAATACAGCTCCAGGTCCTGGACAGAACCATCTGATGCATATACACGATCCTCACACTGAGTTCGTTGTTGGATGCAGCTGGTCACTCTTCGAAGAAGGTGTCGTAGCTAGTTGCGGTTGGGATGGCAGGTTGCACGTTTTCCGAGTATAGTCCATGTTGGTAACCAATCGCAATGTACATTATTGACATATGAGAGTGTCTTTTGTTATAACTTGAAGTTCCGTTAGATACACAATAACTATAATTACTGGAAATTAATCTCCTGTAGCACTTTCGCAGCTCCTTGAACAATAATCTCATGTTCGACACGATGTAGCCTTTCCTCAAAAGCCTCAATCGGCTCATCCTGAAGGATCTCAACCTCCCTGACAATCAAGGGTTCTCCCCTATCCACATCCTTCACCACCCTATGCACCATAGCTCCTGAATGTTGGATCTCTCCTTTCTGGAATGCCTCATATGCCCTCTCAATAGCGTTGGCTCCGTCAAAAGCACCCGGAAGTGCAGGATGAAGGTTAATAACCGGCACCACCCTGGGAGATGACCCAGCCTCTTCCTCTGATTTTCTTCCATCCACGTACTGTAGGAAGCCATCCCCAAGGATGTGCATCCAACCAGCAAGGATGATCAGATCCGGATTTTGCTTCAGAACTATCTGGGCCACTTCTGCGTCATAGTCGTCCCTCGTTTTTCCTGGATTGGCTTTTAGGTAGGGCTGAAGAGCAAGGTAAGCGGTTGGAATGGGTGGGTTGGCCTGGGCTGCTCGCGTTAGACCATAAGCTGCCTTTCTGTTAGAGAAGACGAGGGTAATTTGGGCATTCGGTAGTGCGGGGGTATTTTGGGCATCGATGAGGGCTTGCAAGTTCGTCCCTATAGTTTTTCGACACTCTTAGCAGAATTTAAGTATTGGCCGAGAGATAGGACTCACCTGAGCCAGAGATGAGGACGACCACCCTTCGAGGCGTCGTGCTTGCCATCGCTGAAGATTATGATCAAGTCGGGCGGACGGCCCGGTTGTAGATCTCTCAAAATTTCGGCATTGACAGAAATGGAAAAAAATCTGATCAGCATCCAAGTCGACGTCGATCTCCTTGCGTCAAGTACAGCAGAAGTCGAAGTACCTGTACGAAGGCCGTCAGTTCATCATCATATAATACACTAACCTCCCTTTCGTAACCTAGGAATGAGCGATGAAGGGGATTTTGACCCGCTCGATATCTTCTCCAGTTCGCTGGAGACACTCTATGATTATCAACCCGTAACGGTCGCTTCAGCAGGAAATGTCTTCAACCACACTTATCCAGGGGCTAAGGGAGAGACGATAGATATCAAGCTTCTAACACCAGATACGCAGGCAGCGAATTGGTTCTTACATGCCTCCGATATCTGGGCGTCTGCGCCTTTTCTCGCAGATAACATCCACCTACTTGGTCTCCCAGGGATATCTGCTTTGATAGGCGACAGAAAATTGCGCCTTCTCGAACTGGGTGCCTCTGCGGGCTTGCCTAGTATTCTGATTGCGAAACTCTGCCCCGATATCTCTATCACAGCGAGTGACTATCCAGATGAACTATTGATCAAGGCGCTATCTCAAAACATTCTGGAGAACGACGTGGAGAATATTTGCCGAGTTGTGCCTCATGCTTGGGGTTCTGATGCCTCTCCCTTGATAGACTCTGGCGAAGGGGGGAAGTTCGACGTTGTCATCGCTGCCGACACACTTTGGAGTACAACAGCCCATCCTTTATTGATCAGAACTTTACAGTCAACCCTGAAACCGTCATCTCATGCACGGATTCATCTTGTTGCGGGTCTGCACACCGGGAGATATGCTATCCAGTCCTTTTTAGATAGTGTTGGCGATGCAGGATTCAGAGTTGAGACCTCGAAGGAGATTCACGTTAAAGGGCATCAATCTCGCCCGTGGAGCGTCGATATCACGGGCGAAGATGAAAATCAAGAAAGAAGGCGGTGGGTGGTTTGGATTGTCCTAAGGTGGAAGCCGGGAATTACAGAGGCGGAAACTACCTATCAGTAATGCAACTAAGAAATTGTCCGGGAGAAAGATCGGGGGTCTGAGAGGAAGGGTACGGTACTTTAAAGGAACAATGTCTGGGTCGTAGCTATATGGCGATATAGAGGGGTCCGAGGATCCGATATATATACAGATTAAATACTTATCTAAACGATTTGAGTGAATTTGGCGCGCTTTTCTCAGAATTGAGAGGAATGGGCGGCGTGACCGGGGCGAGAGCGAGCATGTTGAGCAGGGGTACCGAATGTCAAAATTGCGATGGGACGCGAATCTTCTTGCTTCTCCTGGAAAGATGTGCATCTCGTTCAGACTCACGACACTAAGGAAAAGATAAGAACACTCACCATGAATAAGACAATGTTATCTTCAGTAACACGGATATCCTCGACACGTCTTCCATCAACCGTCTTGGGTGGAATGCTTCGACTGGTCTCGTTCGGGATGAGAACAGAGCGGGAACCAACCCAGGACCAAGAATGCCCGGTACGGCAAGACCGGGCTTCAGCAAAAGGTGCGAATTCGATGGTGTTCAAGCGGGATACGTTTTCCTTGCCATCCTCCAAAAAGACTACCCGGTTTCCCACAACGTGTGGGCCACGCACGGAGGGATGAACGTTGCGAATGATGCAGTGCTGATTCCAATGGCACCAAGGCACCCTAATTTGGTCTTTGCGTGAAGTTGGTCGGAAATAAGATTCGTTGATCGCCAACCATTGCTGAGAAGAAGGGTCATTGGGGGACTTGACGGTGAGGACGAGAACCCTAGTAGAAGGGTCGTGGTAGAAAATGGCATCTGAAGATAAGGAACGGTCGGAGAGGGGAGATGTATTGGGTGTGAACCCAATCATGCAATGGTTCCACTCTTCGGGGAGCTCGTACTCGCGTTCAACGGCCACCTTACAGACCTCGGTGATGTTGTAAAGTCCCATGATAGGGGCACACCTGCCCCGTCGGACGACAAGAAGATAATTTTCATTCAGGAAGTGTACGTCATTCTCTTCAAGCCACTAGAGGGAAATTTTTGACAGGTTAGATGGAACGCTAACTTAAACCAAAAATTTGACGTACCATTGCACGGAATGTACGCCAGTCTAGGATCAGATGACGAGTCTTTCCACCAGAGAACTCAAAAGATACGGCCAACTTGTTACCGCAAACCGTCATAGTCATGTTAGCAACGGGGGTGTTACCAGCGTTGAAGTCATAGACTCCGCTGCTCGCACGAGAATGCTTTGCGAAGGTCCAGAGATCTCGGAAATGAAGCACGACGCCAATGCCGTTCTGAACCCTGACAGTCACAACAGGTTCAGGATCGAGGCCTTGTTACAACTTGAATGAAGTATGATGTCTTACCTGAGGAGGTGACTCGTAACAGCCAGAGACTGTGCACGATCTATGGCAACGTTCTCAATCTCGGGAGCATTGAAGTTCATATGCCGAGTGTGTGAAGGCGCACGCCCAGTACGCATGGAGGGCAGCTCAGAGAAGTTGATGATCGCTTGAGCCCCCTGAAGGTGGATCTGGTGAAGAAAACCTGCGGATATGCCTGTGTGTGCACGAGAAGAGATGCGAAGCGCATATTCATGTGTCCAGGCTAGTTTTCCCCAGTCGTGCTTGTAATCGGTGAGGACCTGAAGGCGGCCGACAGGAGCTCGATACGAGTGAGGTGCAGGACCGTCCTTCATGCCAGCCCTGGCAAGCTCGAATACATAATAGAGGGGCGAGTACTCTTTGACAAGTGCATAGATTCTCTCGAAGGCCTGCAAGAGGAGGATTAATCAGAGCACAGACAAGGTGAACACTATCGTACTTGACAAGCGCGTAGAAGCGAGGGGGGATCCAAGTGGGAGAGTATAACGACCAAGATATCGTTAGACACCTTGTAGCGGCGAACAGTGGTTAGACGATGAGGCATTTCTGAGGTGAAGTATCTACCTTTCCTCTCTCTGGATTTTATAGCTGCTCCTTCGTTCCAAGACAAGAAGGAAAGAAAAAAAAACGATGGTTGCTGCTCAACTTCGGCTGTGCCATAATTATTGGAGATCCACGCGCCCCGCTAGCTAGCAAATTGAATAGTGCGACTTGGACGCGCCAAAAAAGAGTCAAGTAAACGCATTAAACACTTGTTGGTTGATATGCGCGTCATTGTGTCGTGGCTAACTTTTTTGTGACAGACGCGCTAGATCTACCCATCCTGTGTTTGGTGCCATGTCAACGGCCTGAAGCCATAGAGATTTCGAGTATTTTTCAAAGTTTGCCAGGCGTGTATGGCATTGGATAGGCGGGGGTGCGGAAGCGCTCTAAGGTTCGGAAGAATAAAACAATAAGAGCCCGACGCCGGGTACCAAACTTCCACTCTGAGAGCACACGATTTAGGAATCTTTGACCCAACAGCTAGGATTCGCGTTAGCGAGCCATCCTGCCAGATAATAGCAAGAGATTTGGCCCATTGTGAAGCCATGTTGTGAGGTTGCAATAGAAAAGAAAGAGAAAAAGGAATAAGGTTCGGCTCGGCTACGAGCTTGGGGCGGTCCCAGAAATCTGGAGATAGTTCCAGCTGCTTAGTCAGCTGTCGGTGTCCTTTCTTGGTCATGCAACCGCCACTTTCCCCCAAGCCTCCAATACTCCGCTTCGACAACGTTCGTTGACATGGTATGCAAGAAATGTGAAGCAGTATGTGTAACAGCCCATAAGAAAGAACACACGATGGCTGACGAAGGCGACATAGAAACTGTCAAAACTTGCAGCCCCTGATCCATTCAAATCAAGCTCGTCCAGCATTAAAGAAGGCTCGAGGAAAGTCGGAGAAAATAAGCTGCTAGGCCGCCCGGGAAGCTCTAAGAATCGATTTCAAGTGCGTACCTTCTTCCCGAGATGGTATGAATTGCGTTTAATCGACTATTGTCCAGCCTTATCAGGGGAAATGCAAAGATTGTAAGCAACCGGTAACGCAAAATAAAGCGAAGTACTGTCATGGTGCGTGTTCCTGTTCTCTCGGAGTATGGCGCTATTGTAACTCGGAGGGCCCTCTAGGTTGTGCATACAAGAAAGGTCTCTGCTCTATATGCGGAAAACAGATCCTGGACACTTCCGGCTATGTCATGTCAAGCAAATAGAGAGTGCAGCGCCTTCCTGGGATCCGGATGGTTGAAACATTATACCATATATTGACTGTTGTATTGTTAATATTCTAATAGATTCATGTATACAATATCGAAAGCAAGACAACCCTTACAACTATGACATTACTGGATATAGCTCGAATCGGGAAAGCGATTAGTTGTTAGGTTAAATTCCGTGAACTTGCACCTCCTTCCTCTGCTCGTAGATCTCCTCGTCGATCGTATTGGTTGTCAAGAACCTATAGACATAGACATGATTCGTCTGCCCGAAACGGACAAGACGACCAATTGCCTGAGTCTCGCACGCTTTATAAATCTCCTTGGAAGGGGCGAGTAGGGGAGACAAAAAGATAGCGTGGTTAGCGGAGGTGAGATTGGCGCCACTAGCGCTCTCGTCCATGACGTTAAGCAACAAGACACGTTCCTTGCTGTTATTCTGGAATTGCTCGAGGTTTTTGCTACGCTGAGTTGCCGACCCTTTGATCTCGAGATATTTGATCTTATTGTGGTCGAATGCGTCTGCGACTTTCTTCATCAAATCAGGGAACTGAACAAAGACCAAGACACGTTCTTCCTTGCCAATCCGGTTCCTATGGCAGACGTTAGCTTGACAACCTACAGAACGGAATCCGACTTACTTGATGAGGTCTGTAACCTTCTCTAACTTCATGCCGAAATGTTTCTCTCCAGCGCTTCGCTCATTGTCATCCGTGCCTAGCGTATCTGCCTTGACAATGTTGAGAACGCGAGCGGCGGACTTGCACTGGCCCGAGGCGGCATAGACGCATTCCTCCTTTTCTGCGCACCTCTTGACGCAGTCCAGGCATCCCATATGTCCGCATGATGAGAGTACGGCAACCTCCTCAAGGGGTAGGTTGGTTTTCGAGCAGCCCAGGCAATCAACGACTGGTGGTTTCTCCCTCTGCTTTTGCAGGTCTCGAACCACGGTGAAATATCGGAGTGAGCGGACGCGACCAACGAGTTCCTTTGCGAGACGCCGGATCTCGTGTGTTTTTTCTCTATGCTCCCAAGCAGCCTCCTTGACCTTCTCCGATAATTTCATCTCCTGAGGCTTCGGTTTGACTTTGGGTGCATGAGCACCTGCCTCGTCGAGTAACTCCACGATAATGTCGGACGCGTCCTTGTCATCGACTCCCTCGTCACTTCGTGAAACCCTGATGAATTCGAGGAACATTGACTCTGATCCCGTATCGGGCAATTTCTTTTCTCGCTTGACACCTTCTTTGAGAGCTTTGAGAAGGTCGGCTTTGCACTCGTCAAGTTGTCGCTGTCGTTCTTTGACAATGATATCACAGGCCTTCATCGCGTTATCGTTGGAGGTTTCGATTTCGAAGTGAGAACACCTTTTGAGAAGAGCCTCCTCTGCGGATCTGCATGTCTCGGGATTAGATCATGAAGGGAGAGAGAATGTGTAAACTACTAACTTGCTGTCTCCAAGTGATTGAGCTAAACGCTTTTCTCGATCACTCTCATTCTTCTTCGACCGCTTGATGGTCATATCCATAGCACGAAGGTGATGTTCAAGCTCGAGATAGATTGCGCGCTCTGCCGCTGGCAAAACCACCTTTTCGAGCTTCTCCGTCCAGGGAATCTCGTCGATCTCAGCGATATTCTGGAAAGGTATGAGTCGTCGTCAACCTTTTAATATAGCTCGGCTGACCTGTCGGACAAATTGGTTCAAGAAATTTTGACCGAGTTGATGCCTATGGGCATGCCACTCTAGACTGTGGACTTCCCTGAAGGAATGGAACCTTTCGACGGCTGCAAGTCTGATTAGGCTTGGAAAATAAGGTTGACGCATAGTAGCTTACCAGTTTGTTCCCTTCGTCGTTTCTTGACCTCTGGTGATTGGCCTTCTCCATCATCGTCGACTCCCAGGTGTATATTGAGGAAAGCAGAGATGGTTTTCAGCGCTCCGAAGTCGTGAATAGGAGGGGTACCAGAGAGCACCCAGTTGCGTTCTGCACTCTGCCTTGTGACAAGAGAATGAACCTTTCCGTCGAGGTAGGTGTACTCGTCTACGACGACCCGGCTGTAATGGAACATCTCCAGAGGTGGTGCTTGCATCTGGGTCCAGTCATTTTTCACAGGTTTGGATTGAAGCTTCCAAGGATCGCTATCGGCGCGTTTCTGTTTCTTGGCTGGCCGATCATTGTCGTCGGCTGCCTTGCGCTTGGTGGACTTCTTCCCCTTCGCAGGTGCTTCGTCAACGTCCATGGCATCAGCATCGGTATCATCGTTCGAGCTTGCCGCCTTCGCCTTCGACTTCGACTTAGTAATAGGCAGCTTCTTGGGCTTGATGCTGCTGGTCTTCTTGGATGGCTTAGGTTTCGATTCCTCCTCGTCGTCTGAAGACACGGCCACATCATCTGCTTCAGACTCGGAGTCTTCTGCTCCACTCTCCTCGTAATCGGAAGATTCGTCCGTCGCCTTTGCCTTAGCACCCTTCTTCTTCTGCTGCTTCTTCTTGGGAGCCGGTTCACTTTCTTCATCATCATCAGAGATGACCAGCGTCCTCTTCGCTGTGCGTTTTGGAAGTTTGCGGGGCGCATCTTCATCTGACTCTAATTCAGTTTCTGGTGGAGAAGAGGCGCGAGAAGAAAGTGCAGGGGAATTGCGGGTGCCGGAGGGCTTCTTAGGAGGTGTTGTGTCGATAAATACCTCCATCACCCTGCCGGTAGGAGACGCCTTTATCATGTCATCCTTTGTTGACCCTGTGACGGGTTTGGGGGAGGTCCTCGTAGAAGTCCTCTCTTTCTTTGGTTTGACCTCCTTCGTCGTATCGGCTTGCTCGTTAGCAGCACGATACTGTCGGCCTTTCAAGCGTTTGGACTGCACTTGCGCCGCAGCTGTGGCAGCAGCTAGTTTGACTAAAAGAGGGTTGAGTTCGAAGCAGAGCATAGATGAGGAACCTAACTCACCATCCTCCTCAGCCTTCTTGATTTGAGCCATCACGGCGAGAGAACCCTTGTCTTGGAGTAAATCCACCTGGTGTTTCAAGGAATCAAGGGCCTTCTCGAGATGATCGTTGAACTGGCGTCCCTCTTTACTTGGGAGTTCCCCCACTCCTGCGAGTAGCTGCAGATTCTCCAGGTAAACGTTACTCTTGAAAAGGTTGGATGCCACAATGACTATGTCGGCTTCTTGTATCTTCTCAATGGTTGTGCTATTGAGATTTGACGCGGTAGAAATGACGTGGACGTTAAAGCGCTTCTTGGTGAACTTCTTGACTTCGGAGTCCCACTGCCTAGTGAGGTGGGGAGGAACGACGACAAGAGTCGCCTTGACGGCAATCTTGCCCGGAACACGCCCCATTTTGCCGAACTCCTTGTCCACACTCTTAGACATACAGTCAATCAAGCCAAGTGTAATGGCTGTCTTCCCGTAACCAACTTGATCAGCGAGGACGCCGCCGCGAATACGAACAGGTCTCTGAGCGCAACCCTCTGCTCTCCATCCAAGGGGATCCAGTATAGCTTCTGATATCTCTTCCTCAACAAAAGGCTTGGCATTGGGAGACTCTTGAGCGATCATCCATTCTAACGATCGAAGCTGTTCTTTACGCAGAGGTATTTTGAAGGAAGGCGGTTGGTCGTGTTCCTTGTCCTTCTTGTTGCTTTCAATCACGAATGGCGGTAGGTCAATCGTTAGGAGAGGTGTGAAATTCGTGTTGATTCTCCAGGAGAGGACGGGCGCTGCAGTGCGATTCTTCGACGGCAAGCGTGAAAGAGCCCGGTGAAGGAGGGATGGGATATTGACGCCGATCCGAACTGTGCCCTTGCCGTCGTCATTGAGCCGCAATTGAGTCAGGAAAGGGCTAGGACGACTCTTCAAGCGACGTTCATATTCGCCTGCTTCCACTGGGTCTTCAACCGCTACCATCTTCTTATTCTTCGTTGTCCATGTCACAGCGGGAGCCGTCGGAGCACACCTTTGGCATCTCGACGTATCACAATCGGACACGTTGTGCCAGGTGGCGAGTTTTTCATCCACAGTGCGGACGCGCTCGAGCAACCAAGCCAAACTCTTGAACACTCCACGCTCATGCACCTTGTCGACCTCTTTCCAGGTGCCGACAGGCCATTCTGCCCCTGCTTGCCCACGAAGGGGAGCGGTACATACAAGAAGAGCGTGTGCATCGCTGCAAGAGGAGGCATTGGCGGCAAAGCTGTCACCAGGTGGGATTCCGAAGCGGCCTTCCTCGGTAACTGATTGCTGGAAGGAATAGTCAATCGGCTGTAAAGTATCAAAACAGGTTAATCTCACCTCCAGTCTGACTTCGTCAGTGGGAATCCAAAGAGTGGGGATGGTACATATTATGTTTTCTTCAGCTGATTTGTTCGACTGCCGCCACGATGGACTGAGCTTGCAGATAATTGGCCGGGTCTCCCCATACTCGTAACGCCTGTTGCTGGTGGAGAGAACAAAGCAGTCTTGACTTTTATCGATACGGTGTGGGTTCATTAGGAGGAAGAGTGGAGGTAGAGCTACCTCTTCAGGTGTGGAACGTTTCTTGTGAAGGGCGTTACTTGCAGTACCGCATCTGTCAAGTAAATCGTATTCCCCGGTTATGTCTCTCTCAAATTTGCCGATATCGTCTGAGGGTACGGATATCTTCAAAGTGGGATAGACTTGTTTCTCTTTGAATTTGTCTGCGAGAAGGCCAAGTCGAGCTTCCCAAGAGGGAACGAGCTCCCCGACACCACTGATCTTCACCTGAACCTGAGTGGCATGTGGAAGAGAGAATGTCCATTGCCCCGAAAGTAGGCCATCCTTTGGACTGAGTCGGCCAACGGGGAATTCTAGAAGCCTACGAATCTCTGCATTTGCTGGTTCCTTCTCTTCGGGGAAAGCATAAAGCCTCCACTCTGGTTGCTGAGGATGAAGCAGCAACTCGAGAAAACCGGATGGCGAACGATAGACAGCGCTCCAGATCTCCTGACGCTTGGTTTCAACGAAACGTAGATCGGCCGTGCAAAGGCGTTTGACGGCTGAGGACCATTTCGACCACCGATCGCTAGGAATAGAAATGCCAGCGTTGCTCTTCAACTGGTCAAGAAGTTCCTGTGTAACCTCGGATAGCCGGATACACATAGGAAGGGTAGACTTGAGCTCTTTGGCAAAGTCCGACGGGGGCAAACGTGGATGTTCCTTGAGATCGATAGGGGCGGCGTTGTGCTCTGGTCGTCCTCCACATTTGTTGCAAGATGAATGCCCACAGTCTGCACATCGCAGAAGTGGCCGCGAAGTCATATCAGCTCTACCTTCGCATTGACACAACCGGGCACTCTTATGTGCATCTTCAAGAAGTTGTGAGAAGGTTTTCTCGCCTGTGACTGATAAGTCGAGGGGCTGGTACGCTAGCTCGTCATCGCCGACGACTGTGCTCAGGGTTGCAGGTTTGTCGACAACCATGACATCGTCATCGTTCATGAGCTCGTCTGCGCCCGCTTTAGTTTCGTATGTCTGGGTGTCGTCTCCAGCTTTGAGGAGTTTCTTGCCTGTGACCAAGGCAGCTAATATGCAAGCCCCCACGACGGTGGTAGTCATAGCATTACCAGCAAGGTCGGCAAGCTGATCCTCTGTTTCGCGAGTAAGCAGCAACTTGTCAATGGGTAAGCCTTGCATTGAGAGCGCCTCCAAGCCCACCATCGGACCACCACGATTGGTGATATACGGAATCATGGAGGGAGTCAGGCAGGGACAAATGCCAACTTTTCCCGATCCAATATTTCGGTCGACATTCTGGGACAGATTCCAAACATGCCTAAGAGGATGTGAATAAGTAGAAGCGTTGGATGGATCAAATGGTCAACAAACGTTTTATACGATGGATCAACTCCTTCAACCGCAGCCCGCAGGAGACTGATGTCCATCAAGTCCCAAACTCGCTCAACTTGACCTATCCCCCAATCCCCCCAAGCGTAATCAGGCAGCTTACAGAAACCACCTAGGATGATTTAATGAAGAAGCTGGGTAAAATCAGGTTGCTCACATACCTTCGTCCCAACTAGTAAGGGGGCGCTTCTGGCCAAGGAACTCCTCTAGCCTCGCTCTTTGATGACGAGATTCGCAGCGACTCCAGTCCGTACGTCCAGTACGACGATCCAGTGCATTATAGCTTTCTTGCACAAGCTTTTGCCGAGCCTGATGAATACGAGGATCATCGGATGGCAACAGAAAATCGTCGAGAGTGGATGAAGCCGGACGCTTCAGCTTAGTCTTGATCCAGTCATGCCACTTTTTGGGTATTTCCGAATTTTCCTTGTTCACAGCAACGAGGTAAACACGTGTGCGGGTATGAGGGATATAGTATTGTTTGGTGTCGACTCTTTGAAAAGCGGCGCTATATCCCTTATCTTCAAAATAGTCTTTGACTTTGTCCCAGGGAGCTCCGCAGACGTTCTCCAGGATGACAATGGGAGGCCGATGGTTCTGGACCCATTTCATCATACCTCGGAAAGTACGTCCAGATTCGCCTCCGGCATCTATATCTTGCTTCTGATTATTGAGATTTGAGTAGTCGACACATGAAGTGCCAGCAATAAGTAGATCCACATCTCCAGGGACAGGTGCGAGCGACCCATAGGCAGTGTGTCTGTTCCGGCGTCAATGCGACCATAATAAAGGAAGAATGGTGGTAGACTCACGCTTCATCATCCCCAAGTTCACAAACGTCACGGAATAAGAGAGGAGGATGGAAGTTTCTCTCAATATAAGCCTGCTTGAATGGCTCAATTTCACACGAAAACACGTGTTCGACGTCCAGCGAGAGGTTGAATTGTTCTTCGATCGACTTTTGGATAAGTTCAAGGGCCAAAAGAGGGGATTCAGTCCCACTACACATAGTGGCAACTCGAAGCTTCCTTCCCTGCACGTGTCTCACCACTCCTTCAATGTCCGGTATGCGACTGACAAGATCAGAGAAGATGGTGGGGATGTCGTGAATTGGTGGGAGGTTAGAAGCTTCAACCGCTGCTGCCGCAGCCTTGGTATCCTTTTTTGACGTCGAAGGAGCGTCCATATCCACGTCGTCCGATTCTGGCTCGGGTTCTTCTGCAGATTCTTCTGCTTGGGAAGACGCGTCCGCGGTTTGGCCACCTGCGTCCATTTCTTCGTCCTGAAGCTCTTCAGGTTCTTCTTCTTGTTTCTTCTTCGCTTTTCCACCTCCAAAAAAGCTTGTAATGGACTTTTGGTCCTTCGAACGGGACTTAGAGACCTTCTCTTTGGCCATTCTACTGACAAGAGAAGGACGAAAGTGATGACAGAGAAAGAATGAGCACGAAGTCAGGGTCGCGGTCAGTCAGCTGTTCGTGCACATTGCCGTGTCACGTACGCGTGTTGTCACATGTGACATTACCCAAATCTAGAACCATCACGTTCGATCATGATCATGAGAAACCAAGGACACTGCCAGACGCCGTTCTGGTGACGAGGGCCTGCCTAGCAAACCCATGTCTTCCGTCAGGAGGTTTATACCCAAGAGGCTGCTGGGGGAAGGCAGCTTGGATTGGCTGGATAGAGCTTATGCACTGGATTGGTGTGTCTAGTTGACCTGCTCACGTCGCTACGCTAACGCCCAAAGCAATTTAGGGCAATGGTAGTTGCTATCTGGACTATTGCTTGGATAGCGACCTTCGCTCCAATTTACAAGAGAGACTTTGACCTACAAGATCCTCTAATTAGCCACCCGCATCGCCACGATACGTATGTCAGGTTCGATATACTGATGCGCTGTGCCCTCACCGAAACCCCTAGCGTTAGTTCTTCGTTCAACTTCATTACGGCCACCTGGCTTCCCATAGTCTTGGTGGTTATCACCGGACTTGTAAAGAAATCTCTCGTGGATATTCATCATGGAGTTCTTGCGCTGCTGGCGGGGTGGTGAGAGAAATCAGTGCTAGTTCCCGTTTGACAAGCTTAGAAGTTTTGTCTCGCAGTGGTCTATCCCACTTTCTGACTGTGCTCGGGAAGCACCTAGTTGGTATGCTCGGACCATGCTCGGGTCACGCTCTGAGAGTTCAAGCTTATTCTCTGCATAGGCCGCTTACGTCCCGATTTTCTTGCACGATGCAAATGGGACCATATCATGAAAGAATGCACTGGGTAACCTGGGGTTTTGTTCACCATCACAAGGAATGCTAAAACACATGGTGCAGGGATATATATTCTGTAATGAGTGGGAGGAAATCGTTCCCATCTGGACACTCGTCAACCGCATTCTCAGGGATGACATTTGTCGCCCTTTATGTGGCAGGGAAAACCGCTGCATGGTGCTTTACCGCTCCCCGCCCCTCTAGAACTTTTCGCTCAAGCAGGCTGCTCAACTTCAGCTTGACACTTGTTCCATTACTATGGGCAGCATTTGTAGCTATCTCTAGAGTGGAAGACTATGTACGAAGATCTCCCTCATTTTCTCTTCTTTGCGATTTTGACTTCCCCTCTGCAGAGACATCATAAAGAGGATGTGGTTGTGGGGAGCCTGATTGGTATTGTTTCAGCAACTATTTCTTATTTCATGTTCTGGCCGAGTCCATTTGCTCTCTCCAGTTTCACAGAGGAGTGTACGGGAATGCCTCGAGATCTGTACACACAGTCAGAAGTTCGCACTCGCGTTGATTTTCAGTTGGCACGCATGGAAGAAGAAGTCTGACTCTGATGTATAAATTACAATGACGGTAGCGTTGTACAACATTGTCCTATTCGCCTTATTCATCGCACGAAGACCCATTTATCTCCCACTTTTTGCATCCTCCCTCCGCTTCCGCCTGCATTTTGTTCCGACTCCTCATGCACTGCTCCAGGAGCACCATTGGCGTAACCTGAGCCGAGAATGACTGCGTCTGTGTCATAATTCAGACTGCCGCCATCATTTTCCCATTCCGAATAACCATTTCCAGCGCCGTTGCCATTCATATACCCGCCACCTCGTCCCTGGGCAAAGCCACCTCTCCCTCTTCCTGATCCCCTCCAGCCTCTTGAGGACGTATTGCTCGACCAGTTTTGCTGAGTCGGCAGGTGTTGTTGCTGCTGTATCGTCGGATCAACTAATGCTGCTTGTGCCGTGAAAACAAACTGCGCGAGCTCCTCCGTTGCAGGTATGTACCCATGAGTGATCTGCCACATCTTTCCAAGCGCTTCCCACGACGCGGGCGACGTAAAGTCGAACGTCGTGGGGTTGAAGTTCTCCAAGCCCGAGCTTGTCGAATTCATACTGGAGACAACTGATGCGTTGGATGGAGCACCGGAAGATGTATTGGCAGCTACAGAAGTTGTTAACGACATGCGATTGTGGTTACTGGGTGGTCCTGGTATCGAATTTTGTAAGATCTCATCACGAGAGGCTTGCTTGAGTGGTCGTCTGGGATCAGTCGTCGTGGGTGGGGTGTTGTTGCGAGCTGGTGACTGTGATCGTATATCACGCCCAAATTCATCCTTTGTGCTGTCAACAATGGGAGAACTTTTGCCCCAAGAATCCCGTCGCGGCGGGGTATGCTGACGGGGATCTCGTCTGTTCCCGTGTCTAACGGGGCTTCGAGAGCGACTCGTCCTTCGCTGGGAAGGACTCCAGTCTCCATTGTTATCCTGATCGCGGTGTCTGTCACGATTATCCCACCTTCCCTTACTGTCATGATCCCGCCAGTACCCTCTTCCTCTCCCCCGAACGCCACCCCTTGAACTTCTGTACTGATCTTCGTACCCATTTTCTTGATAATGCTTAGGCTGCTCGGATGCGCCATCGATATTGCTATTGTTATGATAGGAGTTGTTCGGTTGTTGGGGCTTCGAGCCCTGTGGGTGTATTTGGTGGGGACCAGGGTCTGGCGGGACCAAGGAATTGCCGGGTAATGTTAAAGGTGCATTGGTGCTATTATTTGCTTGCGCGAGAGCTAACTGTTGCAGGAGAAGTAGTTGGCTTGATTCCAAGCTAGGGGCACTTTGGAGTGTGTTTACGGCTGTTTGCCTGGAAACGAATTAACGGAAGGAAATGTACCGTACACCAACGCACTCACTCAGGCAAAACCGTCGAGTTTGCAGCTTTTGCAAGCAGAGCCAACAAGGTTGCTTGAGGATCGGTGGCTGGGGTTGTGGGGCTTGCGGAAGTCGCTGCTAGTGCTGAGGGGGGCGCAACAACCCTTGGATCAGCCGTGATCGATGGCTTCGGTTTCATTTCGGGTTCTATGGTAGAGATACATCCGATTCAGTTTCATTCTTAGGTCACAAAGTTCAGAAAGACAAAGATATTTGCTGCTTGTACAGGAAAGGGGATACTTAGCGAACAAAGCTGGATAGAGATATGCACCTTTTCCCTTCCCTTCCACTATCTCCGTTAACCGAGTTAGGATAGGAGAAGGAAATGTGCTTCCTTTCACCCATATATCAAGTATCTTCTTGGTTTTCTCCTGTAAAGCCAGAAATGCGAGAGTATGTCAGACGTGGCCCTATAATACTCAATGGCCAAGCGAGAGTAATTATCAGTGCAGATATGCTATGGTCAGGTGAATCTCGGTGATACACGCGCAAGGCTCTTGGACTTCCCAGAGGCGCGATGCGATGACTTCAGCAGAGCATTCAAGTCTCTCAGAAAGAGCGGCGGTTCTAGGACGGTACCTATAGGCAGAAAGCATAAGACCATATACTAACCTTGAGTTCGTCTGCAGACATCATGTCCTCAAAGATGTCCTCCAAGATCCCTTCCACCTTGAGGAGAAAAGTCGCACTATTGCCTGTAGGAGGATTCAGATTGCCAATGTGGCCATGCTTTATAGCATGCGTTCTAGCAGCCCGAGAGATAGAATCAAAAACGTAGAGGCTAGAGACTTTGTTCGCGGTGGGCAGAGATTTGTGAGTCCGATGCAAGATGGCGACAAGTTCCGTATCACGCTGGGGGAAAATACGATGATGTTTAAGCAGAGAACACTCCTCTCAATGGAAGCAAAACGCGCACCTCCATTGTCTTGACCGCGATGTCGGTCAGTCTGGTCATCTTGGACGCGGATAATCGTTTTGAACCGACAATTTCGTTGAGAAGAGACTCAAACTCCTGTATTTACGAGGTGAATATCGTGAAATCTACGGTGAGAACTTAGCGAACCTCAATGGAAGCCGGTTTGAGAACCTTTCCCGCATGCACGCCGTCAGACGCCATCTTCAGGCTGCTTGAGATGGTGGTGAGAGTGAGAGGTCTTGTTTACACATGTTGAATAGGCTGATTCTGGTCTGTGCGCAGGCTCTCCGGGCTCCAGACTGCCGGTGTGCGTGTTTGCAGACTTGACAATCTCCAACTGAAGTGGTTGACGTTTCTCTACGTTTCACAATCGACGGGCCCGCAAAACGGAGATGCAGCATCGGGCAGCTACTTTCACGCTACTTGGAGCTGTTATGTTCTCTTCGCTGACCATATGGGCAGTACACTATCAACAGGATCAGGAGCGAGAGGTGCGGCACGAATACACTATTAGATATATCTAACTCTGACATCAACTCTCTAGAATATGTACAAAGGAGTTCTCCGCGATGATGAAAGAAGGAAAGAAAAAATGCGGCAAAGAGAGGAAGCATTGCGCGAATCCCAAAAGAAGCGCGAGTTCTATGAACGGGTCCAACCTGTTGGCACCCAGACAGAACAATGACCACCTCAGGATGTTGTTTTAGACACGACCCTGTTGGCCCCCCTCGCCCCACTCGTCTCTCTAAATCGAAGCAAAACGCATCCATTCGCCTCCATGGTAGGATAACAGAAAGGCGACCTCCAACCCCTCGATCAACCTCTCTTTGCTCTTTGGTATTCCTGGCCATTCCTCGTTGGCGTACCCTAATGCAGCTATCTTTTCTGCGATGTCTACATGCTAGTGAAGAATGCATTCCGGTGTGAAACGTATGGTTATTTATGCAT
Source organism: Clitopilus hobsonii (assembly GCA_015708445.2). NCBI lineage: Eukaryota > Fungi > Basidiomycota > Agaricomycetes > Agaricales > Entolomataceae > Clitopilus > Clitopilus hobsonii. The sequence continues at coordinate 2,102,068 of CP068000.1, read as the reverse complement.
ACCGCCGCATGTGAGCTGATAGAAGTAACCCAGAGTCATAACATGGCAATTCGAAACCCAAGGGGCTTCTGCGCTGAATAAGAATTTGACACTCGCAGTCATTTGAAGGACCCTACAAGTCTCTGACCGTCCTCTCCAAGTCGGAGGCCAGGGACCCTAGCAGTAACAACCAAGCATGCAAACAATTGTCAACAACGCGCGATCAACGTTTGGAACGGAAGAAAAAAAATACACTTCCGCCCATGCCGTTACAGTTATATACCCTATCTCGCCCTTCCCACCCCTCGTCTCTCTAACAGCTTGGTGCTTTCTAGAGGTGATAGTTTCTCTCCTCACTCCACCCAAAAGTCGATTTGCCATGCATAGGGCGCTGTACGTGGACGAGATAATTCGCAGTATATTCACATTGGCCTCGGAAGACGAACAGCGAGTGCTAAGCGCGGTTGCTCGAACCTGCAAAACGTGGATAGACCCGGCCTTGGACCACCTTTGGGTTTCATTACCGTCAGCAATCCCTTTGCTTGACCTGATATCAGGCATTTCTCTTGTTAATCGCGTTTATGTGAGTAGCAACCTCTGTACTAATATCCATTGCGCTCACTCAATAAGGGCAGGTCCCAACACGGCGTCTACTGCAGGCAGATTTAATCAAGTTAGACTACTATGCTCCCAAAGTCCGGCATATCAACCTCCGCCAGCCTAATATTGACATTCACCCCGACATTGCCTTGCTATTTCACCAGAAATGCTCAGACGCCTTACCCTGCCTCCGGAGTGCCAACCTATCCAACGGAGGGCTATCACCTTTCTCCCTGTGCCTTGCAAAGTCGCAATCCCTTTCCAACCTTGAAGTCAACCTAGGATTCACGCCCGCCACGCGCATCCCTTTCCCGGAGGATTATGTCGGACCCATCATCGACGCTTCCCCAAATCTGAGAAGGCTTCTTGTGAGGGGCATTCTTACCAACCCCCTCACCAGAAGAATATCCACTACGAGGTCTCTTCGATCTTTGACCTTACGTTGCGGACGGTCTTTGACGTTGGACGGCCTCTTTGAGGTCCTCACGCTACCTTTACTCCAAGAATTGGAGATTCCTCTCGGCCACTTCGACTTCACGGCGTTCGACGAACACCTAGACTCCTTCCGACGGCATCACTCCCTTCCTCGACTGCGAAAGCTAGTGCTTCGCAGCCAAGCATCCCATGCACAGTCAGCGCTTGATGCGTTTCCCCTGGATCTCCTCTCCACATTATCCCTCGAAATAGACGGCCCCTTCGATACCCCCAATACTTGGAAAACCCTCTTCACAACCATCAGGCTTTCCACGTCATTACGGAATCTCAACATACAACACTTCATTGACCTAGATGAGATTGACAGCACTGAACATACTCGTCACCATGAGATCAACTACCATGACCTGCAGATATTGAGCTCAATGCACCTTCTACAACAGCTCACCCTTGATACGACGATGCCCCCCGCCGTCAATGACACACAACTGAAGGGCCTATTAAGGGATTGGCCTCGCCTCGAATCCCTCGATCTGGGACCAGGACTGGACTGTTTGACGGAGGACGAAAGCAAGGCATTTGAAAGCGGGTCATGCTTGACCTTCCAGGCCCTGGATGTCATAACGGCTCAGGCTCCGAACCTTGCTAAGCTTCGTCTGCCCCTTACCGGTCCCCAGCTTCAAGCACCAGGGCCTTCCTTCAATGGAAACATGCAAGAAGCGCTGACGCAATTGACCTTGACCGGCGCCTCGGCTTTGGACATGGAAACTCATGTACCTTACCTGCGACGCACATTTCCTTCATTGATGATTCTTGATGGCTTGCCAAAACATGACAGTCACCCCTCGCTATAGAATCGTTTCATCAGCCACCCGCCACCATTGTACCAGCCTTTGAATTATTCTTGGCTATATACCCTTTCCTTCGTTTTATCGGAAACCGCGGCCGACGACCTCAACTTAGACTAGACTAGACCCATAGATACGGTTTATCGATGGAATTTTTATCTTTCGTGTTACGGCCATGACAGTTACTCTTCGCCCTTTACTCGGAGATTTCGAGTTAACTAGACATAGATAGATGCATAGACCTTTTTCTGACTATACATTCGCCACCGCTATAGACAAGATTACGACCGCTGTCCGTGAACGGTCCGTCAGGATCCGCAGAACGGTTAAATACGGGGACTGTGATTTGAGTATCGGAAAGCCGCTCAGTGCGCCCAAGAAAACTCGACGGGAAGGTCAAACTTAAAGGGACAATTACACCAGATCACGTGAAGATTCTTGTTATCAGGAATCTCCCGCAAAGATTTAATCGCCAAGTCTTGACGCATTCGGAGCAAATCGTTGTCCTCTATCGTCCGAACTATCATGGGTGTCCTCGACGTCGTTCCCGTATGGCCCTTATCCTCTGAAAGTAGAGGACCTGGCTACTGACGATGTTTACTGCTTAGGCTGGTGTCCTCACCGGAGAAAATGTTCGCAAACTCTTCGATTACGCAAAGGAGAAGAAGGCGAGTCTCTTCGCATAGATCCGGAATGCAGCTAATAGTAGCCTAATCTTTCAGTTTGCCATCCCTGTAAGTTCAATATACGCCCAACTCACTCATCTATTCACAGTCGCACCTTAGGCCATCGTACGTGCACATTGTCTCTTCAAAGTCGCGGTTAAAATGACGTAAATCGGCAGAACGTTACTTCATCATCGACCGCAAACGCCGTCCTTGAGGCCGCACGGTAAGATGGTCCATACTTTTTTACGCAGGAATTGAAGCCCTGCCGCAGAGATGTCAAGGCTCCAATTATCCTCCAAGTCTCCCAGGGTGGAAGCGCCTACTTTGCCGGCAAAGGTCTCGCCAACGACAAACAACAGGCATCTACCCTTGGCGCCGTCGCTGCTGCTCACCACATTCGAACTGTCGCAAAGGCATATGGCGTGTGCGTGCATCAGGATGCTGAATATCGCTTGACCCACTGACGTTATATCTATATAGCCCTGTCGTCCTCCACAGCGATCACTGCGCCGAGAAGCTCCTCCCTTGGTTCGATGGTATGCTTGAGGCTGATGAGGCCTACTACAAGGAGCACCAAGAACCCCTGTTCTCCTCCCACATGCTTGATCTCTCCGAGGAGTCCAAAGAAGATAACATCAAGACCTGTGTGAAGTACTTCGAGCGCATGGCTAAGATCGGCCTCTGGCTCGAGATGGAGATTGGTATTACTGGTGGTGAGGAAGATGGCGTTGACAACACCGGTGTCGACAATGCTAGCCTCTACACTCAGCCCGAAGATGTTTTTGATGTCCACGATGCTCTGAGCAAGATCTCCCCCAACTTCAGCATTGCTGCAGCCTTCGGAAACGTTCATGGTGTCTACAAACCCGGTAACGTCAAGCTTCATCCTGAGCTACTCGGTAAGCACCAAGCATACGCTAGCGAGAAGTTGGGAGGCAAGACCGAGAAGCCACTGTCAGTATCTCCTTACTTCTAGGATGCGCAAACTGATTGTGGGGCATATAGCTTCCTCGTTTTCCACGGTGGCTCTGGTTCCACCAAGGAGGAGATCAAGACTGCCGTCGACAACGGCGTCGTTAAGATGAACGTTGACACAGATACGCAATATGCTTACCTCGTCGGAATCAGGGTAGGCTTTCTGCGTAGTCTTTTCAGTGATTTACCTCTGACAATTACTGTAGGACTTCGTTCAAAAGAAGAAGGACTATCTTCAGAACCAGATCGGTAACCCCGAGGGTGCCGACAAGCCAAACAAGAAGTTCTACGACCCTCGTGTCTGGGTCCGTGAAGGCGAGAAGACAATGACTACTCGTGTCAAGGAAGCCTGCACTGATCTGGGTAACGTTGGTAAGCCCTTTTCACGATCTAACACTGTCCAAATGCCTGACGCACGTGGGCCACAGACCGTCTTTAAATTCAATAATGGAAAACGGAATTGTAAATACGTACACTGGATAAGCTCTGATCGAATAAAATGTGAAAGTATTCCACTATCCCATCTAAGTCTTGGTGTCAGCTGTCTGTATCGAAGATTGTTTCTCTCGACCTGACATTCCAATCCAAGTGGTTGTCAAATGTATGGATTGCTACGTCAAGTACATGATATGTAATTCGAAGTGGTTTAGACAACAGGGGGCTTGCTTCCGGGAGTGAAGGTGTAGGTCAAGCCACACTTGCCGCAGTACTGGCGGTCCTTGTGGAAGGCCATGAAGATACCAGCACCGCACTCGGCAGAAGGGCATTCACGGCGAAGGCGCTTGATCTTGCCATCAGAGTCGACCTTGTAGTACTTCAGGATCGACATCTTGACCTTCTTGCGCTTGTGCTTGATCTTCTTAGGGGTCTGTATTTGGGCGATGGTTAAGAACAAGTTAAGAGAGTTTCATCGACGACACTCACGGTGTAGGTCTTCTTCTTCCTCTTCTTGCCACCACCACGGAGACGAAGCACGAGGTGAAGGGTAGACTCCTTTTGGATGTTGTAGTCACTAAGGGTGCGACCATCCTCGAGCTGCTTGCCGGCGAAGATCAAGCGTTGCTGATCGGGAGGGATGCTGAAGGATTCAATCAGGTAAAGTAGAGTGATGCTATGGGTGTGTGGCGCTTACCCTTCCTTGTCTTGGATCTTGGCCTTGACATTGTCGATAGTATCAGAGGACTCGACCTCGAGAGTGATGGTTTTACCCGTAAGGCTGAGAAAAAGGCGTTGTCAGTAAATCGCCCTTTGCATATGGTCACTGAGACCCACGTTTTAACGAAAATTTGCATCTTGGATGCGGACGCTTCCGTCTGTCCAACGAACTAAACGATGGAGTCTTCGAAGAAAGCAAGAGCCGTTTGATAAGCACCAGGTGAAGATTTCTGTGTATATAGGAAAATAAGGTTCATGCACGTGATGCAGCTTTAAGCCAAATAGGGACAAACTTACTCAGCGCGTCGGGGATGGAACTCGGACGCGTCAGGTCGCGTCATTACTGAGCTTTCTCTGTCAGCTTGACGACTGTGCGGCCGAGCTTATTCACCATGAGCAGCGACGAAGAGACCCCTATGATGGATGTGGATGTTGGGACGAGTACGTTCAAGGGGAAAGGGAAGGGATCAGAGCAGGAACAAAGAGGGAATGACACGCTACCATGGTGAGTCACCTTGCGTCTTTTTCTGTTCTGGAATGGACTGACGCGGTTGGTCCACAGGGTGGAGAAATATCGCCCCGAAACCCTAGATGAGGTTGTATCGCATAAGGATATCACAAGCACAAGTAAGAGTTTCAGGTACCGCATGTTGGGATTTTCTCAATCATTCCGCCAAAGTCGAGAAGTTCATCGAAAAGAACCGACTTCCGCATCTGTTGTTCTATGGACCACCTGGAACCGGAAAGACATCAACAATTATAGCAGTTGCGAGGCGCATCTACGGCAAAGATTACCGCAAGCAGATTCTCGAGGTGCGATTTCATATCCGTGCTATCCCCATTTTCCTTCTAAAGCCAGTCATCCTCTAGCTCAACGCTTCAGATGAAAGAGGAATCGACGTGGTTCGGGAACAAATCAAACAATTTGCAGAAACACGGACGCTCTTCTCGAAGGGCTACAAACTGATTATCCTGGACGAGGCAGATATGATGACTCAAGCAGCTCAAGCAGCTCTTCGACGTGTCATTGAACATTACACAAAGAATGTTCGATTTTGCATCATCTGCAACTATGTTAACAAGATTACTCCAGCCATCCAGAGTCGGTGTACAAGGTTCAGGTTTTCACCGTTGCCTATGCCTGAGGTGGAGAAGCGGCTCAATGATGTCGTGGATGGAGAAAAGTAAGACTTACAATTGGGGACAACACATTTGAAGAAACTAATGGCTTCAGGGTGAACCTCACTGACGATGGGAAGAAAGCTCTCCTCAAGTTATCCAAAGGTGACATGCGAAGAGCCTTGAATGTCCTGCAGGCTTGCCACGCAGCATACGACATAATAGGCGAAACGGAGATTTACAACTGCACTGGAAATCCCCATCCGTCGGATATTGAGGCCATTGTGACCGCCATGCTTCAGGAAGAATTTACGACGGCCTACAAGAGTGAGTCCATCAGTGCTTTTGCTGTTGACTCTTCTTGCTCAACATTTGTCCTTTCAGTGATCAGCACCATAAAGATGGAACGTGGTCTTGCTCTGCAAGATCTCCTGGTTGGCGCCTACGAATATGTGGACAACTATGAGCTCAAGCCTCATGCAAGAATATACCTGCTGGATTATCTTGCAACAACAGAATACCGTCTTTCAACTGGAGCAAGTGAAAAGATACAGCTAACAGCGCTCTTAGGAGCATTCAAGTATGCAGTAGAACTATCTGCGAAAGAAGCATGAAAATTCCCATGTATAACAGCCACTTCTACCCCTCGTGTACTAATTCTTGACAACCATATAGATCTCTATTGTGTGTAGTAGATATCTCAATCACACGCTGTTCGTCCCAGCTGCCCGCCGCCGTTTGACTGGATTGACTGCACACCCGAAATGATCCTGGCTTGACAGCCCACATCCACCTATCATCACAGGAGTATCCTCAACGCTCGCCCGAGTCTGTGTCTGGCTTATCTCGGGTGACCTTTGGATCTCAGGTGATATGGTGACATGGCTGATCCCATATGCTGAGAAGCAGTGTTGCAGGGACTGTTCAGTCGCTTCCCATTGCTCAAGTGTTGTTCCTGGAGGGACGCCAACATGCAAAGAACCAAGGATCACCCTTTGTTTCCGGTCTTTTTGAGTGAATTGAACGCGAAGAGGTAGAGGGAACGCACGATTGTGAGAGATGCCATACGTGTAGATCGTGGATTGATTGAACTTCCGGGACCTTGAAACTAGATCAATAAGTTGTAACCTAAGTGGGAACGCAACCTCACTGAAAGTAGGTCGTCCTTGATTTTCTCGAGATCCAGGTACAGAGGTGTCGCTTCAAGGAGAATACGACCAGACTTCCACGCTGTAAGGAATCCATGTGAGCAACAGCAGACAACTAGATGGTTATTAAGACAGCATACTCATTGGAATGGCGCTCCCAAAGATGATCAAGCTGATGATAAGTGACACAGCTGGATCTGCATAGAACCTCTGTGGTGAGTGCACCTTCCAGATAATAACTGCTGCAATGATAACAGCGATATCTGTAAACGGGAACGTTGCGAATCACGGTGAGTGCGTATTGGTACAATCGAAAATGAGGAGCAAGCCTCACTATTAACAGCATCTCCGAAAAGGTGAATCAAGACGCCAGCCAGGTTCAGATTATGCTGATGGCCAATCACTGGAGGGTCGATAGTATGGTTGTGAGTAGCATGCTGAAAGTTGTTGTTAAACAAGTAGGTCAACTTCTCAGAGGGGAGAAGCCCACAATGTTGTCCCGCAGAGGAGTGGTAGGACTATCTTCTTGCACAACAAGAGCTATGGCATCTTGACCGTGCCCATGTCCGCCATGGTCTGCATGGGAGTTTAGAGATGCTTGAGATGCAGGACAATATAACGACATACCATGGACAACAACCGCACTGCAGATATTCAAAAATAGCCCAATGCTCCCGATGATGAGAACCTGAATTGGCTTTTCTATAGGCTCGATATGAACGAATCGTTCAATTGATTGTAGGAATATCGAAAGAGCCAATGCAAGCAGGAAGACGCCATTGAAGAACGCCCCTAATGTGATCCGAGTGAGCAGCAGAAGACAACCTCAGAAAGTGTGCGACGGACCGACAAGTTCCGCCCGGTGGAAGGCGAATGTGAAATTGACGTTCTATTGGGAAGGATGAGTCCGCCAAGCTGTGGGTAGAGCTGTTTGCGTACATGTCTGCCTTTCTCGTGAAGCTGTGCTGAGTTAGCACAACAAAGAAGTGGGAAGAAATACAGCACAACAACATACGTGTGCAGCGACGAACGCTATTGCGCTACCAGATGTCGCAATTAGAATCGAATCCTAGTATGAGATGAAGTACAGACTTACTACGCCACGATGTCCTAGAACTGAAGTCAGTCTACCAAGTAAGGCAGTATGGCCACCGGGAGGGTACTCACATTGAGGTAATGGAACTTTGATCACAAAGGCACGTTATCAGTCTTCCTATCCAGAGGCGAGCGCCCGTGAAAGCTACTCACTGCATCTGCTATGAGAGCCAAACTCTTTGTTCGGAATCCAACTAGAGAGGTAGCGTCAGAGTGTCACTGGTTGCGGGATGCACCGGCTGTTAACCATACAAATTATCTCAGCAAGGAAGAAGGCCAAGCTGATACAAAGAACAATCCCGATGCGTGTCGTATTCTTCATGATGGTCGTAAAAGAGGGACGAAGCAGTAGGCTGCGTGTCGGCGGTGAGTGGGCTGACTTTCCTCGCGTCGTTCCGGGTCTTTCTTCTCAGAGTCATAAAGGGTCGTTCCCATTTGGACTCAGTCTCGATCACTGGCATATGGGGCCGCACCGCCAAACAGCCAGTGAGCCTAAACCGAATAAAACATAGGGCTATATCTATGTTACAAGGTCACAGTACTGTGATCGTTAGCTACTATAATACTAGAAGATCCTAAAGATGGTCTTGATACAAGGCTATTGCCTCGGTTGACATAGGAAGCGAATCCTAGTCGGGAGTCCATTTCATCAATTTTGCTGAAAACATAGGGGTAAGCCTAGGTGAGCCTGGAATATGGCCAAAAGAAACGCACCGTTTACGGAATTCACTCGCCCAAGTTATCTCCTTCAATGGTGGGGTATTTATGGAGGCACCGATGATACCCAAAGCGAGGCCGATTAAGGTTTCTACAACAATCTGAGGTTCCCTGAGCTATTGTATCGAACATTTTTGTATGATAGCGCTTACATTGAAAGGAAGCTGTCCTTCCGGCCTTCCAAGAGATTTTAGGTGTGAAAGGTCTGCCATGTGAAGTCAAAATTGGTGCAATTGAGGGATTCCGTGAGTTTACGGACGTTCATATGTTGAATAGGCCGCTGAAGTGTCATGAATGGTCAGAGTTGGCCGAACCGTGCATAGTTTTTTGTTACATACAGTGAAAGATACAAACTGCGGCCAATACCAAGAGCGTCTTTCCGCTCATTTGCCTTCTTCGTGGTCGTCGTGAGCAGAAGACGCGTTCCGTGCAGCGTCACTCACGCATCACAGTTGCTCACGTGTCCACTACGCCTTTGGACACGACCGCAGAGAGTGTCCCTTGGACTCTCAGAACTCCCGCAATGGAGGCCATGGCCTTCCCTATACCCACGCATCTGCCACGAAGAGCACCAGCTCAAGATGTTTCGTCTAAAGTCCTAAACAAGATTGATGCTGCGACGAACAAAACGCTAGATTCGAAGTTGGCTGCGTCATGGGTGAAGGAGCTAGACGAGGAAATACATACAGCTAAGGTCCGTATATATCGATACGGTAATGGGGTGGTTAAATACTATATGTGGATAGGAGCGCTTGCTTGAGCGTATTCAGAGTGACCGTCCGGAATTTGAACGACAATTAGCAACGTCGAAGTCCGTTCAAAGCAGGCTTGAAACCCTGACAGACAATGTCGAGGCTCTGACACAGTCTGTGCTCGATCCCAAGGTCAGCCGAGCAACTGAGCTAGGCTCCTCTGTCTTCTCAACTGGTTCTATAGGTCGGCCATATCCCAAAACTTGTCACCAATCTCAGCCAGCATAGGGCACTCGCCCAGGAATCCCAGGATGCTCGGGCAAAACTCGACGCTCTCGCTCATCTTCTGAAGTGCAGAAACTCCTTGTCTGCCCTGGAGAAGCTCATTTCGGACGGGAAACTTGACGATGCGAAGCGTACATCTGTGGACCTTGAAGCCCTGCTTCAGCAGACTCCCGCTTATTTGAAGAAAGCCAAGGCTGTAGTGGATATTCAAGTATGTATGCTTCTACGGAACGAGAGCCACCGCTTAACAGTATGCAACAGAGGCGATTCATGGCTGCTCAAGCAAGGAACGAGGAGCAACTGAGCGAAGCCTTCACGAGAGGCATTGTAATCACACACAATGAACTCGCCGTCTTTCCCTCTGTTCAGAGTATGTTTTCACCTTTTCTTAACTGAACCCCACTCAAGATCCCTTCAGTCCGACAATCCGCAACTACAATTTCTCTGGATTCCATCGTTTCTTCGCTTTCGTCTGGCTCGCTCAACAACCACCTAACAACTCTCCGGCGCGACGTCATTTCTCACTTCATTGATCATCTCTTCAAAGAGCCTACCTCAATCACCCACAATTCTGCTGGTTTTATTGAGCATAGGTTCTCGCACATTCCTGCGCCACCAGGCGAGAGCAACCCCATCACCCGCATCGAAAATGTCGCCTCAGCCCTGTCCTTCCTGGAGAAATATGTCTTCAGTATTCTCCCTACAGACCAGAAAACCACATTTCCTCGAACTCTGGTGAAGCCTACCACTAGTAGTCTCCTGAACAACCTCCTCATACCTTCCCTCCCAACTTCATTCGCCGGCCTCTCCGGGTTCTTGCAAGTCACTCATGAAGCCCTCAAATTTGAGGAAAATTCCATCATCGGGATTCTGGGTGCAGATGCTACCGACCGGCCCATAAAGACCTGGGTGGACGGGCTAGTTGGGCATTATGAACGCCAGAGGAGAAAGTTGATTCTTGAGAACTCAAGGAGTATCATTACGTCTTCTGCCGTTGGAGATGCTACATTCACCGTTGAAGTCGAAATTTCAACAACCGTTAATCCTGATATTATCCCTGAACAGGGCGAAGACTCCTTTGGATTCTTACAGGCGACGAAGGAGGAGCAAACACCGGAACCAAGCCCATTCAAGGATGATGCTTGGGGCTTCGACGACGATGTCAAAGACAAAGACATCGAGGGCACTGGTGCGGTCGAAGAGGATAGTTGGGGCTTCGACGACGATGTTCCGTTGTCGCCTACAAGTCCGGTGACAAAGACGGCACCCATATCGCCCTCGAAGACTACAAGTACGAATTCGACCTCATCGCCAGAGATAGTCACCCGGGAGCCAGAGGTTGATTCCGAAGATGCGTGGGGTTGGAATGATGAGGAAGAGCCTACACCGGAAGCAGAGCCAGAACCAGAACCAGCAGCTGTAGCTGTATCTGAACCAGAAGAAACGGCCTGGGATGATCCGTGGGATAACGACTCCTCTGCTCCACCACCAGAGGTGGAGGATAAGCCTGTACCTGTGATACCTGTAGTGTCTTCTCCACCACCAAAAGCAGCAACTAGGCTTGAAAAGGCCGCAAACAAGAACAAGAAGGCTGCTAATGGGAGCGTGAATGGATCGATTTCATCACTGCGGTCGGCAACTGCATCTCCCGCACCATCGTTCCAGTCACCTACACCCCCGACACAACCTGTATCCAGTCCTCAACCCACCCAGACGCAAGCAAAGCCCGCCCAATTACCTGCCATTGCCAACGCCGGGAAGCGGCCAGCTCAGCTGGTTCCAATCAAGCACACTGAGCACTATGCTGTTTCAGAAAGAACCAAGCAGGTCGTTCAACTGGTTGAAGATATTTTGACGGAAGGCAGAGAATTTGCCTCCTCACACCTCTTCTCAACCGTGACGACTGGGTCAACAATAATCCTTTCGGCGCCATCTACAGTCGACCTCTACCGGGCTTTATGGCCAGTCGTCAATTCTAAGCGACTAGAAGCTCCAGAGAAGGGCCTGATGTTCTCGAATGACTGCACTTACCTCGCCAATGAAATCGAGAGGATTGTCAGGCAATTGCCATCCGATCTCGATTCTGCAACGAAGGTTAAAGAGAGGCTGGAGGAATGCACAAAGAGTGTCAAAGTTCTGGGTGAGAGTTGGTGGCATAATGTCATTGTGAGTTGCCTTGTACAGGATTCTTAGCAATCACCTAACATGCTCGATAGAAAACACAGCAAGAAGAAATAGACGCTCTGCTCGAGAAAGGTTGCCAGGGATTCACATACACGGGAGACCAGGATCGCTATGATGAATGCGAAGCTGCTATCAATCAAGTCCTCCAGCGGATACGGCGGTCGTCACCGAAGCTGAAGGTGAGCTATGGACAACGCAAGATAGAAAACACAACTTATATTTCTCAACCAGAAAATCCTCACAAAAAGCAAATACTACACAGCAATTGGGCTCTTCGTCAATGCCGCACTGGACAAGATGCTTTCTGATATCTTGGCCCTTCCTGACATCCCTGAGCTGGAGTCTCATCGACTGAGCGAGCTCTGTAGGATATTCAACGCTCTGGAAGGGCTTTTCGTCGAGGATCCTGAACAGGCAAGTGGCTCCAATTCACAAAGTACATCCTTCTGACGGCATGCAGCCTTCTTTCGTTGTCGCATATGTTCCTTCGTGGCTCAAGTTCTCCTACCTCTCAGAGCTATTGGTGCGTCTTTTAGCCTGCATTACCCGACACCTGACTGACAGGTCTTGACTATTTGCAGGAGGCTACAATGGCAGACATCACCTATTTATTCGAAACAGGAGCATTGGTGGACTTCTCTATTGATGAGCTAGTGCGGCTTGTGAAAGCACTCTTCTCAGACAATCCTCGACGTACAGACACAATCCACAAACTCATGAGCGGCCACCCAGGACAATCGTAGTCTTACCACTTTTTTATTGCATATGTATTACATCTAATGGACCTCCACTTCAACACGGGAATGGATTGTTTGAATTACAGTTGTGGAAAGGTACTTCTCCTAGCCGCTATATGCAGGTTGCTTGGATTGATGCTCGTCACTGCTTCGAGTCGGTATACTTCTTCAACCTGCGGAAGCACAGAGGTTAGCTCAGAGTCTATGATACACACCAATGCCATATACCTGTTGTAATCTCGTTCTGCTTTTGCCTCAGCATTCTGCTTCTTCTCAGTTCCGTTACCATCTCCCCCTGCGCCCTTCTTTTTATCTCTCTTTTTCCACTTCTTCCCAGAGGCCTTGTCCATCTCGAGTAGTTCTCGGACCGAAGGACCAGAACCTGTCAGAGGTTGCAACTTCATTGGTATATCCTCATTCATGCCGTCGTCTGCATCTTCGTCCTGGACCCGTGACGGCATCTCGGTGTCGAGGGCTTGAGAGGAGTCCTTAGGTTTTGCGTCGAATTTAGATTTGAGTATAGACGAGAGTAAACCAGGCTTAGATTCTTCCACCTCGCCTGGTTCTTCCGTGTCTATCCATCTTCTTGGAGGGGCAGAGGTCGATTCAGGACTTGGAGATAGAGATGGCTTGGGTGGTTGAGGTCTTGCTTCAAGCTCGCCTTCTTCGTCCTCCTCATCCTCATCAGCGAAGCCTTCGTACTCTCCAGCTCCAGCAAATATGTCGAAATCGTCAGCCAATGGTTCAGGTTCAGGTTCTTTAGTTTGAGCAGGGGCTGGTGGTTCGGAGGGTAAAGGGTTCGACTCTGGCTCTGCATCCTTCATTGAAACGGCTGAAGCCCCCTCCTCGGCCATCTTTCTCTTCTTTTTCTTCCGTTCACTACCGTCTTTGTCGCCTTCTCGAACCTTTTTCTTCTTTTTGACAGGTTCCTGAGGGGCACCTATCGGTTTGAACTTTCCCGACCTCGTTGCGTCCTCAACTGCTGGCGCATCCCCTGCGTCCGCCTCGCCAGCATCTCCACCAGCTCTCTTTGATTTCAACTGCCGAATGAGATCCTCTCTGGTTCGTTTTTTCGATCCTGATGCAGGGGTAGATGTTTCAGGAGCAGACGGCACGCCTTTCAGTGCCTCGTCCAGAAGGTCGTCGTCGTCCTCGTTTGCTGCAGCTGCCTCTCGAGCTTTGTATTGCTCAAGTAAAGCGAAGTCGAGGCCCTTAACCAGAATGGTATGCTCTCCGTCACCACCTAGATATTTTCTCTGCTCATCTAGCTAGAATTAGACGCATAAGCACTTTCCAAGTCTTTGCATGGACTCTACGTACAGCAGCCTTGTCCTTGACGTCGGCATTGCGTTTCTCGAAGTCTTCCAGAACGGCTTCAACCTATAAATTTGAATAAAATAGTCAACTATTGTGCTTTAGGATAACTACCTGCGACGTACCTGAGCGTAGTCACCCTCCGCTCCCTCTCTCCTTTCTGATGCACGGTCCCTATACTTTGCGTCATTCTTCTTCACCTTTCGAGGTTTGAACGCTGGTTCGGAAGCTGAGATCGTCTGAACCTTTCTGGAGACTTGTTAGCAGTCTTCAAGGGATTTGAAGTGCGATTCCGCTCGTACGACGTTGATGGTTTCTTCGCAAAGACATTCCTTGAGGCGGAGAACTTGCCAGAGGAACCTGACGGCTTAGAACTTTGAAGAAGTTCTCGGAATGCGTCCTCGAGAAACCGGGGGTAAGAATGTAACTGTTTGAGAGTGCATCTCCGCCCATACCTGGTCCATTGAGCGCGTACAGGTCGTACAGATGACGGGAGGTGCAAGAGTCGCGATAATGATCGAGCTGCTCGTTTACAAGGAACATCACTTACATGCCCTCGCTCAATGGACTTCAGAGCACATTGCTGCTCTCACGAATAAATCTAGCGATATCTAGACCTGGCTATATGACTATTATGAGCTGGAATTAGGTACATTAAATAACTAATACAATTCAAATATGTAAAAAATTATTACAACAAGCAGAAGAAAAGGGATGCATGATATTGGCGAAAGATGAAAACGACGACATATAGGAAAAGATACAAAGATATCTCTAAGACATTGCCCGCAAGCTGGAGATGTGTGATGCTCGAATTCGTGCCTGCAGTGTACTATGCAAGGCGGTTGGAGTGCTCGTTGAATTCAACAACGGGTGGCGCCAACGCCTTTCCAGGCAAGTATGGTCACGTTGTACCGTGGAAAGGGATCTCCGAGCATAGTCGGTGGGGCACGATTGAACTCGTGGCTTTGGGTTGACAGAATAAGCATAGCCGTAACGGATGTAAAATGACCGATGACCCCAGGAGGCTTCCACACGTCGATGCCAATCCCGGGCCCTGGGAATGACAACAACGGTTTGGCCATGGTGTCCGGCATTCGAGAGTAGGATGGGAAGTAGAACGTGACGGTCATAATGAATTAGGATAGAGTTAGGGGTCCTGGACGATGGACCCATAGGTATCTTTTGCAAAGCCACCGTAGTTGTAGCAGTAGAATCTGTTGTTTTGATAGTCTCTGTGGGGCACAGGGTCTTGTTGGCGTCATAGGTTAGAGTCAATAGTCAATAGTTTCAAGATCGACATCAAGTCGACCATGGAAGCCTTCAAAGTCGTTCATAGTCATGATGGTGATGGTGCTAGCATGTTGTTCATAGTCGTCATAATCGGTGGTGCTAAAGTAGCTGCCTTCACTGTTGCACGGAGAATACGGTGTGGAAGCATAGCCTGAAGAGTCTTGTTCATGTTTGTGTTCATGTTCGTGTACATGTTCGTGTTCGTGTTCGTGTTCATAGTCATGTTCATGTTCATGTTCATGTTCATGTTCATGTTCATGTTCGTGTTCGTGTTCATAGTCATGTTCATGTTCATGTTCATGTTCATGTTCATGTTCATGTTCGTGTTCGTGTCCTTGTCCATGTTCGAAAGAGGGACCGATGGCCTTATAAGCAGAGTTGGAAGCACAAGCGAAGCCACAGCAAGAGTCACAGCAGGATCCATAATCCAAGGGACAATAACCAAGCAAGTCGTGGTCCCCAGCGGCTTCAGGCATCATATCCCGCAGGAAAGCTTCAGGATCGACATCGGAGTAGCCGTTATAACGCCTGTAGTACCTTGAGGGCTAAAAGCGATAAGTTAGGTCAATGTCCGAACAAAGATATGAAATTGAGGGGGCCTACCTTGGACCTCTTGCCGTATCGTTTTTCGTATCGAGCAGCAATGGCCGTCACCTGAGCGAGGCCTCGCGTATACAAAGGAGCACCGTTGAAAGGTTGAACCTCGTAAAGGGAATCATCCACCAGTAGAGTAACCGAAGCATCGTTGCTCGTAGATTCGGATAAACCTGAGTCTCTGGTTTCGATAGTTTCGATAGATTGTTCTGTGTGTGCAGCCATAGGTTGAACGTCATCGTCTTCCAAGATTTCAATGTCGATGTCGTCGCCATAAGTGTAATTGCGCAGGATGACTTGCGTATTTTCTTCGGGTTCTTCAACCTCATATTCATATTGACTTGGAGAACTTGAATGATGCGGATGGTCGCCGTTGCAGTGGAAGGGAGGCTCTTCCTTTTGAGGCCGTTGTTCTTCCTCGAATATGTTCCAGGTGAGGACGATGAACTTGGCGATATTTACAATGACTCTGTCAAGAAAGATGTACAGGTCCTCCTCGGATATTTCTTCCATGAATTTAAACAGTCGGCGCGCGCTTCGTTCGAGAGTGAGTCCCTGACGAATCAAGAAAATGACACAGGCGCGGAAAATGGCCCAGTAAGGGATGTCAACAAGGAGAAAGACCTAGACGAACAGTTGATCAGATGTATAGCCTTTTGATAAGCAAACCGACATACCCATACGAAGAAAGTTGTGCCGAGTGTTTTTGTTTGAGAACGAGGTAGAAAATAGTTTGTAAATGTCAAAATGTAGAGCGTCATGAGGTACAAAGGGTGGGGGTCAGGATGGAAAAAGAAAGAAGCAATCATGGCCATTATGTCGTCGAACTTGAGATCTGGTTGACAAGAAAAAATCAAGCAGAGACCTTGGCAGGCGGCGATTGCATTGACGTAGGCGGACCCTGCCTGAACGAGATCGACGGACAAATCGTGCAGGACTGAGGTGGTATTTGTAAGGGATTGGTCCGGAAGAGCTGACACGTTAAGCTCATGATGGTGGATAGCAAATTCCACTGGCGTATCTTGGGAATTGCTTGTAGAGAGCTCCCCACGGCGAGTAACGTTTCCAGGACGAGATACCGAAATGTGTTGAGCGTCATGAGAATCAACAGTGCAAGTGATAGCTTTGACGAGGGGGCGAGGTACTTGACAGATGTGGTAGGCCGTCCGGAGACTCTTTGACCGAGTAGAGTATGACGGTGTCGAACCAAGGGTAAGAGCATTCTTGACATTGCTCGATTGGTCTGTGCCTACCATGTCTAGATCTATTAGGAAGTGCTTCGATGTACGCGATGATTGGGACTTACTGTCGGGGATGAAAACCGGGATGAAGCGAGATGTAACTTCAACAGAGGACGCAACAGAATCATTGCGGTTGTTGTTGGTTCCGTCGCGCAAGGCGGGGAGTTTGTGAGATGAACGAGGGAGGTCCGACTTCGAAGAGGTGTAGCTTGCTTGGTGTAGACCGCAGGTAAAGGGCTGAGCGGGATATGCCATGCAAACGAGGTTCAAGGAGTTTGTCGCTTGGCGGGACAAAAGGGTATCCTCCTCGATAACACCAATAGAGTGACCATCTGAAGTACATGGGTCAGGGCGTTCTCACCACCGCTAGGACACAACTTACTTTCGATAACCGGAGATGGAGTGTGTGTTATAACGTCGCTGACAGTGGAACCCTTGCTTGACGATATAACGGACTTGTCTCTGACTTCTTCAGCAAACTTGTTGGCGGTATTGCGGGAAGAGTCGAGGAAACGGAGCAAGTGCGTAACATCGTACACGCAGACGCGGAAGAGAGCTTGATAGTATCCGTCGGAGTCCATGACAGTGGATCGAGGCTGAGCGGGGACATGACGAGTGCAGAAGGCGTTTGCGATACTTTCCGGGGCGTCGACATCTAGTACAGGAACTATGTTAGCCATGCATGGGATGATGAGAAAGGTACTTACTATCGATGAGCGATTCATGACCGGGAGTAAGACCGCCTTTAGCGGAACGACTATCCTTGAAGACCTTGACATCTTCCACTCCTTCATCGTGGGCCAGAGGGACAGCGTGGCCCGGATGAACATTGGCGGGTGGTGGCGGTCGATCACGGGTATGGGGATAGACGAGGAGGTCCGTTGTACCGGCGAGATTCATGTCGACAAGTTTGGCCACGGCGGGAGCAAGGCGGGCAGGGTTCTTGACGTCGCCGACAATAATATCGCCAACTGTAAGAAACGCCATTAGTTTTTGCCAAAGCGATATAAAAGTCGAGGCGTACTAGACAAGGCGTGGTCAGGAGGAGCTCCATCCGAGGCGACATATCCATCGCCAGGAGATGTAGCTCTACAAGTGTCGCCGGGGCCGATAAGGTCAAAGGCGTTGGCGACATCTGTAACAAGGGCGGTCCCGCCATAGTCGGCAGGACCTAAGAGAAGAACACCCTCGTAAGTAGGGGAGTACGAAGAGAGAGATGCAGTCACAGCTATGGATGCCATGGTGCACAGAGCGGCGAAGTGAGGAGTGAAAAACATTTTGTTGGTTGTGGTTGTTGTGGTTCTGGTTCAAGATCGAGTATTGGACTGAGGAAATTCCAAGCTACAACGCGCCTCTCTTTATACCTAATTCCTGTGCTGATGTAATTAACTCGTATGTCTCATTACAGGTCACGATTCTTACCGAATATAGATTGCGCCACCTATATCTTCGGGCGGGAGGGCTGACATTGGATAGTTTTGTTTGTGAGGGGGATCGATCGTCTTGGGTCTAGGCTGTCCGGAAGTTAGTCTGCCGGACAGGGATTCGTCATTTGTTACTTCACAGGGTCATGGTTCGTCGACGGATAGAAATGGAGAATCCGGGGAGCCACCAGAGGAGAAGAGCAAGTAAAATAATGGATGATTCACCAGGTAGTATCCTTGGTCCCTTGAGGAGCCAGATTAATCGATTCCATATAATTCGAAGACTTATTTCAAGCACTGGAAGCTGTAAATGCTCATTGAAGCTGCCCAGGATTTGAATTTAGAAGCCTCCTCGGTCCTTGTTGCTCTCAACTCCTGCTGGATGAAAGGCAGTCAAAGCTCAAACTCTGTCAGCCATGGCTGAATCACTATCGAGGCAAGCATGTTGACCCGTTGAAGGAAGATTCAATTCATCGCAGAAGAATCCTAGCCAGTCCTGAGTTCATGAACAGTCCGAAATGACGATGATGATAGTCTCTGTCAAGCGTGTTGTTTGCGAATATTGTCGCGACGGAAAAGTCTTCGGAGGGCTTGCCCCATATATCCTGCCTTGAACTGCGCAAAGGCCTAGACCCTACTCTCTTGCTGGAGAGGAAAAGGTATTATATTTGTTACACTATAGATGATAGTAGATAGTCGTGGATATGATGAATAGCTAGCTATTCAACTTTTGGCAACAGGCGGAGGAGGAGCATTCCAAAGTTTCTTCAAGCCGACCATCAAGCTATCCCACTGGTCCTTGTCCGTCATGCCCAAGTTCTCGGTATATGAGGCAGCGACGAAGGCAAAGCAGAGGGCTTCATATTCTCCGGGACTCAGTTCTGCTGGTTTTGAGATGAGCTTGGGCCCGTACAGACGGGCGAAGTGAGGAGGGAATTCAACGGATTCCAGAGCAGCTTCGAGGCGAGCGAGAGCACGTTTGTTGAACGTGAGACGAGCAACGAGATCCATAAGGAAGAGTCGAGAGGTGTGGATGATTGGGAGACGGAAGGGGTATTGTTTGTGTTGGGGAGGAACACGAGAGTATGGCCACAGTTCAGAAGCTTTAATTTCTACAAAGATTATAGTTAGCACAGAATGCAGACTTGTTAGCAAGTCGGGGCATACCTGCAATCTTCAGACCCTCAGGAATGTATGCACCTCCGAATGCATCATTGCTCTCCTTGGCGAAGGCTTCTTCTGCTGCTTTCCATTCTTTGAAGATTGTGGACAGGCGCTCAACCTCTTCGTGGAGTTCTTCCTGGTCACGTATCTTTGCAGCAGTAAGACCATCTCCGGGAAGCATGGAGCATTTGAACTTGTGAACAGGCCAATCTTTCGTCTGGCATTCAGAGCTCTAAATCACAGCTATTAGTACGAATGGTCAAAATGCTATGTCCGGAACTCACGCAGTAGAAGGAATTCTTGCACACGGAGCAGCGGTTCACTGCAGTCATCTTTCTCTGGCAGACATCGCAGATTTCGATGGCAGGCGGGAGCTTAGGAACCGGAGGTGCCTTCTCCTTCTTCTCTGGTTTTCCGAAGAGCGTGTAAAGGATCAAAGCCGCAGGAACACCGCAGAGAACGACCACTGCGATGTTGATGATGAGGTTGGCCATCCTTGCTCAAGAACCTAGAGGAAAGAACCGAAGCGGAGGGTTTTGAGGGGGAATCGTGGCTCAACAACGGAAACAAGCTGTGATATATAGGGTAACGCCGAGTGACTACGGCTGAACCGCATTGTGTCCCACACGAGATCCCGCTAACTTCCTATTAAAGTCCGTTTCTTCTACTCCGAACTATATGACAAAGGTGGATGCTAGGTGTTACAGGTTTATGCACCAACTGTCTAAAATAACCGCCTGGAATGTGCTAGATTCGCTGGGCATTGCCTGTACTCGGCAGATTTGATTTTGATGATCATCCTGGAGTTCATATATAACTGTCAAAATGCATCCACTCCTCATTCGAGGCACTCGGCCGAACCATGCCTGCCAATCATAGCCTGCTGAATTCCAGAGCATTTTTCATCGTTTTTTCCGAGAAATATGATCGACAGGGCCATAAAGTACATTGTGAGGCCCGGTCTTCCGAATTGCAAACATTGGCAAACGAATGAGGTGCTTTCGAGCACATCTCATGTCATTCCTCAAAGCCGAGAATTCCAGTTACTAATTCAAGATGCGAAGATTTGCAAGACTTGTCCAACGTTTTCATTCAAAAGACCATCTAAAAGGTAAATCGACCCCCGTATCCTCCCGTTCACGGCTGAGACTACCAAACGCAGGTCATGGCAGCGCTGTCTGCAGTTGCACGAATTGCCTACTTTGCATCCGAGGTTGTCGTTGATGTTCTACCTACACCTCCAGCTACCTCCGCTTTCCAACAAACCTTCGATGCAAGCTCATCATCCGCCCACAAACCAAAAGTTGTAGGCGTGCCATTAGGTGCAGATCCTGGCGACAACATACTTCGCAACATCAAATCCGGCCTCACCTCATTCACCGCTTCCTCAAATCGACAAGTCTTGACCAGACTAGTTTTGCACTTGGCAGAAGTCTCTACGCACCCCGTTGTTCTGCACATTGGAGTCACAGACGATCTATCAGAGGTCCTCCTTCTGAGATCAGCCGTCCCATACTTCCTCCTCTCTTCAACGGCCCAGCAAGCTCACGACAATGCCCTTCTCGCATCACGGCTAGCAATATCGGAAGGAAAGGCCGTGGTTCACGCGTTCTACAACACGACTTCCTCCGAAGAGGTACAAGAAATTCCGGAAGGGACTATTTTCTCTTTCATTCGTGAAGACAAACGGCCTCTCCCGGCGGATGAGTCCGCGAATGGCCATGCAAACGGCCATGCAAATGGTGACGCATCCAGCGAGGCTGCAAAGCCAGACCTCATTGGGCCCTATGACCAGGCACTCTCCGAAGTCAGCACCCTTGTTGAACGCCCTCTACAGGCATCCAATGTCGTTGGTTCCATAGAGCCAAGCACAGTTGTACTTTTGATCGGACAAGAGCCCCGAAATCTTCCACCAATAGATGGCGTCGCATTTGCATCACCTTCCCTCCTCCAACCCCTCGTTCCCTCTCGTATCCTTCAGGAGATCCCATCGTCGACCACCAAAGTTGTCGTTCTTGAGCAGGTGTACAAGTGGTCGACCAAGTGGCTGCCCATTTACCTCGATGTTGTCAGTATTCTGCAACAACAAGAGGCTGGCTCACGACCCATCGTTCGTAGCGGCGTTCTTGGTGATCTCTCCAACGTCTCTTCAGAGGATATCACCTCTTCCTTAAAGAGCATCACCTCTTCGGATGGTACCTCTACAACACGATTGACCCTCGGCGCCTTGCCCTCCTCGTCAGAAGCAGTAGCCACAGCACCTCATGTGCCTAAACATGAGTCCGCATACACCAAAATCCTTTCCCATATTTTCGCCGACAGGTTGGAGATCGCCAACGACCCATCGCTAGTTGCTTCACAAGGCAAGATTGCGACTTCTCCGGAGTATGCCCTTGGACGCGTTCGCGGTCAACTTGACCTCAGGAAGGAGTTGATCGATACCGTCCAACAACTTCTGCAAAGTGGTCAATTGGATGCTGAGTTGCACGAACTCCTAACCAAGTGGGTTCTTGCAAAGGATGATCCTTCCAAAAGCAAGATCTTAGGAGACGAGATTGTTGCCAAGCTCGAGGCTTCTTCCAACTCTCATCCCGAAGTCGAACGTATTCTCGCCCTTCGTGCACAACTACCATCGCAGTCACGGTGGATCATCGGTTCGGACGCGTGGTCTTACGATCTTGGAGCTTCTGGCCTTCACCACGCCATTGCTTCGGGCCTCAACGTCAACATCCTCATCCTCGACACCATCTCCTATTCCGCTCGCAGCTCCGTCGATCCTCATAGAAGGAAACACGATGTTGGACTGTACGCCATGAACCACGGAGATGTCTTCGTCGCCAGCGTCGCCGTCTTCTCATCGTACTCTCAAGTCCTACAAGCAGTCATGGAAGCTGATCGCTTCAACGGACCTTCCGTCGTCCTCGCCTACCTTCCATACACCACGGAAGATACGCCAGCTCTAGACTTGCTAAAGGAGACCAAGTTGGCGATCGACTCCGGGTATTGGCCGCTTTACAGGTGGGACCCTAGCAAGGAGCGCCAAGGCAAAGAACCGTTCTCCCTCGACTCCGATGCTATCAAGAATGATCTCAAGCAGTTCTTGGACAGGCAAAACCATCTGTCGCAGCTGAATCGTTCGAAACCCCAGATTGCTTCGGAGATTGTCAGCAGTCTGGGCGAGAGTGTGAAGGAGGCAAGGAGAAAGAAGGCGCAGCAGTCGTTCAATGACCTGCTCTCGAACCTTAATGCACCACCCCTTCTTATCCTGTACGCGTCGGACGGCGGAAACGCAGAGAAGGTTGCGAAGAGGTTGGCCAATCGCGGAAAGGCCAGGGGTCTATCAACGACCGTTGGCACTTTTGACTCTACCACGCTCGAGAGCCTAGCTCAGGAGGAACAGCACGTCGCCTTTGTCACTTCAACAGCCGGTCAAGGAGAACCACCCCAGAATGGCCGTCAGTTCTACAAAGCTCTCAACGCTGCCGTCGCACAAGGCGAGAAGACTCTTTCCACCCTGAAGTACGCAGTATTCGGAATGGGCGACAGCCACTATTGGCCACGTCCTGAAGATGCCCAGTATTACAACAAGCCCGGAAAGGACCTCGATGCACGCTTGGAGAAGCTCGGCGGGGAGCGTTTTGCCAACCTCGGATTGGGAGATGATCAGGACGAGGATGGACCCCAGACAGGCTACAAAGTCTGGGAACCTCTCGTGTGGAAGGCTCTTGGTGTTGACAGCATCGAGATCACTGAAGCAGAGCCGGAACCCATCACCAACGAGCACATCAAAGCTGCTTCGGGATACCTTCGCGGAACCATCCTGGAAGGTCTTGAAGACACCACTACTGGCGCTCTCGCTGCTAGCGACACCCAGCTTACCAAGTTCCACGGTATCTATCAACAAGATGATCGTGATATTCGAGATGAGCGACAAGCTGAAGGTGCTGAGCCAGCGTATAGCTTCATGATTCGAGTCCGTATGCCTGGTGGTGTTTGCCAACCGAACCAGTGGTTACAGATGGATCAAATTGCGGACGAGCATGGGTCGGGAACTTTCAAAATTACGACGAGGCAGACTTTCCAGTTCCATGGTGTCATCAAGAGGCATCTCAAACCTGCTATTCAGGATATCAATAGGGTGTTATTGGACACTCTCGCTGCTTGCGGCGACGTTAACAGGTGAGAATCTTCCCATCATTCCAGTGAGCAGATGCTGACGATTTCTTGTTAGGAATGTCGTCTGCTCATCTATCCCATCCTACTCCAAACTTCACCAGGAAGTTTATGAGTTCTCAAAGGGTGTCAGCGAGCATCTGATTCCTCGCACAACTGCATATCACGAAATCTGGCTGGACAAGAAGCTTGTCGCTGGTGAAGCCTTGAAGGACTTTGAGCCCCTTTATGGAGAGTTCTATCTACCCAGAAAGGTTTGTGGATCGATAAATCTTGGTTTAAGAGCATGCCTGACCTATCTTTGTGCCTCTCTAGTACAAGATTGCTGTCGCTGTCCCTCCTACAAATGACGTCGATGTCTTCACCAACGATGTTGGTTTCATTGCCATAGTGGACAAGAACGGCGAGCTCGAGGGTTTCAATGTCTCCATCGGTGGTGGAATGGGTGTAACTCATGGAAACAAGAAAACCTACCCTAGGACCGGCGACATCATTGGTTTCTGCACTCCAGACCAAGGCAAATATGTCGCCGAGAAGATCATGTTGGTACAGCGAGATAACGGGAACCGTGCTGAGTACGTTATTCCCTCTTCGCATCTTATTCATATACTAATATATATTACAGCCGCAAGAACGCTCGACTAAAGTACACCATCGACCGTATGGGTCTGGATGTCTTCAAAGCAGAGGTCGAGAAACTCCTTGGCTACAAGCTACCCCCAGCCCGACCCTACACCTTCGACCGCAACATCGACGACTTTGGTTGGCACACCGGTGAAGACGGCAAGCACCACTACACCCTGTTCATCGAGAATGGTCGTATTCAAGACGAACCCGGCCTCGAATTCAAGACTGGGTTGAGGGAGATCGCAAAGGTTCACAAGGGATCCTTCAGGTTAACGACAAATCAACATATGTTGGTTTCGGATATTGCTACCGAAGACTTACCTGAGATCAAGAGGCTCCTGGCGAAGTACAAGTTGGATAATCTGAACCATAGTGGGTTGAGGCTTAGCTCGAGTGCTTGTGTCGCTTTCCCAACATGTGGTCTTGCTATGGCTGAATCCGAGAGAGTAAGTTGGCTCTTCCCTATCTTAAAATATATCGGTGTTGACCATCATCTTCAGTACCTCCCTATCCTCATCGACAAGGTGGAGAAGATCTGTGAAGAAGCAGGCCTTCGCAATGACTCTATTGTCATGCGTATGACAGGTTGTCCTAACGGATGCGCACGCCCATACGTCGCTGAAGTTGCCTTTGTCGGGAAAGCACCTGGAGCATACTCCATGCTACTTGGCGGTGGGTACTACGGTCAGAGGCTGAACAAGATCTACAGAGGTACGTTCCCTCTCTCCGACCTTCTAACCGCTTCAATTATTGACTTCCCTCCCTCCTTCAGAATCCGTAACAGAGCCCGAGATTCTCGCCATTCTCAAGCCCATGATCAAACAATACGCACTAGAGCGACTTCCTGGAGAGAAGTTTGGCGACTGGACTATTCGGGCTGGGTATATTTCTGCAACTACGGCCGGGAAAGAGTGGTATGTCGGTATGGGAGGAGAGGGTCAATATAAAGAGACAGTAGCATGATAACCTCGAATTTACAATTCTCATTTAATTAATGATGTCAATGGCAATACAAAGCATGATTGATTCGTCAAGTGCCAGGGCAAGTGAGAGGCCATCATAGCCTGACAGACGCGTCGGACCCCAAGCGCGTGAACTCCTTCCTCATGCACCACCACCACTGACACTCCAATGGACCTCTCCAGTCCTCCCCACACCACCAACTCAGGTATCTCTCTCCTCCTCGACCATTCCCAAATCACAAGTTATCGTGATACCAACATCACCATAACCCAAATCTCAGGTGGAGGTCAAGGTTCGCCCTACTCCTTCAGCTTACCATCCGAGTCGAAGGAGCTGATTCGTTGCATAATACGATTTGTTGCGCGTGACATAAAGAGAGGAATCCGATTGATATTCTGAAAGAACACGTTGCTTTTGGAGCTCTACTTTGTTCGAAAGAGAGATTCGATCCTCCGAAATGTCATCCTGAGACTAGGAGTGCTGTGTTGGGTGTTCTTGATCGGTGGGCTCACGCTAGTGTCGGTGCTGGACCTCGAGAGTCTACTGCTGGTTCTACTAGTCCCTCTACCTCGGAGGCTGAACTCGATGCCGGCCTGGAATCAAAGCCAATACTATGGTTAAGAGGTGCAGCAGGAGCCGGAAAATCCGCAATCATGCAAACCTTCTCTGAGCGCTGGACTCGTTCCTCTTCCTCTCCCTCCTCTCCGTCACACGTCAAAATCAACCTCATCCTCTCAACATTCTTCTTCTCCCGCACCTCTCCCTCCCGCAACGAATCTTCCCGCTTAGTGGCTACACTAGCCTATCAAATATGGCTACTAATCCCCGAGGCAAGAAAGAAGATGGAAGAAGTGTTGAGAGAGGACGTGGGGTTGTTTGAGAGGGGGTTGGAGGGTCAGTTTAGGGAGTTGGTTGTGGGGCCTCTTAGGGCTGCTGCTGCTGCTTCTGCTTCCGCTACATCATCTTCAGGGGATGAGGAGAAGGGGGAGAAGGGGGAGAAAGGGGAGAAAGAGAGGGAGAGACGCATAGTGGTCATCGTCATAGACGGTCTAGACGAATGCAGTCAACCCACTACCTCAGGACAACACCCCGAATCTCAGCAAAGGGAAATCCTCGAAGCTATATCTTCCATCTCCTCCTCCCTCTCCTCTTCCTCCTCCTCTTCCTCCTCTTCCTCCTCTCGAGGAGATACTGGTATCCAAGTCCGCTTCCTAATCGCCTCAAGACCAGAACGTCAAATCCGTCTCTGCTTCTCTCAAAAACTTCTCTCGGGTGTAACACATATAATCGACTTGAGCTCTGAAGCTGGGTCTACAGAAGATATCCGACTTTTTCTCGAATGTAGATTCGATGAGATCAGACTGGAATTTCCTCATCTCTCTTCTTCAACTTCAGGTTCACCATGGCCACCCAAAAACGCAATCCCCCACCTCCTCCACCGTTCCTCAGGACACTTCATCTACGCAGCAACAGCAATATCACATATCTCCCGCCCCCGTTACGATCCTCAAGAATCTCTACAATCCATCCTCTCCATCCCTCTCATCCCTAAAGATTCACCCAGTCCTCTCCCAGAACTCGATGCACTATATCTAATCATCCTAAATTCAATCTTCTCCGAATCACTCCCGATAGTGATGAAGATCTTTCAAATAATGTGCTTTGATGGATGTTTTAAAAATCCATTCGAGTATCAGATGAAGGTTTTTAAGGGGGTGATGAATCTCTCACCGAGACATGTTGAGAGGTTGATTTTTGAAAAAGAGGGGAGAACGTACCTAGAAATGGTTGATTTGCATTCTATAATCAAACTTCCCCCTCCTGGAGAAGAAGAGAAAACCCCAATTCGATTCCACCACGCCTCATTCAGTGAATTCCTAACCAACCCTTTACGTTCCGGGCCATTCTACATTAACCAACAAAAAGCTCTAGAAGAAATCCAACTCCTACGCGTAAAACATATCTTCTTACAATCCACCCTGGAAGAGTGCGGGAGGGAGGAAGGGTACGAAGAAGGAGGGTTTATAACGATGGTTGGGATTGAGTTGCAGTTTTGTAAACACCCGAAAGAGTTTGGGGAGGCTATGGTGGGACTTGTGGGGGATAATGGGGTGTTTGAGAAGTGGGTGGAGAAGTTGGGTCTACCTGAAAAGAAGGGGAAGGGAATGGGGGAGAGAAAGGGGGAGAAGAGAAAGAGGAATGAGGAAAGTATACTGAAGTTGGTGGAGTTGACGATGGAGATGGGGGTGATGAAGAGTAATGTTATTGCTGATTATTTAGTCAATGTGGGTCTGTTTCCTTTCCTCTCTCTATCACACTGAACTAATTTGACATCTAGATTGGTGGATACCCAGATGCAGGTGTTATGTATACCAAGGAACATGTTCTCAAGATGCTTGATACCCCTACGGAGTCGGAGGTGGTGGTAAAGAAGGAGGAAGAGAAGGAGGAAGAGCCTCAGCAGAGAACAGACTCGCTCAAGAAGAGAAAAGGCTTCAGAAAGCGGATATCACAATGGTTGGATTCAAGGTAGTGGTCCTGATCTAATCTAATTCTTCTTACTCGCCTTCGCCTCCTGTACACTCTCCCTCAACGCACTCAAAATCCTCTCCAAATCCCCTCTCTCCTCATCAACAGCCGTAACACCCATATGTCCAATCCTAAAATAGGTATCCTTAATCTCCTTTAACAACCCCCCAGCCACAACGACTCCCCTCTGTGCGAATCTCGGTATGATATCGGATGCACCTACACCTGGAGGATAGTAGACTGTCGTCATTCCATTAGCTGCCCATTCTTCCTTTTGTGCGATTTGGTTAAGACCGAGTTCTTTAAGGGTGTTCTTGACTTTGGTTGAAGCTTCTATATGGCGCTTGAACCTTTCCTCCATCGACAGGTTTGGATTCCTCGTGAGTTGAAGAAGTGAAGCATGGTAAGAGTTGATGAGGTTAACGGGGGGAGTAGCGAAATAAGCCGCCTCTCCCGCCTCATACGCCTGCATAATGGGTAACCACTTTTTCCAACTGGCATAATAACTAGTAACCTTCGTCCTTCTGTGGTAGAAAACGTCAAGAGCTCTATCCGACGCGACGAGGATACTCAATCCAGGTGGGGTACCTAGTCCTTTCTGAGAAGCCGTAAGAACGACATCTAATTTCCATTCATCGAATTTGATTTCTTCAGAGCCGACGGAACAGACTGCGTCTGCTACGACGAGTATGTTTTCGGATACGGAGCGAACGGTTTGGGAGATTAGCTTAGCGGGGGAAAGGACTCCGGTGGAAGTGTCGACGTGTGTGAATGCTACGAGTCTGTAGGGTCTGGTCTTCAGTTTCTCTCTGAGGACTTCTTGATCAACGACAGATCCTGTTGGTGCTTTGAGGACGTCGACGTGGGCTCCGTATGTCGACAGGCTAAATGGAGATGAGGATGAGGATACATGTGATAAGATAAAGAGAAAGGGATACGAACCATTCGGCGAAAGAGTCACCGAAGTAACCACTGTGAAGGACTAGAGCGTATTCTCCCGGTTCGATGAGGTTGGAAGCTACTTGGTCCCATCCGAGTGTACCAGATCCAGAGATAAGGAATGGTTGGCCTGTCTTGGTGAATAGGACTTCCCTACGACAGGGTGAGATGTGGGAGAATAGCTAGATGGAGGAAAGGCACCTGGTCATACGGATGGAATCCCCAAAGAGTTTGATGAAATCGGGTGAAATGTGAGACACCGAGGGTGCAGCGTTGGCGTAGAGCACTTCATCTGTCACTTCGATTGGACCTGGGATGCTAATAGATACGGTCGTGAGTTTGCTATATCGGTGTGTGAAGTGGATATGTATACACACACGAGTAGCCTAGAATAGTATTCGTTGGTCACAAGGTCAGTTAGCAGTAGGAGTTACACGCACTTGTGAGGAGATTGTTTGAAGCTCATTGTAGTAGTAGCAGTCGTGAAAGAACGGAGTCGGATGTGACTTGTGATAAAAGCACGCCGGAGTAAGAAGGACATGTGAGTTCAATTATATCTATTCCATCTCTCTCTTAAATCCGAACCAATGGTCTTCCGACGGAATACACTAAAGCGGATCAATTTCTACATTCAATCCCGTCTCAACACTTCTTCCAACACTTGAACCACTTTCTCCGTTTCTCCGTTCATCACACTTTCTCCCATGTGTCTGTTCCGTCTTTAGTTGAATCCCACCAATAAGACGATGTCTCACTCACCCAATCCGAATATACTTGTCTTTAATATCACCAATCAACCCTCCAGCAATCACAACCCCTTTCTCTCCCATCTTCGGTACCACTTCTCCCGTTGTCTTTCCCTCAGGAAGATACACCGCCGTCATTCCATTCGCTTCACTCTTCTCTTCCCTCACAACACTCTTCAACCCAAGCTGTCTCGCTACCATCTTCACCCTCTCACTTACCCTCTTATGCATCTCATACCTCTTCTCCAATCCACCACCAACGATCTCTTTGAGAGATGCATGATACGCTCGAACGAGGTTCACGCTTGGCGTAGCGAAATATGCTGGTTTACCTTCTCCGTATGCACGCATGATAGGTAACCATTTCTCCCAACTTGCGTAGTACGTCCTCTGGCTTGACTTGCGGTTCTCGAATGCCGAAATGGCCCTTGCAGAGGCAACGAGAACACATAACCCAGGTGGGGCACCTAATCCTTTTTGTGATGCGGACAAGATCACATCCAGACCCCATGCGTCCATCTGGAGGTTTTCTGAAGCGACAGAGCAGACTGCATCCACAATCACCTGTCGCTGGGTTAATACCATCTCTTCAAACAACGTAGAAGATGCAGTCCTCACCAAAGTCTCCGGCGACACCCTCCTCACAACCCCCGCTATACCCCTCACATCACTCAACACCCCAGTAGAAGTATCAACATGTGTCACCGTCACCGCTTTATACTTCTTCTCCTTTAACGCTTCTTCAATCTCTTTCAAGGGGACTGTCGACCCTACGGAAGGAGCATGGAGGATGTCGACGGAGGCTCCGTAGATTTTCAAGCTGAAAGCGTGAGTATGGGTAAGTGAGGTGAGAGAGGGGTTGGGCAGAGAGAGGGGTTGGGCAGAGAGAGGGGGAGGAAAGACGAACCAATCTGCGAACCCATCACCGAAATAACCAGTACTAACCACTAACCACTTCTCCTTCCCCTCTCCCTCTCCCTTCCCTTCGCCGGATGCGAGGTCAACTAAATTCCCACCAACCATATCCCATCCCAAAGTCCCACTTCCACTAACCAAGAACACTTCACTTCCCTTCCCATTCTTCTTCCCATCCCCTCCATGCTCGTTCTTCTCCTCCTCCCCGTTCTTGGAAGGGGAGGCACCCACGACAACCCTAGTCAACTCCAAACTCTCCTTGAATATCCCCACGAATTCGGGGGATACATGAGAGAGGGGGGAGGGAGAGTGTGGATTGGACTGTTGTGGAGAGGGGGATCGGGCCGGGGATTCTATTGGGTGAGGGAGGTTAGTACTTAGGTTTCTTCGCATTGACAGGTGAGGGTCGAATGTGGAGGGGTACGTACGCGAGGAGTCTATAGAGAAAAAGGGAAAGGTTAGTGAAGAAGAAAGGAGGGATGGGAGAGAAGGACTTACTTGGCCTACAGAGGAGGAAGGAAGGGAGGGATAACCTCTTTTAGTAACGATTCGATACCTTGTCGAGAAACTTTGTTCCTCGATACTCTACTCACCTGTGAATCCGACATTGTTCTCGAACGTCAAAGTTCTTGGTAACTTTTTCTCTCTTGGATGTGTTTTGTTCAGCTGCACCAGCGCGAAGCGATTCAATAATTCCGAATCCCACTGGAAGTCGCCAAGATGAGTCGAGTTACCAAGCTAGCCAGGAATTGACTCTAAATTACCCAGCTCTCCTCGGCCGAGGACGGCACAAGTGGCCTTTGATCAAAATCCCATCGGAAAAACTATCGGGCCTGCATCGCGGGGTCCCAGGAAGCTGAAGGCATACGTGTTCGAACGGACGGCTCAATGTCTTGGTCGGGATGCCATGGTCATTCCGTTAGTGGATGCAATTGACGGAGACGGAGGCGGAAGACCTCAAGTATGTAGAACCCGGAACTACTGCCATGCCATGCCAGTATGCTAGTTCCGACGAGGAAAGACGCATGGTGTGTAGAGGAGGAGGGAACGGAGTAGGGGGCACGTGCCTAGTCAGTACGACGCGTTTCCATGACCTCTTGGGCGTGTCTCCCTTTCAAGTTCTCTGTCACCAATTGAAGTGCCCCCTCGGAATCGCTTGCCAACACTCCCTCACCCATACAACAAAGCACAAAACCAACCCCATAGTATATCATTTAAACATACTGACTAATCTTCACATCCCCCTTCTGCGAAATATGTACCATACGTGCAGAAACAGGACATATATCAAGACAATTAGTTGGATCATCTGGCTGGGACAATCGTACGAGGTTCTGTTTTACATGCCTCCTTCCCGCCTCTTCCTCGTTCTCCTCATGATCCTGGTCCAGGTCCTGGCCTTTTCCCTCGCGATTTCGACGTTGACGTTGAGCATGGGTATAATCAGCAACATGAAGGTCGACCTGACTGAGCCCATGAAAGATCGGGAGTATAGCAAAACGCCCCGCAGCTCCAAAGAATGCAGAGAGCAGTTGACTCCCTACCTCCGCCTTAACAGTACAATGATGACGCGCGATGACCCGGATCTGGGGGTCGCCATGACCGTCTGAGGATTCGAGTTGGGTCTCCTCAGGCTCTGGGGAGAGAGTAAAGACACTGAAGACTTCCGAGCTGCCATTTGACTCCGAGTCGGAGCCAGGTACAGCTTGAACGAGTCCCGCCACCGCAGCTACCAAAGCAGGCCCTTTGGGTGGTGCTACGTCCACAGCTACGATGGGATAACTTTGCAGGTGTGGAGGTATGGGCAAGTCCAAGGATTGGTATGGTTGAAGGTTGATGAGGTTTTGGCCTGGAGCGAATAGTGGGGTTGGAGGTGTCTGGAAGACGTCGAATTTCGTGGAAAGGGTGTCGATGACGATGATGAAACCGTCTAGTGCGATTAACTAACAGGAAAAAGCCGTTAGTTGAACGAGTCAGGGCAGAATGTTGCGAGAGATGCTTATGCGTACAGTTTTGTCCTGCGTAGGTCCAACATCCCACGAGACCGATTCGTTAGTTTGGTAGTTCCATACCGTAACCAATGTTTCCTCCAGGAAAACCCAGTGCTTTCCATCATACGATGAATCATAACTCCCACCAGTTTCTCTACTTCCGATCAACCCGAACTCAGGCTTTACTGAAAGAGGATCGATGCCATAGATGAAAGTTCGTTGAGACGGAGGTTGGGCATGCGTACTGTCCAGTGTACAGTAAGAATCTGAAAGAGAGAGAGAGTTGAAGCTAACCTACAGTTGTGTCAAGTTCCCGGCATAAATTTCTACATGAAGATTCCTTCCATCACGAGCGATAGCCCAGTCCTTCAGCCTGACACGGTCCAACTGAGCGAGTCCGAGCTCGGTATAGGATAGAGAAGCGAGCTCGCGTGGCGGGTTTCTTCCTTTTCCGGTTATGTTGGAGGATTCAGTTTCATCCGAGGCTCTCGGTTCTGGATCAAGGTCCCACAAAGTAACGAACCGCCCAGTTGCGACAAATACCGTGAATAGGAATCGACCTCCCAGGACCAATAAAGCATCTGAGAAACCGGTACCCGAGGGCATGACTTGAGGTAAACCGCACACGTGGCTAGGAATTGGGAGGTCCCATGCTTGTACTGAATCTAGGGATTCTGTGCTTGGGAACTTGATCAATCGGTTGATGAGGCGGTAGTGGCGAAGGGATCCTTCTTCGAGGTTTTTTTGGGTCATTGTATGGGGAGAGAAGGATCCTGGATATATGCGTTGTTGTTTACAGGTCGTCTCGAAGAGCCATAGCCAGAGGGAACGGTCATAGGTTGTGTCGTAGAGTGTTTTGTTGCACTAGTCTTCGAAGGAATGATGAATAGAAGACGAAGGGTGTCATGTTGGGCAACTCACCCTGCGTACCAGTAATACATCTGTAGGTTCAAGGACGGCTAAAACCTCCAGAAGAATATCACGCGGTAATTCCTGGAATTGCCACATTCTTTCGATGTAGAAAGTTGCAAGTTGGTCGCGCTCTAGTCAAGGGAAGAGTTAGGAAGAGCTCCGATTGTTGTCCCTCACCGATGTTGATCCAGATACTCCCACGACATGTCTAGCGCGTCGAGGCGCGTTTTCAATCCGTGGACGCGTTTTCTTCAAAGGAACATCTATATCTGGTATCTAAAGACCGGTGCAAGCATCTCCCACTCGTAAACTAACATAAGAATGATCTCTACAACCTCGCCTCCAACACTCTTCCTCTTTTCCCCAGACCGCTGGTGAGGATCGTCCTGTTCTGAGCTTCAGGGAGATTGTCCAGAAGACTGAGGAGACAGTTGGCCAGTTTTGTTGGCACCTCACTGACGGCCTTCAATCGTATGGTGAGTTCAAAGGCGAGAAGAGTCCCGAGAAGGTGTACGTACTTGGTGTCCGCTCTCTGGAGGGAGGATAGTCACAGGGAGCCCGTTCTCGTTGAGGTGTTTACATTCTTTCTCATCGGGACTATACGCCAAAAAGGTATTTCAAATGAGAAGGCTTGAGGTAGAAGACAGATAGACATACCTGACGAAGCTCTGCTCGCTCACAAGCACATGGATGGGTATACCTTTCTTTCTCAACGAAGGAAACATCTTTGCAGCAATGTTCACCTCTTCAACGTCTCCATATGCGAAGACATCTTGGGCTCGAGTTGCCGTCAGGGCTACACCCCTGGCAGGAGACCAAAGGGATGGAAGGGGGCGGAGGCCATGTTTCTATGTCATTCGTTAGTCAATCTCGAAGGGAAAGGAGAATCAAGCAGAGGAAGACACGAACAATGAACGCTTCCAAGCACCTCTTATCCCACGTCTTCCACGGTAACTTTTGACTAAACCACTCCCTCGCCTCTTCTTCCGTGTTCCATTCATACCGACATTTCTTGGCTGCTTCCATGAGTCGGAAGGTTTTCAGTTTGGTGAAGGGTCGCGAGTAGAATAGTTCGGAGGGTGGTTCAATGAGTATGTAACCTTTGATGCTGATGGGGTGTGGTAGGTCTGATAAGAGAGTGGAAAGCCATACTCTATTGAATGAGAACAAGGCGAGAAGGTCCGTTAAGTAGAAGCTAAAGGAATTAGGGGAGATACGTACGAAGTTAGCGTACCTCCTGAATGGCCGACAAAGACGAGATGGTGGTTCTCTAGATCTTTGACATGTCCGGAGGTTAGCAGACGTAGCCCAGCATGCGACCATTCTTCTAGATCTGATCATAGACAATTCCCCTGTCAGTATGAAGATAACATTCCAGACGATGCTGCGAAATTAACCACTCACTGGCATGTCTCCCATCTTTAACCAGATACTCCTCATTCAATAACCCACTCTCTCCGACACTTGGGAGATCATAAGCCCAAGCTTCTTTAATCGTAGGCCTTCTCCCACTCTTCCTATCGGCTGCGGCGAGGTCTTCCAACAAGGGCTCCCAAGCCTCTTTGTCTAATTGAATGGTCTATGTCAATACATTGGGCTGGCGAGGAATAAAAACGCCGAAAGAAACTCACTCATCCCAACACCATGCATAAACAAAAGTATCAAGCCCCCCTTCTGCCCCTCTGGGTATGCACGGAATCGATATCGGTTCGCGACAAACTTGAGAGGTCGGAGTCTTCCTCCTCCAATACCGTCGAATTGGAATCTTTGAAAGTCCATCTAGGCAAGTCGGGCTCTTCTAACCCTGTTCAAGCTCCAGGCCAGGATATGGCCAAGAGTCCAAAGGCTATCATCACCCATGCAAGCTCGGTGAGTATATATAAAACGGAAATAACGCGCAGGAAGCTGGAGCACACGCGAAAAGCATGGATTGAATGAATCTGGGAAACGTTTTTGGGGTAAACCAAACTTCCAGACTGAGCTATCGACCCATGCCGTTCGACGGCAAGTGCATGCATCAAGTCATTACTCCTCAGCTCACTCGGAGTCGCAGGAGTTTGTTCTCCATAAGTCGAGTGATTGTGAATCCATCATCTGTTGGCGGTGAGCACCATAGGCATAGGCACAAATAGGCACCTCGGAGGTAGAGTGAAATCTTCAGACATCCCAGAGTCGACGTGATTTATCATCGAAGCGTTTCGCGGGTTGATCCCATCCACAGAAGGAAAGTCACTCTGGATTGGCGGTTGTAGATAACAGTAGAGAGCAACGCCAAGGCTGCATGGGTTGCGCATGTGGGTGGATCGATGTGTATGACACAGGTATCTCGGTATCTAAAGCAGAAAATGTCAATCAAATCGGGTGATCCTCGAATATCTCTTCCATCGGTGGGAGACGCCCATTGAAGCTACAATCTCTGAACGAGGGCTTCGAAGGTATCACTGAAGAGTGGAAAGCTTTTTGACTTTCATGAAATCAATGTTCAACATTCCATACCCTGGTATAATCACAACCCCTCAATACTTCGCCCCATCCACTCCATTAACCCTCTCTGCACCACCACCCCCCACCATTCCAGAAACCGTCTTCTGTAAATCCGTCCACTCACTCTCCCGGGGTATAGCCAAGTCACCGACGTCGTATACGTATAGCTTTCCATCGCTGCCGCCCATAGCAGCCCTTCTTCCGTCTTTCCTATCCCACTCTAGTTTATTCAGAGCGCGTCCGGATGTGACCGTGGTTGTACTGTTCGGAACCTATGGAAATGCATCAGGACGGCCGCTGGGGAAAAATCAAAGGGAGAAGACAAACCTCCGTATCTGTATTGAGGTTCCACAGATCAAACGTCCCAGAACCATCAACGCTTCCAAAGAGCGCTGGATGAGTAGGATGCCACTTGACATCATACACATAATCATCCGCCTCGTCGAACGAATAAAGCGGAGGAATCAGATTCGCCTGTCCCCCATGACCACTCCTAGAGGTCTCCTTGCTTCCCCCACTTGTGCTTCCGCTCTTTGCTCTCCATAGTTTGACAGTCCAGTCAACGCTCGAAGATAAGAAGAGGTCGCTGAAGTCAACAGGGCCTGCAGCAGGATGGAAGCTGAGACCAGTTATAGGACCACTATGTCCTCGGTAGATGTCATGCTGATTAAGTCCTGCTTTGGCACCTGCTCTATCGTATCTGTTGGCTTGGTAGAGGTGCCCTTCTTCTGTGCCGACCCAGAAAGTGGTAGTTTCATTTGAAGGAAAGTCCAGAGTGGTGATAGCGACCTCATTCGTTTTCGAGTGACCGCCGTGAACGAGTTCAAGGGTTTCCTACAGATGGATGTCAACACTTGGAGAAAATAGACAGAGAGAGAGAGCACGTACTTGAGGTTGCGCAAGCATATCGACCAACCAGCTACACACCGTGCCATCGGTCGAGCTAGTGATTAGGTTATGAGCGTTCTGCGTTCCCACCATCTGCATGGCGTATACTGGGTGTGTATGTCCCGCAGCGCTCAAAGGCGTCTTCAGAACTGGCAGGTGTTTGGAGCGCGTGTCCCAGAGTAGAATCTGTCCAGAATATGTGCCTCCGAATATCAAGTTCGAGTGGAACGGCGAGAAAGTCACTGAGAGGACATCAGACTACAAGAAGACACAATGAATATTGGTTCCAAACACGAGAGGTGAAAGACATGCCTGAGAGTGAAAGACGAATTCTGGACGTTCAAGTAGGTGAAGATTCCAAACTGCTGCAATACCAGAAGGCTCGTCTGTGGCCGCTGGATTCTTGTTGTAGGATGCCACGCTTAGTTCTGGGAACTTGATAACGGCAAAATGTGAGTGCTGAGCGTTGTAAGTGTGGAAGAAGAGACGCACGCGAGGTGACCAGTCGATATCAGTGATAGACCTGTTTTTAACATATCGTTCGTCGTAGAATGCACAGACGCGTTTGACGCGTCCTTCAGAATCATCTCTTCACGGTCGAAATTAGGTCGATTGTGGTAGCCAAGGAGGCAGAACTTCACATACCCTCCAGATTCAGCCCCGATGGTATAGTCCCTAATGTAGTCATAGTTATCATTGAGGGCTCTCTGAACAATTTTGGAGGATTGTTCCACGAAATCGAGGAATTCTGGTGCCGCAAATATGCTAGCACGTTCCTCTTCCGTCAGATCTGGGGAGTCTAAGTTAGAAGAGGAAAAATTCCTAGTCAAGTCGAAGGACTCTCACCTCGTATCTCCTGCTCAATTTCCAAGTCCAGCTTGATGCTCTCCTCTTCTAGCTCTCGCTCCCGTGCTAGACGTTCCTCATCAAGATCCCTGTCCTTCTTAACCTGTCGGCTGTCGTCCTCGTGAGAGGCCTCTGTCTCCGTATCAGAGTCTGAGTCGACGGGGTTCGTCTGAATTTCCTTGTTGTAAGTCACCCGCTCCTGCAAAGCCACTGTCAGGACGGATAATCGTGGCAAATTTCGTAGCATTCAACCTTCTGGGGTAGCTCGAACAA
The DNA here is from genome assembly GCA_015708445.2 of Clitopilus hobsonii. Lineage (NCBI taxonomy): Eukaryota > Fungi > Basidiomycota > Agaricomycetes > Agaricales > Entolomataceae > Clitopilus > Clitopilus hobsonii. The sequence goes on along the minus strand of CP068000.1, from coordinate 2,064,115 downwards.
GTCCTGTTCTATGTCAATGAGGTCCGTGTAGGGTCTTGGGGAAAGTGTCCTAAACCACGGCGAATAAATCAGTACAAGTTGGTTGAGAATCTTGATTGACGAACCGTTCAATAGCGTTGTCGGTTGCACTGCTCGTTGAATCTCCGAGAGCTCCTCTTCCTGAACCGGACCGTTCTGCAGAGACATCGCTTTGTCTACTAAGTCTTCCGGATCCAGGAGCTAGTGGCTGCAAGATGTCGATATAAGGCCCTCTTCCTGGTGATCCTGGGATTGAGATAGGTGTGAGTTCCCCGTTACTACCTCGACCAAGCTCTCTTTGGGGGCGACTGGGAGTCCCCAGAAGTTGGTTCATAAGGTCATCGAGTTCTCTCCGTTGGGGCGGGGGTGCTGCAGGCTAGTTTGCCGCTATGATGAGTCCAAAGTTGCAATGGATACTGGAGGACACACCTCTGCTCTTCGTTCTGCTTCTGCCTTTTGCCTCTCCTCACGGAGTTTCCTGAGGTCTGCAAGCTTCTTTCGCTTCTCCTCAATCTCTGCTCTTCTCTTCTCCGACATACTGGTGGTTGGCGAATGGTGGTAGCTCGCTAGGCCAGTTTACCTTTCTTGACGCGACTCGTTCACGTGTGGCACATTGCCGAAAGGAGAATGAACTTCAATCTTCGACATTGACCAGCTTGATTGCTATGCTGCATCGTACGTATGTTGACTCATACAACGCACGACGGCTTGATACTGAATGACACCCTCTAGTACCTATCACATAAACTTAGAAGAAGACGACTTGAACCCAGCAGAAATTACTTTTCAGCCATGTCGATGATAGGTCCATCCAACCGAGGCAAAGGTGCTTTCAAAGGCGGCGCACAACGGCAAGAAAATAACAGAATATACGCCAATCCACTCCCTATTGTTTTCTCCAACCCACCGCCCTCAAACCGCCTTCAGTCCGTACTTAACGTTCTTGGTCTATCCCTAACCAAAGTCATCAATCCGCACTGCGAAGGGATTTTCGATCCAACGACAAGATCCGTTTGGGTATGCAATGGGAAGGACACTACACTCTTATGGCAAAGAGGTTTCTTCGGAAAGGGAGACCTTTCACGGAGCGAGCCGAGCTGGTTTGCGAGGCAACTGAATATCCGACAAAGTGGCGGAAAGAGTGGGTCTTCTTATCACGCACAATTGTGCCACAATTAACTGAATTGGATCCTGAATTTCCCTTGGGGATTAGGCCTAACCTCTGAAGAAGTTCGCGAAAAACGTCGTGCAGAACGGAAACAATTCAAACTTGATCGAGCTGCTGCAATAGCTGCAGTTGCGGAAGAAGCGGAGAAAATATTCGCTACTGAAGGTCGCGTGGTTGTCCCTGCACTATCGGGTCCAAATATCCCTTCTGCTGCTACTTGGAAGCCTAAAGCCACCGAAGATGAGGGGAAGAGTGGTCCCATTGAGTCCCCTGTTTCTCCTACGAATGAGGAAAAGGCTGAACTCTTCGACCTTGAACCCTTGATGAACGTTGAACATCTTCAATTGACTCTGCAAGAAGCCTTCTTCCTAGCATGGAATATTGACTGCCTTACTATTCTCCACTCCGACAAGGTAATGACAAGTGCCTTCTCTATTGACCGTTCCGACTGACCGGATAACAATAGAACGAGGCTATGACGCTCAAGGAAATCTGGAAGTCCTTCCAAACCGCGCATCTACCACCTTCATTACCACCTTCTCCACCTCACACTCTCCAAGCGGATAACCCTTTTCTGATCAACTACGCTGTATACCACCACTACCGATCTCTCGGTTGGGTGGTCAAAGGAGGTATCAAATTCTGTGTGGACTATCTGTTATACAAAAAGGGTCCTGTTTTCACGCATGCCGAGTTAGTCATTCTCTTTTGTGCTCCCCGAGTAGTCAAGTTCAATGATTCATATCCAGGTTCGCACTTGTCGTTTGTCCGGTTTATGAGGACGAGGACGATCAGAAAACGTCACTGTTTGATCTTCATAACTCTACCCCTTTCTCCTGGTCGTGGTTGAGCACGATTAATCGTGTGAATTCGCAGGTACAGAAGGTGAGTTTATGTATTCCATAGCTTGCTTAGGAATAGCCTCTAACAATTGTCTGTTAGACTCTGATCCTGGTATATGTGACTATCCCTGCTCGGTCTCGCCTGCCAGCAGACATTCTGGATTCTCCAGCTTGCTTGCAGTACTACTCTGTGCGGGAAGTGACGCTGAGAAGGTTCATACCAGCGAGGATGCGTGACTAGTATGACTATCGGTAGTGGGTTGGCGCGATGATCGACATTGATCTTCTATGCATCCTAATTGTAGCAAATGCTTCCACAAAGGATGCTTTGCGATTGTGTTTTGAACGGGACTGCGTTCTATTGATTGTGAATGTGCTAAAGTACATGATACAACAATCGTGCCTATGCCATCCCCAACTACCGTCACAGAAGGCAGATCCTCACCAGTCGAATAAGCTGAATGGATAAATAACAGTGATACCCACTCCAAGACAAGGCTCTAGGTGGCCGAGCCGCTGTGAGTCTATCAGGACCGGAAGTCGATCCAAAAAACCACCAGGGAGAGATGAGAGGGAAAAGATGAAAAGAAAGCGAACATTGTACACCGTGGACCTTGAATTGTCGTCGTTAAATCGCACCCTTGATGAGGACTTTTCGATATTTCTCCTCGTAAGCTTGCGTTAATTTCGGTAAAGCTGGCTTGCAATCGACAGTCTTCTTGCTGTCGGGGTCTGATGGATTGGTGAATAATGCTGCCCCATGATCTGACAAGAAGACCCGTGCAGCATCCAGGTCGTCAAACGCAAGGGTTTGTTGGATGTACTGCAGGGAGATGGTCTTGTATCTGTGGTTGTTGATCAGCAAAGTGAGGGTAAGGAGATAGTAATTACATACGCTTTTGCAATGACCACCAAGGCCTTCACGCGTTCCCTGTCCACAAAGTGGTCCATGATATAGGCCCCCATGTTTGGAGCAATGTTATAGAGTTCAAATAGGGAGAAATAGTTCCCCATCGAGACGGCTCGTTGCACACGAAGTGCGTGACTAACAGCAGGATTTGCTTTCTGTTGGGGTGTTAGTTGACCTACGTATAAATTCAAATCTGAAAGTGCATATTAAATAATGAGGAGAGCCCAACTGCATTAGAGATAACCCACCACTATGGTTGCGGCCATGTAGCAGCATAAGGATGCGGTATGCTGTAAATTCCTCAACGTTTCCTGGGATGCCCAATTCATATAGTGTTCGCAAAGTTGCCTGACATTGATTGTATTCCACCATGTCGCCCTGTTTCAAGAGTCAGTAACTCATTGTTCATGTAGTAGCAACGTATATTCACCGTCTCCAGGGCAATCCGAGCATGTATCTCGTAGACGGATACAGTGAAGTCGTTTTTTATTCGTTGAACCTAGAGGTGCGATGAAATGTAGTAGGAGAGTAAGACAGGGGATCAACGACGCACTGTGAGATCTTGACGCAGACTCTTGAACTGACTACATATCCAGTTATAGCTAGTCTTTTGACGCCATCGGTTTTTGAGCTCTGTTAGCGTTACTTTCAGAACTTCGAAAGGTCGGATATCTTCGGGTTTAGGTTCCTATATGCACGAAGCAAAGAATGAGTAGATGTCTAAGGTAGCTGAAGTCCGATTCACAGATGTTAGCCTTAAATAGTCTTTGAAAATAGCCTTCGATGTCCCGACAATTGTATGTCGGTCCCAGTCAACGACATTCTACCCCCTGTATCAGTCGACGTAAGAAGAGAACTAGGTGAGATAACAGACGGGATCAGCTTCGGGGTCGTCGGAGTTGCCGTATGGAGTGACACTCCTCGAAAGGTGCATTTGCTGGAATTTGTTCCTCACTTGAGGCGGTATGTTGTTCTTGAGATGCTTGCTCTTTTCAAGTTCATGCTCGCGTTGGAAGCGAGCAGCTCTTCTGTTGAGGGCTGCTTGGTCGTTCGGGTCAAATGGTGCGGAATGATTTGTCTTGGGATGAGCTGAAAACGTATGATTTTTCTGAGGCGATTTCTTTGCTTTCTTGTTTGATATAGGAGCTTCATGCCTGCGAGAAGAGTCAATGAATAGGACAAGACGCCAGGAAGGGGGCAGCCTACGATTTTCTTTTCAGGTTATGAGAAGTCGCAAAGGTCCCCAAAGGTTTGGGCATGAGGCTGAAACGTATGATGAGGACTGTCGACCATGCTATCTCATATAAGTAAGCTAACCTTTTGAGCTGCATCCCATCCCAGTCTGTAGTCCACATTGTTTGAGACGAATATGCTGTAGATATCAGTTCTTTAAGTTCTGCCTGTGCTTCACTTCTGTTGAAGTCCGTCATCTGGTTTAGGCATCTTGCAACGAAATCCCTTGAGAGAATAGATCAGCACCAATCGATTGCATATATGAGTATAATTTCCCCTTACTTGAGCTTTGGGGGCCACGAATCTGAAGACATTGTCACTTCAGCGTCAATATGAGAAGGGGATGATGGTGCGGACAGAAGGAAACGAGTGCTTGTCATTTGTGGGTCGGCACGAGACTGTAGCAAAGTTAGCAAACAATGGCAAACAGGGTGCTCAATCTTTTCGGTTCGATACATTGAAAATAGAATAAAAACAATGCCGTCTGCCTCATTATATTTCGCCAGTGTACGGGTAAAACAATAGTCTACTACTTTGTAGGCGATCAGTATTGCAATATAAACTCTAATGTGCCTTGTCGACAGGAGGGTTGTAAACTAGAAAAGGCTTGTAAACACGAAGTAGGCGCCTTCGAATTGACGAGTACTCACTGATCTTCCTGTTCTTGATGACAGTCCACTTGAAGCGCTTAACATAGATGCTGATAGCGGTAAGCGCAGAGAAGATGATAACGGCCTTGATGCCGTATTTCTTCCTCTCGTCATGCTCAGGCTCAGCAGCCCAGCTGAGGAATGTGACCACGTCTTTCGCCATCTGAGAGGTGGTGGCAGGTGTACCTGTTGAACGTTGAGCACATGAAGATAATCGGTCAAAGAGGGCATACCATCATCGTACTCGACGAGCCCGTCAAACAAGACTCGGGCCATGGAGATTGCGCCTCCGGGGAAGTAAGGGTTGTAGTTCATGCCTTCACGAACTTCGACTCCTGCGGGGGGGTCGATGTAACCAGTGAGGAGGGAGAAGATGTAGTCCTGGTTGATTGATTAGTCAAGGAGCACGATGGGGAGGGAATTTAGACGTACAGCACCACCATGTCGTGCCTTGACCATTAAACTCAAATCGGGTGGCAGAGCACCAGCGTTTGAAGCGCGAGCAGCCTCGATGTTGGGATATGGAGCTGGCATGTAGTCCGAAAGTTTTCCAGGTCTCTGGAACATTTCTCCTTGGTCATTGGGTCCGTCGGTGTATTCAACCTCCTCTGCCATCACCCTAGTTTCATCAGCAGTGTGGGAGACACCAACAAGGTTGCGCCATGCAATCCTGTCTAAAGAATGGCAAGCAGCACAGACTTCACGGTAGACTTGGTATCCACGTCGAATGCTGCACGTATTCGTGTGAGTTCGGGAACTCCGGAGGTCAGGTTACAAATGGACATACGCAGCATGGTCAAAGGTATCCAGAGGGCCCTTGTGAGACCAAGGATATTCAGCAGGGTGGAGACCTTCGTCCGCGAGATGTCCGGCATGTACTTCTCCAATAAAAGGAAGGGTTCCGTAGAGGTGGGTGTACCAGGCAATGGAACCCACGGTAACGAGCGAGGCAGAGGCAAGGGTGGCACGGGAGTTCACAAAAGACTAAGTCGCGGGTAAGCCTCAGCATTGCAGGCTTGTGTGAAAGAAACTGACCTCGAAAGCATTTGCGGATGAAGCATTGGAGGAAGCAAAGCGAACCTATGATTTCGTGAGTTGTCAACACGGCCCTCCTCTGTGACAAAGGGTCAACGCGAACCTTTGCGTTGCGGGAGATATTAGCAAAGCTTGACGAGCGAGCTGCTCCTGCGTTAGCAGCCGCCTTCTTCAAGGCTCCTGCTGATAGCCTCGAGAACATTGGTCGTTGCAGGTTTTTTGGAGGAGAGAATACTTTCTGGTAAAGGTAACGCGTGACCGGGCAAACGGGATGAATCGGAGTCACACATTAGCCAATTAGAGGATGGCAATTTTGCATCACGTGAAACGGACTTTGAGCCTGGAGACTCAGAGGCAGGAGCCAGTTCGCGATCCGCGACCCAGAAACTGGAATCGACCTCTATTAACCCACTCGATTTCGCGTTTCTCGAACTTTCGGAGGAAAAGAACGGGTACAAGGGATTGTGAATTGACGAGACATGCAAGCGTTCATAAAATAAGAATCCGTTGGGTACAAGAACTCTAACGAGTAAATAAAAGTGAAGGGATCCGTCATTCCAGTCGAGGTATTACAGGCGGGGTTACGAAGTAGCGTACGCGCGCCTACTTAGAATATGCAGTCACAAATTTCTACCGAAGGGAACGATAATCAGCTGGGTACTGGAGTTCAATGGCAAAAAACACGCACCCTCAGCACAGCAACAGCAAAGGATACCAGCTAGACAGGCTGTGCAACCACCACCACCACCGCCTCCACTAGCGGGTTGTTGTTGGCTAAACAGGTGATCAGCAAGCTATGCCGACTGCGCCTGGAATCGCAAAGCTTACACATAGATGGTCTGAGGTTGAGGTTGAGGTTGATATCCTCCTTGTTGAGGGTAGTAGCCACCTTGTTGTTGATAGGCTTGTTGAGGTTGCTGGAAAGACAGTGAGGGATATGCCGATTGTAGGTCTGGGGTAACGCACCTGGGGGTAGTAACCTCCTTGCTGAGGGGGACCTGGAACAGATAGTAAAAGTCAGCAATTAGCCTCACAATAACAGTGAATGATGCCATGGTCCGTGGCAGAAGGTGTCAATGGAAGTAGTTTTTTCGACTTGTTCGCAAGCCCGATGACAGTCGGATATTCCGCTACTCAGAATGGCCCGAGGGACAAGAAGGCCGACTGTCATGGAGTGCGAGCCGTATGACTACTAACCTTGAGGGGGGTAGTATTGGCCTTGGGGTTTACCTTGATTGTAATAATCGTTGGCACTCATAGTTCGTAAGAGACTGGACGAGAGTTGAGGAAGGAAGAGGAGGGGCAACGCGCTAAGGCCCGCATTTATTTGTGCTCGTTAGAAATCGAATGACTTGCCTAACTCGTGCCGCAGCACTTGACTAAAGTGGATATTACTTACCACGGTCCACCTTGTGTCGAGGCGTCGACTGATGTTGATCATGAATTATAAGCGTTGCATCGCAGAACAAAAATAAGGGGAAAAGAACAAGTACAGCGAATTCTATGAGCGAAGATTGTAAAAAGGAAGGAACATAATCTAAACTATGAGCAAGGAAACGAACGAAATCGAATGAATATAGCCCGGAGTACCGAGCAAGTGAACGAAGGTGCTGATGGTACAGCCGAAAAATCCATGGATCCGAAACGAATGATGTCTGTATAACAGGAATGCCGAAAGAGATAGCAATCGAGCTGCTTAATGGCGGGCGCATATTGGGACCAATGGCACGCGCCACTGGTTGGGTCACACGTTGTAGGTCGTCTGTGTAAACATCCTAGCCCCCTGTCTTAAGAAAGCATTGGTTAAACGAGTTCGAGCTATTTCTGGAGTCAGAAAAAGAATTTAGCCGTTAGTCAAAGAGTAACTGACGGATTGCAGTGTATTCCCTATAAGGGACTACGTCAAATGACCGAGTCTTCGTCTCTGCAAGAAGCGTGCCCTGATCGGCGATGCTCATGCCCCCAGATGGCTCAGTCCTATAGAGACAGGAAGGTTCGAGGGCCGTCAACACGAGCTTTCAGGGTCAATTTCGATTCTGCGTGGCTTACTTTGCGATCCTCATGACTGAGATGCCGAGCTGGAATTGTCCACGCCAACGGATGCTGACATCCGGAAAGATGAAGAACAGCCCCATGTTTCCCTGAAGATCCTCGAGCTGATCGACCGAAGAAACCAAATTGCCGTACAAGAGGGGTGGGGATCTGTTTGCTCCGATGGAAGACCCCATGTCCAGCCCCGTTGCCCCATCCCCGCTGAAAAGTGAGAGGTGGGCGATCAGGAATGGTAGCTCCGCCTCACTGGTTCAGAATTTTAGTACCCCTCTGTCACTGGAAGAGCGGGAACATTTTGACTCACGGTACCACGGAATTGCCAGAGGAATCCCGCACTGTCAATCGAGCTACAATAGTTGGGGAGATTGGCAGACGAGAGAGAATAGAATTTCCAAATTCTGCAGTCTTTTGGGGTTGTTGAATGACTTCAAGATGGTAGGTCCTATTTTTCTCTCGAGTCAACCGTAGCTTAAGAATTTTTGGTTTCATAGTAAACCCCGATTTACCTAGTATAGGGGTCAGCAAGAAGCGAAGAAACTTGTATTCGAGGCTGTCGTCTTGGATGACCTGGAAGGGGTGAGGTACTGCCAACAGAACTGTGGCTGGACGGTGGGCTTTCAGTGCTGGATGAACCGCTCGAAGAGAAGGTGAATGAGGCAACCGAAGAGTCAGGAGAGGGGAGGCTACCAGCAGTAGAGCGATCGCGAGAAGGGACTCGTCGTAATTTTTTTAAGGGCCACTGAGCATGGCCCACGAAGGACTTTATCGCAGCTTGAAGCGTGGTTGTATCGACAACGACACTGGTCGACGAGATGCTCTGCGCAACCATGTGGTAGAAGCGCCTGAGCTCATGCGATCTGACGGTATGTCCTACCATGGGTTGACCGATGCGGTGACGCAGCTGGGCTTCACATACAATGATCATATGCTTCACATGTTTGACAAATAGAGTTCCCTTCGAGGCCAGAACATTTGAAGGTGAAACGTCGTTGGGTGACTTAGTAAGTGCCGTCACGGTGACATATCGAGAGGGAAGAGGAACACATGCAACCATCGAAAAAGGGAGGTGGCCAGGGAACGGTCGGAACACACAGCTCCAGTTGGACTGGGAAGGAGGGACGATTCACCTCGGGATCATTTATAGCATTTGCGAGCGAGGTCCAGAGATTGATTTAGGCAAGGTTGTCAAGAAGTCATGGAATATGTCAGATCGTGGATCCATATCAGGTACTCAGTTCTTCGCCGAACAGACGGGTCGTGAGTTCTTCGAATCATAGGGGCCATACCGGTGTCAGCGAAAAGTCAAAACAGAACCTCGAGGCATCACCAACAAGTCAGCCAAGCCACAAAGAGCCAGGGTAATGAGAATTAGGAAATTATAAAATATACATATCTATAGGTATGATGATATCAGACGCTCTTTTTAACCACACTCCAGATTCCGGCCACGCCAGACATGAAACCGGCCGCTATGATCGCGGGTCTGACACCAGCTATCGATTAGAGAGTCAGAAATAGCCGGTCCGTCTTCCATGTAAATCTTACCAGTTGACTTGAACAAAGCGCCTGTGAGAGCTCCAGCCCCCATACTTCCGGCTGTATCGTGTTTTCCCCGGATGGCATCGATAGACGAATTAATTCCGTTGTACAAAAGGGCTAATTGATGTGAGGAAATGGGGAATTTTGGTCAATAAGTAATCAGACGCGCGAGTCCCGTGCGACACTAACCTACGACGCCGGCCGAGTTCCCTATGAATGTCCCTCTTCGTGTGACAGAATTCAGGACACTGTTAATCCGCAACCGGGTATTTGACACGGCAAGAGGTCTACGAGCTCCTTCCCGTATCCCCCATACCCCACCGAGAGCCAAACCTAGAAACGTAAAGTGAGCATGTGATGGCCCAAAACAATAAGGATTATTGATGACGATGCACCCGAGATGTAAAGATAAGGTGAGGGGTTCGGGAAACAAAAACGAGGCTCGAAGCGAGGACCGAGCTGGTCTGAAAAGGGAATTTGAAAGAGATCTAGACTTACCACTCAGATACATGGTACCCGTTCCGTAACACAGGTCATCACTCCAACCTCTAGAAGGTATTGCCGTACCAGACCCTGGCAGCTCGTTCTTTTTGTCATCTTCGAGAAGAAGATAGTCTAGCTTGTCTCCCAAGTCCGCCAAAGGATGGAGTCTCGTAGGGTCATATGCAGCCAGCAGAAGGTCTGAAGCTGTGACGTTTTCGCCAGAGTGAGCAGACGCGCCTGCCGTCGAGAATTGCGCAGTTTTAAGATATTCTGAAGGGTTAGGTGAAGAGGAGCCTTCGTTGGAAGCTGAGGTAGACGACATGGCGGTGGGTGTGGTCGGTGACGAAGAGGTGTGAATCCGTGTTAGTGCTTGGCTAAGCTCTACTGCCGAAGTTTTCGAAAGCAGGTCACGTGTACCTGACTGGTCTGGTACCCGACTCTGAGAGCACTGAGCTCACCACCGTGACTGACGACGACTTGGGCTACTCTACCGGACACAATGGCTTTGGCACCCTTGAGAACTAGGGCAGATATTGTAAGGCTCACTCGTAGCACGCCTCTGCGACATTTCCGGACCAAACCTCAATGGAGTGGCTGTCGGCGCACTGTCAGCTTATGGACCAGGCAACCCACGGCATTCCGCAATCACACTCATGGTGGTTTCGACATCTTGAGACGTAATCCTACTTCTCCCAATCGATTGGGAATGTTTCGCTAAATGTTATCTAGGATGGGCTACCTCTGTCACGCCGCATTCGACTGCATCAGACCCTGCCGAGGTGGAGGCATTGCGGTGTCTTGAGCAAGGGACGGTAAAACTGGAGGAAGGAGACGTAGAAGCAGCCAAAGCTCTGTATCAGAGAAGCGTGGAGATAAAACGCAATGCAAGTTCTCTATTCAACCTTGGAGTGACGCATTATCATCTCAGTAAGTCAAGTCGCGCCCCGGATATGTGGTATTCAGGGCCTATTGTCTGTATTGTAGAAGAATACGACGACGCTATCGCCGCTTGGAAAGAATCAATCTCGTTCTCACCGTCAAGTCCCGATGCCCATACAAGTGGGTACAATTTCTCCATCACGCGACTGGAAAGAGGCTGACCCGCTTGATAGACCTCGCTAGCGCATACATCATATCGCCTGGTGCGTAAACCTCTTGTATTTTTCGGTTTATTCACTATCTCATCCACATGCCCGAAGTATCTCGCCCCGACCTCGCTCTTCATCATCTCCGGTAGGTCAATTTTGCCTGTTGCCACCGTTCGTTGAGATCAATTCTGGCTAGGATAGCGACTTCTTTGTCCCCCGAAGACCCGGAGATTGCTTTCAATCTAGCGGCTGTTCTTGAAGCTAGTGAGGAAATTTTACACTGTTCATTCCACCGGGTGTCTGACGTGACTAGCTGGAGACCTAAACGGGGCACTTACCTATTACAAGCGCAGCCAGGAGGGCGGAGTGGAACGCGCAAGTGTTCATATACGCAATGTAAGATCCTTCCAATGATATGTACAAATTGAACGTGCGCTGATCACTGGTACCTTTCAGGTGAGCGCCAAAATTCTGGGGCAGCGAATGAAGGAAGCGGAAGAAAAATCAGAAAGCTGATTGTCCTTATGGAGCTTGAACCTGAGATTGACTTTGCCACCACGGGTTAAGCAACTTTCCCGTATGTAGACAGCTATAGACACGTCCTATTGTTTTCGGTATGATAGCCGGATGTAATCATACAATTCCTAATCGTCTGACTGCCATACATCGAACTACTCGGGTCAACTCTGTGGCTTCGATCGGTAGCTTGAGATATGGTTTGGCACTTTCACAGATTGAACTTGACAATAATAGAACTAAACGACATAAGGGTCGTGTCTTGTGCCTCTGCCGTCTACTGACGCCTGTGTCTGAACTTGATTGCTGGTTGTCTCGGCCGCACCTCGATTAGGCCGAAAACCTTGGTTGCCCCCACTCGACATCGGATTTCGGTCCCTCCAATGTGGCACAGAGTGTGGCCGAAAATTCAACGTAGTTTGGTTTGCAGCGACCTGACCGCGGCTCGTAGGCATACCGCGGCCACGGGAATGAGGATAGTGACCACGATGATGCCCTCGATGGACAGGGAATCTATTACGCTGCTGCCAGACTTGAAAGGACTGAGAACCGTGTTGTTGCGCAAAGCTGAGTATACTGACAGGAACAGGGGATTCATGAACACGCTGAAGGATAGTGGCGAGTTCGGCGCGACTGTAAACCGAGCTCATGTGGTCCTTGGGCTGCAAAGAAATGATATTATCATACCCTTCGGACGGGTCTGGATACACAAAATCCGCTGCAAAATTGGAGAGTACCCACAGACCCTGCTCGGGGCTTTTAATCGTGGGGTGAGAGACTCCTGGAACGATAGAAAATGCCGTTAGCATCCTCGACATAAAGGGGTCAATGTATACCAACTTGTGCGTAATCGTGCTTCGCAAACCTTCCAGATTCGAAGAAACATACGGGTGATCAGGAGAATTTCGACATCGCCATATAATTTACCTCGTGCTCACCTCGTATGGCGTATCGAATACAATAACCCAAATCGAAGTTCCGGGAAACTCGCGAGCAATTCTTATCCAGTGATTGCGCTGGCTGTCGTGCACAAGATCCGAGTCAGAGATCCTTCCCTTGGAAATAGAATGTTCAGAAAGAAAAGCTGACTCACTCAGCGTTAACATTCGTACGATCAATGCAGACAGACAATCCCTGAGCGAGAGATTCTCGAGCCAATTTTTCGACTCTGCGCCTGTCACCGAGGTCATCCTGATTGCACCTGACGAATCTAGGGAAATGGTGTTGTAGCTGCTCCGCAAATGTTGACTACGCAGCCCCCGAGTCAACAGCAGTTCCTAATTTAGTTATCAATCAGTTGAAAACCCATACCTTGCCAGCACCGACGAGACCACAGAGGATCAACACCACAGGCCGGTCTAGCCAGCTTGGTTGAAGAGCAGTTCCGGGGGTGCTGGGCTCAGACGCCATGGTCGCGCAAGAGCAAGAGCCAGCGGTGGTGACATGCTGTGGAGGTCGCCGGCTATCTAACGGAAGCTACATGCATAATGATGACTCGGAGTTACACATACTAAACACCCCTATTAGGAGACTTCGCGCAGATCTGGCAGTATCGAGGATGAATGGTGATAGTATTATCATTTCAGCCGTAGTAATCCTGTGTATACTGGTATTTACAAGATAGTTATCGCCCATTGACAGCGACACCCGGATTGGGAGTCTTCGACGTAGATGGTGCGTTTGACCCATCTGCTGGGGCATGGTTAGGATGATCTGGGATCTTGTCAATCTCCTTCTTGGCGTCTTCCCAAGCTTCAAGGTTCTGTCATTCGTAAAATTATCAATGACAGGCCATTGTATTGATGTGATCGAGGACGGACCTTCTTACACCAGTCACGATGGCTCCTCGCCATACTGAGTGCCATTTCCCGTAAATCTGCAACCTTTTGACGTTGAAATCTATCCAGATCGCCTTGGATTGCGGTGTTTGAATACTTCAAATCCTGGGCTGACAGGTGGAGACCATCTTCCAACTAGAGGAGGATAATATCTCTTGAATTCTTGCAGTAGAGCTGCAACTAAAAGTATCACACACCTGCGAAATAGTTTCTCTCGTTTTCGATATGCCGTTCCTACGCGCAGTCTCCGGATCTACATCCATCATTCCATGCAATGTGTAGCTGAGTGCGTTCAAGAAACCGGTGCCAGGTGCCTTCAGTCTTCTCCTGGGTGGACTAGGCCCAGGGTGAGGAGGTAAATACGCCGCTGTCGGGGACCCATATGCATCCTCTGCCTGAACCAATTCAGGTGATCCACTACTCGAAGATGCGTCTTCTGCTGGCGGCTCTCCTGGACTGGTGGGTACGGCGGTCGCACCGGGGGACCTGCCACCATCAATACTCACCCTACCACGACCAAGGGCCTCTTCTAACCGTCTAGCTTCCCGCTCGCTCTTTTCCAGATCCTCCAATTGCTCCTTCCTCGCCTCGAGAGCATCTTGCGTCATCTCATACTGGACGTGTTTCTGATGTCGGTACGCTAGGAGCTTCTTGATGATAGAAGCAAATTGACCATATTCATGCAAAGGTTCAGCCCAGTTCTGTTCGAGTTCCTGAAGCTGTAGACGCGTCAGATTGGAGCGTAAAATCAGTAACCACCTCACTCACCAGTTTAGATGTTGACATATATTCAGCATCTACTGCTTGTCCCGTCTTCTCAATCGCACTTGACAATGCCCCACTTTCATTCAGGCTAAACCCGTTCAACACTGCGCCAAGATCGGCGTGGTCCTGTGCGTAGTCTTGACTTGATATGAACAACTGGGATACACAGAAGGTGGATAGAGAACAGACCTGACCACCTCTTGACTGCGCGACGCGTCACCTTCTCCATCGGCCCACTAACGTGATTGGCGAATTTATTCGTAAAGACTTCAGAATCCAGGAACCGTTGGTCCGGATGCCGCAAGGGATGGGCAGCAGAGGGGTTGGATAGCGCTTGATACGCTGGAGATGCATTCTGGTCTGTGGGGTTGTGTGATGGCGCCTTCAAGATGTTCTTTGGCAGAAGGGTGATGGGTGGAGAGTTCAGTACCTCATTCTGAAACCGTATGTCAGCGTGGAGGAGATAGACTAGTATAGAATCCATACCCAAGACACCTCACCGTCCAGGAAACGATGGAACACATGCTCGTTCGATATCGTAGGGTGTCTTGCTACCCGATTCAAGAATGTCTGAAGCATGCGTTTCCGCTTTGCGATCATCGCTGCATCTTCTTTCGCCTTCGCTTGTTTCACGGCATAGTCACCAATTGTTTGCTTTGAGGGTATTGGTGGTATAATCAGAGTAGGGTATAGCTTGACGAGGTTAGCCCTCAGAGATTCAAAGTCGGAATACCGGTGTCGGGCCTCAAAGTTCTGGAAAGATAGTGTTATTTCGCTTGCTCAAAGATATAGACTCTTTGCAACTTACCCCAGTCCTGATAACATAGACGATATAAGGCGAAGACGAGTTCAAAGAGGTCTTCTGAGCATCAGTAATCTAATTATGTACAGGTCCCTTTTAGCTTGTTGGTGTCAAATAGTTGCTGGATTGAATCCTACCAGAATCTCCACATCATCCCCGGAATGCAGAATTCTATCAGTCGTGCAGCAGAACTCAGTCTTGAAGGTCGTCTGAGGTTGTTTATGAGACCCTGGTGACGGAAATGGTCGGCTCAGAGGCGAAGCCGCCGAAAGGTGGCGGTTGGAGAGCGGGGGAGAGGAGGGTTCAGACAAGTTGACCTTGTCCGTTGAAGACGTTTCTGAGGCAACGTTCTCAGCTTCTTGCTCAAAAGGGTTCTCGTCGTCAAAGTTCTCCATGCTGGCGATAGTCGCGATTACTGCGGTTGTCGACCAAAGGCTTTGGACAAGAGGCAGCGGAGGTATGTCATTGTCATCAGAAACATAACCAAACACAGCGCTAACTGGCACTACAACGACGAGAAAGGCTAAAATCGTATTCTATCCGAATAATCTGAAGCCCTTGTTCAACGATTCTGTTACTTGATCATCCAATATCCGTCGTGATTCCTCTTCGTAGCCGTGCTCTGCTATGTCAGGCTTAGACTCGAAGCCCCTCCCCAACAAAGATGCAAATAATTCGTCAATCTGTTCTTCATGCCAACCTCCAATCGTGGGCACTGGCATCATGAAGTTTTGCAGCTTTTCGTGAGGCTCATATCTAACACCACAGAAATCAGTGTCATTCAATGGTGTGAAGGCGCAAATATGTTACCTCAGTTTTCTGCCTTTGCTAGCTTTGGTATCCACCTTTTTCTTCGCCTTTTTCTGCTTCTGTGCTGCCATCCAGTCTTCACCATGCGAACCACCCCCTCTTGACTCTATCACATCTCGCAAAATCTGTTGATAGAAGTCCGCATCATCAAAGATTTCAAGGTCAACGTTTGCTTCATCCTCGGCATCTTCTGTCTGACCAAGCCGTTTTACTTCACTTCGGTTGACTTTTGTTCGAGCAACTAGTTTATCGTGATCCGCGAGAACTTCGTCGATAACTTGAAGTACAGATTTGGTTTTCTGAGCACCCTTAGACGCGAAGGCACCCCTATTGGAAGGGAGAAGAACAGCGGGCGATACTGCTTGCACTTTTGCGGACCATTTATTGAGCGTTCGAACGAGATGTGGATGAAAGCTTTCAGAATACGAGTGTCAGCCCTGAAGATGGTCAAAAATAAGGTGTAAAAATACCTGGCCTCTAGAGAAGATGAGTCCTCCGCAGCTTCCTGTATCCAAGTTGAGTAGTCATCGAGGGAACGGTCCTCGTCTAGTCGCCTCCTTTTACGAGGTGGAGGCTCTATAGATTCATTAGATGATAGAAGGTGCTATTCGAGAAAGGGTTAGCATAAACAGCATGGGGAGATAATCGAGCATACCTCTTGTAGCCTTGAGATATCCTCTGACAGTGCACTGGCCTCGGCTAGCATGTGCTGCATGGCTTCTTGGCATTCCGGTATTGACGTATATTCTTTGAGGTCAAGAGTCTAGTGTACTAGTAAAACAACAGCAAAAGATACCTTCGCTGAAGAAACTCACTCTTGGTAGTTTGTTACTCGCGATAGTCGATTTTTGTAGGCGAATCCGCGCATCTAATAACGAATCCCATAAACTCTGTACTGGCTCGTCAGTAGCTCGAAAAATATGAGTGGGCCACATACAAGTTGTCGGGATACTGCTTTCCCTTTTTCGTAATCCTCATTTCGGTTTCTCCGTAATGCAGATGATAGGTCCTCCGCAGGTGCAGTCGGGGGAGGAGCATTTTTCTTCGACGCCTCCTCCTCCTCCTCTTCACCATCGTCATCTTCCGCCTCATTCTCCGCACCGCCGTCATCATCCTCTTCCTCTTCCTCACCCTCCTCTTCAGTGTGAGAAGATTGAGGGTTGAATGCACCACCCAGTTCATCGTCAAATTCTGAACCATCCTCATCGCTCGACCCGCTTTCTTCGTTCTCGTCCTCTTCCGACTGTGCATACTCTTGCTCCATCAATTGTTTGCGGGAAACTTTCGTCCCTTCGTATTTAGGATCTGAGAGACTATCATGAATGGGTCGAAGAGTACTTGGCCTAGTTTGAGGTCAGGTATGTGTAGCAAGAACAATGGACTCCAGACACACCCTACTTCAAAGTAATGGTCTCTTGAGCCAGATTCTACTTCTGGTAGCCCATCATCGCCATTTTCACGGATGAACAAGTCTTCTGGATCGATATCTGACAAAGGGTGAGGATCGAACTTAGAAGGGGTAGAGAGGGCAAACCATTTGGTGTCGCATCCTCTACCAAAGCGATTTGCTGCGCAAGTGACAATCCTGGCGAAGTTAAGCGCCTTCATTCAACATCAGCGACGGATAACGCACTTTTATTTGACATGGTTTTGCAGCCAAAGCTCGGTGGAGGATGGAAGGTGGTTCGCTATGATGGCATACGGCAAGGACAAATGCTGAAAATTCTGTGCAATCAATCGGAGAGACCCGGGGTCAGAAACGTTCAAGTTGCCGTGTTTGACAGGCCCGCCTAGCTCAATCGGCCAGAGCGTCAGACTTTTACGTTAGGTGGAACATCTGAAGGCTGCGAGTTCGACCCTCGCGGTGGGCTACTTCTTTATTTTTTCCTTTCTCCGATGCTGTACATTTTTGCATGATTCCTTTCAAGATCTAAGCCATCGTGAAACGATAATAAATAATCCCCTTGTTGCACATTTTTTCATGGTTGCTCAGAATTCTCCATGCCAGTCCTCTAAAAACCAAATACACATTTACGAGTCATATATCCCTATCATTGCTTTGCGAGAGCCTTCATCCTAGCCTCAGCCGCTCTCGCCCGCCGTTCCCGCTCCACCTTCATTCTCATCTCCGGTGTCAGCCCAGCAATGGCATCAGTTGAACCGCTCGTACCACCCAGCCTATTGGTAGTCGCATTGCTAGGCTTTGGGACAGGCGGCTTCACTTCTTCCACAACCTCCGGCTGCTCCTTCTCCTTCTCCTTCGCTTCCCGTTCCTTGATTCTGTCTTTCAGACCTTTCCTACGGACCTTCTTCTTCTCGTCCCTTTCATCCTCCTGCTCCTTACTGAGTGCACTCGGCACCCTGGCTGCACCAAACCAGTCCCACCAATCGGGGTGAGCACCCGCACATCGCCTAAAGACGTCTCTGACGCCTTTCGTCTTCGCAAGGTTATATGCTGTTCGTTTCGAACCTTTAGGGAGTGCAGCAGGTGAATCGGATGTGTCTGAATGAGGTTCATCCGGCTCTTCTGGTTCACCGGCCTTCGAATTTGGCACTGCTATCGTCGGGTCGGCATGAAGTTCTTCCAGTAGCCACTGGACCACATCTTCATGCCCTGATTGACTTGCAACCTGAAGCAAGGTAGCCCTCCGTTCTCCAGTCCACTCTGGTATAGTTGCATCAACTCCTCCAATTGCTGATTCCTCCTTACTCCAGAAAGCTTTGAGAGGCTCCAATCTCGCCTTGTACACCATCTCAAGCAAGCGAGACCATTTATCTCGGAATATTTCTTCTTCCTTGGTAAGCTTAGGAGCTTTTGGCTTTTCTATTTCTGGTGCTGTTGCCGGCACGAGCTTGGGCCTAGGCTTGGGAAGTGAGGCGAGATAGGCATCATCTTGCGCCCTAAGCTCAGCTTCCGTGTAATGGGAAAGTTTGACGCGTGTGAGTTCCAACAGGCAGCGGGCAATCTCAGATTGCGTCTGGAAAGGGATGATTAGTACAGGTCACTGACATTGATAGCAGTCTCGTACAGGTCTTCGAGTAGGGAAAGGGAATGTTCGAAGTCTTTCATCACCCTTGGAAATGGGTGCATCATCGTAATCCATAAATGTTTTTCGATTGGAGACACTCGCGCGAATCCATATCCTTTCGCATTCATTTAGTTCGTCCCGCCATTCAGCAAGTAAATTCCTGATGTCCTATCAGAAGGTCAATGTTAGGAAGAACTTAGATCCTTATTGGTACTTTTACTCACATCTTGCAATGCTTGCTCTCCATATCGGCGCAACTGTGCACCAGCACTTTTCGCCGGCCCTTTCGCATTATCGTTGACAGACTGAGAGCCTCCCTGCTTCCTACGAGCTATTGATTGTCAGATAAGGTAAAAGAGTGAAAGGTTTCTGACGTACTGGTATATCGGTGGAACGTCTTATGACGCAAAACTTCTGTATCAGGCTTGGGTCGCTTTGGTTTTTTCTTCTTTGTCTGCCCTTCCTCTTCCTCTTCCTCGTCTGCATCTGGACTGACTCTGATGATTGCCCCAGCGAAGTGGCCACCCGCAACCATGAACATAGCCCAAGTCCTTCCGCCGCTTTGAGGACTTTGCATGTCCTTCAACTCGTCAAGGTGTGATGCTGCATGTTTAGGGTCGGAGAACAGAGAGCGATAGACACCTATTTGCGTTGATGGAGGAGAATGGAACCACGTAAGAGGTGTCTGTGCTTGTCTGGTTGTAGCATCATCGGGAGACGTGGAACGGGAATGTATTTTGGTCTTGTTCAGTAAGTCCTTGACGCGATCTTCGTCAGAGAGATCATCGTCCGAAGAAGATTCTGAGCCAGAGAGAGAGTCATCAAGAGCTAGAGATGTCTGTCAACCCAGGCTGAGTCCGTGCATGATGAAGCATTCATACCTTCGATAAGGTGGGAAAAGTCACTTTCCGCCACAGGGTTGCCTCCGTTCAACCGTGTTTTGACATTGTAGCGATGCCAATCTGATCTGAAGTGATTTCTTTGCTCATCCAAGCTACCAAAGTCTGCGCCAGGACAGACGTTACAACTTCTTGATCCTTTGGAGGTAGTAGCGGCTGGCGTGAGCGAACTTGAAGATGTTTCTTCCTTGTTTTCCGATGCTTGGTTTGGTATGGCAAGATTCCTGAGTGTAAGGGTATCAAACAAGGGAGGGGGTAGGGAAAATACGTGGTATGACGTGGCTGCCATTGCCAGCGATAGGTGAAGGTTTCCAGATATGCTACGTTCACTTTTAGCGCACTCAGCTGATAAACCACAACGACGGAGTCAAGTCCAGTCACTCCGGCACCCGAGCGATCTCCGATCACCTTGTCGACTAGACTCGAATCCGATCAACGACTAACGGCAACTTGAATCCAGACACGTTAGGGTTGCGCTGGAGACACGTTTACTTCAAGTTGCTGCTGCGCTTATAAACTCTGGAGTCTGTCTGAATTCTGCAGAAACTAAAGAACATGGTATCCGCTGCTTTTGCTGATAGGCCGAACAAGAAACTCGTGCTATTCGACGTCGATGGCACACTTTCTCTTGCGCGTCGCGTAAATCAATCTTCTTCCCCCTCAATTCTTCGGTGATCGCTGACCAGGTCATGTCATTAGGCTGCTACGCCAGAGATGATCGAAACGTTGCGCGCACTTCGCAGAAAGGTCGTTATTGGCTTTGTCGGAGGCTCAGATCTGGTCAAGATTTCCGAGCAGCTCTCGGTTCACGGCGGCAATGGTGAGTGCAGATGGGATATACGCAGACGTGGCTAAAACAGCCCCTAGCCGTCCAGGACTTTGACTACGCGTTCGCCGAGAACGGTCTGACTGCTTACAAGTTAGGAAAACCTCTTGAATCGCAGTCATTCATCAAGTTTCTTGGTGAAGAACGATACAAACCCCTCGTGAATTTCATCCTCCATTACATTGCTGACCTCGACCTGCCAATAAAACGGTAAGTGCCTACCCGTCTTTGAAGGGATTAGTACTGAACAGTTAACGCAGAGGAACCTTCGTTGAGTTCCGCAATGGGATGATCAATGTCAGCCCGATAGGACGCAATGCGACGTAATACTTTTGTTCTCATAACGCGTCTGTTTAGCTCACGATCCCAATGCAGTATCCAGGAACGCCTTGACTTCAACGACTATGATAAGGTGACTCCACTATCCGCGTCTTGTCTTCAATTCTGATCTCAAAGTAGGAACACGGAATCCGTGCTAAATTCGTACAAGTTTTGAAAGAAAAGTTCCCAGAGTATCCCTTGACCTTTGCCATTGGTGGTCAAATCTCTTTCGATGTTTTCCCTCATGGCTGGGATAAGACTTACGCCCTCAACCACGTCAAAGATGAAGAGTT
Source organism: Clitopilus hobsonii (assembly GCA_015708445.2). Lineage (NCBI taxonomy): Eukaryota > Fungi > Basidiomycota > Agaricomycetes > Agaricales > Entolomataceae > Clitopilus > Clitopilus hobsonii. Next base: position 2,042,998 of record CP068000.1, on the reverse strand, counting down.
CGAGGAGATTCATTTCTTCGGAGATAAGACCTACGAGGTAACGCCCTTCCTTCCTTTTCATGTTGAGATGATTTCAACTCATATGGCTACTAGGGTGGCAATGACTATGAGATCTTCAGCGATCCTAGAACCATTGGACATACCGTGAAAGGTCCAGAAGATACTCTGCGCATCCTTGCGGAACTCTTCCCTTGAATTGGATAGATCGGACTAACTTTCTTGTATATTTGGAATACAATCGTAGACCTAGTTTACAAAGTGACAATTACTTGATATTTAACTCTAAGAGATGGCCAATTCGTGTCGCGTCTATTACCTCTCGGCACTAACCGAAACGCGCTTGTTCTTCTAACCGCGACCACCATTCACGCGTCTGACTGTTTCTTCTCCTCGTCTTAGTTCTCCTTCTTGTTTGTACGGTTTTCTTCCTGAATACTTTAGAGAGGCAAGAAATAACGACATAAGCCCGCCTCCACAATACAACGGCCATCTGGACAACTACCATGCCTGTTTCATCATCGACCACCAAAGAGAACCAGCCTATTACAAGCCTGAACCCACTTGCAAGACCACGGTACGCGTTCTTCGCGCGCCAAAAGGCCATTTATCTCACATTCACCAAATATTCATGACTCTTATTTGCAGGGGGAAGTCGGACGCGGCGAATGAGCCAGTAGCCAAGAAACGCAAATTGACTCAGCAACCTACATACCAGTCATTCGGCTCTCAGCCTAAACAGACGAGCTCTTTTGCGGATGTGCTTGAGAGAATAAAGGGAGAGGCAGATGAAGGTGCCGGTACGTCGTACGAATCCGTGTTTCTCGTCATTGGTGTCTGACTAGGGAGTGACAGGCGCCGCAGAAGGAGGTGCAGATTCGTGGGCTAGACCGTACTTGAAGCCAATTGACGCGAAGAAAGACAAGATTGGTGCGTAGCGCGCCTGTTCTCTGTAGCTGTGATAGATGTACTGACACTGCAAGCCAGTCTTTCAACAGATCGACGTAGAGGATTGGTATGACGACAAAAACACACCTCTCCTCCGAATGTTCGGCGTGACCGAAGTCAGTTCTCTTCACCTCTGTCGTCGAAGTAACCCGTATTGAGCATCTATTGTAGACGGGACACAGTGTAATGGCCAACATCACACATTTTGCACCGTATTTCTACGTTGCTGTTCCCCGTGGCTTCGACAAATCCGACCTCGAGGCTTTCCGACAAGACCTTAATGTTTGTCCTAATTCACTTACCATCCTCCGTGGAACCTTGCTCAATTGCATCTACGCAGACAAAAGCAGAAGGCCACAACACTGTCCGAAAGGTGGACTTTGAATCGAGGAGGAGTCTTTGGGGCTATAGAGGTGACGACTGGGTCCCGTTCCTCAAGTTGACAATATCAGAGCCAAGGAGTCTCCCCAAGATCCGAGATGAGTTGATTCATATCTTGCAGTATAGCCCCCGTCTGACAACCTGTTTCTTGATTACGCATCTTCGAGAAGGGCGAATGTACCTTCCGAGACCTTTGGAGTCCCGGCAACCCCGTTACAACATTCGAGAGTAACATTCCTTATACACTTCGGTTCATGATTGATACGAAGGTCGCCCTGCTTCATCCTTTTCTCCCCCCTTCTGTCGTTACTGACCCCAATATTAGGTCCTTGGTATGAATTGGATCGAAATCCCAGCTGGTAAATACAATCTCAGACCCGACCAGAACAAGCGCTCGCGCTGCCAGATTGAGGTGGACGTCAAGTAGGTGCCCACTATCAAGTTTCGAAACCTGTGTTAACAATTATCCTAAGGTTCACAGACTTCATCTCGCATGCACCTGAGGGCGATTGGCAGAAGATTGCACCTCTTCGCATTCTTAGTTTTGATATCGAGTGTGCAGGGCGAAAGGGAATCTTCCCCGAAGCACAGGTCGACCCGGTCATTCAGATAGCCAACATGGTCACTCGCCAAGGTCTCTCCGTCTCACCTCTGCCCCAAAATATATCTGACTCCTGTTGGTTTATATAGGAGAGCAGCAACCTTTCATCCGAAATGTGTTTACCCTCAACACATGTGCCCATATTGTTGGGTCCCAAGTCATCTCTTTCGCTGAGGAAGATAAAATGTTGAATGCATGGCGAGATTTTGTCGAGGAAGTCGACCCGGATGTCGTGATTGGCTATAACATAGCCGGTTTCGATTTCCCATATCTTATGGATCGTGCGAAGGCTCTCAAGGCCGGAAAATTCCCCTATCTTGGAAGGATTCATGGTGAGTTCTTGTTTTATGTGTCTTTCGATCACTGACTCGTGCGTAACTAGGTGCTAAGACTGAGGTCAAGAATACCCACTTCTCGTCGAAAGCTTACGGACAGCGAGATTCTAAAGAGACTACCTTGGACGGACGCCTTCAGTTGGACGTGCTGCAGTTCATGCAGCGTGAGCACAAGCTACGAAGTTATTCTCTTAACTCCGTCTGCGCTCAGTTCCTTGGAGAACAAAAGGAAGATGTGCATCACTCTGTCATTACAGAGCTACAGAATGGTACCCCTGAATCAAGGAGACGTCTAGCTGTCTACTGTCTGAAGGTAAGGGTCATATTAAATCTATCATGAATGAAACTCAGAAACGCCATAGGATGCTTATCTCCCTCAACGGCTCATGGACAAACTTATGTGCTTCGTGAACTATACTGAGATGGCTCGTGTCACGGGTGTGCCATTCAGTTTCTTGCTGCAAAGAGGTCAATCCATCAAGGTGCTTTCGCAACTGCTCCGCAAGGCCAATAGTGAAGGCTACCTAGCGCCTACACTCAAAGGAGAAGGTATAGTGGCCATTTCCGTCAGCTGTAGACCCTCAAGCCCTTACACAGATATTTAGGTTCTGACGAGCAGTATGAAGGAGCTACAGTCATTGAGCCACATAGGGGCTATTACGATGTGCCCGTCGCAACTCTGGATTTCAGCTCGCTGTACCCATCTATCATGATGGCTCACAACCTCTGCTATACAACCCTGGTGGATAAACCTACCATCGATAGGTTGAACTTGGTCAAAGATGTGGATTACATCCAAACACCCAACAATGGTGAGTTGCTTGTTCTGGCTTGATTGTTCTGTTCTGATTGAGCACGCTGTCTAGATTTCTTCGTATCTGCGTCCAAAAGAAAGGGCCTTCTCCCCACCGTCCTCGAGGATCTCATATCTGCTCGTAAACGCGCGAAAGCCGACCTTAAAAACGAAACCGATCCGTTCAAACGTGCGGTGCTGGATGGTCGCCAGCTGGCCCTCAAGATTAGCGCCAACTCTGTGTATGGTTTCACTGGTGCAACCATTGGAAAGTTGCCATGTTTGGCCATCTCTTCCAGTGTCACTTCTTACGGACGTCAAATGATTGAAAAAACGAAACAAGAGGTTGAGGCTGAGTTCTCTATTGCAAATGGTCACTCCCATACGGCCGAGGTCATCTATGGTGATACCGATTCTGTTATGGTCAAGTTTGGACCTACAGATCTTGCTACTGTCATGGAGCTTGGTAAGTTTCAGTTGACGACTGGGAATAACCATGTATTTAATCGATGTTTTATTTTAAACAGGCAAGGAGGCAGCAGAATTCGTAACACAGAAGTTCGTCAAGCCTATCAAGCTCGAATTCGAGAAAGTGTACTTCCCCTATCTCCTCATCAATAAGAAGAGGTATGCAGGACTTTACTGGACAAGGGTGGAGAAATACGACAAGATGGATACCAAGGGAATTGAGGTTTGTGCTTTGTGCGAATATGGAACTGGGTACTCATGATATACACAGACTGTTCGACGAGACAACTGTCGCCTCGTACAGACCGTCATTGAGACCTGCCTATACAAAATGTTGATCGATCGAGATGTCAAGGGTGCAGAAGAGTGCGTATTACTATATCTCCCGTCAGCTTGCCGTCTGAGTTTTCCAAAGGTATACCAAGCAAACAATTGCCGACCTCCTACAGAACAAGGTTGATATGTCGCAACTCGTGATTACCAAGGCTCTTGCGAAGAATGGTAATGGCAACTCCTTGACAATGGCTCGTCTGGAAAGCTGATCAATGGGTACTTATAGATTACACGGGGAAACAAGCACACGTGGAACTAGCAGAACGCATGAAACAGCGAGATGCAGGTTCAGCCCCTGCACTTGGTGACCGTGTCGCATATGTCATCATCAAGGGTATTAAGGGCGCAGCTGCGTACGAGAAGTCCGAAGACCCCCTCTACGTTCTTGAAAACAATCTTCCTATCGACACGAAGTATTATCTCGAGAACCAGCTCTCAAAGCCGCTTATGAGGATTTTCGAACCCATCATGGGTGAAAAAGCTAATTCCTTGCGTAAGTGTGGATTATTTGCCCGCAGACCACTCACCGACGTCCTCGAATAGTCTCTGGAGATCACACTAGGACAATCCAGATCGCAACGCCAACCGTCGGTGGGCTGATGAAGTTTGCCGTGAAGACCGTGACTTGCCTGGGATGCAAGACACCTTTGCGCCCGAACAACAGTGTCCCGGGAGGAGCTGTTTGTAAAAACTGCCGTCCAAGGATTGGAGAGCTATACCAGAAACAGGTGACAAACACCTCTGAACAGCAAGCTCGGTTCGCGAGGTTGTGGACACAATGCCAGAGGTGTCAAGGGTCTCTTCATCAGGTAACTAGTTGTTGCGTTGGTCGGGCGGTTCCTGACCTGAATTTTCTTCTAGGATGTGCTTTGTACGAGCAAGGATTGTCCCATCTTCTACATGAGAAAGAAAGCGCAGAAAGACGTCGATGACGCGTGTGCCGTACTCGAACGGTTTGATTTGGACACTTGGTAATTTCATCATGCATGGGGAATAGTCTATTTTAATTCTTGTTTCACGACTAGATCAGCATTTTCTATTTCTATTTCACGACAATACGATCTCTTTCATCAATCAATGACCAAATCCACGGGCTGATGTACATTTGAGCTTCGAGAACGCTCGTTGGAAGCCACTTGGCCCCTTTAATTGTTCTAAGGCAAAGCTACAGGCGGACGTGTTAACTAGACGGAATTTCACGATGGGATCGTTATCGTTACCTTCGTCTGACATTCACACTCGAAGCTCTGGTCCATATCCCATTCCGTACTGGGATAGAAGAAAGTCACTGGGGTTTGTGTCATGTAAACGATGAAGACGGTGATGGTGAATTACGACTCACATTTTTCATTTCTTTTGACAGGTTTGAGCGCACGGAACATCCATTGACTTGCATCTTGGGAGGACATATCGAACGCGGCATTGGGATCGCAGGAATGATTTACTGTTCACATCCATGGGTCGAGTCATATGCATGCTTAAAATATTCTGACCCACCGAAGACGAGATCTGAATTGAGCTCAACATGATCATCGTCATTCGGCCCACACTGGACACTCGTATACCGCTTGGGACCCTTTGTCAAGCCAACTAATGGTGTGATGGTTTCTCCAGCTTTGAAATCCTAAATTATGGTGTTCAGGGTAATAAAGACAACTGGGGCGGATGGGCTACCTTAGTCGCTTTGAGGAAAGAGTCGAACTCTTTGGATCCGAAATCGACAACAAAAGCTTCAGGATGAGATGGAATATAGGTCGCCCGAGTGGGTTTCATTTTTGTCCAAGCTTGTTATTCCTCAAGACAGTAAGGCTTAGTATGATTTATGACCCAATCCTTGATGTTTGCTCCATGACTTCATATGTTTTCCGGGAAATTTCGGACGCCATTGACAACCGGTTTAAGCCTGATGTTCCTGGACGCATACCAGGCGATGAGCCCAGGCTGGAGACGCAGCCTGAGGCAACTGAGTGCGCCGCAACGCGTCTGGAATTCACGTGCCGAGATACCTTGCTCGGCCGGGATCAATACATCAAACCTTGTTATTTGTATCTGTACAGTTTTGAGTCTTCCAGATTTGGAAACCATACACTGAAAGTTATCGCCATCCTCAAGCCCACCGACGCCAACGATCACCTAAAACACAGCAATGGCCCCCACCAAGAAGTCCAAGGCAGCGAAGTCCTCTGAGTCAGTTGGAGCTAAGCTCGCTCTCGTTGTCAAGTCGGGAAAATATTCGCTGGGCTACAAGTCTGCCCTAAAGCAGATGCGTAATGGCAAAGGTGCGTTCCTCCAGTTTCAATTCCTCTCGGGGGCTGGAGCGTGAGGCTGAGAAGGTCCCTTGAACTGATCTGTGTTTATAGCCAAGCTCATTCTCATTGCTGGCAACTGCCCACCTCTCCGCAAGTCTGAGATCGAGTACTACGCCATGCTCTCAAAAACAACTGTGCACCACTTCGCCGGCACAAACGTTGCTCTCGGTACCGCTGCTGGAAAGCTCTTCCGCGTGGGGTATGTTGAACCTGTTCTGGTGCATCGAAATAGAAGCTGATAAGTGGTTTACAGTGTGATGACCATTACCGACCAAGGTGATTCCGATATCCTCACTTTCACTGAGGCCACCACCGCATGAACGTAGCTTGTAACATCTGTACTCTTACATCCCATGCCCATGTTACGCATCATGATCATCCCCATGCAATGTTACTCGTTCAATACGGCAACACCGATTTCAAGACCATCGACTTGATTCTCCATGTACATTCTACAACAAGGCCGGCGACGATTCTATTATAGACCGGGGTCCCCGAGCTGTATAATCTCCTTTTGCTACGAAGTTTTTATTCCCGGGTTCGTTGATGAAGGTGATCTGCCACAACCCACATGGTTAACATCGGCCGTACATTTCGTAGATCAAAGGGATTTGCTTACCTTGGCCGTGATACTCGTGCCCAGGAAGGCGGCCAAACCGTTCCCAGTGTCTCTGTACTCAGCGTAGTAATCAGGAACGCTGAGATTGCGAACATAGCGAGGTTGCACATCGGATTGCACATCTGAGTTCACGACCCACGGTGCTACACGGGATTGGAGAGCAACCCCGATTCCTAGAAAGAATTAAGAATTAGATATTGTTAAGAGTGATGCGAGATGTCGCGGACACACTTACCACGAACATGGCGTGTCATATCTCCCGTTACGAAGAGGCCACACCAAATGGACTGACGCAGGTCTATGTCACACTGGGACACAGAAAGGCCAACGACCTCCTGCAATGGGAGCACTCTGTCGGTTTCAGAACCTGTGTAAGTTACTCCTGGGACTCCTTTCAGAAGTGTGGGGTCGAAAAGAGGTTCGCATAGACGATGCCTATCTTTGCCCAGAGTGAGGGATTGTCCGCGAAACTGGACTGTGATGAGGTCGAGTGCTTCGATTTCGCGCGCACGCGCTTGCTCGGCAGCTGAAGCCTTTGCAGTCGCTTTTTTCTTCATACCGCTCTCGATGACGGCCTTCTCTTTTCCGGCGACGACGATGGCGGCAATATCTGTTATGCCTTCGTCTTCTGGTGCAGCGGTTTCCCCGTCTGAGGGTACTTTTACTTGGTCGTCTATGCACAGTTGTTTGACTAGATCAAGAAGGGTGGAATGCAGAGCTTCAGGTTCAAGGGGCGCTGATGGAGGGGAGAAAGCGTTGGTGATAGATTGGTTCGAGCGCAGGAGGTGAGCTAGGTAGTTTTGACAATCGGAGAGGCCAATAGAGGTGGTCGTTCGCGCCTGGTGCTGGATAAAACCTTCGGAAATGGGTGTAACGTCGGTTTTTTCCTCGTCAATGTCAACAATAACACCATTCAAACTATTTGCTGCATAGAGTTGGGCGACTGGCCGTTCAACGATGCCAAGGCCAGCGGCGTTGAAACGTTCGAAGAAGACTTGGCAGGTTCGTTCATATGAGTCTCTAGCCATGCCCGGGAATATAGAGAGCAGTATTGGCGATTCATTTTGGACTCGTCTGAGATGCAGTTGTTGGAAAAGCGCGTGTTTCCTGGAGAGTTTGTGTCAAATGATAGTGTGCATTCAGGGTAGCGAAGGCGTACCAGATGGCTTCTGCCTGCGTGAAGTCCCGTATCGACGCTTCAGAAAACGGCCATGATATCAGGAGGTCTTGTCCAGCTGCTATTGCTTCGTCTATGGCATCTCCGACTAGGTAATCGTGAACAGCTGCACCGGAAACTGCTTGGAAGGGAAGTCTTGATGAGCCGCCCTTCGGCGTCGAAGTTGGTTGCTCAACACCATTCTCAGTCGAAATTGGCTGCAGGGCCTTGTTTAGTAATTCTCCAGACGCGTTCTTTCGCAGAGCAACGCGTGCTGAGATATCCTGTGGTTGTTGACTTGGGATCAGTTGAAGTTTTTACCACGAGTTGCTCAAGTATCCTCACCACTGTAGGCTTCTTCAACAACTCGAAAAGACCATGTCCAGCCTTGACTCTTGTCCTGGTAGTTTCTAAAATCACGACAGCAGAATCGCGAAACGACATGGTATAAAGCGGTTTGTTGATTTCTGTTTGGTTCCGGAGGAACAGAAGCGCACTAACTTTGACAGGCGCGGACCCAATTCAAAAAGTCTGTCGACCCGAATATCGTATGATGGCAGAAATTAGCTGACACTCAGCTCGGTTGCAACTTCCTCTGTACCACCATGTACACGCCTCTCAATATACCCTTGTCTGCTAAGGAACCTTTTACCGACTATTCAAAGTGGAGACTTCGTGTCAATGACGGTGGAAGGCACACTTGGGACTATATGCGAACTAAGGAGCAGGAAAGGGAATGGCCTCAGAACACCGTGGATAAGTTCTGGCTAGGCATGGACACAGTGCGTATCTTGAAACAATTTTGAGGTGTCTGGGGTGCTCATAACTCAACCGTAAAGAATTTGCCTACGCTCCCTCCTGCCAAACATGCCATGGAAGCAGCTAGGAATGGATATACGTTCTACAAAAATCTTCAGTCTCATGATGGGCACTGGGCTGGAGAGTATGGAGGACCTATGTTCCTTCTACCCGGCCTGGTAATTGGTTCTTACGTCGCCGGGATGACATTCAAAGAAGAAGAACGACTTGAGATGATACGCTACCTCATGAACCGTGCCCATCCTGAAGACGGAGGTTGGGGAATGTGGGTTTACAGTCATAATGAACTCATAACACCGCTGACCTGTTGGTAGTCATGTTGAGGGTCACTCTACCGTCTTCGGCACTGGCTTGAATTACACTGCGCTACGTATTCTGGGTATGGATGCCGACCATCCTGTCTGCGTCAAGGCAAGAGGGACACTACATAAGCTTGGTAAGATTGTTTCTCAAAAGTCCACTCATCTGCATTCTCACTTCCTCTAGGTGGTGCATGTGCTATTCCTGCTTGGGGCAAATTCTGGTTGTCAGTTCTCAACGTATACGACTGGGAGGGCAACAATCCTGTACCTCCCGAGTTGTGGTAAGCAATTCCCCATCCCCGTCCGATTCATTGTTGAGGACTTCGCAGGCTTCTCCCTGACTGGGTTCCTTTCCATCCTCACCGCTGGTGGATCCATACACGAACGGTCTATGTGCCCATGAGTTACCTTTACGGCGTACGATACCAAGCAGAGGAGAATGACCTTATTCTCTCACTTCGCAAGGTAAGACTTCGACATGTCTGGGATGCCTAAATTTTGACTGTTGCATTTAGGAACTCTACCCACAAGACTTCTATTCCATTGACTGGCCAGCTCAGCGAAATAACGTTTCTTCTGCTGATCTATACGCACCTCATAGCATGCTTTTCGATGGCCTCAATGTCATCCTTGGTGGCTACGAGCACTGCATCCTACCACCACTCCGACGTGCTGGTGTTAACCGTGCATACGAGCTTATCGTGCTCGAAGACGAGAACACGGAATACCAGACTTTGGGGCCGGTATCCAAAATGTTCAACTTGATTGCTCGTGCACACCGCGAGGGCCCTGAAAGCGAAGCATACAAGCAGCACGCTATCAAGCGACAGGACTTCATGTGGATTGGAGCGGAGGGTATGATGATGTGTGGTACCAATGGCAGCCAGCTTTGGGATATTGGTTTCATTACTCAAGCTCTTGTTGAGACGGGCCTGGCGAATGAGGAGGATAACAAGGAGAGTCTGCTGAAAGCCCTCACCTGGTTGGATGAGGCACAGATTAGGACGGACCCCAAGCATTATCATACCTCCTACCGTCATACTACGAAGGGAGCATGGGGATTCAGCACCAAAGAGCAGGGCTACACAGTCAGCGACTGTACTGGTGAAGGACTGAAGGCTACTCTCTACCTGCAGAAACAACTCGAGTATGTGACTTTCGTCTCTCGTTACCTCAGGCGCTAATTTGCTTTGCAGTTTCACGCCTAAGCTGGTCTCTGACCGCCGCCTTTTCGATGCTGTTGATGTCATGCTCACCATGCAGAATCCCAACGGTGGTTTCGCCAGCTATGAGCCTATCAGAGGGCCCAAGTGGTTGGAGATGCTGAATCCGGCTGAGGTCTTTGGTGAGTTTGCTCCCGACTGTGTCAGGAACTCATTGACGAACTTCCAAATCAGGGGATATCATGATCGAATATTGTTACCCCGAATGTACAACTTCGGTGATCACAGCTCTTTCCATTTTCAAGAGGCATTATCCGCAGTATCGGGCTAACGACATCCAGTGAGTGTCAGTCTCGTTTCAACAGTTCTTTTCTGAACATCTGCAGGCGGACCATCAAAAAGGCAATTGGTTACCTTCATGAGGCTCAGAAACCAGAAGGCGGCTGGTTGGGCTCTTGGGGAATTTGTTTCACTTACGCTACTCAGTTTGCTCTTGAGAGTCTTTCTCTTGCTGGAGAGACTTACCAGACAAGCGAGGCTGCCAGGAGAGCTTGTGAGTTCCTGATCGGCAAGCAAAGGGCCGATGGTGGTTGGGGCGAAAGCTACAAGGTAAAGCTATCTGTCAATAACTATCATGTGAATTTGCTCATTTTGTTCCCTTCGAAATAGTCGTGTGAGCAAGGCAAATGGGTCGAACATGCCGAGAGTCAACATGTCCAAACTTGCTGGGCTGTCATGTCGCTAATGTACGCGAAATACCCTCACCCTGGACCCATCGAGCGCGGTGTGAGGCTCGTTATGTCTCGTCAACTTCCGGTAAGTTCGATTGAGTCGAGATCGATCAAGCTAATCTGACACTGAGCGCGTTGTTTCACAGGATGGATCCTGGCCCCAGGAGGCAATTGAGGGTGTCTTCAACAAGACTTGTGCCATTGCTTACCCCAATTTCAAGTTCTCGTTCCCTATCTGGATGCTTGGGAAGGCACATCAGTATCTGGCTGAATTGAAGCAGAACTCACGGAACAATGGCAATTGACGAGAATTCTGGTATGACGGAATGACATTACCATCTTCAGGTGGCCTATCTCCATAATTTAGAACGGACGTTCCATCGCCGTATGTCCATCTCAATAGAGGAAAATGAAATGGAACACTACGACTCTGCTCCCTGCCGATCTCGCGCGGTTGATTCATATCCATGATTTCGCAATTCTGCTGCTTCAGACGGCGGAAATTCTGATGTACGGTAATGATAAGACGAAATGTTCTTCCAGAGGAAACCCGAGACAGTCGTGCTTCACTCGATCCAGGCACATCGAGTGATCAGTGGGCTGTGTAAGGATCTGCGGCGCCTGTGGAGGTTGTGATCACCAGCAACCACCTGGTTTTCAAAATATCAAGTCTCAGGTTAAAGTAAGAAGCACAGTGCATCCACTCTACTTGATCTCCGTGATGCATGGGTATTCACAATTGCTTCCAGGATTCACCTTTCATTGAGTGTAACACTTTCAGGAATGACTGTCCAAAACCGAGATGATGGAGGAGGCAACCCCGAACTTTCCGACGCTCAACACCCCCGCACTCCGCGGGCTAGGATACCTGACTGCTTCCGTTCTGGTCCACTGTTAGAAACCCCAAGCCCGTCATACTTTGGGCTTGATATGCCTTATACGGCGTCCAACGCTGGCCGCGGCCCGCAAGGTTCCCACAACGACATTTGTCCACGCGCTGGTTTTAGGCCACTGGCATGGCAAAGAATTTCCACGAATTTCACTCCAGAATGGCTGTGATCTGAGTCCTCGACCTCAGCCCTCAACCCTACCCATACGTGGATAACATGAACATTTCACAGCCAGGAAGGTGCTGAGCCCTGATTGAGTCAAATGAATGGTTCATTAAGATAATCTAACCAATTACGCATTTCTATCAACCGGGTAAGATAACTCTCGACCTTCCTCTCATCAGGCTGACTGTCCCGCTTCTGGGTCTCGATAGATCTAGTGTGAAGGCAATATAAATGAGAATGGCATCTTGCAAAAGGTGGCATGAACTGACCTTGAGGTCCCAGATATCTCGGATCTTGCTGTCCATATTAATGTTATCGCCATCATTTGGCTGCTCACTTGCATCATCGTCACCCGGCGATGATTCCAACTTCAATCCTTGTTCGTTTGCAAGATGAAGCAGACAAATGAAGCAGAAGCTGGTACTGATTTCAGCCATCTTGTCCCGAGGGTATGATCTCTGAAGGCCATTGATGACTTGACCAAAGGATCGTGCTTCTTCTGGATGTGTGGGCTCTGGTCCATCAGTGTCAATGTCCTAGAAAGATGTTGGCCATAGATTTGGAGGGCAATTAGCACCGGCAGAATCGTACCATCTCATCTTCCGTCTTCTCGGAAACGACGATGTCAAGCCCCTTCCAAATATTATCCTTGAGTTTCCGTACGTCGACTCTCTTTGCTCTCTTTGCGTAATTGACAAATTGGGGCCTGACTCTTCTTGTTTGACCAGCCGTGGCGGCTAACAGGTCTTCTTCCCCATCTGGGTCGCCCGACCTTGCGCCCCCATCGTATGGGTCGACGTCATCAAATCCGGGGTCATCATCGTCGAAATCGTCATGTAAGAACTGGGTATTGAATGGCACTTGCTCTCCTCCTGATGCACCGTCAGCCGGCGTTATCTGGTAGCGATATACCAGAAAACCATCTTACCATCATCATCTTGATCTGCATTCTGCCCCTCGGCTTGGCGGGCTGCTCGTGCCCAGAACGCCTCATCGACTTCCCCGTCACCTTCGTTCATCCTAACTTGCTTCCCCCGCATCTTCAACTAAGAAAGTAAAAGAAATAGTGAGTTGCCCGAGTAACCACATCCCAGGGATAGAAACATACGTAGAACCTAGGCTTGAGGAATAGGGTAACAAGCTGTTTGCTAGAGAAGTGCATATCGTCAGGGAGTCTGTGATCATCCCGTTCCTTCTCTTTCGTTCTCTTTCGTCCCTTTTTCGCGCCTGTGCCAGTTCCAGGAAGGTTGATTCCAGCGCCCTTGGTCACAGGAGCAAAGATCTCCTCGGAAACGTCCTTGAGAGATTTGCTTGGATCTATAGGGCTCAGGAAATCGATCTTGAACGCCTCTTTCTTCTCTTTCCGTGCTTTTGGTTTCTTGTCGCCACCTTCGGCATCAGCTGATGTGGCCAGGTCAGTGAAATATAATTTACGGGTCAGAAATGATGATTCACCTCGTCGAACAGGTCGTCGTAATTTCCAATGCTCAGGCCCAGCCCAGTTTTTGGAGAAGTTCTGATCAAAATAATCTATCATTCCATCCCCACCTCCCTCCTTCATCGCCATAACGAGGTCTTTATCATTAGGACCATGTCGAGGGTCGAATGGTACGAAAGGCCCCGAATCAGCGCCTTCATCATCCGCGGGGCCAACAGAACCATTGGACTGTTGGTCGGCACCAAAGTCGTTACCAAACGTGTCGCCCCCATCATCGTCGTTTCCCGGATCGCCCCCAGAGAAGAAATCTTCCTGTGGATTAATTTGATCCTCTGCGCCTAGATTGAAGCCATCGACGTCCATGCTTGGCCCAGCATCGACCGCGTCGTCGTCGTCGTCTTGGAGAAGGCTATCCTGCAGGTACGTATCATCAAAAGAAAATGCATCCCTTGCAAACGAAAAGTCGGCTAGGGAATGGGAGATTGTTTTGTGGTCCAACGCCTCTAGATCCGATAAGAAATGACCTGAGGGTGCCAAGATCAATCACAGATCGAAGAATTGTTGTCTGGTCTTACGTCGAAGATACGAAATGTCCACCTCTTCTTCTGGCTCTTCAATGGTCTCTTCCTCCTCGACCTTTCCCGTCGAGTCACTCGCATCGAAGACGACGCGCATTCCTCCGTTATTTTCAATACCGAGGCTAAGGTGATTCATCAGGAGACCTTGAGCACCGCCTTCATCGAAGTCTGCACATGTCTTCCTGAAAAGGGGGTCGACACTAAACTCCAGGTCGAGCTTTTTGCTGTGCAGCTGGGCGGGATCCTTAGCGAGGGTAGCGGCAGGGCGATGAGTCTTCTTCCTGCGACCCTCTTCTCCATCTCCCCCTTCCTCGTCCTCTTCGTTGCCATCCCTTCCGTCCGACGCCAGGTTGCTCAGGAGCTTCCCAGTGTCAGTCCCAACACTATCCACTCGACTTGTCCAAATCTTGACGCAGCCATCTAGTGTGCAGGAGGCTCTTTGAAAATTGATGGAGTTATCATCGTTATTCCTCAGAAGTGACATATCGTGGAAGTAGTCGATCAGAGCGAAATCCCAGGAATTGGTTGCATTGATTTTCTAACAAGGTGTGAATGACAAGTTAGCCAATAGTGAGGCCCAAACGTACATTATCCGTTGCCAATTTCATCCATTCTTCATATTTCGAGCTCATTATATCCTTTGGAACATTGATGGCTGGAGCGGGTACTATAGACTTGAGTGGTTGTTTCTGTTTTGCTGTTCTTGAAGACTCCGCATTGTCCTGGTCGGCGGATGGATCTTGTTGTGAATCATTGTGAATGCTTTCCATTTGTGGTATCTTTGTACTTTTCCTTCGTCGACGCTTTTCGGCGGCATCGTCGTTGATGTTGACGGACCGTAGAGGAACGCGTTCGGAGTCCGCTACAAAACTACCGTCATTATCAGGATTGTAGGCTTCGCTGAGCCGCTTCTTCAGTCCATTTCTGCGTTGTTTTGGGGTTTCGTGGTCAGACTCCTTATCCGTGTCGTCGTCAAAAAGATGAGAATCGTCGGGAGTACGTGCTCGACGCGCAGGAGCCATTGGTGGTCGTCAACAAAGAGCTTCTTTACCACGTGACTGCGCAAACGCGTCGCGTTACGCGTCACGCATAACACCCTAATCATTCATATATAGCCGATGCCCCCATTCCGACTCATTGATTGACCAGAACTTGACTCAATATTTGGAAACTTCGTCCTGAAACTGAGGCTCGCATCGACTCTTTTACTCCACACCAGAAAATATAGATCCCAAGACTCCAGCTTAGCCTGTGTACCACGCATCCTCTCGAGAATGCTCATCAAACTTGTTACTTCTGCCTTGTCCGTTCCTCGTCTGCGGATTAGAAACCTTCGTGACGCTGCCTCGTTTGCTAGAGAATTCAATTAACCCAAATTTGCTTTCGCTCAAGTAACGTAGAAAATAGAGGATATGGGGTACTATGGGACTCCTCTGTGCTCCGGGAATTCCTTTGCAAGCCACTTGGAGAAGATGCCAGAGGTGTACTGACCTCACCCGATCCGCTTTTCATTTGCTCGCACGCTGGGTAAGTTACTAGACAGTAAATAATCTCATAACTCCGTGCGTTGTAATTACTAAATTATAGGCACCTAAACTTTGATCGATCCACCATCAAGCTTGTAAAACATTGTACCCACTGCTCAGCAGATCACCTACCAGTTTCTCGATTCCAAGCTCTCCAGATTTCCATCAGGAGAAGCTAGCTAAATATGCTTCGGCTTCTCTTTATGCAGATACGAGAGAGTGTTAGACACAAAGGGTCTGTTGAGATTGGGCCAGATCAAGTTATCCTTGCTATGAGATTTTCTCGGCAGCGACTGGCAAAACAAATTAGCTGGCTCTGCTTCTCTTATTTTGGGCACTTATTTTGCAAACCCACGTCTCTAAGGGCTTATCCACCGTCAGAGATACACTCCTGTGACTATGCCAATCTGTACAGCGACTAGCTGAGGCGTCGACCACAAGCACCCCGCATGCTTACCTGGGCGACGTACATCACATGCGCTGTCTCTATCTTGTCTTCGTATAGTACATCACTGTTGAAACTTGACTCATCAAGTTGATGACTTCTCAAACCATGTACTTTCCACCAAACCGTCTGGATGGTTGTCCACGTTCTCACACCGGAGAAAGAAGAGTTGCAATGAATAAACCTATCGACGGCGGTTTAAACTTTCCTTCAACGCAAATATTCAAGTTTGTAGTACGAAAAGCTGATTTAGTACCAGTCGGTATGATTTGCTTGATCGACACCTGTTCAAACGTTCATCATTCCACCTCTCAACTATGGGAAACATTCTATCTCTTCTTCACACTGTTTGAGAAACTGTTGGAAACCACAAGGCGGACTGAATTGACCTCGTTCTGGAAGTAAAATGGTATTTTCCGGCGGGACTATGTTGCCATACGTGAAATGTCACCTTTTTGTCCTATCATATCGTGGCAATTGAGAAGTTCGGCGGCCATGGTGAATTGAGCTTGGTATCAGATCGACTTCTTGATGCTCTCGATACTTTAAAGGACCCGATCGAGGACCTTCAGGTTTGGAGCTGCGATAGAGGAACGTGTATATGTTGTCTCAACGGTATGCCGGGCCGTTGGCTTCATGGATCTGGAAAGTTGATGATGTGTGATGTTTTCCAGCTTGATCAAGCGCGTCATCAGAGGTTCTTTGAATTGCTGCGTGATACTTCAGGCAACCTACTGACGTCCGAAGGAGTCGCGCCCACCTGAGAGCCATGCGCCCAGAGAGTGAGAGTTTTTCCGATTCCCGGTTTTCTGGAGAATACTGAAGAACCGCGGTAACCACCGGGTTGCGGTGTTGTAGCCTACGGCACTCAGCGCAGAATCTCGACTCGATAACGTCTGATGGGTGATCGAAACAATGTGTATACAACCTTAGAAGGCTCGCGTGGCAATCAGAAGGTTAAAAACAATCCACTTGACGCCGTCAGAATGGGCGCCGAGGGAAACAACGAACTTTGGCACACTTGACCCAACCTCGACCCCGTCGATTGCTTCCATAACCGTCTCAGCGCATGCTCGATGATGTGCTATTTCTGCGGCCCAATTCATCAGCGCCACAGTGTCGACTGGACAGTCCGTCAAAGACGTGGCATTTTGTTACTGTTTACTCACAGCGTTATATTACCATCTTCAGTCAGTCACCTGCGAACTTTGAGATGCTGTGTCTCCGCAAATTGCCATGCCGGATTGGTCTTTGACCCAGAAGAACATATGTTGAGCCACCATCATATTGAAATTCTTTGGAAAGAACTGAGCAGAAATGATGGCACGTTTGTGTAAATTGTGCGCGCAAATAGATACAGTTACGGGTACACAGAGAGGAAAGCAAGATAAACCAATAATTTAGACTAGGGCTACAGTGGGGATGACTTGAGATACGGTCCAGAGAAAGCAATGCAAAAATCTATCTGTAACTGAGAGAAGCTGAACAAGTGCGGTTTTTGCGGTGGAGTTAGGCTTGCGAGGTTTGGGAGGCCTGAGAAGGGAACGGGCGGCGGAGCCTCAGATGGGGCTGCCAGCTTCCCATCGAGACATGATGCATACTGACAAGAATAAGATCATCAAGCTTGATCTCATTCGACCTTGATCCCACTCGCCAACGTGGATCCGCATCATCCTCCAACGGTTGTGTTGATCTGGCCTGTATTGACTCAGCGGTCAGAAGACACAGACGTGGGTAAGAATGGGGCAACACTTGCCTGAAGAAAACGGTCGACGCATTTGGCCACATTCTTCGCCAGTTTGGCACGAGTGATTGGTCCTGGAGGGCTGCGAAAATCTTTCGTTGGGATCTGTCGACTCCATGGACGATACCCCGGCCACTACATCGAATGTGAGAAGAGTACTCGTATGGACAATATCATATCGACTCACCTGGATCCGTACCGAGATGCTGGGACCTCGGCCTTCGAAGACGGGTTCGTCGCGGTGTAGCAATCGCCTGACGCGAGAATGCAGAGCATCGACGAGAGGAATGCCACATTCCTCTGGGTCTTGCATCCAGAAATATATGGGTCCTTGGAGCTCGATCTCTTCCACATAGCGCCGGCGGTCACTATTTGTGTGAGGAATGTACATCCTCTGGGGCACGAAGGGACCTGCAAGACTAGCCATGGGCAGTGATAGTGCATCCCTGAAGAGCTTGAGCTGTTCTCGGTGTGCATCCGCATTATTTGACTGAAAAGGGAAATCATTGGTTTTTGTGACTTCCGAATGAGCTGAGTAACTGACCGTGTTGTGCTCTGCTATCGCATTCCCAGTGGCGAAATGAGGTGATGCAGATGGTGGCAGGTGCTGTTGGTTTGCCCCAACAAATGGGGAAGCAGTCTGCTCGACAGAGCGGGGCCGATACATGTTTGGTGAAAGCTGTATCGTCGAGTAAACAGGGAAAGCGGGTGAGGCAGACGAGGAAGGTGTGT
The DNA here is from genome assembly GCA_015708445.2 of Clitopilus hobsonii. NCBI lineage: Eukaryota > Fungi > Basidiomycota > Agaricomycetes > Agaricales > Entolomataceae > Clitopilus > Clitopilus hobsonii. The sequence goes on along the minus strand of CP068000.1, from coordinate 2,024,525 downwards.
AAGGGGAGTAGGTGCTGCTAACGCTACTTGATGATTGCGTAGCCGAGTGTGCATCTGCCCAAGGAACAATGTCGAAGTTGGAATTGATTGAGGAGGAGTGCTGGTGGTGGTGATTATAGCGGTTGTTAATGACTTGGTCCCTGCTCAAGGCTTCGTTTGTCTGATGATGCTCAGGCCAATAGAAGGCAGGATCTTCTATAGCCGTTCCAGTGCCATATTGGTGGCGTGGAACGTCTTGAGAGTGTTGACGAGTGTGGTGAGGCTCTGTAGGGTAGGTGAACGGGCTAGAGTCGGCGACATTTTGGTGTAAAGGATAGGTATAACCCTCGAAGTGATCCATACTACGGGGTACAGATATAGCCTGTCGGGAGTGTGGACTCGACGTCACTGGGTATGATGGCGCAGGGTCGAAGGGACTCCAAAGGCAGGAAGGCGCGCTGTATATTAGGTTAATCATGGGAGAGGTGTATATATGTACCTGAACCTACTATTGTGGCATCACAGTCATGTTAGTCGGATGGTTGCGAACGAGGGTAGGACGGCAAGAGCGTCATTGATTTTATACTGCCACAGCTTGACTTGACTCCTCGGGGGGAAGGCCGACTGGTTGGCGTATACCATATCGAGATCCACTCACCAGAAATGCTGTAATACGACCATTGCAGCGGACAGGGGTGACAGTAACTCCCGATTGTCAAGATCTTTAGGATTCAACCCAAGTTATGTCACAGTCCATCAAGCCGGGGAATATGAGAAACACCAATGGGATTCGGCCCAAAGGCATGATAACGATATGAGATCAAGATCTGAACAGGCTGCCTTGGGAGACAATTCTGCACAGACATGTCGGAACTGAGTAACGAGCCATTCTGGGAAGAGCAAGTGAGTTGATGGTCGCCGCCAATCAGGTGGGATACCCAGCGAGTGGTGGTAGGCTGCCGTGTGTCACTTGCCGCACAGCATCAGAACCTGTAGCCAAAACGAGACAAGGTAGTGAATTCCCAAGATTTTCGAAAACGGATAGCAACCGTGAATGAAACGATGAACGGTATCAGCTTCTTAATACCACAGCGAAAGTCACATCGAGACCAACAATGATAAGTAGAGTGATCATGGTCGATTCCTTTGTTCCTAACGGAGAGAAATTCATGGGCAATGCATTTACATGCTGGTCGTTTACGGTCAACCTATCCTCCTGGTCACGTGCTAACCCACCTTGAACCTTTCGACAACATTCGCACTGATGTCCAGTCTCGCTGGTGCACTTGGGGAATCAATTCCATCAAGTTTCGCTACCTCAAAACAAGGAATGGCAGGCAATTATGCTTCCGAAGATGTCGAAATGGATGATTTTCAGGAGCTAAACGACGAAAACAAGGACGAACACGAAACTATGGATGACCTCTTTGGCAATGACGAGGACGACGAAGCAAAGGATGAGTGAGCTATTCTTGTCGAGCGTATGGTGAAAGAGAGCTTGCAATAGACTGAGTCTGTTCCAATTACAGAGGTTCGGGGTCACCTGGCTCACAGGCGGATTCTGACCGTCTACCCTCTCCGGAACGCGAACGGAGGCATGCACTCGAGTATGAGGAAGACGAAAATCCGCCAGACTTGGCCATGGAAGAGGTGAAGGAAGCCAATGTCTCCTTTCCCAACCTCCCAGTGCCACACTCCTCCGACGGTAATGTAAGTGACGATTCTTGCAAGCGTATATTCATCCCTTTATGATGATGCCGCAGACGTGGGTTATGCGCATGCCAAATTACGTTCGCGTAGATTCGAAGCCTTTTCACCCCGATACTTATGTGGGTCCTGAACATGAAGATGAAGATGTATTGCACACAGAGAGCGTTCGCGAGAAAAGCATGTCCATCAAACTTCAAGTGGAAAATACCGTTAGATGGCGTTGGACAAAGGACGAAGCAGGGCTCAATGTGAGTGGAGGAACCCTCATTTCCGAGGTCCATTCTGACAGCATGTCACTTGTAGCGCCGACAATCTAATGGCCGCATCATTCGATGGTCAGATGGAACTCTAAGCTTGCGTCTGGGCAAAGAACTCTTTGACATCAATCAGACGGTCGACACTTCAGCAGGAGTTCCTCGACAATTCATTGGTTCTCAGTCTTCGCAACCAACAGCTTCTCAGGCGGACCTGTCAGGCAAGGGACAGGGATTGACATACCTTGTCGCCCAACACAAACGCTCTCAGGTGCTACAGGCAGAGGCCGTGATCACCGGCCAGATGACTCTACGCCCAACTGGTATGCAGTCGGAGACTCATCGAATGCTGGTCCGGGCAGTCGGCCAGAAACACACGAAAGTGGCGAAGCTTCGCATGGCACCTGATCCAACGACAGATCCAGAGAGGGAGCATTTGGAGTTGATTAAACAATCTGCGAAGCAATCGAAGAAGAAGCGAGAGCCAAGTGACGGCCTCGGGCGAAGGCGCAAAAAGCCATGGCAAGCCAGGGCCCGCAATCCTTATAGTGATGACGAGGAGGAGGATGCAGGTATTTTTGGTGAAGATTCTGATGATGAGGGCGATGAGGCTGCGGGATATGCCTCTCATCGGAAGAAGAGGTCGGACAAAGAACCATCGGGATACCAGGAGGACGATTTCCTTGTGGCTGACGACTCGGAGGAGGACGACGCGTTTTCTGGTGCCAAACGCAGGAAGAAAGCTGCCGCCGCTGAAGGGACGGAGGATGAACTCGATCGACTTGAGGCTAAGATCGAGCAGGACGCGCGTCGAGACACAACTGGTGGCGACAGCGATAATAAAGAGGGCGATATGGATGTCGAGAGCGAGGAAGAATCTGATGAGGATCAAGTTCGACGAGTCAAAGGTCCCGGTAGGAGGAAGGCGCCTGTCTTCGATGAAGACGAGGACGAGTAGCCTCTCATCTCTCAGTGGCAAACACAAAAGACTGTTACGTCGCAAGTACTTTACTCCATTCACATTCGTAACGTCAATATTTTTACTCTGAAACGGCGTCGAGCGCATTCTTCAGCTCCCCGTTCTCATCCCAGTACCCAGACGGTTTGATAGAATCGACTACCTCCTGATTTCTTGGGTTGTTCTCCAGAAGATTGTGTAATGTGAGAATAGCATGCTCCCGCAGATCTAGGAACAGTCAATGAAGAATGAATGAATAGATGATGATGATGGAGGAACAAGCCTTACATGGGTTCCGTTCATCAACCACGCACATGTTCATGACGACTTCAATCCCTCCGTGCTCCCTTACGGAGTCTTGCACCGCTTTATGGCCATGAGATAGGATTCCCAGCAGCCGCGTCAGATCCCTCTTCAGATATGAGAATCCTGCGACATCGCTTCGAGGTGGGTCGGCTGATGGATTAGGAACCGAGACTGTTGAAGGTGCAGGCCCAGTAACCGGTTTTCCAAAGTTGATTCGAGGTAGAAACAGATCAAGTTGTCGAAGAAGCCCTGAAAAGTACAAGGTATCCAATAAGCGGAGAAATTACGCGACATGAAGCCTAACAAACCTATCAATGTTTCTACCACGCCGACCTGTGTTATCTGTGTTTCGATGAAAAAAGTCTTCAACTCCACCTTCGAGGAAGCTTCTTCAGATTGAGTTTCGCCGGGATAATCAGCCTCCAGCGTGATTGCAACGATGCACTGTGTCACTAGTACGAGTGCCTCGCACACTTTCGGCAGAATAGCATCCAGCTGCATAGAAGAAGCCGTGGATGATGTAGCATGTGAACGAGTATCCACTGAAGGAGATCCGTTTTGCTCGGTTTTGCTTGAAGAAGCCAAGGCACGCTCTATGGCCAATCGCCCATATGTTGAAAGATCCAAGAAAGCTTTCAGAAGTGTGGGGCTCAGCCTCCGATATAGTTTCGCCGTTTTGGGAGGTATAGGTGAATTGGCTGTCGATTGAGAAGACTGCAAGTACGAATCTATGATCTTCAGCAATGTCGTTTGATGTGGTGTGATGGGTTCATCAGTCCTCAAGCCCCCATATTGGTAAACGTGCTTCGTATTCGAAGTAGAATAGAACTCACAAGGTGAATCTCGCATAAAGATCGGGCGCCAGACCATGCTCGATCAATTGGGCCAGGATATCATATCTTCAGAGCGGCGCAACGTGGGTACTCAATAGAAAGATTTGGCGAGATCATACTCACCCAACATCAAATGCTTGCGCACCTTGGGAAGCCTCATCGGCTTCAAACAATTTTACCATGTTATCCAAGAGAGCCACGCAGACCCGGGTGCCAATCATGGATCTACCCAGCATCGTGCTGCAATTCAATTAATTATGAGTTCATCGAGTTTGGCCGGATGGTTACCTTCTTTTGCGGCTGCCGTGGATGCAATTCAGGATAAAAATGAAAGTGGTAAGCAGTGTCGCAGAATCTGGTGACGAAAGGAGCCGACTATCTTAGCATCGATCGTGTCAACCATATGTCTTTGCCTGGCATGAAAGTACGCACATCAGGATAACCTGGTCCTCGGGGAGGGCCATGTAGACTGTCCAGAGTTTCATCATAAGGTCTTCGTTGGCAGTCACCATATTCGAGAGTGTTTGCGTCAAAATCCGAGCGACAACCACGGCTAAGGGCTCTCTATAAGCGCCGAGCAGGAAATGTTGGATACGGATAATAGTTACAGTCTTTGTCTTCCATAGCCGACCAGGATGTATGATAGTGGATTAAACGTCGAATCTCAGGTTCGTTCTCGCTGAGGTCCTGTATGGGTAAACTGCAAAATAGGAATAGAACAGCATCCTCACAAAGCTTTATCCTGATTGTGAGGTACACCCGCAACCAGATTACGGGTGAACTTGGCGAGACTTCCGCAGAGAATACGTAGATCCTTCTCCCGGTTCGAAGTCCCTTCTTCGTCATCGGCGTCCCAGAAGGTCAACTGTGTACGAGCCAGGTCACGCCATAGTTTCCGTAGGTCGGTCCACAGAGCAGCGTCCTGGCCAAATTCAATCCTACGAAGGTGTGAACCAATTCAGAGATGCTGGGCGGCGCCTCACCTAGCCTGATTGTTCTGTGCAAGAATCTGTGCTGTACCATCCAAGGTTGTCACGAGCGCAGCAATGCTGTCCCGAACCCCAATGTCAAACTTTCCGCTAGCAACCTTCCATACTGCAAGAAGCTCTTGAATCTTTCTCTCGTTCTCGACCATTCTCAGGAGAAGTCAGATGGCAAAGTCGTCACAAGGCAACCACCGACGCCGCTCAGATCGCCTCTGCTACATCGCATCGCCGCTTTGTCAGTGGCCACAACGCTGACGGTTGATTGATACATGATTGAGACTTACCCCTTCCCGTAGAAAGCCTTGATCCTTTTGCTGAGCACAGGCGGCTTTATCGGAATTTATCCAAGAGACACTTTGAGTGTCAGGAGCCGACGGCTTGAGCATATGGGGATACGTCCAACCAGTGCGGCCACGGTGCCGCCGTGTCGCGCAGCGCCCTCAGCAAGCATCTCCTGCACCTCAACGACATGTCGCTAGAAGGCAGTAAACAAGCCAATGAACTCAATGTATCACTGGAAGATCATCTCGTCGCGTCTCTTCGTGACGTGTATCCCCTTGTACCGGAAGAACTAAGGACAACTCTACGCCCATACATTTCACAGCCGAAGCCATCCACTATACCTTATTCTGTCCTTCTCTCTACCTCGAGGTGGTCCCAAGGGAATGGCGCCGAGACTCTGCGCGCACAAAACCCGTCTCTGAATCCAAATGAGTACTCCATGATTGCTCTACTTGCGGGCGTCAAGACATCCCCAGAGCGCAACTTCGGAAACTTCACACCCCCACAGGATCCCCATCAAGCTGCTTTAGATAGGAAAGCTGAAAGAAAGGCTATCACCGCACTGCTCAATTCAATTCTGAGCGTATTGGGGTCCGGTTTTGCCGCTTGGTGGGCAGCGGACAAAACTGGCTGGAAGAATGAATGGGTGCGTTTTCCCTCACTTCTTGCTCTTGAATTATACCCTGATACGTAGCATCCCTCCCAGAAAGTCCTGTTGGGCTTACTTGCTGCCTTTATAGTGGCGATAGCGGAGGCACTACTGTATCTCATTTGGATGAGGTCGAAGGAAAAGAGTGCACAACCTAAACGACGTGTCAAACGCCAACTCACAGACAAGAAAAACGATGGACCTGAGGAGGAGGACATACAAGACAGGGATCCGACATCCACCACAACGGATGATAAAGGAAGATTACGCCGACGCAAATAATACATCTATCATACATGTAAATCTAATATTGGGGCCCAGGCCTGCTTTGGTAAGAGCTTGATATTCAGCCTTCTCTATGCCTAACCATGTACTCCTAGCACCTTCATCAACGCAGATAAATACCAGCCCGTCAATCCCCACACTTCTATGGTTCCCGATTTACCGGTCCTAGTATTCCTAAGAATACTTGCCGTATCCTCCTCGTTGGATTTGCTGGTGATTGGAATATTCCTTCCACGGCAGCCTGCGACCACATCCGTCACGTCAATGACAAAATATGGGCGTTGATCCCTGAACATCGCCGTGGTCATTCTTGATGGATCCGCAATTATCGACAGTGGCAGATGAAACGCTAGCGCGACCTCATCTTGGGACACTTCACTGTGGAGTGAAAGCAGGTCGATTGATGGGAGCGGCTCGTCTTCTGCTGGTCGTCCTTCGTAGCCTTCCGGTTGTACGAAGCCCTGAGATATTTTTGATGAATATACCCTTCTTACATGTCATCCTAACTCACCACATAAGGCCAGACAAGTGTATCACCTCGCCATGTCAGTTCCGGAGGTCCCACCTCCCCTAAAACCTCGACTCGCTGCGGATTGATGCCCAACTCTTCTTGCGTTTCCCGGAGTGCCGCTTCAAGGTAACTTCCATCCGTCTGGGGAGATGGTCCATCAGGGAGTATTGAGGGAGAACTCAATCTGGAGAACGCACTTTGTCAACGCGACCACCTGGGAAACTGAACAACCCTGCATATCAGAACCAACTAAATTGCCCGAATGATGATTTCATGCCTAATTTCTCCTGAATGGGATTTCAAAGCGGCGCTTCGAACCTCTAACAAGATGCCCGGGATGTTTTTATAATTACAAAAGGGTATGAGGACCGCCGCGTTTCTTTGGGTAGATTGTGGTAATTCAATTGGAACTTGGCTACGTGATTTGGAAATGGATGATAGTGCCGTTCGGATATAGCTGAGAGTTCTCGGTGTCAGAGGTTGAGTTAGAGGAATCATCACAAGACTATATGAGCCTAACGTTTTATGATGAGTGTTCGAATGAAACTAATCCGGTTCATGGTCAATGAGCTCTCCAACCTCGACAGCGGCAGTGGAATGAATTACCTCCGAAACCGGTCCGAATAAACCGAATGTGGATTGACGATGACGATTAGCTAAGCAGTGCAGGAAAACTGGAAAGCGATCACCAAGCTTTGTGAAGCCTGAACTTTTTGACTTACTTTCATCGAACACCATGGTAAGTCTGTCGCCCATCTAGCCAGACCTACTCATTCTTATATTCGTTGTCAGACTCTCGCCGTTGATCTCTTGAATCCCTCTTTCGAGCACGAAAAGAGGCAACATAAGCTGAAGCGGGTCGTACAATCACCAAACTCCTACTTCATGGATGTCAAGTGCTCAGGTATGGTGCTAGTCAGATCATTCTTCTGTAAACATATAAACTGGTACATTTCAGGGTGTTTTGCGATCACTACCGTCTTCTCGCATGCACAGACCGTTGTCACATGCTCATCTTGCTCTGCCGTACTTTGCCAACCCACAGGAGGCAAGGCACGTCTTACTGAAGGTAAGGGCCTTAAATTTCGCGATAACTTGATCGCTCTTCTCATCCGATTATAGGCTCTTCTTTCCGCAGGAAGAATTAAGGGATAAACTTGACAAAAGCTTGATCAGCCTCTGGCTTCTCCCCACGGGAGCTATCCTGTCTCTCCCAGGGCTAGTGCCAGTTGCGAGATCTAGCACTTATTTCCCCTTGTCTCGGTATGGGACGGTGGAATTCTCCAGTCGTCCATATTTCAGCACACGAAGTTGACTGGAGCAGATCCACCTATGTATCATTAGTTCTCAGTATTTTCTGTACTTTTTTGTATCTTGTAAGCTTGTGATCAATGCTTCATGTATCTACGCAACCTTACCTTATCGGAACCCCTTCATTCTGAGCCTCGCGAAATGAAGCTTCCAGCGCTCTGAGGTCGTCGGATCTCAAGTCGGGATGTGGTCGGGGTAACGATGGGCGGCCGAGCAGCTGCTAATCATACAACTGTATTTCATCTTCAATCCTTCCAACACCACTCCATGTGCGAGTCTAAGATTCTACTACTTAACGAAACTCAGCGGATCAGAGCCGCTCTATACACCCTTCTGTTCAACCTCTAACTCTGAATCGACCACGTCCTTTTGTTCCGCGTTTCCAATGTCGGCCAGGGAGAACCAGGCGACCGGAACAGAGACAGCCCAGAATACCACGTTGATAACCACCGTATACAAAGGGTTGAAGTGCCTAATACACAATAATTGTGTGAGTATACGTCTCGGAACGCAGCCATTGACAGACTTACGAGGAACTGATACCAAAGGATGCACACTGGCCCCATGACTCAATGCCTCGGAGGAGACCAGTAGCTCGCGTTAGTTCATTGGTTCCATCGCGCAGTGAACCAACAGACCAGTACTTGAATGAAACCAACGTCAGCAGGCAGTGGCGTTGAACGGAACTAAGGCTCACCAGGTAATTCTGCACAAGGCCGCCTGCGATATTGAGCATGATGTACATGCCAAACCCTCGGCCAAAACCTGGACTCAGCCAGTCAAGTTTTCCTGGGGAATGGTGGATGTAATCGTGTTGGATGATGATCGCCCAGATAAGTATTCCTGAGAACAAAGTCATCACAAAGATGCCAGCGGATCTTGCACGAGCCTATAGTCGTCGGATGTGAGATTGTGGGGGGGATTTACTAAGGATATCCGCACCTTCACGCTTAATCTTTGAGAATCGAGGTAAAACCCGAGAAGCGCATTTGCTGATGCTTGAGCTATAGCGCTCAGGAAGGATCCCAGAGCGCGAGCACGAACCTGTGATGAAGGTATCAGATCTAGTAAATCACCAACAGAGGTCAAGACTAACAGAGAAGTACAAGGTAAGGAAGGTCGAGGCGTAACCCCAATAGAACCAGCTGCCTGGGAAGCGGTCAGCAAGAAAGCTATCGAGAAACTTCCATAAGGCGTACTAAAGAAGAGAGGCAGCAAACATGCATGCTGTCTAGTCGTGACAGCTTTCCAAAGGATCTTGAGTTGGGTCAGAGTGGTCGTCTGCTTGTCGACTAAAACAGGAGATCGGTCCTCTCTCTGAACCTTTTCCGGGCTGGATATCAGGAAGGCCAAAGGGAACCCCAGAACCTGGAGGATGACAAAGACGAGAAGTGTGGTATATGAGACTTTGCCGCCTGTCGAACTTTTCGCATTGAGCCCAAGATTGATGGCCCTAGTAAAGTCAAGCATGAGAATCATCGGCAGGAGGAGCAACCTATTATACTCGAGCATACCCTCCGACAACCTGGCCCATGTTCTTGAAGGCAGACCAGATGGCAAGATAGCGACCCCGTTTCCTGTGCTCCGGATAAGCGAGGACGATTGCACCCTGTACACTTGTCAGTCCCCTCTGGGGTGATGGTGTCAAAGTACCTGAATTACCTCTGCAGCCCAGTACATACCCGCAGAGATCCCATTAATGACGGCGCCGAGGATCACGAACCATTCCTTTGGACGATATCAGGCTTTGTGACACTTGAAGGGACGACCAAACAAACTCACCGTCCCATACCTGTTGTTTTGGTCTACGCGTTGTGGGGTCAGATCAGCCAATATTCAAAGGATGGCTGCATTGGCACCCACATAGAGCCGCGGCATAGACAGGGAACCCCACCGTGCCAAGCACCAGTGTGTATCTAACGCCAATTGAGTTCACCAGAACTGGACTCAAGATGCAGAAGAGCCCCATGAAGGCGAATACGATGCTGTAAATAGTTAGCGGAGACCTGTCTAATGACGATCCTCCATCCTCACGAGTTTCCAGCACTGGAAGAAGAAAAGTCAGGGATTCCATCCCAGTCACTGACACCGATATTTACTGACTTTACGAGATAAGGCTCCAATGCGCCACCTGCGCCCAAGCTGTTCATAGCATTCCTTGTGGGGAAGGTTACTGATGTCGTGACGATGGTCGGGATTCCGTTGCTACTTACCATAGACCGGGAGCCAAGAATGTGACACTGTCGAATGGTTAGCGTCTAAGCTACTCTGTTGAATTGCCATATATGACTCACAGACCGACAATCAAGATCTGAAAGGAGGTGCTTCTGTAGTAACTCCTCTTTTGATCATGAGGTGGGCCTTCCGGCGAAGTTGAACGCGTTGAACTTTGGGAGGGTGTAACGGGGTCTTTGGTTGTCGACATTTAGGCTAAAGAATTGGGGTCGATCAGTCTCCGCTGCCATATCTCTCATTATAAAGTTTTCTTTGGCCAGTAAGAATCTTCCGGGTGCACATATCAGCTCTAAATTGCGTGATTGGGAGCTCAGAGCGAGTGTCAGGGGCAGACAACGTAGCCAAGCGCACGCGCCTGAAAGTTCAAGCTCAAGTTGCGGTTGATCGTGTGGCTGTGGGACTTCTGGAACGTTGATCGCAATGATTCATCCAAGTCCGGCCTCGAACAGTATTTAACCACTGACCTCCACCATTTGCTACTTAGACCATCTCCATGTCGCAAATACAGACGCTCTGATATGCGAGGTTATCACATCGAAATTTCAGTCAAACCTCAAGGACCAAAAGCTATACCCAACACTTTTGTACCAAGGAATCTTTTCGCGCCTTTACCGTCACACACACCGAAGCCCACCACTAGGAGGAACGCTACCTTCAATCCACGCAACAAAGATTACCGTTTTGGACCAATTAGAGTAGACTGGATGGATCTTGAAAGTCCAAACCACAAAGCACCAAATTCTCCAGCGAAAGAGAGAGCCAAGCAAAAGGTACATTGCTTACCTCTGCACCTTGAGATTACCACATTCATTGATACGTGGAGACAGGGACTCTTGAAGCCGTCTTTGTCCCAAATGACAATGCGAAGTCCGGATCCACCAACTTGCCGGAAGGCGTAGTCCATATCTACAGAGATGTCGCTGACCGTCCGTCGTCTGACGAGCCTGAGGCATCGACATCTGCATCGGTGCCAGCCTCGGAAGATTCTGACGGGGTTATGCTCGGCGTGCTTGCTGTTCCTGCCTGGATGACCCCATCCGATTTTCTCTCTTTTGTTGCACCGGCTACGGATGGGATTTCCCACCTTCGTTTGGTGAGGTAAGTACACTCAGTGCGCTTTCACCGGTATGATTTGTGCTGACAACTGGCAGGGACTCATCTCCTAATCGCTCAATAGCCATAATCAAGTTCCGTCACCCTGCGGATGCGTCTGAATTTATTGAAGCTTTCAATGGAAAGCATTTCAACTCAATGCAGGTGAGTACACGTTTCCTCGGTGATTGACGCTTCCCTCATTTTGCCCAGCCGGAAATTTGTAACGTCGTACACGTCGTTTCGGTCAAAGTAACGACAGAGGATGCAGTAACACAGGCTGTTACAAGATCACAACATTCTCAAAATCGGTCGCTGTACGAGCTACCTACCTGCCCCGTCTGTCTGGAGCGTATGGACTCGGCCATCACAGGACTCATAACAGTCCCATGTTCCCATACTTTCCACTGCGAATGTCTCAGCAAATGGGGCGATAGCAGGCGAGTTCATCTCCTTGTTCTGGTTCTGATCTCTGGCTCATCTTTACTAGATGCCCAGTCTGTCGTTATTCTCAGACTCTCCGCTCTTCCCATCCGGCCTCATCATCATCATCCCGCCCAGCGGCACCTCTACCGTTCATAAATCCGGATTTAACCTCACTATCGACTTGTGCTTCGTGCTCATCCACAACTAACCTGTGGATCTGCCTCGTTTGTGGCAACGTAGGATGCGGTAGATACGGGCGTGCTCACGCGCATGCACACTACGAGTTGACGACGCACCTATATGCCCTGGAGCTTGAAACACAGCGAGTCTGGGATTACGCTGGGGATGGCTACGTGCATCGGCTCATCCTAAACAAGGCTGATGGGAAGTTGGTTGAGCTACCTTCAGCTGCCTCTTCAGCGGGGGTGGCACCGAGGGATAATCTCCCGGGACCTAGCCAAGCCGATGCGTTGACTGCAGAAAAGATCGAGGCCATAGGCATCGAATACTCCTATCTTCTTACCTCGCAACTCGATTCCCAAAGGTCATATTACGAAGAACAGACCGTTGAGCTTCAGTCACAGATCCACGAACTCCGTGGGCTCGTGGAGCGCCTCAGCCTTGACTTCGACATCGAGAAAACGCGGACGGAAGCAGATGGACACAGTCGAGCAGAGGAAGAAGGGAATAGGCTCAATGAAGTGTTGAAGGAAAAGGCAAAGGCCGAGACGAGGGCACAGAAAGCGACAGACTTGGCGCGACTTCTCGACAAGGAGTTGAAGGAGGAGAGGGCTGTTAGTGATGGGCTCATGAAGAATCTCAGTATAATGAAGCAACGCATGGAGCAGGTGGATGCCGAGAAGGATGAGTTGGCTGGGAGAATCCAAGATTTGGAGGATCAACTGAGGGATGTTATGTTTTCACTTGAGACGCGAGATAAGATCGAGCAGGGTGGCGGACTACAAGGAGAGCTTGCTGGTGGGAGTATCGAGGTAGCGCAGGCCACATCCCAAGCCACGAACGATACTCGGAGAAAGGGTCGAAAGCGGTAGTTTGATCCAAACGTCGCATGTCGCACTCGGAATTCAACAAACTTTTTACTCTCGCCCTTGACTGAGATAGCAGTCTGCCTAACTGAATCTGATGCGGTTTTCGGAGGTAGTCGATTGGCGTAATGAAATCACTGGTTATAGACCGGCTATTTGTAGGCGGAGGCAAATTCAAATATATATTGGACCATGAGGAAATAAAGTCTGTGCTCATAAAGTCTGTGCTCTGCTTCATTCAACGACTACCCACTTCTCTTCTCCTTTACTGGCGCTTCCAGAATATAGACGTAAAATGCAGGATATACCGTACGAAATTTGGGACCAGATATTTGCCCAATGTTTGCCAGACGAGGAATTCACACAGCCATCTCGAACAACAGCCCCTTTACTCTTATGTCAAGTCTGCAAAGGGTGGCGTCAATTTGCGCTCTCAGCCCCTTCCTTATGGTCGTCGATTTCTATCAAGGTGGCGAGGCGAGGGTGCATCCCAAGGTTGAGCTTGGTGCCGGTATGGCTTAACCGTGCAGCTGGACATCCACTGGACATTTCCCTGGCCTTGGACGGAAGGCCAGGCTTCCATGCATTTCACAATGCAGATGCAGCTTTGAAGACAATTGTCCCATTCTTTTCGACTTGGCGCCAGGTCGCATTACGCCTGGGCCCATTCGTCAACCTCCAGAACCTCTCAGAGATGCCCCAAGTCGTGGCCCCCTTCTTCGAGTCATTTGACGTGATGTTACCCTCCGTCTACAGCGCAGAGTCTGATACCATGGACAAGATAGCTCTGGCGTCCCCAAACCTTCGAAAGCTGAAGCTCACAACAGAGTTACCGGGAGAAGACGTGCCCCGTGTCAACTTTCCATTTGCAAGGTCTCTGAAATCCCTAACTGTCGACTCCCCAGCATTCTCCATCAACGGTTGCATTGATATCCTCAGTCAGTGCCTCGACCTCGAGGAGTTTCAAGCCCACGATACAGCTGGTCATATCACCCATTCTCCTCGAACATCCCCTATCACCCTTTCGAAACTCCAAGCCTTCACCCTCTCAACCGCCGCGTACGGAATCGCGCACCTCACGGAGAATATTACTTTGCCAGCTCTACTGTTCTTTGGCTTGGCTTCACCTTACAACCTCCCTTGGAGGAGTTTGACAAGATTGTTTGACCGTTCTGGGTGCGCGTTGTCCGAATTAATGTTGTCAGGAGGCGGGAGTGAAACTGAAGTATTAGAGTGCCTCCTCGCATGCTCGAAGACACTCAAGCAACTCTCTCTTCATACAACCACTATTCCATACGTGGGGGATGTGGTCTTCCAGGCACTAGTGGCCGATGAAGGAAACGTTCCATTTCCTCGTCTCGTGTATATTTCTTTTGGTCCGGGTCTGATTATGCCTACAAGCCAACGCTTGGCGGAGATGATTCGGACCAGGATTCAATGCATGACTCTGGGAGAGGAGGAAGTGGGCAAAGTCTCCGTCTACACGCCTGGAGAGCAACCGTCGGATTTGGTCGAGTTGACCAAACGTCTACCTGCTCGTTGGCGCCTCAATATCGAAGTCGACCCGGCCTCGTAGTCATCTGCGCAAGGGCTGTCTTTACTCTCTTTCATGCCACATGGACTCGTATATCTAGATCAGAATATTATAGGAATGACGGACTAAATAATACAAAGAGTGTCGGTACTCATGCGGTAAACCACCAGCGGAATGCCATTATGCAACCAGATAACAAGAATGAAATGAATGAGTGACGTGCAGGAGGGAGCAGAAATAAAGTTACAGTGCAAGAAAGTGTGTAAACGAGGGTGATAGTATGTATGAGGCTTGATAGATGAAGGCGTTGCAGTCATGTGCATATACATATGAAGGGGTATGCTCGTGGTCGATCAAGAGTCATTATTGTCAGAGGGGAAAGAGTTCGATGAAGGGGACGGTTGAGCATGATTAGCTTCCGACTGCATGCCGTTGCCGTAATGATTAAGCTTCTGGCTAGAATCCTTGTTGGTGGGAACTGCAGCTTTGCCCAGGAACCAAGCCTAAGGAGTGAGTTAGAACAGTAGTGATAGACATGGGCTATCATGACGTACTGGTACCCAGCCACGGTCGCCTCCCTTCTCTTTGACAACGTACGCCCAATGGTTGTATCTCTTGAATATCCGGAGAGCATCATCTTTCTTCAGGCTAATCTCTTCATCGCCTTGCTTCTTGTAGTCCATCAGAGCTATACCGGGGTAGCTAGTTGAAATGATACTGAGAGGTAAGATAGGTGTCTTCGACCGTGGTGTGGCAGGAGGCGAGATCGTCAAAGCTTCTCCTTTGGCTGCATTGGCTTCTGCGATGGCAGACGCAACTGGCACCTTTGTTTCTAGCAAACAACCGGCTGGTACCCAGGAATGTTTTTCAGGGTTATCCTCAACGATGCCAGATCCTGTTGGATCTCGTTGGACAACCCACCATCCCCGAGATCGAGAGATAATAATGAAAGTATCGCCGCTTCGTCGGGAATCAGCGTATGGATGAACACAAAAGATGTAAATACTTACACCATAACATCGAACTCATCACTATGTTCAGCCATGTACGGATATATGGCAACAGCGTAAGAAACGCCACTCGAGTCACCCTCTTGCAGACCGGCACTCCACGGTTGTTCAAGTTCGTTCGAATTCGACCTTCCGTGATCGTTACTACTTGCATTCAGAGTGGTGCCACTGAGGTGCATAGAGGAAGCTGCTGATAGGTTCGGTGTGCTGAGAGAAGTGTGGATTGAGGGCATCGAAGATTCACCCCGGTCAGAGTCATCTAACTTGGGCTGGCTTTCAACAGCAGGTGACAGCATGCTTTGATCTGGCCAACCCGGTTGCGGGCTCAGAGAGGAGCCTAAGGGCGTAGAGGCCGTCATACCACCGACTTCAAGACGCGGCGGACGGCGGGGACGTGACTGAGAGGAAGAGGCTCTTGTATGACCAGGAGTAGCTACGGTCGGTGTAGCCGCAGCTTTCCTGGCAGCATGTTTCTGGTGGGCAACAGCGATTGGTGATTGTATCTCTCGCATGTGCTTCAGCATGAACACCGGATGTTTCTTGGCGTCTTTCAGCTTTTGGAAGAGCAGTAGGGGCTTTTCGTCAAAATTCAGGCAACGCTCTGTCCTGTTGTCTGTCCTCGTAGGGTCAGGACTAGTATGAACAACAGGTGACCCACTTACCTAGTGGTCCGTAGCAAATGAACATAGCATAATTCTGCCAAAGCTCATCCTCGATTTGATATTTCTTCAGTGCCGCTGGGAGAACTTTCCAGGTGGGATCATCCAAGGAGACCTTAAATGCTTTCAAGAGATCACCGGATTCACCTGAAATCTTGGACCTTTGAGTCGGTGTTGGTGCAGGTTCTCCGTTCGGATCCGTCACAGACACTGGTGGTGGCCGCAACCGGTCTGTCTGCGTTATTCCGGACGACGAACCTTCGTATTGTGTACTTCCAGAAGCACGAGAAAGAGGTGGGATGTCGTGTTCCAATTTGTGTGGGGATGCGTGAGGTGATTCGCCAACTTGGTCAGGTTTAGTGGGGGATCCTTGAGCTCGAGCCCAGTTTCTCGAGGGTCGGCGCTGCAATGGGCTGGCATCTCCATTCTGGACATTGAATCAATACAACTCTGAGTTAAAGGAATGTAAAAGGGGAAAGATCTTACGGGTCGCTGTGTTGAGCTTCTGAAGGTACGGAATTCCTCAATGAATGTATGGAGACTATTCTTGAGGTGACGGTTATCCTCTTCGAGCTTTTTGATTCGCTGGGCTAGGATTGCATTGAGGTTAGCTCCGCATTTGTACCACAGAACGTATTTCTTACCTTGATCCTTCATTTTTGAATACAACCCTTCCATAGAGGTGTTTTCCAGTCGTTCGGAAGCTTCGGCTGGATTGGTAGAATAAGGCGCAGGCCAATTTAATAGAACATATGATTGACACACATGGGGGAACATAATCGTCTGGGCCAATTGGTATGCTGTGTGCCATCTTGACGAGGTATGCTGCTTTGAGAATTGCAAGTCGCTGTCCAATCGAGGATACACCAATACTCTTGAGATTCTCTGAGTCCATAAGGCACATAGTTTCCCCGGTTATACCATGCTCTGTTCTCAAATATCATATCAGCAAGCTAATAGTGCGGATAAAAGGGAGTAATACCCACCTCGAAGTTGTCCTTCATATTGCGGAAACCCTAGCGATACAAACCAACTGTGTACATCGCCTTCATCCCATTCAAGAATACTTCTTTCTCCTTGTGATAAGTTCATATGCTCGTTTGCACAGCAGACAAGCTTTCTAGGTGTGCAAAGTGTGAGCTGGACGTTCGAGGCAATGAAGAGGGTCGCTCTGAGGTTTGCCGGCTCACAAGCTTCGCGTAACTGAGGGCTCACGTGATCCAATATTGGCACTGGCAGCGGTGTAAGTCTTGTCCACTCAGGATTCCGACCTTATGGACGATCCATGGGCCAATGCCTGGGGAGAACCTGTTAACTCTACCGCTGATACACTAGCTTCACCAAAACTCAAGAAGGCGAATGATAATGTTGATTCTGAAGCAGACATCTCTATGCCGTCTTGGTCAACTGGACCTGCGGTGAAATGGGCTGAGCCCACTTTTGGACAAGGCACCTTGTGGGGATCATCCGCAGAAGAGTCGCCCGGAAAACTGTGGTCTACTCCATCGCCGTATGAGGGGATCAATCTGGGTAGCAGCCTACAGAATTCACTGAGCCGTGACAAAACACCTTCCCCTCCACCTTCCCCTCAGGCTGATGTGGCCTTCCCCAAGTCAGAGCTATCCACTTCGTCACAAGAACGTATCGAGAATGATAATTCCGTTGTGAATTCAAGCTCAACGCAAGAAAGCTCGGGCGGCATTTCAGCGCATGCCTTTCACTCGAATGCTGAAGAGAAATACACGACCATTACCACGACGACGCCCGACGCTTCAGACCAAGTCGATATACCTGAGGAAAATTCGCCCTCACCCACTCGTTCACGGCCGCCTTCCTTGGATCTTCACCCCAGTGCATTTACTTCCGAACCCTTTGAAGATCCTTATCTTAAACCAGAGTCCCAACCTCCGGAACCTAGTAGTCCGGATGGCTTTGGATCGTTTGAGACTGGTTTAGACTCTGCCGAAGCCGCCGACGATCCATGGGCAGTTCCAATTACGATGGTGAACGAAGGTCCCGTCACAAATACCGGCTCTGAATCATGGGCCGCCTGGGGCTCCGAGACACCCAATACGGCCGATTCGGTGCAGACGGAAGATGCTTGGGAAACTGCCAAACGCCAGAAAGAAATGATGGACAGGCATGTGGTAAGTTGTTTCTGTCTTGTAGTCTTATCCGGTTGAATACAGCTCTCTAGCCACCCCATGTGTTGGCTGGAATCTTGCAGGAGTTCAGAGCTTTTTCGGACGAGTTATGGCCCGAAGATGAGGTAGCTCCAACTGGAGTCCCGCAGGGGTGGCAAAGTGGGATTGAAGGGGTCGATAATATGTATGTTGTCTTCGTATCTGTCATAACTATACTCTGATGGGCAGGGATTGATTTAGAACTGAACAAGTTGACCGATTAGCTCCAAAGGATATGACTATTTCCCCTCTCACGCCTTTCATGAAGACATTCACTGGGAGAAAACTTGGGGAGACCTTGAAATTGACGCGAAACCTTCCTTCAACCAGATCAAGCCCATTTAACTTGTATCTCGTATCAAAGGGATCAACCGCCTGGGAGACCTCTGTCAGATCGCGTATAGACGCTTCGGAAGACGACATTCTCCCCGCTGGTTGGCGCGTTGTTGAGAAAGAAGAACCTGTCAAGGCCATTGAAGACACCAGCAAGAGGAAGAGCGGGTTTCTGTCCTTTTTCGGGAGACGTACAACCGAGGACACAGGTCCCAAGAAAACCGCTGCCGCCGTTGCTGGGTCCTTCTCTTCTGCAGCATCTCCTACGACTGCTGATCCCTCACGGAAGAGCGGCGACAGTAATAACAATAACAGCAAACCTCCTACTCGCCCTGCCACCCCTGCCACATCGATACCGCTTACCGAGCCTCCGAATCAGAGCACTCTGTCTCCAATCGATGATGCATCTTCCCAACCTCCCCTCTCATCCTCTGCCTCTGAAGAATTTGACAATGATGTTACCCCTCAACCTCAATCGGCCGTAAGCAGGTTTTTGACACGGTTTAGTCGTCCCAAAGGTGCCCACAGCAGGAGCCCAAGTCAATCCATGGTGCTCTCAACTGACGATATGGACTTCTTATCAGAAGTTGTGCCTAGTGTCAGCGATGATATTGAAGAGTTTGTTCAACGAAAAGAGTTGGATTCGATGTTCAACTCGCAGTCCGTATCATCGAAGTTACCCCCAATCCTTCCTCCCCCTCCACGTGCAACTACGCCGACCCCCTTCACATACAACACCAGACCATCGATGCCGACGACGATGGGAACCTTTGACGACCCTCAGGATGATCTCTTGTCATTGGGCTCAGGTTCCAGATCTCGTCCCACAGCGCCAACGCCTCCGAGCAAGAGCAACCCACCGTCCCGTCAACCCTCAGTATCGATGGCCAGCGCTGTGGACGACTTTTCAATATTCGACATGCCTGTCTCAAACCCTTCTGTTGTACAGACTCATCCACGGCCCTCTTCTAACTCAAGCAGCCGATCAGCATCACCTTTTACATCACCCCCACAGAAATCGATTGCCGCTACATCTACTGCCAGAAAGGCACCCGCAGCCATCATGTCCATAGGCTCCCAGAAATCTGCCACGTCAGGAATATTGACACCCATGCTTCCCCCACCTCCAACGTCGAGGACTTCGTCCGTGAATGGCGGGTCAACCAGCGGCTCTCTGGCACGGAACCCATCAACTGGTGCCGCAAAGGCAACAAATGCCACCATAGCGCTTGCAGATGACTTCTCTGATTTCTTTACATCCCCGCCTCGATCGACTGAACCTTCTACGGCACAGAATACGCCCCATTCTGCGTCTTTCAACACGCCCGATTCCTCTTTCTTCTCCGATTTTGCTGAGGGCAGTCTAGTCTCCAAGTCAAGCATCAAGAAACAGGACTCCTTCGACTCCTTCGACTCATGGACACCAACATCAGGTGGACTGCGTACACCCTCGCCTCCCAAAGTCCCCGCTAAGCCAACGTCATACGGTCACAAACCATTCGAGCCAATGCGATCTGCTACTCCCCCACAGATAAAACCGCTCCAACCCATGCTTTCCGGTGGTACACCTCCCAGGTCAATGACTTCCACACCGATTCATGAGAGAACGTCTAGTTTTACCAAAGCTCAAACGGCTCTTGGGAACAACTTATCCAGACCACCTTCGATAACCTCAGGTACGGTTCCTCCACCTAGGAGCGTCAATATATCCAGACCCTCATCAACCACGCCAGGCATTCTCCCACCTCCACCAGGTGGTGCACCACGCATCCCGCTTCTGGATAACTTCTCTCTGACGTCGACTTCCTCTCCTTTTTCAAGTTCGACGGGCTCAAGAAACAGCTCGCCTGCCCCTGCCCCTGCCGCCAATGTTCAGCCCCTGCTATCATTTGACACACCTCCGAATGTAAACTCGCAATTCCAGCAGCCGAAGGTATCAATTCTACAGGCGAAGCCGCCCGCTCTGCGGTCCGAAAAGTCGCAAGGCCCGCTGTCAGCGCAGGATCTTTCTTTCTTTGAGGGTCTGTGATGCGTCAGGAGGACAGACGGGGCGTAGTTTAGTTTACTTAGGACATGATCTATAGGATTGTCATATCATCATTGAACGACTTATTCAGCCCATGAAGTTCTTGAAATAAGATATGCGGATTTGCTAGGTAATAAAGTACAATTGTGGCAAGATGACAAGATGGGGATGACAAGACAAGAACTCAATATATCACTCAGTGGTTCTTGGAGGAATCGCTACTATGGTCCTGATGATGGAATATGCTAGGGAGCCATTTCGCGAACCAGGACCCCCAATGCTCTTGCTCTGGGTGCTTATGATCTTCCTGTGACGCCTGATCTGGTTCCTGAGGGGGCTCTATTCAATAGTTCATAGCTGAGTTGAGGAAATCAGGTCTCTCATCTACTAGTAACGATAGAAACTCACCTGGATATTCATCCCTTGAACTGCGGCCTATGCAAGGTTTATGATTCTATGTACTTGATGAAGGACTACGATAATGCTTACGATGGTGATCCTCCGTGTGCCTACGACTGGGATGGCGATGGTTGCGCGAGTGTTCTACTAAAGTCAGATTCAACCTCAGTCGCGATTACAAGGTAACGACATACCATAATCGCTTCTAGAATATGGCGGAGGTTGTACACCGTTTTGAGGCATGGTAGACGATCGAGAACCTGACCGACGATGATGATCATGATGACGCTGGCCTGACGATTGCGGTTGGGTAGACCCCTGTGTGATACGACCAGCAGCCTGTTGGCCCCCTGAAATAGAAGACTGTTCGATACCGTTGAGCGTGTACACTTCCCTTCCATCAGGGTATTTAATGGTGACATGTTCGTTTCCCTGTTCAACATGAGGTCAGCACATCTAACTTCTCGGCATATAGCCAGAGAGGAAGCCATTCTCACTTCTGCGTCACGTTTCTTGTGTACACTTTGCGTAACACCGTTGATTGTAGTGGTAGAATAGCTTTCGCTCGCTGACCAGCCCCCACCGTTACTTGAGAACCCACCACCGAAACCCCAGGATCTTGAGGAACTGCTAGATCGTGGTCCTCCCATTATCACTGGGTTGGCGTTCTGGATATTTATGAATCCGGGGAATCCAGGGAATCCACCAAATTGAGGTGGAGCCATAGGCGGTGATTGCATAGCATTAAATAGGTGGTTTAGGTCCGCTTCCATTTGAGCGAAAGGATCGACACCGTGACCCCGAGCATGAGATCCACGGAAAGTATGATGCTGACTATCATACCCAAAGATGGAGTCAAACAGAGCAAAAGGATTTGTGAATCCGAAGGATACAAATGGATCTCTTCCATTGCTCGAGCTGAAGAACGGGTGTGAGAACGGGTCGTTGCCTCTGAAGGCTGGATTCGAAAAGGGATCAAATGAACCCCGTCCGTTTGGCATCTGAGAGGCACTAGCCTGGGGCGGAGGCCAGACACCGTGGAGATCGTATGCCTTTCAGCAGAGAAATTGTGAGAAATGTTATATGACTATCATTATTCACCCATACCTGTCGATTCTGAGTGTTGCTCAACACTTCGTAGGCGTTATTGACCTAATCGGAATCATGTGAGCATACTGAGCAAGAAACGATCCTAAAAGCATTACTTTTCTGAAGAGCTCTTCTGAAGCAGCTTTCTGCTCAGCTGTTGCCGTGGGAGGCAACCTGTCTGGATGTGTTTGAAGTGCTTTCTTTCTGTAAGCCCTGCGAACTAGCGAGGTATGAACACCTGAATCTACTCATGTCGGCTTCATTGGAACATACCCTCTTCACCAGTAGCATTTGCACTAATTTCAAGGATTTCGTAGAGGTTCGTGGCCATGGTGGTGGTCGAGAGGTAAACTGTGCATAGCACCTTTCACATACCGCAAAGCTGTTATACTTCCGCCTCGCCACACAGCTCACACAGTAAACAGTTGCCAGATAAGGTCAAAGCTGTGACGCAATTGGGGTTCTAGTATTTTCTAGAGGTTTTAGCCAAACAACCATATTTCCAGGCTCAATTTCGCCTTGCCGCTTTTGGCAATGCAGCTACAGGAAACCATTTTCTGCGCGACGGCGCCGAGCTCTTCTGCATCCGGTCCTGGCACAATCTCAATACACGACGTTCAAACAGGATCCACATATGCATCATTCAAACCTACGAATGCCAACATCCACTGCACGAGCTTCGTAGAATCAAGGAAAGGGGAAGGCGGATTCATACTGGCTGCTCAGTCTGATAAATCCATACTGAATGTTTATACATTCCAGAAGGTCAAAGAGGCGTACTTCCTCTAACACATCGTATTGAACTGCTATAGGATCAAATTGGTCTGAAAGTTGTCTTGCCGGAAAAACTTACTTGCATTGCAATGGATCGTCTGGGCAAATTCTGCGTCGGTGGAACTGCACAGGGCCGTATTTTCCTCTGGGAGGTGTGTATTACCCCTCCTCCCTTTCACATCCATATGATTCTGATTGAACAACGCTCAGATAGCGTCTGGAATCCTGTACCATTCCTGGGATGCGCACTATCGGCAGGTTACTGTGCTTCGCTTCACTCCGGATGGGGCAGCCATCCTGTCCGGTTCTGAAGATTCAAGTATCAATGTTTGGTCGGTCTCAAGGTCAGATTCTTGCCTCGGCCCCCATCTCTACACTCATAGATTGTCCGTCTTAGATTGGTCGACGACGAATTCCAAAACGAAC
The DNA here is from genome assembly GCA_015708445.2 of Clitopilus hobsonii. Classification (NCBI taxonomy): domain Eukaryota; kingdom Fungi; phylum Basidiomycota; class Agaricomycetes; order Agaricales; family Entolomataceae; genus Clitopilus; species Clitopilus hobsonii. Next base: position 2,001,229 of record CP068000.1, on the reverse strand, counting down.
TTCCAGTGGCATACTGCACCCTTTCTGACCATACACTGCCCATAACAGACATTGTATGCGGTGTCGGCTCATTTCCAAAGTGCCGCATCCTTAGCTCCGCAATCGATCACTCTGTTAAAGTAAGGATCTTTTTTGCCATTTTCAGTTTGTAAACTGACCCCTCTTCGGCCGCAGTTATGGGACCTCTCATCTAAAAGTCTTTTGACAACCTTCCTATTTCCACGTCCTATCTCTTCTCTTGCGTGGGATCCAACAGAACGCCTCTTCTTTGCCGCTTCACAGGATGGTCACATACACCAAGTCAACCTCTTTCGCCGGAGGGAGACCAAGTCTGGCGGTCAGTACGCTGAGGCAGTCGGTGGGGCTGGCGTGAGCGATATAATCAGAGTAGGAGAAGAAGGGAAAGGAGCTGCGGCGAAACGACTTATCAAGGTTGGGTAAGTAATGCTTAGGAGCTATTTGGGAATCATCCTGACCTTCATTGCAGACAAGGCATTTCAGCCATCTCAATATCTATAACATCCTCCTTGCTACTTGTCGGCACCGACAGCGGCCTCATTCATATCTATGATGCTCCCTCACATCAGCTTCTGAGGACAATCTCCACCCATAAGGGGCTCGTGATAACATGCTTAGCGACAATGCTAAAACCGCCTGATCTAATCGGCCATATAAGTTTGTCGCTAACTGCAGGCAGTGCTGCAGATGTGAAGGACATCATACCCGTAAAACCTGTTTCCGCATTCCAGAGGATCAAAGACCCGAAGCTGAGGGAGATCCATGAGGTCCAAACCATCCTACCTCCGCAAAGTTCGGTACGCGCTTCGTTCGACAAAACCACCTAATGGCTGAGAATATTCCAGATCTTCAATGAAACACCTCTAAATTACTCGCAGGCAGATCTCCTTCTGGATCATGCATTTTTCATACAGCCAAACACTGGTCAAACCGGTACACAACCTGATGCGGCCTCCCTTAAGGCGACGGTAGAGGTCCTAGAGGGGGAAGTTGCAAGGCTTCGAGAACAGCTCGGCAAAGCCAAATCGGTCAACGATGTCATGTGGGACACCGTAGTCCACAAAATAGTATCTCAGGGCAAAACTCGCGAGAACGGGACCGACGGCGAATCTGAGCATCGGCAGAAGAGGAGCAGGACGTAGTCAGATATGGTGTTGTGCTTTCCTACAATGCCTTACAGAATCTTAATAGTGCAACCGCACCTCTGATGTCTTTTCTCAGCACACGCTTGGTTAGTTTCCCCGCACTCCCAGGTGCCAAGCCGTATCACGCCAAAGCGCCTCTGTTGACGTTGACGGAGTGGTCCGAAGATCTTACTGTGTTGACTTCCCCAGATTCAGAAGCGTGTTGAACTGGGTTGAACTTTCTTCCTGCAGCGTTGGAGCGAAACTAGCGAGGAACTTCCTGGTGATTTCCCGACGCATCGACATCGGAGAATGGAGAATGTTCTTCTCTCCAATCAACCCGGAACCTGCATCAATCGACTCTATTTCCCATCGATGGCCTATCTTGGTCTATGTCGCCTATCGTAGAACGTCATCCCGTTGACCCAAGCCGTTGGGAAACTTCTGAGGTTGTGGCCTTGGTCAACATGTGAACCGTGACCTTGCTCGGTCTTAGCCCTGTCATGCGCGCTTCTTTCCTCAGGGAAGAACACAGTGGCTGAGAGGCAATTTCGGGAACTAGGATGCGACAATTATGCGAGGCGTATTGGCCTCATGGTACCCGCGTCTCTCGACGCGTATAAAACTGACCCATCTGAGGATGCATTTTGCTTGACCTTGTGTCTGAGTCGATTCGTAGCTAACATCTAAAATGCAATTCAAGGCTCTCGTCGTTCTCGCTGCCACTGCTGCCACCGCCATGGCTCATTGCACCGTCTGGGGTGTCTGGGTCAACGGCGTCAGTCAGGGCAGTGGAGTGAACAGCTACGTGGGTTGCCTTCGTATTGCCAACCCTCTATCGTCTTACCCCTTTGCTTTAGATTCGCTCGCCACCAAACAACAACCCGGTCAAGGATCTCAAATCAAGTGCAACTGCGTGTAACGTCAACAACAACCGTACTTATTCTCTTCAGGTCTCTCGTAGTTGACTGTTTAATCAAACCTGGATTCTAGCGGTCGGAAACTACGTTTCGGTCAAGGCAGGAGATAAACTCACGTTCGAATGGCAGCACAATACGTACGTTTCCGTACATCTGGAAACATATTAGTACTGACACGACGATTCCCCAGACGCAACGACGATATTATCGCCTCGTCTCACCATGGTCCTAGTATGCTCCTCTTTTTCTGCCTCTTTTCTGTAGCTTACACCCAATTTCTACCTCAGTTCAAATTTATGTTGCCCCCGCGTCTTCGAACGGCCAGGGTTCCGTCTGGACCAAGATCTTCTCCGACTCGTATAACGGCGCAACTTGGGCAGTTGACCGTCTGATCAGTTCTCATGGGCAGCACAGCGTAACTGTACCCAACATTCCTGCAGGAGACTACCTCTTCCGAGGTTTGTTCATCTACCCAACGCTAATGACAAGTACTAAACGTAAACGTATGAACAGCTGAGATTCTCGCATTGCATGAGGCCGACGCTTTGTATTCCCAAAACCCTATCCGTGGTTTGCAGATGTACCCAAGCTGTGCTCAAATCAGGGTCACATCTGGTGGAAGCAATTCCCTTCCAGGTGGCACGTCTTTCCCAGGTGATGATAATTTACCATCGATTCTCATCGATTGCACTGACCGAATTATAATGATTAGGCACCTACACCGACTCGACCCCAGGAATCCAATGGAACATCTACAATACCACAACCAACCCACCTTCTAACTACGTTGCTCCCGGACCCGCTGTCTGGTCTGGGGCTGCTGGAGGATCTATCAGTCAAGTCGGAAGCGCCTAGATAATAGATGCCTGCGGTTGATCTTGAAGACTAACTATCCTTATGAGATTTCCACACAGACGATTCTTCTTCATGAATGCCAAAGTATAATCCCCCTCCTGTTCCCCAAAGTTGAATAAATTCACATTGTCCTTGGATCTGAATAGAATCATGTGGTTGAGAAGCTAATTGAGTTGGAAGCCCATCCAAAGAGATGAAAACAAATCAGTGGCGCCATCTCAAAATCACGCGATTTTTTCATTCGCCTCAAGCCTCTTGATCCGCCTGGTTTTCTTTGTCCTACCGCTGGCATCGACACACTAAACTGCCGTCCATCATCCTACTCGCGCAATAGTCTGGCTTTGTACAGAGAAATGCAGAGCATAGTTATTAATGCTGAAACGATCAAGGCGTTCAACGCACTTCCTCGTCAACCTCGAGCACCATCAGGCCTCGTCAAAAATCATTGGCACTTTGACCTCCGATACGTATATCTGGAACCCCCTTCCCACCTTCTCTTCATTATCCAACCCGAGTCAGAGTTTGTCCACTCCGAACGCTTACCCCTCAATAACCGTCAACAGACTGGTCCCGAATCAAGTGGACTAGCTTATTTCCCTGAAACTGGTAGTGCTGCCGCCCCAGAGGTAGCCAAGGCCCTCATACACACGTTCGTCAGCGCTCTTTGGGAGCCTCCTTTCGGAACTGATACCAAGCCACATGGACCATGGAGCCTTTCTACCGAGGACGCTGAGCTAGCTAGAGCTGTCGAGAGGGAGTTCAGGCGTCTGGGAGTTAGAGAAGAACTCTGCAAGATTCGAACCTTGAGCCCTCAGCAATCCAACTCTGATAGCAGCTTCAAGAGATTCTGGGATCTCATGACTAGAGGCATGGGTATTGCAGACATCGGCCGTATGGCTCTTCAGCCTCCTGATCCTATATGCTTCAATGTCATACAAACTGGATCCTGGGATGAACCACCAAAAAACGACCTCTTTCAGAATGCTCTTGATCATTCGCGTGATATAATAAACTCTCGACCTCCGGGACGAATACCCAACTCCCAGATGTCCGGTGCCATGGTAGAAGAAGCGAAAGCGACTTACGCTATGCTCATGAACTCGAAAGTGGAGACCGTTCGAAGAGAAGCAGATGACGGAAAAGCCAGTGCTGCCATCGACTATGCTCTCCGGTATGCACCTTCCAGGCTATGAGATCATTAATCGTTAACAATTCTTTTCCCTCAGCCTCCGTTATAGCATAGGTGTCAAATCAAGTCGCGATCTATATCGATACTACCTATTTAAAGTGATTCTCAGCGATACAGCAACTAAGAAGGAGAAAAGTCAAGCCCACGCGTTGATGATTGATTGGTATCTCAAAGGCACCAAGAAAGTCACAGCTCGATATTTGTTTGCGGCGGCCCACCATGCTAATCAATCGGCCCTTCTGGCTAAGCCCGCCTGTCCGACGGTCATGCTGTTTGCCAGCCTTGTACTCGAACCCAACTCGCACACGGTTTTGGCGCTTTGTGCTCAATATCATGCTGTCTGGGACGCAATGGACAAGAGGAACAAAGAAATAGAAAGGGAGAATAAACAGGCAGAGAAGAAAAGAGGCCTCAAATCCAATAGATATATCTGCGCTGCGCAGAGCTGTTATATCCAAGCCAGCAAAGGGCAAGTATTATCACGTTGTACGTTGGCTTATATTCCTCGTTGTGACTGTTTCATCTAACGTATTGTGCGCTGAAGGTTCTGGCAAATGTGATCCCGACAAGAAGCCCTATTACTGTAGCCAGGAGTAAGCATTTTCTCGCTCTTCTTTTGCTATAACCGGTCTTGACCAAATTTCTCAGGTGTCGTAAGTCCGAGTCAATACCTTTATCGCCGCCCTGTATTTGGCTAATGCACCTCAACTTAACTTACAGAAAAGGCCGTAAGTCTTCCCCCGCTTTCTTCCCCCGCCTTTTTTCTTCTATTAATCACCCTCCAGGATTGGAAGAATCATAAACCATTCTGTAAATCAGGAGCAGAGTGCTCAATTTTGGAGAAGGACATGGACTTGCCAGCCACTACTGTTAAAGGAGAGAACACTCTTAGCGTGCCAGTCCGCGGGCCCGATGGGAAAATAACGATGTTGAGCTCTTCCACCATGGGGCCTGAAATGTTGAAGGAATTCCACGCGTTGAGCTTTTCGAACGACCCTGCAAGCCTGGCTAGTTCTTCAACAACGAAACACGTCGAGCACATCGAGACAATCGTTTCTTCCCCGCCTGCCGGACCAGCAACTCGCAGCGGAATTGAGGTGATTCACTTCCCCTCCTTGATGACTGGTCACTCAACATCAATGTCCAGGAGGTCGATTAACGTCCGTACGCGTAGAATTCCCACTCCATTGCAAACATCTTCCGCCTTCGCTGTTGCTGATCAACTTGGTGGTTCGTTTGTAAGAAAGGGGAGTCAGGAGACGACGGCTATTCTATGCTCACTCTATAGCTCATGTATGTTAGCCCACTGAAGAGCTCTGATAAGGAAATAGAAATTCCGTACCAACTTGCATTTCCTGGGTTTTGAACGGAATGAGCGCCCGATCAGCGCCAAGATTATCTTCGGTAATCGGGACGAATCCGCCTGAGCTCGCGATTAGATAACCCAATGGGTAGACTTCATCGACATCGTCAACCATGGGATGACTTGGAATTCCGAGAGGTTTTCGGAATGCTGTATTCATTTCCTTCGACCCCGGCCTCGGTCTCCCTCCAGACAAAATTGTGCTGGTAACACGCATCCAACAATTGCGGACTCCGTCACTATCAGTTCTACCTTGTCAGCGCGTCAGCTCTGACCCGACAGCCTGAGGATTTTTTCCACGTGCCTATCTTTCGTTACGGCAGGAGATTTGAGTGGAACGATTGGAGAAACAAAAACTCAGGAGGCACAAGCGACTCGGATGCCTATAAAGCACTCAACAAGCTACCACTGCCTTCAACAGCAGCCCAATTGACCAACCCTCGTTCGAACGATGCCGGTCAATCCAGTAGCAGAAAATGTGCTCGGGACCATAGGTCAGTGAGGCTCTCCTACCGACTTTGGTCAATCAGGAACTAAAATGGCTTTGCTCACGAAGGGACTGTATTATGGTGCATCCAGTTGATACCACAGATCTGGAAAAGCTGGCGAGAGAAGTCCACGGCTGGTCTGTCGCAGTTCCTAGTGTGAGTGCCTATCGACAATCCTCGAACGTTGAGTCGTCTGACCCGTCTTCTAGGCTTCTTTGGGGAACGGCTGCGCTTCCACTGGGAGTATACGCTCTCCTGCAGGATTTCAACATTCCACTGAAAGTGCAACCTCAGCTTTTTGGGTTCCTCTCGCTTTTCTCCTGGGGCCAGGTAGGTTTCGCGAGTCCCGATCATCTCAATGACTCTAACCAAATCTAATTCTATCGACAGTGCCTTTACTACGATAAGAAGTTCTCTGTTCAAAAAGCAACCTTGATAGCAGGAGCTGTGATGGCTATTGAAGGTGGATTGGAGGCAGGAATATACTTCGCAGTCGGGCCCTCTATGAACCAACGCGCTATTCAATTCTTCGGAGTGCTCACCTCTGTATTGATCGCTCTCGGCCTTCTTCCTCAATATTGGGAAATATTCCAACGCAGGGAGGTGGTTGGAATATCCATTCCATTTATTGCGGTAGATTTACTAGGAGGAGTATTTTCGCTCCTTTCCCTTGTCTTCCGTCCGAAATTCGATGCACTTGCAGGCGTTGCTTACTCTCTCGTCGTGGTGAGTCATTTTTGCGAGACCTTCTATGTGTACCACAGCTGAAGACGTGTTTAGGTCATGGACGCCCTCGTCGTGATAGCAGCGATGATCCTCAACCCAATAGCGAGGCGCAGAAGAAGGAGAGAAGTCTTGGCCGAGGAAGGGGATACGGGACCGACACCACATCGTGTGGAAGAGTCAAGGACTTTTACCCAAAACAGTACAATGAGCTCGTCAGCTACACTCTCAACAGACTGCAAACCTGTACAGGATCCGGAAAAAATCCTAGCTCCCATAGAAGAACCTAAGACCCCACTCTAGTTGGCAAACCGGGAACTATTTCCCAAGCGGGTGCCTAAAGCTCATAATTAATTAGTGCCAGGATAAGATAATTTGTTCGACTAGTTCTGTCATTATGTCCCAGAAGATTATAGAAATTCAAATACCTTGCCCTTGGGTATCTTTTCATGGATGTTGATCCTATGGTAAGTAGGTCATGCGATATTGCTGCCATTGACAAGGTCGAAATCGCAGTGCGTTTTAGTGGCTACCCGACCGCGCCCTACAAGCTTGTCATGATTGACGGGTTGCATGGCTCCTGAGCCAGGCAGCCAAGTCACTAGCGGATAACAGTGTTGTTCGTTCTAGGGGTCATGAATAGGCTTTAGTAGATCGAACGAAATCAGCCCTTTCATGGTAGAAAACAGAGCGCTGACGTCCAAATAGAACGAGGTCAAGCACGTGGATCAACGGGACGGAAGGTGTGCATTAGCGTAAATTACTAGGTATAATGAATACAGCATCCGGGGAAATCCATAGATCGCAAAATTGTCAGAACCTGCTCTTGCCGTTCCGTTCATCGTCCGTGCCAATTTGTGTCCCATCTTCTGTCCCGTTCTTTGAATGGGGCCTCGAGCTGCCAGTATATAGGGTGGACTCCGTTTCATCGAATAGGACGTCCTCATTCTTTCGGTGCCCACTACGGGAGCCGGGACGGCTTCCTCCGACAGAGCGAGTCCTGGAATGGCTTTGGGATTGTCGTGGAGCTCGACCGGGAGCGTTGATGAATTCGGCCATACTACCAACAGAACTCTGACCGGCATGTCGGTTATTTCGGAGAGGAAGGTTATAGAAGCTATCTCCCTCTTCTTCATCGTCGTCGGCATTCAGTGCTGCGTAGTTATTGAGGGTCGCGGTGTGTGGGCGTGAGAGAGGTAGTGAACGATAGGATCCTTTACGGAGGTGGGAGGCGAAAGAGTAAAGAAGGAGGATGAAGTAAAGCTACGAAGAGTGTCAAAAAAAGTTGATCGCCAAAGGTAATGAGGATAAGAACCTTGAAAAGCCAAGAGATGATAATGACAAAGGCTGCGCGTCCTTTCTCGTGATTCCAGATGGATAGCGCAGCAGCCTCACGCTCTTCAGGTGTCAAGTGTGTTGTGATGTTGGCAATATCGATCAATTGTTGCTGGGCCTTGGAATTTGCTACCCTTCGACCGTCGTGCGGGGTATATACCCACCATACGACAGCAAAGAATACCGTCCATGATGTTGACAGAACATGATCAGCGAAGAACATGTGGGCAAAATACAGCGTTTGCTTCGGGTCCTCCTGGGTTGCAGGCCAAAGATGGTAAACAGGATACTGCGCAGGTTGCGTTGTAAGGCTCACCTCTTTAACCGCTCTCAAGCCCCAAACTAAACCAGCTAAGGCAACAACAGAATATAGGTAGAGACTGAATTGAGCAAACGAGCCACCAGAGCCGGTGAACATCGCAATGAGGCCATAGACCCCTGCCACTTTATTGAGCACCTATCCGACGAAGGTTAACTTTCTACTCGGGCAAAAGCATCACAACTCACTGCGAAGAGTAACGCGACAGTGACTCCCGTCTTGAGATCTAAAAAGCCCAAGCACGATGACAAGGGCCACACACGCCATTCAGGACGGAGCATGAGCTTCATGGCGTTCTAATGGGAAACCCGCCAGCTGAGCGGGAGGAAAGCAAAGGATGCCGCTTACATAATCTGCAGATATTCTGTTTCTCCTCCTCCAACTCGCCACGGTCACTCGTTCGGAAAACCCATAAAACCTCGAAATTTCCTTTCTTTTCTCTCTAAAATATTATATATTCGATATTATATGGCCAACTACTTTTCGAACCATTCACAATCCAGATTTTTGGCTAACAGTGGTGGCGCTTCTGGTAATCAAACGACAAACAACCCAACTCAGGGTGCAATTCAGCACCAACAACAGGGACCAACTGCACCTACTGTACCTGGGGCTCAGAGATCCAGACTACCAAGCAAACATTTCTCAACCTCTGTGTCTACATCAGTCTCCGCCGAACGCTCGAAGGAATCTTCTCCGAATACTAGCATGGCCAATGGATCTATAGCCGTCCATCCTCTCAGAACCACGTATGTTCGTACTCTTTATCAAGCTAGACGCGTCGTTGTATTCATCTTAATCCCTTTTGTAGCTGGGTGTTCTGGTTTAGACAACAACGCGCACCTGGTAACAAAATCACGAATTACGAGGAAGGAATCAAGAAGATTTCAGCATTCAGCTCTGTGCGTTCTTCCATTACCTCTGGATCGCCGAATTTTTGACTCACCCTTGATAGGTGGAATCTTTCTGGTCTTTGTGGACGCACCTATCCCCTCCATCCGCTTTACAGCCTACGACTGATTATTTGCTGTTCCACCAAGGCATTCGTCGCCCCGTTTGGGAGGATCCTCTGAACCTTTCTGGCGGGAAGTGGATTATTCGTTTGAGAAAGGGTGTTGCAGATCGCATTTGGGAGGACCTTGTATTGGCAATTATTGGGGACCAGTTTGACGAGTGTCGGCCTGTTGAAGGCAACACGAATGGAGCTCCTGGTGAACCTGGACATATTGATGGGGCCAACGGAGAGGAAAAGGGAGAGGAGTGGCCAGAAATCTGTGGATGTACCATCAGCGTGAGGCAGAGCGAGGATATAGTGAGCCTTTGGAATCGGGTGGAGGCGGACCCTAAGGTTCGGGATTCGATTCGGTGGGTACTTCGTTTTGGAACCAAGTAATGTTGCGCTCATGTTGTTTTAATAGGGATACCCTCAGGAGGGTATTGGGCTTGCCTTCAACCACGATCATGGAATACAAATCGAATAATGGTTAGTTCTACTCTCCGTGAATATTGCAATACAACGACTGACATCTCGCTTAGATTCAATGCAAGACAAATCTAGTTTCCGCAACTCTGCCATTGACCGATCTAACATTACTCCGTCATAATCATGATCATACCCATGTTGGATGTTCCATCAATCTGTATCGGATAGTCTGTCCACGATGTAGTCCCTACTAATGCTTGCCTTGCTCAACTCCTTGGAGTTTATCCAACAGCCCTTGTTGCTGTGTTAGCCGTTCATGACCTTTCACTGACACCACTGACTGTCTCGTGACTGCAGATTGGGGTTTTGTCATCACCGTCGCCCCTATCACAGCCAACGACGCAGAGTGCACTGACGCGCTGACGGATCGATAGTCGTGACCAGCTCTTTGCTTCCGTATATATATGAGCACTGTCCTGAAGTTGAGAACACCACTAAAGATATCTGCTTCGCTTTCCCCTTGCACGAAACGAACCTCTTCACGCGCTTTACTCACAACCCGAACGTTCTCTCGCCAATACGCACGATGTCCACCGTAAATAAGTCCGAATCCGAGTGGAGAGCGGTTCTCTCTCCTCAGCAGGTGAGATCTAGCCCAGCTGGAGAGTGATGATCTGATCTGACCGTGCCGCAGTTTAGGATCTTGCGCGAGAAGGGCACTGAAAGCCCTGGAACCGGGGAATACAACAAGCATAAAGCTGCAGGTACCTACGCTTGCGCTGGCTGTGGAACGCCCCTGTACAAGAGCACGACTAAATTTGATGTGAGTACACTAGTCCAGCAGTCGCCTTGCCATGCTGATGAATATTGTGGATGCAGAGTGGATGCGGTTGGCCTGCATTCTTTGACGGTGAGTTCGCTTGCACTTCCTTAGGCTCCTGGTACTCGAGTACTCATCATCCTCACGTTTTAGCCATTCCTGGTGCTGTTTCCAGACATACCGACACCACCCTCGGCATGTCGCGTACAGAAATCACCTGCACGGCCTGTGGAGGACATCTCGGACATGTATTCAAGGGAGAAGGATTCCCCACCCCCAGTACGTAACAGTTTTGATGGCCAACTGAAATCGATTGACCTTTGAACCAACACAGCCAATGAGCGCCACTGCGTCAACTCCGTCTCGTTGAAGTTTAACGACGGGGAGTAAGAGCTGTTCGTCATAATCTAGTCGCGTCTTGCCCATTAATCAATGTGAATAAATTCCGGCCGTATTGCTGTGACAGTGCTTTCCAAGCGATTCAAAGACGTTGATCGTGCCCGAATAAACAAATCGTGTTGCCGAGGTGGTATAAAGAAGTGGTAAATGTGTTATAGGATAAGATATACGAATCCAAGAAACCGCGATCGCAAGATTACAAACCGCCAATGTCGTCAGCAAGCTTGTCCAACTCGTCCTTGGTTTTCTTGTGTGCGGCGACCTCAGTCTGGTGACGCATGATGTTCAGCCTCACGGACCTAAGATAACTTGACAAAGAAACACACACCTCATACTTCTGTTCCCATTGATCACGTTCGTGCTCGACACGCTGCACCTGCTTCTCAAAATGCTCTGCCTTGACATCAACCTGCCGGAGCCTGATATCAGGGTCAGAAACGGCGATCACAAAAGGGTAGTATTGCCAGCAAACACGTACTTTTCGACAGTTTCCTTTACATTCTTCTCCGCAGCATCTAACTCATCCTCTAGTAGCTGGACCTTTCTCGTCAGGTTGTCATTCGTCTGCCTCGTACTTTCGCCTTCGGCGTTGGAGGCTTTATACTCTGCCAACTTGGACTCCGCCTTCTCAAGTTCCCCATCGAGGACACCCAAACGATGACTGTACGACGTGATTTCCTGATCCTTCTCAAGAAGAAGTTGCTCGAGTTTCTTGTTCTTTGCTTCTGCCTCCTCAGCACGCGCGATCGCATTGTCGGCCTCAGCGCGAAGGCTGGCCAATTTCTTTCGACAGAATAACTAAGTTGGCTGGACGAAGCAGTTTTACGCGTTGGAACGTACCTCCTTGATTCTTTCAGTCATGACTAGTCGTAGAGCGGTTCGATTGAGGAAGGATTTGAATGCGCTGTAAGTTGGGAAAGGGTTGTTGGTGTTGCCTGATTAGATCGGTTTAGCTCTAATAAGGCTACGGCTGCTTATGTCATCAAACTGGCGCATAACTGCGCCACGGTTCAACGAGATATGTCGACCTCGGACGTTGTCCGTGTCTACTGCGGGATTTCTAAGCCACATCGACTTTCATTTCAGATCTAAAATCACGCGTATGACTCACTTGTCCAGGATATATCGATGGAATTCGAACACAGACAGCTTGAAACGCGTTAACACTGACCGTGGGAAAAAGTCATATGTAACCCTGCCGATACTATATCGGCACTTTGCCGCCTTTTATGCAAGCGAAGTTACCGTCCCAGTCGCGCCTTTCACCTTTCAAGACGATCGCCTCACCAAATGGCTGTTCCAGTACCGCAGGAGGGTATGCCTTTGGCGTGTTTAACTTCAGGATAGATCTCTCTGATAGTCTCATCTTAGAGTTGCCGATTCTTGAAGCTCTAATCAAGTAGGTGAAATCCATGGACGTCATACATATAGGCCCAATCTCATGAGTTCCCAGCATTCGCGATCGTCTGACAGCTCTCAAGAAACATCGGGCTGAGTTCGTCAAACCCTCTGACGTTAACTCTCTATACCAGGCGGTCGTAAAGCAGAGTACGTCACCCAAAGATTCCGGATTGTTCGAACTGTGGTACAAGATGCTGATGCGCGAGCGTCTAGTCACGAAACTCAACGATGTGCGGGACGACACGAACAGTTACAATAACAGGGTAGACACGACACTTTCAGACGTGTTCAGCTTGCTTTCGCTCTTCTACCTGACAATTGGCAAGACGAAAGACACGGTGGCAACCTACTGTCAGATAGCATGCATGAGGGTACGAGTTGGCAATAAACTCTTCCCCGATAACTGACTCATAGCAAAATAACGACAGAAAATCCTCAGCCATATGACCGAATCCGCGGTATACAACGCCTCTGACCTTTCCCCTTTTCATCGGCGGCTTAGCGAGCTGAGAAACATTATCCAGCAAGATTCTGAAAGCGGAAAGCATCCGAAAGCGCTGATCAAATTACTTGACCGTCAATTAAACGAATGCGGTACGCTACCCGTTCATCCGTCCGGTGTTTCGAAACGCTAAATTATGTTTACCCCGATATAAAATAGAGTCCATCGTCAAGAAACTCCTGGAATCACTATCCTTCCTTTCCCCGGAGCTCGCCCCAATACACCAGCGATTAGTCACCATTCGGCGGCAACTGGTAGCACTTGCTGCTAAGGAAGGTTCTCATAAATCGGAATTGAAACCCCTACAAGAAGAGCTGAGAAAGATTGATTCGTTGAGTATCTATTCCTCTTCCTCGTCCTTACGACTGTATCATCTCATATATGTCATTCTAATTACTTGTTTATTGCCTTGATAGAACACGGGTTGATGGCAATTTCTTGGGACCAGGCGGCGTTGTCCCCGAGTCACAAGCACAATGCTCATCTCTACTCGAAGAGTGTTTCGACATTGCACAAGAGATCAAGGCAAACGACGACTCGAAGCACGTCGCGACCTCTTTGAAGCCCATATACGACCGCCTTACGGAACTCCGGCAAGAGCTAGAAAGCCTGGTCTTGACGCACCGGTGGACGCTACGGGAGACCGATCTCTTCAACTACTCTCTGAGTTTACAGGAGATAGACAAGATGCGGGTGGAAGGCAAATTCGTGGATGCCGAAGGGAACAGGCCGCCTGGACAATATGTAAGTTCTTTACCACTATCACCAAACACGGCGCACTCATTGATGCCAAGGTTCTACTCTACCTCCTTCGCCGATGTTACGGGCTAATCTATCGTTTGCTATCTTCAAGCGAGCCGGTCTCAGAGGAATTAATGCCAATTGTGAGTATATGTAACTGTCATTCACTTAGTATCATACTCAATCGGTTATATTAGGCCAATAAGCTCTCCACAGTCAAGAAATGCCTTAACGAGGTGCTGAAATACGGGGGTCCTTTCAACCCTCGTGATCTATACCCAGTGCGTAACGAGGCATTATCCCTGGCATGTTGTCCTGATTTCCTTTGCAGTACCAGCTTGCTCTATTCCAGATTGATTCTATGCGGAAGGATGGGAGGTTCGTCGGTGCAGATGGAAGCGTGCCTGAAGGCCAAGGTGTTATCATGGCTCATTTGAACGAATGCCACGAACTAGTGGAAATGGTGCGCTTTGTGGTTCTGGGCCTGCAACTTTACTAATCCGCTTTTAGCTCAAGGAGGCAATGGATGAGAACGACGAGACTGAAGACGAAGAGTACGACGACTACGAGGACGAGGATGCCGACGGAGACGAACAACAGCAATAATAGATCATTTGCCCCTTCCCCTACTATCGTGCGGGTGTGCTCTCTTTCGAGGGTTCTCCGTTATCAATATTTCACTGGCTGGCTGATTCCCATAGACGATTTCCGACTTGTACACAACTAATCTCTCCTACGGGAAACGAGATAAAAGTCCTCCGATTAGGGTATAGAATAAATATGAACTATCTAACCTATATGCAAGTACCTGATTGGTGGCGTCCCTAAGGAGAATGTGGTAAATGGTATCGCGGCATCGGTCGGTTGGACAGCGCTGCGGTGTGCGGGAAATCTCGAGTGAGTAGATGAATAACGTCCGCTTTTGTCGCCATCCCAGCCAACTCTCCACCTTTGGTGAACATGATTCGTTGGAGTGTCTGTATAGTTGGATCAGGCAAAGGTATACTCAATCGACGAGAGAATCAGACATACCAGCTTCTGGAACATGCTAACAACCAATTCCTGTGGAACCTCTTTTCGAAGCTGTACCAGAGATTTCTCAAGGCACATTGACATATCTACACGTTCCTCGAGAGGAAGTTGAGAGCCTTTTATCGAGAAGGAGCATTTCTTGGTGCGTTCGTATGCATCACCTGTAGAAATGATATCTGGTCCGATGTCAAGAGAAAGATGTCACGACTATGAAGTGACTGACCTAGGTGCTCTCTGAGTCTGTCTGTCGTCGCATAACCAATCAGCATTCGGTCACGGAGAACGGGGAAGCCTTCGTTAGTCTGCCCCTCTAAGAATTGCTCTATGAAGAAAATGTCAGGAATTTGGGATTCGTTGTAAGTGTCGTGATAGTACCCATGTCCACGACGGAGAGTTGCTCGTCTTGTATCACCGATAAGTAGTCTACCGGTGTCATTAGACTTGCCCCAGTCTCTCCTCTGTCGTGATATTGCGTTGGAGGTAACCAAGGGTAGTCTCGCATAGCGATCCATACAGAGTAGATACCGTCCTTATTGATTGCATCGCCGACCCACTTAGCCGTCATGACGCATAACATGATAGGCAGGACATGAGAAAGTGCGCCTGTGAGCTGTGGGTGAAGGTCAACCAATGCACACCCCTGTGAAGATTGAAATACGGACCTCGAACACGATGACCACCAGCGAAACTGTTCGGGGTGCATTGAGCATACGTCACAAACATCGATAGATAAAAGACGAACTTGTCATTCTAGTGACTCCACCTAGCATAGCAGACGCTCCAAGAACTGCGTAGAAGCCCGGGGAAATACAGCGTTCAGAAGGATCAGGGGGGCATGAAAGGAACCACCAAGCCTTAGGGTAAGCACGGTACATTCCTTGGCTAGAAAATACGTTAGAAAGGAACGTATTGAAGTATCACAATGCTCACGTTATGAGACCCATTGCCCTTCCAAGGCAAGCCCCGATGGCGATGGTTGGAAGGAAGATACCAGCTGGTACCATCATACCAAAAGTCCAGGCTGTGAGGCCGAGCTTGATCATAGCGGTCAATGTGAGGAGGAAAACGTTCTCCCAAAGGGCAGTGGGACTGCAAACACTTAATGATAATCACAAATCATAGAGGGCTATACGTACTTGCAAAGCCCGTGATAGTCCCCTTTGAGAGGGTCGCATTCCTGGAAAAGATTGGCGACGAGCTCAGATGACTGGACTCTGATGGATCGTCAACATCAGTCCATACAAAGCACGGTCTATATTACCTTGTAAAGACAACCTAACATGCATTTCAGCGACGCGTCTTCGCGATACATTTATGGGAAATCTCACAAGATAGCTGACACCGGCTGTCAAGGCGCTTGCAGCGACCACTTCCAGGACCGGCCAATAGTGTAGTGCGCTGTTGCGGCGAAAGAGGGCGACTTCTACATTCAACCTGATAAGGAGTGACCCCAGAAGTCCCTGTACGTTCAAGTTAGTTCGGTTGGCATTTCTCATTCAAGAATACTCACACCGAGAACTCCAAGGATGAGCCAAGGGACCTTCCGTGATAATTAGCAGGTTTTGCGAGTCAAAGCTGATCACATACTAGTTCAAAAGCGCGCCAGATATCTCCAACATGTGTGACCTGAAATAGAACCAGTTTCCCTGTTCCAAACGGATTCACCCATTGTAGTCCCACAGCTGCAATAGCAGAGGCCACAAAACCTCTCCACATGACATCGGTCTCGTTTGCGAAGGCATCCAACTCTGCGAGACACACTTATGTTGGACCTCCGAATGAGGACTGGACTGACATACCTTCCAAGCCGAACAGAACGCCGCCAAGAGGACTGCCGAATGCGACAGAAACACCTGCCGAAGCAGCTGCAGCCAGGAGTTTTCGTTTTTGGGCTAGCATGACTGGATAAGTAAGACGTAGCATGTTTTTGTGCCGCACATTACCTTCATTGTGTCTGAATCTGCGGAAGAACCTGGACAGATTGTAGGCCATGCAGCATGCAATATGTACAAGAGGGCCCTATACCTTGTTAGTTGGTTCTTGAACGGCCTGGCTATCGTCTTGACTCACCTCTTTTCCCAAAGACAGACCGGATGCTACTGCAAGCGCCAGGCCAATCGCTTTGATAAGGAGAGTCCAGGGAGAAAGGAAGGCATCAAACACATATCCTCCAAGAATCTGAAATGAGAGGGTCAGTAATGAAGGTATATTTCTCCTGTTGTGCACCCTACCGCTTTGATCTCGGGAACTGTGAAGAATCGAGATAAATATTGAATAAACTGGCGAAATAAACCACACTTACTTCCCGTATGAAAGGCACTGAGACCAGATTGTCAATGAAAATTCATAGATATGTAATAATCCACCTACTAGGGCGCATATGTCACTACCAGAGATGCTGATGCACTGGCGAATGCAATCTTGAAAGCGTAAACTCAGTCAAGCAGTCAACCACAGGTCGAAAGGCTGGCTTACCGCAAGGACAACATATATGAAACATTGCAGTAGTGATGCTCCAAAGAGCGATGTAATGCCAGCAGACTTGCTCCATGAGTGCCATTCTCCCGCTGCAGGGAGTGGTCAGAGTAATCCTGAGGTGGCCATAAGGTGAAGTGCACTCACGATTTACGCCGCGGCTACATGCCACCTGATTATAGAAGAAGCTCTTACTACAATGACCTTCGCGAATATCTCCCAGCCTATCAATAGATATATTCTTTGATTCTAGAACCCAAAGATGATGAGTACATACCACTTCACCAATACATCTAGCCAAGCTCCAGCTATTCCAATTCCAATGCCAGTGACGATTACGACAAACCAAACGCGTGTAGCATCGCCGAGAGGGAGCAAAATTCCCTTGGCTCCTGGTTGCGCTTCTAGTGCATGTTTTCGTTGGCGTTCTTTGGCCTGTTCTTGCAGCCAGTCAATCGAGCTTCCTTCCGCATATGGCGCATACGGTGTCTTGACGTGCAACGCAGACAGCTGGCCATTCTCTGTAAGCTCGTAGACCTCTTCTCCATGTTCATTTTCTTGGTTGTGCATGTTAGACCGATCCAGCGGTATATTCGGTTGAGAGAGAGCTGAAGCAAGAGCTAAGAGCGCGTAAGGGTCCCCAGACCAGTGCCTGTAGTGACGCCGATCACGTATTTGGTTCGCAAGCTTGTGGCAATCACGACCGTCACTGGATTTAGGAATTCCTTGACGACGCGTTCGATGTCGCAAGGATCTGGTTTCGGTCTTCCTAATGCTGCACAGGGATATCTCGCTGGTTCAAACAATGAAATTACGTCGCCCATGTCCGACACTCTTTTGGCTCCTTTGAACGAGCTTCAAGCTCTGGCCCATAAACTTTTTCAGTCACTTTCACCTATACAAACGCGACCTCCTCCTCCACCGCCACTTTCTGCTTTCCTTAATTGTGACAGCACCCTTGCGAATGCAGTCCAATCAGCTCATAATCACCAGATAAAACAACGCCGAATTGATGCTTTGGAGGAGGAGATCCTTGGTGTGGAAGCGCGATGGCGAATAATCGCATCTGAGCTAGAGAGCAATACAAGGGAGTTGGAAGAGATCATTGCTGAAGGTGAAACGAGGATCAAGTCTATTGAAGCTGCGAGGAATGGTATAATTCTCCTTCTTCTTCTCCAAAAGTTTCTTAAGATGATTTCTCAGCGGCAATTCCGTACCCCGAATTATTGGCATATGCTCAGAGCATTAGTGCATTCACCTCTGCCCCGCCAAACATGCCTGATCTGAATATTCCGGGACAACCCCCTCCACCTCTCTTCTTCCCTCCCTTCCCAAACGAAGAAAAGATGCGTCGTGGACATCTGAATGCGGAAGCACCCCTTGGCTTCTTGGGAGAAACGCATTCCGTTGGACGACGTAAGGTCCCGCCCTTGGATTCCTTCACAACTGATGCTCACCCTCTCTCAACCCAGCCCCCACTGTCTCACCCAAAATTGCGGATGTTAACCAGGATCATGGTGGAAACATTTATAGGCCCGACCTACGTGAACCTATGCCTCAGTTCTTTGATTTGGACCTCGACCTCAACCCGGATCTGTGAATGGACCAGCAAGTCACATCTACCATACACTTTTCCAGAATAATCGTAGCTAAACGTAACTATCCAGGATAATTCTTCATGACACTGTTGTTTTCACTGCTGTCCCCTTCAATTGGCGTATTCGGCCCATGATACCAGGGCTCATCCGTGAAAGCTCTTTGTTGACTATGTACGCCTCAGAGTACTTCTCCAGCTGCTTCCTGAAGCCAAGATTAGGGCAAATGATTTCGCGTTTCGTTTTGACATGCTCGATGGCCTCCCATGCAAGCATTTTCTCTGTGGCAATGATGTATGCGCAGACCACAGTTGCGCTCCTGCTAATTCCCATCATACAATGCACCTGTAACCCCTATCAATAAATGACGTACGCCACATGGACGATTTCAACTTACAAGCACTTTATTGGTCTCGCTCTCTTTCAGCGCTTGTGTAATGAATTCAGTGGTCGATGGCAGATGGGTTAGAAGATCTTCTGTTTCCAGGTCTGACAACTTGATGTGTAGTCTGTTGGTTGAGGGAATGTAGCCCGGAATATCTGGGTCGAAGTCAACGATTGAAATGACATGGGTTATTCCAATGGTTCTGAGGTTTTCCGCGTTGCCTGCAGCACGATAACCAGAAAGATACAGGCGTGGTGTAATCATGCTCGCCACGTTAAAGGGCCCACTCAGAGTGCCCACCATCTTTGTCTGTATACCATTCGTGTTAGTGGCCAAGTTCAGCGCAGTTGTCCATCTCGAGCCCGCGAAGGAGAGCATATTGAAGGGATGACGGGGGTATTTGGTAGAAATGAAATCTATTGACCGTGGTTCAGTGCATCTTATATCAGGCCCTGAGGGTAAGAGCTGCTCTTCCCCATCGAAATGAAATGCAGGCCCGCGGCGCGGTGATCCCCGTACAGCCTTTGAAGGAACGTCCATCATCGTGAGCAGCCAGCGCTCTGGTAACCGAGCGTATTGCTCAGCCCAGAGCACGGTGCCGAGAATCTATGCCTGCAAGTACTCGGAGCGGCCAGAGGCTGGCAGAACGATTCATACAGGTCTTCGTTATCACGGTACTTGGGTGAGGTCTGCATCCTGCCATTCCTCTGCATCTAAACCTCATACTCCTTTTCAGATATGGCTGGTATGCTGCAACCTTTAACGTTGGATGTAAGGTAGCAAGTCACCTCTAGCGTCATTTGACTCACAGCGTTCGCCAGTTGGCTGGTTAATCTTACAGCATCAAAAATGGGTGTTTGGTGGTACGTCAACTCTACTCATTCTGATAGTGATAGTCATCTGAATTTGACGTCCTGTAGGACTCTATACCGCAGTGATGAATACCCTGCTTGTCCCTTCCCTGTATCTATACCTGAAGCTCTGCAGTGACCGCGAAATTCATGGAGTGCCATTTTACCCATACCCCGACAAGTCTCTACTTCTGGAACCATATGAATCTATCAATTCTCAAGGAGATCTCGCCATTTGTGACAAAGGCGATTGTAATGGCAAATGGAAACCGCCTAGGACTCACCATTGCTCGACCTGTGGGGTCTGTAGAATGGGGTTCGATCATCATTGTCCTTGGGTGAGTTGTGACTTGGTGCGGAAGCTTGCCTTACTGAGACACTAAACAAGGTCGGAAACTGTGTCACACTTGCTCGCATGAGATCATTTCTCTTACTGCTGTGCCTCATTCCTATTGCTTGCTTAGTTGGCATTGCACCAATTGGAAGTACCCTTTGGCATCATATATTACATGCGCTTGAAATCTCCCGACTAGATCCATGGGCTACCGAACATTGGTGGAACTGGTATGGATCATGGATCTTTGTCGGAGGACCTTTCGGCCGCTGGATTGTTGGTATTTTGTTGGGCTTCCGAATACTTGAAAGGGAAACCCCAGACAAAGGTCGCGGTGGTTATGGCTCAACAATTGAGCAACCCCACTTTCAGATACTCGTCATTGTCATGATGGCGATCCTATTTTCAGTGTTTTCTCTGGTTGGTTCCTGCCCACCATTCTAAGCCGCCATACTAAATTTGTCTGTAGGCTCTGTTCATCTCAACCTCGCGTGCCTTACATCAAGGTCAGACATCTCTAGAACAACTAGCCTCGTCATCCAAGCAGAAACGGCAGCGGTTTGTGTGTATCCCGGAGACCCGGATACAAGCTATCACCGAATTTGTTGCCCAGCCAATCGAGCAAGGCGATAGGCTATATGATCTAGGACTAGCCGCTAATCTCAAAGCACTCCTGGATGACGGATTCTGGATGCCAAGGCAAGTGAAGAAGTGAAATCGATGACAGAAAATGCTCAAATTTGTATCTCCAGTTCCTCAACATATATATGGCCAAAAATAAACCCTATGATTCTTCGGAAAATACGAACTCAAAATACCAGGTACTTAAATATGGATATTCCGATGTTAGATATTGATCTTATGCACATTTTCAAGGAGCCGTGCCTGTATTGAATGAGGTTAACCAATGTCCAAGAGTGACACAACAATAATCTCACCCTTGTTCCCGCATCCAGTAGCCGGCCAGTTACCTGCACTCTCGCCAGAGAGGCAAGCTCCGTTCCAGAGTGCACCTCCATCGGATCCCGACCATTGGCTACATGATACTTCCTGGAAAGTTCCCGTCAAAGCTCCATGGCCAGAGGGGAAGAATGCATTCGATCCGCCAGTGTCGTCACAAACGTCGAAGCTGCACTCATGTCAGGGATCACAGCCGTTGCAAACAGAATGACATTTCTTACTGGAATGGCTGTCCGTGTGCGTTGTTGTGATTCGATTGGGTCTGGCCACACCATTCGACATTTCCGTTAACCGGGCTGAATAGGTGTCTTAGTATCTGGTGGATCTCGAATTTCTGTAGACTCACCAGAGATCCGTGACCTTTACGATTATGGATTTGAATGGGCCAGTATATCCAGGAGAATATGGGTCTGCATTTCCTGTGATGGCAAAGCATCGTCCGCAAGCGTCACCAGCTCCCGCTCCAGCTGCCGAACCAAACGCCAACTGGTTTATGGCGGCTGTGTAGCCGCTAGCGGTCTTACCGCACGCTGTTCTGAGGTCAAAATCCATTCACTATACAAGGGTGCTCGAGCATACCTGGGGATCCACATCCACTGTAGTGGGTGAATGAAGCAGTTCCGGAAGCACTCTGAACGTATCCACCGGTTGCCCTGTTCTCAAGAGCGATCGCGGAGACGGAGGCGGCAGAGGCGGCGAGAAAAATAGTTGCGGCAGTAAACTTCATCTTTTTCTGTTGCTTTCTCCTTCCATGTAGTTCCTTGTGCTTAAATACATCCTTCGCAGAAATATCGGAACGGTTGCTGTCCCATTCATTCGTCACAACTGTGGACTAACCCCCACGGCCAGACCTCGCGTTCTGCACCAGGGTTAGAGGAAGTTACGAAGGACCAGAGTGTCTCGAACGTCATGTGGAGATGATATAAATATCAGCATATGATAGTGAAAGGTGGTTCGCTCCTGATGTGCCTTGACATCCTGAAGGAATGGTAGGTAACACTCGAACATGAGAATCATCCCAATTTTCCGCTGACCTAGTGCACAAATAGACAATCTTGAATTCGGGTCTCAATTTGATACTCCTCGCCCCCGGATGACGTCTTCTGACTCGTAACGTGATCTAGCTCGCAGTCAAAAGCAGATGTTCTGATTCACGGTTCGGCATCTTCGCAGTCATAGGTTCCCTACCGCTGACATGGCGGTACTTTCTCGGGCACGTCTAAGACCGCACAACTCTGCGGAAAGATGTGCAACCCCGCTTTCGATACTTGATGCAGCTGTGGCTCGCTTCGCTCCTACGTCGGCCATCTGGGTTTACAGAGGATCATTACCCACATCCGAACTCGGCGAAAGCCTGAGGGTAACTCTGGAATCATACCCTCAGTGGGCAGGCCAGCTTCGCTACGCCGAACCCAGGGATAATACAGGTCATTCTCATAGAGCGAAGCGCTTGACCCTGGAGTTTGGAAACAAAGACGATCCAGGAGTAGAGCTGATCGTGGCAGAAAGTCCGTCCACCTTAGAAACTTTGATATCGCACCACGATGAACAGGACATTTTCGACGCAACCGACTTTCCTATTGGAGAATTCTTAGACTCCTCCCCCCAATTGGCCCTTCAGAATGTGGAGGAATTCTTAGGCCACCCTTGCATGATCGTGCAAATCACAACGCTCGCAGATAGAAGCATGGCCATCGCCGTAAAAATGTCACATCCTATCGCTGATGCACAGACCTTGACACGGTTTATGCATGACTGGGTTCAGGTGCATCATGCGATTTCGCGTGGAGCAATGCACCCAAAGTTGGACCCGATTTTCGATCCCAAACAGGTCGATCATGCTGCTTCGGGCCATATTCACGGGCCATTACCAGACCCCGTTATCCTGAAAGTAGCGGGTCAATTACCCCTTCACCGATACGATTGGTGGGCATCATCGGGAGCAAGTCCCGGATTTTTCGCGTCCGCCACTCAGGCTCCTCAGGAGCTGGACTTCAGTTTGACTGAACCATTAGGAACACCTTTGCCGTGGTCTGATTGGGATCCCAACGCACGAGTCTCCCACAGGCTCATCACCTTTAGCGCTAGTGAATTGCACAATATCTGGTTAGCAGCCAGTGCATGCTCTCGCGTCAGCCATCTCGATGCACTGCTAGCACACATTTGGGCGCTGATCGGCCGTGCCCGCAACATCGAGGCTGACGAGGAATATTATTTGGACAATACCTTTGGTTTTAGGCAACGCTTGGAACCTCAGCTGCCGCTGACATTCGTGGGATCTCCCCTCACACTTGCTAAAGTTGTGGCTACTGGGAAACAAGCGGCAGCTCACGACATTGGAAGCATGGCAGCAAACATACGAGCAGCCCTGGGCACTTTCAATGCGGACACCCTTCCCGCTCTTCTCCATGAGATGGTTCATTACTCCAGCGCACAGCGCTACTGGAATGGTTTTCTTGGGCGAAGAAACACAATTGTTACATCCTGGCTTGGTTTAGGTGCTTGGGAATTGGATTTTGGAAGGGGGTTACCCGTTTATGCAGATGCGGTCATACCACCCTGCGATGGGTGTGTACAAGTCATGGAATCACCGATGGACCATGAGGCCGATAGCGGTGAGAGGACTCAATGGTATCATCGACCAGTGAATGTTTCTATATATTTACGGGAGGACATCATGGAGCGTGTATTGCGCGACCCAGCCCTTAAGTTATTCCGTAAGTAGCCAGAAGCTGGAGTTGCCGAGCAATCTTTTCTAATGAGCTCACGTGTAATATTGTTAATGTCGTTTACTTATGTCAATCCACTGAAACTGGTATAGTTACTCAGAAAGATGGCGAGTAAAGATGCGGGATGACTTGGCTTCTAATTTCATTCTACGTATGGCGTCTGTCCTCTGCGCTATACCTCAGCCTGAGTTCAACGAACCTCAGGCCTCGTCCAGCTCCCAGCCAAAGGTTTTCTCTGAGTCCGCTAATCTGTCGCAGACGAATTTGACCTTCTCGTCATCCACATTGGCAACGGAGAATCTCATCCATCGACTATTTTCGGCCGGACTCTCGGATGCCTCATCAGAGAAGAAAGAAAAAGGAAGTGTTACAACTCCAACATCAATGGCGAGCCTCTTGCAAACATCCAGAGAGCTCACCCCGATGAAGGGATGCTTCACAAAGGCATAATAACCACCTTGAGAGCCAACCTTCCATCGTTTTGGAAGGCTATCTCTGAAAAGTTGGTGACGGGAAGCAATCGCGGTGGCTGTTTCACGAATGAAAGGGCGCATGGCTGGAAGTAGGGATGCTAACGCCTGCTGGATTGGCCGAGGAGCACAGATCTGGAGGCAATCCAACACTATTTTGACTTGTTCAAGCAGCGCTGGAGCTGCGACAATTGCACCGAGCCGGTGGCCAGGTAAGCAGTATGACTTGGAAAAGGAGTAGAGGGATACGAGGTGGGATCGCCAAGAGGCATCTTTGAACAAGGTGTGGGGAGGGCCAGTAAGAATGAAATCCCGGTATGTTTCGTCAATGATTAGGGCCAAATTGTGCTCATGAGCAAGGTTCAAGAAAGATGAGAGGAGATCGTCGGAATAGACAGCCCCAGTCTAGCGTACGTGAGCCGAGGATCAATCGAAGGGATGAAAATAACTTTTACCGGGTTATTGGGAGTGACTAGAGCAATAGCTTTCGTCTTTGGGGTGATCAGAGATCTACATATTTGAACTGAAGGTTGGAAGCCGTCTTCAGGGCGGGTGGGCAACGGGATGGGTTTCAAACCAAGAAGGGTCAGGTCCATTCTACAACGCACAACATGAGTATTTTCATCCGTGTGAGAGAAGGGCTACACACTGGTGATTGAAGTACCTGCAGGCAGAAGAGCTCGCATCATCTTATAGGGTCATGTTAAATGGAACAAACCAGGGGACAGGGAGGATAACTTCGTCTCCGGCATCTGCCACACTCATTATCGTTGCGACAAAGGCCATGTTGCATCCAGCCGTCAGAGCGATG
Organism: Clitopilus hobsonii; assembly: GCA_015708445.2. Classification (NCBI taxonomy): domain Eukaryota; kingdom Fungi; phylum Basidiomycota; class Agaricomycetes; order Agaricales; family Entolomataceae; genus Clitopilus; species Clitopilus hobsonii. The sequence goes on along the minus strand of CP068000.1, from coordinate 1,975,967 downwards.
TCCTCGAGTTCAATGCTCATTTCGCTGCCATAACTCTTCTTCATATCTTCTGCAAGAGCCTTTCGCAGAGCAGGTTCACCATCAGCCGGGCAGTAACCAAAACTTATTGGAGACGATGAAGCAACACCCAGAGCCTCTTGCAAGAACTTCGGAGGTGGGATTCCCGGCACTCCTTGAGACATATTCAAGAGGGGACGGGAGGAGGTTGGAATATATTGAGTGGCCCATGCATGGGCAGTTGGAATTCTAGTGGATCCACAGTTTTTAACATCGTCCTTGTGCGGTAGGATAATGGGTCACTTACGGAGGCGCTATGGTGCCTAGAACACCTCTGGAAAGTCGGAATCCTAGTCCAGAAGCCATGATAGTGGTGGAGGCAGGAAAGGAGGCTACCGGACCGGACCATTTGAACGCACATCGCTCAAATCAATGTCACGGCTCAGACAACATGTTTTGCGGTTGTGTCTCCATCACATATTTAGAGTTGGATGCATTCAATCAATGCAATAGACGCGAAGTGCACGGAGGGGTATTCATCCTGAACTATCTGAAATTATCTTTTTGGACGAACAATTTATTGTCAACATCGTGGTTTTACTCCACTCGGTGCGTCGAATGTGGATTTGTTCTCAGGTTCACCGTCGTGGTGCGTAGAAACGCCTTACAACGGATCGCACCCGCTTCTCAATACAGCGTCATCGCCCTGCTGGTTGTGAGGCAAAGTTCAGAACTTTCCATTAATCTAGGGATAAAAACATCTGGATAAATGAGGTCTTGCTACGGAGGCTTGTTAAGATTTAGACTCGACCCCGTATTTTGCCGGGTCCGTCCCGTGGTGCGGATGACTGACAAGGTTAAGCCTGTTTTCAGAGGTAAAGGTTAGAAGGTTCAATTCAAAGTATCCTGATATGATGTACTGACATTGGGAAAGTCGCTGTATGTGAACACCATTAGCATTGGTATTAGAGATCGGATACTAATACTTACAAAACTTGGTCTGAGACCATACGGAATTCCTGTATGCGGAACCTTGTACCCATTCCGGTTGTGTAGAGGTGCCATACAGGGGTTTGCCTTCTTTTGCTCGCTGGGTAAGCTCTTCAAGATCCATTTGTTCTTCCCTCTTGTTCTCCGACCAGCCCCAGAACCTCTCTAGAGAACCGTGTAGTCAGACTCTGCAAACAAGCAAACCCCGGACACTCACGAGAAGAGCGTTGGTATGCAAGTAAAAATCCGCCGGCAAAGCCGAGAAACCCTCCAAGGCGCAATGTTGTTCTCATGGGGGCCTTTGCTGGATCTGCCATTTCTGGAATAATGGGATTACTTCGCGTCAGTCCTTGTATGAAGTATAGAATAGAAATGGGTGCTCACCCCAGAAGTAGAGAGCTGCAGGGAAAGCAGCTGTTGCGGCTCCCCAGGCTGCATAGTCAGAAGGGCGCATATAGCGTATGACACGCGACGCATGGGGGTCTGCGTCTATGAGAGGATACTGAGTCTCTACCACCTTGTCCGGCATTGCGAATAATTAGTCTGTTCTCGACGGACAACAACGGGCAGCGTTGTGCGTTAGCCCATCACGTGATGACTATTCCGCCGGCCCTGAAGTGGCTTTGTTCTGTGAATGGTGGACCGTTATTGACTTTAGTGGCAGTAGGTGCCAAAGGCTCGCACAACCCATTATTCCCCCCCACTGGCCCTACGATGAGTGCCATACGAAACACAAGAAACAAGCGCAATCAAGACTTGCTACCCTATGCCAGGCCAGAAGCAAAGAAACCTGTGAGTCTAATGACCCCAATCAAGCGCTGTTTTTGAACCATGCTCTCGCCTTTGACTGTAGGCCTGGAGCATCACAGGGTTTCTAAACTCTATCAATCCATTTCGGTACATAGCACCTCAGCAGGCCGAAGGCGAAGAAGACAATGATGAGGGCTTTGAGGAGGATGCAATAAACTCTCAGTCGCCCGCCCACCACCTGTCTAGCCGCGGCCACGAAGTGAGCACCCAGCTTGAGCATGAGTTGAGGATGCTGATTTTATCCAGATGTCTCGTCAGATGAACGGCAACGGCGCTTCTTCAGCTAACGGGTCAGGGCTTTTCTCAACACCATCCAAACCGAGCAACCTCACGAACATATATGCTTTCCCCACTGTTACGCCCGAAACGAACCCCATGGATGTATCTCCTCCCAGAGCATCTGCATCTCCAGCAAAAAATTTCGCCGCTGCCAAGGAGTACCTTGCAGGGAAACGCGGTCTCAACGAGTCCGAGGTCGAGAGCCTTCGAGAGCTTCTTGACAATAGTGAATCTGGTAAGCATCTTCTTCTTTCAGGACGACAGGTGAATTAATCTACCTCCAGCAGAAGATAATGCACCATTCCGCTTTAGCAGTACTGCTCCTTTGTCACCCGAGAGGGGACGTTCACCCGCTCACGGTACGGTGATCAACTCAACCTTTCAACATAATCCTAACTTCTGCTCTCATTAGCCCCTCCAAAGACGCTCAGCCGGAATCCCAACGGCCAATATCGTTGGACAGGTGCAGGAAGTGCCAGGCGGTCCGTATCAAGAAACCGATATTCCTCCCCAGCCTTTGGACCTTCGCGTTCAAGATCACAACGATTGATATTGAGAGAAACGCATTCGGAGGCTGATGCTATGAAAGCCGACAACAAACGCCGTAAGGTGGGCGAAGAGGCCGATGCTTCGGTTGCCTCTGCAAGTGGTCCCACTTCCAAGGTGAATGGGGCACCACCCAGGTCAGGCGCGCCTGAACCTTCTCCAACACGAGCGCGGCAATCATCTGCTCTTCCCGGTGCAGAGCCCCCTTCCAAGCCCCCTTTCACCAAGGCAAAGAGCCCAACGCCACAAACGCCGTCACGATTGCGAATACCACCAAAAGCAACCGCGCCAGTTAACCCATCTCCACTTCGGCAAACTTGGTCAGGCGGCTCGCCTGGATCACAGAACGACGGATCCCCCACTAAGACACCACCCACCAATCAGAAACCGACCAAGGCAGCAAATTTCATGACAGAGCTGATCAACGAAGTCACTCCGCCTAGACGTCCTGATCTGAGCAATCCTTATCAGACTGCCAGTCCAGTCAAGCCTACTTCGCATAGTAAACCTAAACCCAAAGTCACCAGAAGGACGAGAGCGACAGGGAAACCTACCCTACCCGATGTTGCTAAGCCAAAGGAAAAAGAACAGGAGAAAGTATATACGCCGCAAGCAATTATTGAAGCAACATTGCCAAAAGTGAGTTCATCATCATACTTCACCTCCCCAAATTGTCTTAATCCAACTTTCCTCAGGGAAGCAAACGATCCCGCCCACCCGCTGGGCTTGATAAATCCACCAGTGATAAAGCAAATGGCTCTGCGCGACAGGTACCTTCCTCTTACGTGGTCGAGGAAGAGGACGAGGAAGCCGATCTTGAGGTTTCCCCGAAGAAGAAATCCAAGCCAAGCCCGGAACCTGATGCAGCGCAACAGCCCCTGTCGGAGGTCAGCATCGAGGTTATGGAAGATGTTGACGCGACAGTGTCCACAGAGAAACCTAAGTCTGCGACTTCCCCGCCGCCTGTGAATGCTTCTCTCTCTTCCCAACCTTCCACAAAATCAGTTTTCTCCGCGTTCAAACCTGCCTTTGCGCCCAAAGAACCAAGTAAGCTGAGGACTAGCTATCAGCCCGACTCCGCAGCCTCCTCTCCTGCTCCGCTGCCCCAACCCAACCTTCCTCTTCCTGCTAACCTGCCTGCCGTTTCACTTTTCGGTGGCAAAACCGCTTCTCCTATGACTGTCACAAATGATATGGACGTAGACCCCGTGGATGCCGCCCTTCGACAGCCAGTGTCGGACCTACCTACCTTCAGCTTTTCCTTCGTCACGACTATTCCGGTCAACCCTGATTTTGCCGACGAGGTCAAGTCAATGCCAGCTACTTCCCTACCCACCTTCGATTTCTCGAAACCTACTCCCATAACCCTCCCAAGAATCGCCCACCCCCAACCCGCCCAAAAAGCATTCAACTTCGCCGCGGCTGGGACGAAGCTGACCCCGGCTAGCGGGACTTGGACATGTTCAACGTGTATGCTCCAGAACCCGGATGATGCGACAGAGAAATGCACAATATGCGATGCTCCCGGACCGGGGGTCGCCTCGTCCTCCAAAACCACACTAAAGTCGGATACTTCTCTTTCCTCTGCACCTACACCAGCCTCGACGACCGCCTTCAACTGGGCCGCAGCGGGCATCAAGCCACAGGCAAACGGCATGCTCTCATCAGACTGGACTTGCTCCGTCTGTATGCTGAAAAACCCAGCCGATGCCACCGAGAAATGCGCAATATGCGAAGCACCGAAACCAGGGGCAGCCCCCAAACCTGCTGTCCAGGGCTTCAACTGGGCTGCAGCCGGTATACAGAAGCCTTCAACGAATGGCGCAGAGTGGACATGCGGTTCATGCATGCTTAAAAATTCTGCTTCAGCAACGGAGAAGTGCGCCATCTGCGATGCAAAGCGATAGCCTTTGACCTCCTCCCATGATGTTCGGTGCCTTTCCAGAGGTTTTATAGCTTTCCTGTATATACTAGATTACCTTGTTGGTCACTGTATGAACTGGCGTGCGACTCTGTCTCTAAATATTTGCGTCTATTACTCGTGCAACGCATCCAAATAGCTAGTCGTACATCTACTCTAATCATACACCAAGCCACCCTTGTGGCAAACTCTGCGGGCCCAAATCCTATGCTTGCGATGAGGGGTGCAAAGAAATGAATGCAATCTGTAGCATACAATGAGATATTCATGATCCAGGTGCCATCTTTGAGAAGTCTAGCTTCCTGGCTATTGATCGTGCCTTCTCGTTGGCAGGTGAAGAGAGTTTCCTCTTCAATCGACTATTATTTGCTTTCACTCCCGGGCCTGTCGAATCCATCTCGACGTTTCCGTCAACCTCTTCCAACGCGCGTGAGGGTTGATTAGTGCTGCATTTTGGTAATTTTGAGGGGTGTGTGGGGTACGGTAGTGCAGAGAAGTAAGGGTGAAAGAGAGCATCTCGTGCGGTGATTCGTTTCCGAGGTTCGTATATGAGACACTTTGAAAGAAGATTTATGGCATCTGCGCTTGCAGCAGTGAAGAGGTCTCGAAGAGGGGTTTTCGGGAACTGCCCGACTGGAACGTAATCAGGTAGTTTGGTATGTCCCTGCAAGAGAAATGAATAGCCGTGGATAAAAGGCGCATTTGTAGACTCACCGGCCAGTCTTCTTCAGTAGGAGTGCCGAGTGCTCGGAAAGTAGTTTTTATCTGGTCCATATCACTCTCACCAGGTAGATATGGAATACGAAGCATGAGTTCGGCGAATATGGTACCCATTGACCATATATCGACAGCCGAGCTGTAGTATCTGCAGCCAAACAAGAGCTCTGGTGGCCGGTACCATCTACAACGGGTTCAGAATGGAGTGGCCGAGACAGTCTAAAGGAGGATGTACCTGGTAATTACTTGACAAGTCATTTTATGTCCAGGATCAGCATAGTCCCTTGCAAGACCAAAATCTGCAATCTTGAGTTCTCCTGCAGAGGAGACAAGCAAATTGTTTGGTTTCAAATCCTGTGGGACGTAGGGGTCAGCCAATTGTTGGAATGAAGACCCCAGCGAACCTCACACGATGCAGGACATGATTTCTGTGGCAGAACTCCAAGCCTCGGAATGCCATTGCCATCCAACTTTTGATGTCGGCGGGTAGGAAGACGAGTGAACGGTCCTTGATGATCATCTCAAGGTCGGAGTCCAAGAACTCGAGGACGAGATTGAGGTTTTTCTTCGAAGAAAAGACATCGAGGAGCTGAAGGGTTTTGAATCAGCAGAAGGCCAGGATATACCGTGGATGCAGACATACGGCAATGATATTCTGGTGATGGAGCTCTCGAAGGTATTTCACTTCTCGGATAGCAGACATGTCAAGCCCATCCTTGAATTGTCCAACTTTGATCTTCTTAATAGCGACTTTCCTCCCTGTCGTTGCTTCCCTGCCTAGGCACATATCGTTCTTTATCCCGATTATTCCGCACAAGTAAACCTACTTACCTCGATAGACCACAGCGTATGTACCCTCGCCCACTTTAGCGTCCTTAATCCTAAAACACGAGTTATATCGGTGGTCTGTATCGAATCTTGGCACAACGCACCATCTTCTTTGCCGCTCCGCATTAGCCTTCTCGACAGCGTCCATGTCCCAAATGTCCCTTGTTGACCTATAGACCTGCCTGGGCTACTTGCTACAGGACAGTGTTTGGCAAGTATGGAAGGCTTACGCTTATGTCAGAGTGATTGTGCCTCTTCCAAGTTCCTCGAGAGGTTGTTGCTCGTTACGTCGACTGACTCGGACAGTCGTCCGACTCGTATCATTGATTCGGACATCAAATAGGTCACTACAAGGTCTCCGCCTCAGGATAGCTCAAAGAATATACAAAGGCTCTAAACCCTTCACTTAGCGGAAATTGCACAATCTCGGAAGACGACCACGTGATTCCAACAATGTTCGAACCCTCGGCGCGCAGTCCGAGTTTGTGAAGAGGAGAGTTGAGTTCCTCGTGTTGGTCCACGAGAAAGGCTAGTGCCTCTGCCTCTTATGCTTCTTACTTTCTTGGTTTCTTCTCGTCAGTTGTGTTGATGTCTCTATACTACGCTCTCGGCATCGAACCCTCTGCTACAGACGAAGAGGGTATGTACTTTCTGCATGCCTCGTGTTCAGGGATCATCTGTGCTCAATATTCCGAACATCTGTTTGGCGAACAGTCCGCAAGGCTTACAAGAGAAAGGCATTAGCGACGCATCCGGATAAATTACCTTCGCCTACAACTGAGAAGGAACGGATTTCGGCTGAGAATCATTTCCGAAGGGTAGGTCGAGTTGCTGATACTCCATGCAATCGACTCACTATAAGATAGGTGTTGGATGCGTTCGAAATTCTTGGAGATCCGGAAAAGAGGAAGGTTGGGCACACCACGTACTTGTTCCCCTCAAAGTTCTCAAATTTCTTCCCAGGCGTACGATGCACGGAGACAGCGAAGTCGAACGAACCCGTCCGAGGATCTGCTACGGCGTATGAAAGAGCGGCAAGAATGGGCTCGAAAACAGGAAGAAGAACACAAAGTCAGAATGGCTGCAATCAAGAACAAGGAACCTGAAGAGGAGATTGTAGTGAAGGATATGGAGGCCGTGACAAAACTCGTGAAAGAGATGACAGATGCTTTGAACGAGGCAATACCAGGATGGTCAGAGAGGAGAAAGAAGGTTGAACAGGCAAATATTCCATATTTACGTTGCATTATTCTTACTGACTTTTGATCCAGACACGAGCCGAGAGGGAGAAACGTGCAACGGCTACTGCGAAACTGTTGAGACAAGAGACGATGTAAATACCGAAGGTGCCTGTTTACTTATTCATTCTTTATGGAACCTAGAATCACGGTTGTACCCATTGTGCCCTATATTTGTTGTATTCTATCCATCTAGCAGCCAGAATTGATTTCACCTGAATACCCATCTCTATACCCCTCCTGCAAACCTACTGAGCATTGAAATTTTTCAGTCGACTCTTTGCAATGGCCCCTATATCATGGACCGCTCTATCCAACTCGGCCTTCCACTCGTCACTGGCCACTTCAATGGGAACAATCGACGTAATTGCGGGCTCGCCTAGCGATAAGGAATGTTCGATCTCCAACAATTTCTCCATCTCCTCTGCTACCTCTTGCCTACTCCGGCCATCGACGAAGATTATATACCGCAGGCCAGGATATTTCGCCTCATAGCATGCATTCAAATGCGCCAGACGGGCCAACACCTCGGGTGGGGTCGGTGCCGGAGTAGTACCAGCACTAGTCTGACCTTGCTCTTTAGCACTGAGAGATGATAGATTCTTTGTCTCTCCGATGCGAGGGTGGCCGGCTATGAATAAAGCCCTTTCTCGCGTATGCCAGCTCCTGATTACGACCAGAGCGGTATCAATGAGATCGGAGTAGGTTGCAAGAGCTGGCACGCCTTTCTGGAAGGAAGCTAGTTGTGGGACAAGCAAGGAGTGCAAGATTGGCGACGACTCGAAGAGGAGGGAGAGCGTCTGCGAGAGGGGTGAGCCTTCATGCGTGTCGCTATTATATATATCCGTCAAATGAGGGAGGCTCATGATGTTATACAGGCTGGGTCGTGTTGTGTCTGGAAAGCTCTCTGACTTCACATGTTTCCATTTCATCACCGTATTTTGTGCGATAATCTGCCGGGCCGGGATGCCGGACATACTAATTATCCAGTTTGCACCTCTTGATGACTCCAACGGTATAAGATATCAGGAGATTGGTCATTCGAAACCTCACTTCTTTCCATACCATAACATGACACAATTTACTTTGAACTGGGGAATTATTGCTACGGGATGGATTTCTGAGTGTTTCGTCAAGGCATGTAATTTCGCTTAATCCAGTTTCATGACCGATCGTCTTATCATCTCCTTCAGGACCTACTTGAAGATCCAAAAAGGTAAGGCAAATCTACCGCATCGCCTACGTTGTCTATTGCTCACATCACCGGCTTCAGTCGCGGCGTTGAGGATGTAGCACACAAGATTGTCGCCGTTGGCTCACGATCCGTCGACAAGGCTCAGGAATTCATCAAAACAAAGGCGAAGAATGATACGTCGATCAAGGCATATGGGTCTTACGAGGAGGTTTACGCAGACAAGGTTTGTCGTGCTTTCTCTATGCTGGACGGTGACCGGCTAACCTGCATGTCTCCAGGACGTTCAAGCCATCTATATCGGTACGCCACCTTCCCTTCGTCTTCATCGACCTTTCTTGATATAAGGTGACGTCGTCAGGCACCCCTCATACCTACCACTACGAAAATGCACTGGATGCTATCAAAGCTGGAAAGCATGTCCTCTGCGAGAAACCCGTCACTTGTAACGGTGCTGAGCTTCGTTCTCTCCTGGCAGCTGCCAAAGAGCATAATGTGTTCTTTATGGAAGCATTGTGGACGAGGTTTCAACCCCTTGCCATCGAAGTCAAAAAGATCATTGACTCTGGAAAACTTGGTGTCCCGATCGTTCTTCACGCCGATTTATCCGGGGACTTCGATATCGAAAGTACGTCAAGAGGGGGCCAATTAGGACAACAACGATTAACTCCAACTCACAGATAAGCCAAAGACTCATCGGATCCTAGACCCCAAACTCGGAGGTGGCGCTCTTCTCGACCTGTACGTTGAACGCTGTATACTCACTCATCACGTTGACTGACCTTTTTTTTCCAAAGGGGCCCGTATCCATTGATCTGGGTATGTCAATTTCCGGACAGCTGGGATCTGAACTAATCGGCCTACCCACAAGGCTATTCTTGCGCTCTATGAACACCCAAAGAACCAACGTAACAAGCCCACCAACATCAGTGGGTCGATGTTGATGACGCGCTTGACCAACGTCGACAGGAACACGTCCTTCACGGTCAATTTCGATACTCCAGAATTTTCTGCCCAAGCTGTCCTGAGTTGCAGCATTAACGTGAATCGTGCCCCCACCGGCGTAACAATTCGGTGTGAACGTGGTTTCATTCTAATCGATGAACCTATCTTCTGCCCTCAATCATTCACCGTACAAGAGCTCGGCAAAGATGGCAAGGTTGTGAGCGAGGAGAAGAAGGATTTCAAGTACGTTGGAAGGGGTTGGCACTTCCAAGCTGATGAAGTTGCACGCTGCGTTCGCGATGGCAAGGTCGAAAGTGAATTATGGGGTCACGATAAGAGTCTTCTCGAGATGGACGTCTTCGACGAGGTACGCTCTATCCACTCGAGTTGCGAGCCACTCTGACCAGAAGGTCTCTAGGTCCGCCGCCAAGGAGGCTACAAATTCCCGCCTGGCGTCGAGAGGGTAGCATTGCAGTAGACAGCATGCCGAGATCAGCAGTTTTGGATCGCCACCGAATGTTATCAAACTTAACCGCTTTCGTCTGCCCAGACTCTTTAATCACGCGTGCAATATCAATTTGTTCACAAGGTGCCTCTAGAGCTCACATAAGCACCTTCACACTCAATAGAGTTGAAATATCACAAAGACCTTTAATCCCCACCACTGGAACGTCGCTTTTTTCAGATCAGCTCCAATGGCGCCTTTCACCCTGAACTGGGGCATTATTGCCACCGGTACTATCTCTGGACTTTTTGTCAAGGTATTGTGCCTCGATTATGAAAGGCTGGTTCTTACGTCCTGCTAGGACTTGCTTGAAGATCCAAAAAGGTGTGCACTGGCTATGAGCTGACTATGATAATAATCAAGCTACCCTCGACTTCAGCCGGGAGGTTGACGATGTCAGGCATAAACTCGTCGCGGTAGGATCGCGATCCGTAGAGCAGGCGCAGGAATTCATTAAGGCTAAGGCCAACGGCGATACCTCGATCAAGGCCTACGGATCATATAAGGAAGTTTATGCTGATAAAGTATTTCTTACATTCAGCTCGCACACTTCCCCGAGAAATACTGATGCAAGTTATGCGCCAGGATGTTCAAGCAGTCTACATCGGTAAGCCACACTCATCGAGACTGTCCTCTGCTAGAGCTAACAATACCATCAGGGACTCCACACGCCTATCATTATGCCAATTCAATGGATGCAATCAAAGCAGGAAAACACGTTCTCTGCGAGAAGCCCGTGACCCTCAACGGCGCTGAGCTTCGTTCACTGCTCGCAGCCGCGAAGGAATACAACGTCTTCTTCATGGAGGCCATGTGGACTAGGTTTCAGCCCATTGCTCTTGAAATAAAGAAGATAATCGACGACGGAAAGCTTGGCTTACCGATAGTACTACACGCTGATTTGTCGTACAACTTTAACATCGACAGTGAGTGAATAGCTGGCCAATATTGGTCTCGACTCGAAGGGCTGACGTGGTCCGGGAGACTTGCCCAAGTCGCACAGAATGATCAATCTGGAGCTTGGAGGTGGTGCTATTCTCGACCTGTAAGCATTTGAATATATCCAATCAGGACAAATTGAACCTTGAACGTATCACAGTGGACCTTACCCATTATTTTGGGTATGTCTGATCTGCCTCATTAGAGTCATAGCTGATAGAATACGCAAAGGCCATCATAGCTCTTTACGAACATCCGAAGAACAAACGCAGCAAACCTAAGCATATTACTGGGTCAATGCTGAAGACGTCGACTGGCGTTGACCGGAACACGTCCTACACCCTCACATTTGACACGCCCGATTTCTCTGCCCAAGCTGTGTTGAGCTGCAGCATGAATCTTCACAGCAATCAAATTTCAGGCGTCATCATTCGATGCGAACGTGGTTTCGTCATCGTGGAACCACCCATCTACTGCCCCAAATTCTTTACAGTGCAAGAGCTTAGCAAGGATGGCAAGGTTGTCAATGAGGAAAGGAGGAACGTTGAATATGTTGGCGGTGGTTGGCACTTCCAGGCAGACGAGGTTGCACGATGTGTCAGGGATGGAAAGATTGAAAGCGAGTTATGGAGTCATGACAAGAGTTTGTTAGAGATGGATGTTTTTGACGAGGTAAGCTGCATCTTGACAATCACCAGAGGGTATGCTCAGAATCATCTGACACCAGGTGCGCCGTCAGGGAGATCATAAGTTTCCTCCTGGCGTTGAGAGCGTAACGCTTGAGTAGATACTTTACAAGCATGTGGCATTTGATATTGAATGCTGCAGATTATCTGAATGAGAGTCATGGTTTGGTGATGAGATCAAAGCTTGCGTGCGAATCTTGTCAAAGAAGCTTTCCTCATGTTCCACTGTGTGCAAACAACTATAATCACCTCTGGCAAGCATGCTGGTGTCTACGTTGCATTAAACCACGCTGCTAACGCAGGCGGTCACTGGCGTCCTAACCTTCGAAGTCTGGATACCGAATCTTGTTCTACACGTTAGAGTCCGACGTCTATCTGGATATCAGCACGATCTCTCGATTCAGAACATCAGAATGTCTTCTAGGATCCCTACCTCTCCTCAGAAGGTGGCCATCCTGCTCCGTTGAGGCTTTACATGCTAATTCTTCATTCTTGATAGCCTAAGCCAACCTGTGTATTCTTCCCGCTGGGAAAGTGCCTAAACGGGGACAAATGTTCGTTCGCTCATGGATCTCAGAATAATGATATGGGCCCCACAGCCACTACATGTGCGTCTCTAACTCAATATACGCGTAGTCCAAACTTGATGAAAAGTATTTTCCCTTATCAAGCTCCCTCTCAGGCCAAGGGAAGGCAGGATCTGGGTCGAAAGACCGAACAACCCAGCAACGTCTGCAAATACTGGAAAACCCCAGGCAAGTGCGCACGTGGAAGCAAATGTTTCTACTCCCATGGTCAAACTACGAGGGGTTCACCTTCCAAGAAACAAAAACCTACACCATCACCGCCCGAACCCCAACCTTTGCCTCCACTGGACGAACCTGTAGAGGAGGTTGAGCCTGAGCCTGAGCCTGAGCCTGAGCTCGAGCCCGAGGTCGAGCCTGAGGAAGTCCCACCCACCCAATCACCGGGCCCAGATTACTTAGCTCCCGACCAAAAGCCGGAGGAAGAAGACGCAGAGTCACCTCCAGACGAAGGAAGTGGTCAGACTGGAGGGAACAATGACTGGGCAGAAACGCACAGCAATCAAGATGAAAGAAGAAGTGTTGCATCTAGCCCTTCCATCGATCCTTTCTCCTCAAATCAGTCGAGTGCTGCGTATAGCCAGTCGTCCAACAACAGACGTCAGAGCTTTAAATCAACGTCCCGTTCACAGACCAAAGATTCACCTGTTAGCCCTCTCGCGCTTGCCTCCTCGCCCAGTACACAATCGGTCCCAGCTGGTGCATATACGCCATTTACCCCGCTACCATCCTCCACATCCCTAATTACCCAATCGTCACAAGGACCGACACCTCACTGGAGCGAATATGCTGACCCACATGCTGACATGAACAAACCTTTTTGCAAATTCTTCGTCCAAGGTCGTTGCTCTCAAGGCTCCGCGTGCGTCGCTCGCCACTCTCTAGCGATTGCAGAGTATACCACTCTATTTCGCGAGACACAACCCCCTCTCTGGCATCTTGGAGCCGAACCGCCCCCTGCTCCAATTGTTTCTCCAGCACAGAACACTGCAGCACCAGTGTTCCAGCCCCCATCTATCCCACAATCTGTGACAGCAGCATACCCACCTCAAGTTATTGTACAGACTACTTCTCCTGCGCAGCCGGCGCCCGTAGGAACTGCTACTGCGCCAGGCGGCCTCGGTCCATGCATATTTTGGCCGATTGGTACATGTAGGAATGGCGATGCATGCCCCTACGCCCATGTCGGACCTGCACCACCTGCGCCAATAGAACCTAGTACAAGCACTCAGACCTTGACTTCCACACAAAGGGAACCCCCTCGACAGGACGACCGCCAGATATGCAGAACGTACAAGCAGAGTGGTTACTGCAGGAATGAAAATTGGTGCAATTTCAGCCACGACCTCAGCAACAGCAACAATAGTTCGGACTGGGATTACCCTGAACGACGCTCCAATCGACGCGATGATAACCAACAGGGCGGAAACAACTTCGACAACGATTACTCCCGAGCGCAAAATCAGCCTTGTAGGTGGTACCAAGCTGGAAACTGTGCATACGGAGATCGATGCAAGTATGCTCACTCTATGCCCGGTGGAGCGCCGGACACAAACAAGAACGGCAGTGGATGGAACGATAACAAGAACAGCAGTGGATGGAACGATAACAAAAATGACCAGGATGATAATGGTTGGGGTAACTGGGTCGACGGGTGGAGCACCGAGCCTCCGCCACAGAAAGAGGAAAAGCAAGTCGATGACTCCGGCTGGGGACCTGAAGCTTGGGAGGAGGAACCAAAGAATGATACGAACAACAACCGGGGGTTCCACGAAGCTCCAACTGTCGTTGCAAATGGCAAGAAATCAACACATGAAGAGAGTTCTGTCGTTGATGATGGTTGGGGTAAGGACGAGGGTGGGACTACTGCTGGCTATGATGAGGATGTAGGAGAGCCAAAGTCTGCGAGCGTTGATAATTGGGCCAACGAGAAGGGCTCCGTGGCTGAAGATGGGTGGGGCCAAGCAGACTCTGACCATGATTCCATGGACATCCCTCTATGCGAGAACTTCATCAAGGGCACTTGCGAGAAGGGTGATGAGTGTGGATATCGACATGAGATACTCTCACGCAACTTGGAAGACGGCTTGAATTCGGTTGATAGAGAAGGTCAAAGGGGGGCGCATGGAGGAGAACAGGATATTGCCGAACAAGCGGAGGACTACCAGTTCGAGGACGTGAAAGTCTCTCCTCAGCGCGAGCTGGTCGACAATTCATTCCCCGTCGACCAGCGAGATATCAGCTCAATCGCACCTGAAAGTGTTGCAGATACCAATGCAGTAAGTATAACTGTCCTCAACGTTGTTCTTCACTTAAACTATCCACAGACTGATGTTGTGGAGGACCCTAATGAATCACCGCCTCCAGTAAGGTTCCACTCGCTTGGTCTGCTACGCTTGCTGACTTATGCTCAGATGTACGAGATGCCCCTTGTGGAGAAGCGCATGTTCAATTCTGTGGTGCAGTTCGGCGCCAACAACGGCTGTCGACCAACGAAGATTCGGACTGCTTCTGAATCACGCCGGGTCATGCTATACAATTTGCCTCCTGATGTTGTGCATGATGCCCTTCGCCAAGTGATAGACAGGATTGCTGCTGTCGATTTCATGGATTTAGCTTTCAACGAAGGGTTCTCAACTGCTGCCGTGGTTCTCTTGGAATCCTCGCAAGCACAAGACGTTGCCGTACAGATGGATGGACGCGACCTTTTCGGTCGAACAATCATCGCTCGATTGGACACAACGGCAAATGAGACGATCATGGATCCTCTCATTCGTTCTTCCGTTCTGTTAAGCTGGCCAGCCCCTACTCGTTTTGCTTGGGTTTACTTCTCAACGGTAACCATCGCAAAAAGCGAGGAAATACGCGTCCGTGGATCCATGTTCATGGGCCGCAAGCTGGAAACCTCTTTTTATCGACCTCGTACCAATCAGAAAGATTCCTTCGCCGTGAAGGTCACAGGTTTACCTCTGAACGCTGATCTCAAATCAGTAAAGGAGCTTTGTCCCAAGAATACCAATGTCGCCCTTGGTGAACCTACATATTCTGACATACCCAAGGACAGCATACTCGACCTCCTCCGACAAACGGCCGCTATTGACGACGTCAGCTTCCTTTCCCTTAGCGATCTCACCAAGACGAGGCATATAGCATACGCCCGACTGACACAGGGAATATCCCGGGTTGTCGAACTTCATGGCGTCGCCCAACCTTTCCTAGGAAAGGGGTCCATTTCAGTTTATCAGGTGTATCACGCTGCATACAAAATTTCGGACGAGAAATTTACCATCATAAATCAGCAGTTCGAAGAGTTAAAAAAGGCGACTAAGGCGAAAGAGGGCTGCAGCGTGGTGGCTGCACCGGCAGAGGAGGGAAGTGACCATGTCATTCACGCCCACTCCAAGTCAGAAGACCCCACAGTGTTTCACAAGATCAATCAGGATATCCAGCGCCTAATACGCGGGCATGTGGTCATGGATAATGACCAGGTTGTCTGGGACGAATACTTCGACCTGCCGAGCAGCACCAAACCCATCGAGAAATTGAACGCGGATGCTCCATTCTTCATTCAGGTTGATCATCGGTTGCGCCAAATTCGGGTCTGGGCAGACGAAGCGGGCTATAAGAAAGCTTGTCACGACATTCGAAAACTATTGAAGTCCGTCAAAACCAGAAAGCATGTGCTCTCCCTCGACATACCAACTATAGGAAAGCTTGTCCACGGAGACTACAGGACTTTGCAGCGGACTTTAGGAGCGAATAAACTTTCAATCAATGTGGTCTCGCGGCAGTTGACCGTCAGAGGGGAGGAAGAGACGCTGAGACAGGTGCAAGAAGTGATTGGCACTGGTGACGATCGCTTGGTGGTCTCACAACCACTCGCCAATTCGGGAGTGTGTGTCCTTTGTTATCGTCGCCCGAAACCGTCTGTCAGGTTGTCCTGCAACCATTTCTATTGCCGGCCCTGCCTCCGTTTCGTTATTCAGGCCTCCAATGATTCGGACTTCTCACCTGTTCATTGCATCGGAACGGTTATGGGAGCTGATGGGTTTACATTGGTTCAGTGCCCCGAATCGATACCCTACGTCCTTGCCAGTGAAATACTTCCTGAAGCCGATCTCGAGCAACTTCTGCGGTACTCCCTCCTCACTCATATTCGCCAACACGCCGATACCTATTTCTTCTGCCCATCCACGGAATGCGAGACCCTCTATCAGCCTGGACGGAGGACTGCACTTTATCAATGTCCTACTTGTAACACCTCTGTCTGCTCTTCGTGTCGGTTGGAATATCACGAAGGCATATCTTGTGAAGCAGATATGGCTATGGAAGTAGATCCCTCTACACCTTAGGAAATTCACATGTAATATTCAATGTCGGTTCGTTGTTCGACAACCAATGTCAGATTGAGCTGGGTAGCATGTGATAACGTTATTTTACAAGCATAGTGTAAGCTGGGGTTGTCCGAGAAATAAGTAAGATGTGGGGGTTGAATATCAATATTGTGATGCAGAGAATGATTTTTGAAATTAGAGTCTGCCTTGCAAAGGCTTTGACTGGCGCCTTTCGTACTCTACGAGTTGCTCGATGCTGATCATCCTTATTCCCCATCGGTCGGCAAAGGCGCGACAGTCATCTCGCCTGGCCATGCTACCAATAGCATCGTCATTCACGAGTTCGCAAAGCAGGCCCGCTGGAGGTTGATCAGTAAGGACGCAAAGGTCATGAGCGGCTTCTGTGTGTCCCCTTCGGACGAGGACGCCGCCATCACGGGCTCGCAAGGGGACCATATGTCCTGGTCGGTTGAAGTCTTCCGCTGTGCAAGCCTTGTTGGCGAGTGCTCGTGCAGTTCTCGAACGGTCTGTAGCAGAAATCCCGGTTGTTGTACCTGTCATTTGAGGATCGTATGAGAGAAGTTGCTCGAGGAGAAGATCATGGGGTTGCATACCATGCTTGTAGTCAACAGTCACTGTATAGGCAGTTTTGTGCTTCTCCTCGTTCTTCGGTACCATCATAGGTATTTTCAACTCTTCCAATCTTTGCCCTGGCAGGGCGATACAGACGTATCCACTACGTTTCGGTCAGAGCCCAGCCGGATTTAAGGGTGGAGGGTCGACTGACCTAGTATGCTTGATCATGAAGGCCATCTTCTCGGGGGTGCATTGGCTTGCAGAGATGATGAGGTCGCCCTCATTTTCTCTTCCCTCGTCATCCATAACTATCAGGAACTCCCCCGCAGCAAAGGCTTTCAAGCCATCCTCAATGGAGTCGAATGCGAACGATTTCCGGAGCTCGGAGGAAGAGGAGGGTGAAGAATATGTATCGAGTGCCGGCAATGTGTTCATTTTGAAGGGATATGACGAGCTGGAGCGATCTGTGCAGTAGCCGGATGAAAGGAAAGATGTAGGGAGTCAGAGAAAAGTCAAGATGGAATGAGCTCGGGTCTATTTAAGTTCGGCTACTTGATTGGGTAACACCGAAAATGCGATGATTAACAATTTCACCTTGACCCACCACCAACTTATGCTTTCACCGCCTCATTAGATCTAGAGTCATTGACGATTGGAAATGACTGAGCTCTCCTCGTAATAAACTCTGCGAAGTAAATATGGTCAACGGGAACTATTGGCTGGATTCGGGATGATTCCATGACAGAACTGACCAGCTATAATCTTGCTGATCAAGCAAGCTGGTAATCCTGGCGTTCCTTCTCACTCATCCTCGTCACCTTCCTGACACGCCGCCTTTCATCCGATTCATGCGCTCATGCAACCCAAGAGTATAAACCCCTTGGTATCCGGAGACTGTACATGGAATTCCCTCCCCGAAAGCGAATTCCCGCACTGCATCCCGCCAAGCTGATTCTCTCGAATATCGGGCCTCCAGATGCCGCCATCTACCACGTTCAGGTAGAAGTTGTTGTCCCATTATACTCTGAGGCGACTGTGAACACCCAATCTTGACCTGATCACACCACACATTCTTGTGTGTGATCAATGCCTCGAAGGTTGCAGAAAATACTTCCGCCCACAGTGGGATAAGGGATGGACTTGACATGATGGCGTTTGCCATATGTTGAGCTGCTGTTTTCCTACTCTGCTTCCGCTCTTCTGTGATTGGTGGGATGAGCATGTCAGAATGCTAGCTATCAAAGCTCCTCATTGAAAACGATCCCAATCGCCCATCGGCCCCGGGCTGGTGACAAAAGCTCGACAAGCTCGCATTGTTTTTGGACCGCGATAGACCCGCCCCACTAGGCTGCTCCGTACGGGACCCGTTCATGGAGAGCCCGATCTTACGGGGATGGTTTGACTGGTTTGGTAGGCAGAAATGTTGTATGTACTGATAGATACACCTATCCAATGATAGAATTTTGTCTGCATTACTTATGTGGCATATTCCGCCAGTAAGACGACCGAGAAAACCAGAAGAAGCTTTCTATCCTGTATGCTTGACATGATAACAATTACGCGATGTTTGTTTATCAACGGCATGTGCACAGGGTGATTGGGCCGGCCAATTCCGGAAAGCTATCCGCAATAAAACAGTTTTCTGAACGGGAACGTTCGCCAGCTTGTCCTCGACCCCTTCCATCAACTCACCGCCTGTGCGCTGCTCGTCGTCGTTCCTTGCGACGACCTTTCTATAGACTTTTAGACTTTTCTTAATTTTATAAGGCATGTCTTCCGCCAAGTGGGATGCCCGGTATGTTATTCTCGGAATGATTTAATGACTTGGCAGCTCAACTGTGACTCCTCTTAATAGCTTCGCTGGCCCCGTTGTCCACGACACCAGCTACTACGCCAAGTGTATGCTCGGTGGTGCTATTGCATGTGGCTTCACCCATGCTGGTATCACTCCTCTCGATGTTGCCAAGTGTAACATGCAGGTTTGTACTCCGTTTCTTCGTGGCATTCCGGACTTTGGTACTAATATGTAATTCAGGTCAGCCCTCAAAAATACAAGGGCCTTCTCCCCTCCATCAAGCTCCTAGTCGCCGAAGAAGGTGCTAATGGTATCTGGAAGGGTTTCGGCCCCACCCTCGTTGGATATGCCGCCCAGGGCATGTTCAAGTATGGTCTCTATGAAGTCTTCAAGGACTTCTACTCCAACCTCGCTGGCGAAGAGGCTTCCAGCAAGTACAAGCCCGCCATCTGGCTTGCTGGTTCTGCTTCCGCTGAAGTCTTTGCCGATATCGCTCTCTGCCCTCTCGAGATGACCAAAGTCAAAATCCAAACCTCACCCACCGGTACCTTCCCCACTGCCTTTGGCTCCGCCCTCAAAGAGATGTCCAGGACCAAGATTGAGACTCGCTACCCCTTCGGTTCCCTTGTTCCCCTCTGGTCTCGTCAGGTTTGTCCTTCCACCGATTTCTCTAAATCAGTTTTATTTATCCCTAGCACAGATTCCCTACACCATGGCCAAGTTCTTCTTCTTCGAGAAGATTGTCCAGGTCTTCTATACCCACGTTTTCACTGCACCTAAGGAGACCTACAGCAAAGGTACCCAGCTCGGTGTCACCTTCGCTTCCGGTTACCTCGCTGGTGTCGTCTGTGCCATCGTTTCTCACCCCGCCGATTCCCTCGTCTCTCTTCTCGGAAAGGCAGAGAACAAGGGCAAGTCTGTTGGCACTATCGCCTCGGAGACTGGCATTATGACTTTGGCCACCAAGGGTCTCGGTACTCGTGTTATCATGATTGGTGCGTCTTTTTTTATCCAATAATAAGCTTCATAATATTAATATTGCCCTCCCTCAGGTACCCTCACTGGCTTCCAATGGTGGATCTACGATTCCTTCAAGAGCGCTTTCGGTCTTGGCACCACTGGTGGCAAGTAAGCGTACATGATGTGTTACAGAACTCAACTCCCTGCGCTAGGGACAAGTTCATTCGAAAATGTACATATCCGAAGCGTAGTAGACATGGGCTGACTCTATCTTTTCCATCACCCTTACCACTCCTTGCCTTGATTCCCAGATACTGTTTTACCTATTTGATAGAATGGAATTTTATCCTACTGGCAATGATAGGACTAATCTCAACTATACCTTGTATATGGGAAGTCGCAGTGCAGATTGGAAGGTGTTCTTGAAGGTTTGTATGTTGGGTAATCTTCACAAACCATGGCTCGACAAGTTCAAGATGTCTTCATCGAATACGCTGTCTTCAGGGGCTTGGATGGACCAGCTTACAGGCATTCTCTCCAAGATGACCCTTGGTCGATATGAGGCGCCGCGAGAAGTGATCAATAGAAGGCGCAGTATCGTAGTCGACGGAGGTGTGCAATCCGAAACACGAATCCTCAAGGATCTTTGTGTAGTACCTCAGAAATTTCATTCAGTGCGAGCAGCCAAGTTTGGGTAGAGTGTAATTAGTGAATCCCTGAGCCACTGGTAACATAGGATACCAGAAACGTCTGGACCTAAGGTATGGACTGAGTAAAACGGTGAACGAGTCTAAAATTTTCACGTAGAGAAGGCTACCTGAAGCAGGCAAGTGCGGGGTGCAGGTTGTAGGGTCAAGAAAGCACGTTTTCCAGGTTTCATGAATTTCATAGGAGTGCGGGGGGGCGGTTCAATCGCTTACCGCCCAGATAGGCTGTATATAACACGCAGAAGGCAATTATTAGTCAATAGTCCAGGCTTTGGAAGCGTTCAGTAGAAGGTGATCGGTGAAGATTAGCAGGGTTTTTGAGTTTCGGGGAGTTAGAGCGCAACCCTAGAGCTTAAGGAATTCGGCGATTAAACGTTTGTGTAAAAGTACATTTGCGAGGCACAAGGGTAACTCAGTAGCGGTTGAAGAGCGAAGCCGTCATAACTGCGATCGCTGAGGAAGGTGGTGGGTCTATCTAGCCCTGATTTTCGTGGTTGGTGTCGACTTTAGCACTTACTACCTAGGTTCACCGGATGCGTGTTGCTCGAAAGAGTTCATATTAGAGGATTTGCCTCGATCAGGGGAAGCGCTCGTACGCAAAATTGGCATAGTCAATGGCAGATGCGCTTGTGTTGCGCTTCCGCAACCCACTAGAGTCCACCACAAAGCTCACCAGATGGAGGGAGAAAACGCTGGGTAACAGCGATGTATGACCTGGCCAAGCTACGAGGTCGCTATAGGCAAACATTGACAGGTGACCCAATCCGGCTCTAGCTTCACACAAATTCCTTCGAGTCCAGAAAAGATGGGAGAGAGGGTGACTGCGATTGGTTCGGCCAAAGCGAGGTCATCTCCACAGGATGGTGAGCATGATTCGGATTTGATTGAGGTCTATTGAGGTACCAGCACGGCTATGGACTTGGTCCCAATTCACCGACCGGTAACCAAAAAAAGGCACAGGCTTTGAGCGACCTTGAAAACTCCCGAATTACCTCGGTCTCCTGTATCTGTTCAGAGCCAACATCAGTGCGATGGTGACGCTTGTGTACAGGGAGCGCGTGAGAGGCTAATAAATTAGAAAGCATCAAGATCTGTAGTCAGGGACCTGGAAAAGTCGACAATAAGACTGAGCAGATGAACGAGAGTCAGAACTGGTCAGAACTGTGAGACTCTGTCACGGCACTGACAGGGAAATGGCTCTCCGCTCTCGTCGCAATAGAACGTGAGTTTGCTCGGAAACGTGCGGTCATTCCTGTTGCCCCTGGTGAGGACCGAACTGCCAAGTATGTCCTATGTCAGCTCGCGTATTCTTTGACCAAAGGCATCGATGATAACGGAAGAAAGCCATTCAGACGGTCGTGCATGATCTGCTCGAGGATTTCGATCCTTGAATCACGGCTTGCCTACACTTTGAGTCCTTGAATTGGGCCAAGGCGGAGAACGAGAGTTACTCACGCGAACCTCTTAAACACGGTCGTGTTGTCTCGCAAAAAGATCTAATACACTTTCTTTCGGACCGAGAAGGTCGGTGAAGGTTCAGGTTTGTTCGCGATGGTTCAGGGAGAGCTCAGGCCGTGCGCATAACCTGCCCATTGGAGTAGACGGTACGGATCAAGTCCCGAATTATGTGGGAAGAGCACTGATGAGGAAATAGTCAATTATCAGGCACGGGCATATATGCATTAGGAATTTCACTTTAATCGAAGGTAAACCCGACATGTTTTGAACTGAGAGGAGGGCAATAGAGACAAAGTTCTATAAGTAC
Organism: Clitopilus hobsonii; assembly: GCA_015708445.2. Lineage (NCBI taxonomy): Eukaryota > Fungi > Basidiomycota > Agaricomycetes > Agaricales > Entolomataceae > Clitopilus > Clitopilus hobsonii. The sequence continues at coordinate 1,953,653 of CP068000.1, read as the reverse complement.
ATGGTGCAAATACGAGTTATTGCTGGTACACGTCGTGCACAACTCGTAGCGTTCGAGAAAATCTCTCTCGCACTACTTTACACGTCCATGAGACGATGAAAGCCTCAGGCTGACCCGCATGCCTCTGGAAGATCCTAGTTCGATGCAGCATGTAGCCTCAGAGGCAGCGATACCATCACCAGAAGCGTCGACTGCGAGTGGGGGTCAGCTGGCCATGTGAATGTAGTACCCACCCGAGCCGTCTTCGAGAAAGTGAGCAAAGGCTGAGAGGCGCCGCAATCGCCTGGCTAGCACTCCATAACAAGGCTTGTAGTCGAGGCCATCCAAGAACTCGATTGCTTTGAACTAGAGTGCTGGCAAAGAGGACCGATCGCGGAGATATTCAAGCCGATTCTCAGGTCGCTCCGATTCATTGAATGTGTGTCTCTCTCCTCAAGGTGTTTCAGCAGGATGGCTTCGGGTGGCTTTCCGGACGGTTCTACTTGCAAAGCACCTCTGGCGGCCATGGAGTCTGGTTAGGCGACGAATCTAAATGGTGAAAAGGTCTGGAGCATCCAGGGTTAGGCATAGCAACTTGACATCATTCATCAGCCTGTGGCAACTCAATTCTCGGCTACGCTGAATTCTAGCTCACCGGTTTCATTCAATTTAGGCGAAAACATACCGATGTGACAACTTCAATGCTTCCATGTAATCAACCTACACCAGGTGGCCGGCTGCGCCAGATGGGACAGCCATTTAGGGCGCGTCAGGGCTTACATTGTGAGGAGACGAAAAAGGAAAACACACGGTTGGTAGCCTCGTGGCTCGTAGACAGTGCTGCACCATCTTTGGAGTTGCTCCGAGCTCCAGCAATTTTTGGACTCCATGGCTATTCCTCTTCCATTCCTCGTCTATCTTCTCCCCTTTGTGTCTAGCCACGACCAACCCGAATTGAACTAAAAGCTGAGCCTCAAAGATTTAGGGAGTGATCGGTCGGTGCCACTTGGACGACGCCTTTGGATAGCTCCAACCTGATACCCTGCTCTGATGAGCCGCAGTAAATCGAGAGGAACAAGACCGAAATGTATACCCAACCTGCGACCAATACACAGTTGGAAAGCGAGGATAACACGAAAAAACGCGTCATTTGTCGCGTCATTATATGTTCCGAATAGAGTTCAACTTTCCGAGCAGCCAAGAGGTGCATCAATCAGATCGTCCACGCAGGATCGCCTGTGTTCGTGAGAAGTCTCCCATACCAGTGAGCTGACTTCTCCGAACAAAGAGGAACTGCAATGTGCCAGCAGTTATCCTATTTATCAGCGGGGAACTAAGGAAGCGAGTTGGCACTCCAACATCGTGAACGAGTAGGCGCAAGGTAGGCACGATGAATCCAAAGAGGGTGTGGCGATGGTGCTGTGTATCATCGATGACACAGGGGCATTGAGGCATGAATTTCTCGTGAACCGAACTAAAGGCAACTATCGTAAACTTCAGAAGCGGGAGGTTCGCTGGGAGACTGTCGCTGAGGCAGTATGCAGCAATTCAGACATTGCCTTCTGTCACTTGCAGCGAAGTCAGTAGAGAAAGGCCGGTAACTTGGATATCAGGACTGAAGGTTGTCGTAATGGTCTGATACAAATGCTAAAGCCGATGGAACTTCGAGTTCACCGGACATTGGACCCTCGACAAAATGATCACGATAACATAAGGATTTACCGATCCATTCAGGCTTTCAAGTCGTTGAATGCCGGAGGAGGATTTCTGCTTTGTGTGGAACCGAATACAAGCCGAAGGGGTATCGTTGCGTCCGAAAACGGCTATAGTGGCGGGAGACCAAGAAGGAAACTTATTAGCACAATGTACAGGTTTAGATAAGGACCTTACTCTTGAGGATGGAAGATCTTCCTGTGCGAGCGTTGGCAGAACTTCTAATGCAGATTCGAGTCAAAATCTAAGGCGATTAGACTGTTCCATGTCCATGCCAAGTGATGCTCGAAGATCTGAGCAGAGGCAGACACGAAGCAGCGAGATCAGAAGGGGAAGCGGTAGAAGATTAGAAGTGCAATGAGGCAGCATCCCGACGACAGGACCAGATCCAACTTGGCTAATCTTGCGAACACCCTTCAAATGCAAAGACGGGGGCTCAAAGATGCCGTGTCTTAGATCTTATTACTTGGTGTTGCTTGGTGATGAGCATGAGGATACACCTGCCATTGGTTGAAGTGATCCAACATTGATCCTCAGCATCCTGGCGTCGAAGAGGTGTCATATAATCACCATTTATCACTAGGAATCTGCTGCTATTCGAAGTCACTTACAATGTATCGCTGGCGGCGTATGCGTGCAATTCGGATGAACGTGCCCTTGGAGAAGGTTGATCATGCTGCATTAGAAGGAGACGGGTTTGGTGCATGGACTTTTGGATGCATCGTGTACATGCTACATGACAACTGTTCATAATCAGAATGATAGAAAGCAAGTCGAATATTCTCCATACTCAATGTGACAAGCCGCGAGGTCGTGTATCAGAAATTTGTCGACGGCATGAAAAGATTGTCTGGAACGTTGGTAGTAGGCACTGAGTACGGGCCGAGTCACTGCCAATATGGGGGAGCGCCCGTGCCCATAAGTATAACAATGCGTGTGGACACGCGCACACAGTCAAGCCACGAGTTCTACCTGCAGCTTCTTCACTGTGTGGCTCCTAACAATAGCCGATATCAGATGTAATAGGAATTTCTAGGCATACCTCGTAGAAAGATAGGAGTGACAAGAAGAGAACGAGTCTTCTTGAGTCAGATAAAGTACAATCTCTCAGAAGCGTGAGACGATGACTCGACTGTGCGGATCCCAGGCATTGAGCCACGAATTCTCGATAAATTCTCTCGATAAATTAGACATCGAAGGTGATTGCATGGAGTACTCGAGATCAGGCTTCGAACCATGCGTGACTGCAGTCGTGCTTAGCGACATGGTTGACAGGTAGAGAACAATGGAAGTGAGATACACATACCAACCAGATTTGCAGGGTAGAATTGGACGAAACGCGATACTATCGGGACGGTGAATAATCCATCTACACCTAGCGCTGGTTGCCTGCAGGAGGCAACGAAGTGCCGCCCAAAGGTGAATGACATGACATGAGTGCTCCCGATTTGTAATTTTTGCCAAACATGGATACCGGTGAAAGTGTGGGAAAGCCGACACGTTAGCTTGCTTTGGCGATCGGTTCAGGAAAGGGTCGGGGCGGAGCTATTATGCATCTTTAACCGAGCATGAATTTAATTTTCCATTGTCCTTCAACCGTTCAGGAGTGGACAGAACTGAGAAATGAAACCAGCTGTGAGAATAATATTTCGAACATAAGCTCTGCAAAATATGCGATCGAGGACCGCCTAGGAGGCACTCTGCGGTGTTAAATTTTTTGACTTGTCTAGACTCAGTCAGCTTTCAAGAACGTGCCCTGCAATCGGACGCTGGGGTTGACTGCGATACATGACGACAGGAATTAATGACAGGATGGGGAAGGGGAACATCGAACACGAGGAGGTGATTGAGTGGACGGAAGTTGCCTGACTGCGAAAAACTCGCAGTTGGTTGGGATCAGACCACAACTTGAAGTTATTGTTTTCTTGTCGCTCTATCACTCATGTATCTATGTGCCTACGAAACCTGATGCATTCGAGAGCCAGCGCTGGACCCACCAGAGACTACGAATGTCCTTCTTCCAATAGCTGGACAGGGAAATTGAATTGACGACAAGCTGAGATATTCGATCGTAAGGGAAGCGGGTTAATGTGGTTCCTGCTGTCAAATGGAGGAAGCGAAGGCTCAGCCAGTCAGGTCATCCCTGCCCTGGGCGCCACCAAAGTAGCCGGGGTTATGTAACCCAAACTATTGGAAACACCCACAACCAAGATCGGATCGTTTCACCCGTAATACCGTACATATAACCTCCTCCATTCCTCGCTCAAAAAATGAACTATCCCGCCCTCTCCCTTTGAAGATGTTCTACGCAGGCTCTCCCTATTCACCGTTCTTCACATCCGGTCTCCTTTCAGAGTCTCAATGCTCTGCTGCATCCTCGTCTCGTTCATCTTCGCCTGAACCGTCCCCACTCATCACAGGGGTCAGGAGAGGGAGCTTGCCTTCGGACTCCCCAGTAAGGTCTCCTTTGGGCTCTGACGAGCCTTCGACTTTCTACTTTACCTTGCAACCCAAGCGCGACTCTTCAGAGTTCCGCTCATTTCTTTCTTTGGACCTCGCAGAGTCCAACTCACTCCGCTCTGCCAGCCTGAAACGCCGACCATCGTTAGCGTCAAAGGGCACTAAGAGGTCAACTGAGCCCAGCGGCTTCCCGTATGTTTTTCTATAATCTTTTGATTGCTACTTTTCTGACACCATCATACAGAACAATTCCTGAGGTGCCCACACAACTCCACCGCCCCACACCGCCACCTGCTACTACCACCACCACACGGCCTCGTCATTCACGTTCTCGTGACTCTCTCCGTACCGTTCCCTCTCCAAAACCAGCTCCTTCTGTATCCCTTCCCGACCTTCCTACTTCTCAACCACCATCCCCTGTTCTCACCCTTCCCTCTCCCTCTGTCAAGAAGCTGTCCACCCCGGCTCCTCGTCTCCCATCTCTTGCAATAACCCCAGGTCTTGGACTTGGCCTCGAACTCTCATCGCCCAAGTCACCCGTCATTACTTCGCCCCGAAGAACAACAGCTTCTAATAATCGTGTCTCCTTCGCCTCTTCTGTCTCAACTCGTGCCCGTCGCTACAATCGTTCTCATGCGCTCGCCCGTCTAGAAGGCCGTACAGCCTCGACTCGCAGGAAGCGCAGTACCCTCTCAGGCCACACCGCCGAGAGGAATTTCATGAACATGAGTGACGATGAAGACGATGTTTCCCCTCTATCGCCCCACGGTGGCTCCAGGCTATCCTCCATAGTCTCCCTCCCTCCCGCACGGTCTGACTCGTTCGTCGTCGAACTTGACGTCGCCCGCGGTTTAGAGATTGAAGGTGAAGATTACACTCAGGTGTCTAAGCCGAGGAAGCTTTCCGCTAGGAGAATAGAGGATCTAGGATGGGAAGCTGATGAGGAGTCGGAGTCTGATGACGAGGACGACGTCGACCCCAGGATCACTTTGAGCAAGATTCTCGAGCCCGAGGATTTCACATTCCCCACCATTGCGATGTCGCTTCTTACCCCACCTGCATCCCAGGCGGAGGCCCATAGCGCCCCTGCTGCTATGGAATCCTTCCCTGACGTCCCTTCGCCTTCTTTCCTCAACATCAGGAAGGGTAATAAGGAGTGGTTCCCACTGAAAAGTTTCATGGACCTACAAGGGGAAGAAGAACTGGGCCGATGGAGTTGGCGAAGCTTTATCGAAGTTGCCAAGGTGTCGTAAGATGGTCTTAATATGCAATGGCCTTCTTCATCTATCCCTGCCTTTCGCTGGCACACCCTCGAACACCGCCCTGCGCTGGGACTTCCCCTTGTCCCATTTCTTGTCAGCATGCCTATATGCTCTACTTGGCCTTTTGGTCGCTATACCTTACGCGCAGCTCAGCCTTCTTGACAGACCTCACCACTTGAGGACCTCGGCAACTCTCATCGCCTATTTTATCACACCAATTAATTCTTCGCATTCATATCATCAAAATTGTACCTCTATTGTTACCATCACTCTCACTCATTTGTTTCTTCTGTTGTACTAGCATTGCTTCCGTTCAACTTCATTCCTGCTTCTTTTACGACAATACCACTCGTTCGATACGATACTTGCTTCGATAAATTATTACTTATGCCTATAATCTGGTTTCTCGAGAAGCCTTTCACACTCGTTACTGCACATAGCTAAAACACCCACACTCATTGTACTATTCATTCTGTAATTTGTTGATATTGACGTAAAACATCAACCAGCCAATATTGTGCCTATCCTATTCGTTGTGCCTCAACCGAGTTTGCAGTCCAAACACTGAAGTGAATTGCATTCCTGGATAGCTGCAACCTTGAGTGCCTTCTCTGGTACCATCAATGATAAATGTTCGACGGCCTTTATGGCTCGTGAGTAAAAGGCCCCTCCAGAGTTCCAGCTGTGAAGATCCAGGCCAGGACCTTTCGACCAATGGAAGCTCCATCCGCACCTATATTTGTCGATTTTACGATGGCGAGATATCGGACCTGGTATGTTTTTCCGTGAAAATGAGCAGTCGGGCACTCGGCCCTTCAGCCTATCTATCCACGGAATGTTCATGGTATAAGCTCGGCAGCGTCACTGGGATGGTCATCAACATTATTGCGAATCCCTGGGATGTCGGTGTCTCATTACCCGAGGCTGCATTGACTTGTCAATGATTGCGATTATGAAGAGTAGCTGCAGCGTGAATGATGGAATGCACCCATCTGAATCTGACAGAACGCGACCGGTTCTGCTGCCGCATCTTCACGCGGTCCCCTCACAACATTAAATCTCGGGACATCGTGTTGAATAAGGTAAGCTGCGTGAAAAATGGATCGAGCATTAACGATGTATTGACACCGCACTACATGAATCTGTGATAGAATCTTAGTACCGTACTCCCGTGCCGCTCCTGTGCATGCTCGGCGCCGTCATCAAGTTTGGCCGCTCGATGTCACCTGTGAAAGCTGGTATCGACGTTCACCCTAGTCATGAAACACGCAGCCAGTACCCGTGAGCTATGTTAGTCTTCTCCAAGGTAAAGTTCCGCGTCTCAGCGCGATGATCTCGCAGCGCTCGAACTCAGAGTTGACTGTGCTCAGACTGCTCAGAGTGTACCCGACCCGCTAATGATTGCCTTTGCCAAAAACCTGTGGAAGCCCGTGGGAGATGCAGTTTTGCTTCAGTGGGATAACGCTAGTCTATCTTGGGAAACTTGGTACAGTAACCTCGTTTCTCAGCGAGGAGGGTTAATATGACCGGTGATTGAGGGTCCTGTGGCTTTCATATCCGGGCAACCTAACCAAGTAAGTCACCAGGTCAGAAGTGTGAAGGATACCGCTGAAGTCCGTCGAAGCACGATGAAGGCACTCGAAGGCCGAGCCAGCGCTCAAAGCCCTATCAAATAGAAAGTTCCACATGAAGATGAAATGCATTGGACGACAAGAGGGTTCGTCGTGCCAACCACGTGGGTGAGAAATCGGACAGCTCGGTGACGACCTACTGGGTGAAAAACTGAGATCCTGTAAGCCTACATGCTCGTAGGTACTTGAATACATCGTTGAGAAAGTTAAGTTCGTCGGAGTTGGCTTGAAGGATAGCTTGGTGTGCGAGGAGGCTCTAGAATCGTTGTCTATGCGAGCTTGGCTCGGTCACGAACGATAGGTCCCGAGAGAACCAGAGGTGAGTTGCCTGCCACTGGCAGCAACATCAACATCAGAATGTGCACATCTGCGTGTGGAGCTGGCAAATTTCAATGAACGCTTTCTATGATATTGAGCTCCGTACCTTGACCCAGATGAATGGCTACCCATGAATTTTCTGCTAGTAGTCAACTTGCGGAGATGGCTGAGGCAAGAACAGCGGGTGGACGGCGCACAATTCCTTTCGTTTTCAGCAAAAGCCGCCCCAACTTTTGGTTCCTGTTCAACCACTGATCCAATGGCCCCTTTTAAGTGGTCAAGGGTGATCGATCACAGCCCAAAGCAGCCAGATAGTAGCAATGCTTACGCCACAACTATCAGCTGGAAACCATGGCCGTGAAAGGGAATTGTTTGAGGGATGATGGAAGCCTGCTGAGGCTCTTCCCAAGAGCCCGGAATCTCCAGCCTCAACTTGAATCTATTCGGCAGGGTTGCCACGAAAAGAGGAATTCGCTGGTCAATGTAGTTCTCGCCCAAGAAGGACCAAACTACCACATTGGGATCAAGAAAGACTCCGTCTTCTTTCTCCACGAATAGAGTGATCCCTGAAGAGCCTGAAAACAGTACATACCGCGGTCATGATAGAATAGACATAGGCTTTCGGAACTATTGGCCAGGAGGTGGCGGTAGGGTCATCATCAACCTGGAAGCTTGCAAAATTTACACAGGGCCTGGGACATCAAGCTTGCATCAAGCACGCGCGCGATGCATCAATACAATGAACTCTGATAAAGTTGACATCCACGACGGAACTCAGGGAGGCTGCATGGTACAGACAGTCTCCAAGAAGTACTCACAGAGGCGTCAATATTCCCTTTCCAGTATGCGAATACCTCTTCGACTGTTTTCAGCGATTAGGAAGATGAGCAGGAAATGATCATGCAAGAAATCGAGTGCTCCAACGAAGGCGTTCATCGTGACATGCTGTCATGCTGGTGCGTCCGATTCGACACACTTTCGGTGCTACGAGGTGTAATCTTGTTGAACACGGGGCACATCCGAGTCGAATAGTTGATCATTGGCAGCCGCATTCGACACACTGAGATCAGAGAATGCATGTAGATTTCATCTAGAATATATACACTAAGTATACACGGAATAGAGGGAGCAATGAGGAGATCATTATGCTCAGGTTTCATCGTTTACGCAAACTGTCGAACAGTCCAGATACCACAGAAGTCACGGTTCCTTGTTTCTGAGCTCCGGTAGGAGCGTTCTGTGGAGGCGTTTGAGAAATGTGAGGCTGTTGGGTATTTTGCCAAGGTATATTGAACCCTTGAGATGGATGGTAAGAACTTGGCCTGGCGTTGCTGTTCATCGCTCCATGGGGAGAATAGGGCCCACTTTCGTACGGACTGAGCGGGTGAGGACTGTGAGGTTGGCTGTTTGAATAGGGCGTCGGAAAGGATGGCGTGGCTTGCTTTTGTGACGGGCGAGTGGTGGAGTTAACTGGTGGCGGCAGGACACGAGCAGTTGTGTCAGAAGAAGACCTAGAGTGTGTAGGAAGATCATGGGTAGCCAGATGCCGAGAAGTTGGCTTATGAAACTTGCTAGAGCTCGGCAGGAGGGATGGCGAAGGAGGAGACTTTTTGGCTGTAGATCAATGCAATAGATGATGAATCGGATGCAAACCAGGCGTTCGAATGTAAGTGAAGTGAATAATATTAGGAGAGTCATCTCCACCAACCCTTTTTGTCTTTGGATGAATCGCCGGCCTTATTCCCTGCTACCTTCTCCTGCGCCTTAGGTTGAAGTTCAGGCATGTCGATCTTGCTCAAATGAACCGTTAAACTATTTGGCGGTTGGTATTTGTCCTTCCCCTTTGGCGCGTCTAGGTTGATTCGCTTTGGGCCTTTCTGTTGCTCAACAGTGTCATAGAGGACATATTGATGTAACTTGTCGTCATCACCTGCATGTTACCATGAGAGAAGCTCAAGGCAATCAGGAGATGGTTACACACCTGCTTTGTGCTTTATTCTTTTCGTTTGTTTGACGACCTGGAGCACCTTGGGAACCTGATCCGCTGAAGCGGATTTGATTGTGATAAAGAGTAGAGCTTCATCCTGGGATGCTTTCAGGTAAACGGAAGGGCTTGTGACCTCTGCTTTTGAGTCCAGACGTACCTCCAATAAGCGTGCGCAATATGTTGCATAATCATCGGGATGGCCTTCAACGTCTATAGTAACTTCATTGTACTCGCCGGAAACGGCCTGAAGTTCGGCGATTCGGTCGACACCTGTTTTAGGCTCAGGTTTCGGTGGGAGAATCGGAGGGTTCAACACAAGAGCCGATGGCGCCTGAGTGGAGGTTGTTCTACTTGGATTGGGGCTGGGATTGGAGGAACCTTCTGGGGTGTGATAACTCTCGTTGAGGTCTTGGAATGTCAATAGTGCCGTCAAGAGGACTATCTCTAAACCCTTCCGATCATTGAAGTCAAATCTACCAATAGCTTCAGCATAGCATGCAGGTCAAAGGGGGAACCATACCTATTTATATTGTAATCCAGGATTTGAACAGAGGTCGTCTTCAATCGACCAGCAGGCTCTTTCGTGACTGCCACTAGAACTGGGGGATCAGGTTTGCGGATCAAATAGCACTCTTCCCGCTTCCACTCGAATTCGTGGCTGTCAACAGGATTTAGAGGTGATGTTGTGATCCTCGAATTCTTATACCTACTCCTCCCATTTGAAGTTCCACCTGAATGAAAGTGTACCTGTCGATTTGAGTTCAACGGCGCTACTAGGATTGTAGAGCTCCAGAGTCTTGACTTTGGTCGCCGCTGCGAGGGAGGATGCAGTAACTAAAAGAGACTCCGAATGCCAGTCTAAGAGGATGTTTCGTCATTGGGATACAAGAGAAAGCCGATTCACAGGCGCACCATATACCTCGACTTTATATTCCTGTCCTGGCAGACGTTGCTTGCGATAGTGGATGTTACCCTCTGGATCAACCAGGTCAATGACATTTGGGTTATCCTTGTTCTGATTGAAGTGGAGAGTGAACAGATTCTGGTCAAGGCTCATAGTGAGTGGGTAAAGGGAAGGCCGTTCGCGATGTCAAGCTGGACGGTCTGCCCACATACACATATACAGTGATTGAGCTGCGGTCAAGCGCCATCAATGTCAGTGTGCATAGCCTTCGCGGCCACTGGCAACTCTGCCTCTGAGATCAGGGCTTGGCCAAGATTTGGTAGCGACTCAGCATCGCAATGTTCGGTCATTCGCGCCCGCTCACTAACGCCAACGAGCAAGCTTCAGATAGAATATTGACAGCGATAATGGGTCACCAGTCACCCAGTAAGTACTCATTCTGTAGCTAGTTCCACGTGAGGGTCAAGACACCAAATGGAGGTCCGAGTCGTGAACTTCGAAGAGTCGCGTAAGTGACTCTCAACAACAAACGACGACCTACTCAGAAATCTCTCCAAGTTTTCTTTATGCCGTCAAGGGCAGCCAGGTAAGCTGGCAGTGAACCTTCTTCTGGCTTCTTTCATCACGATTACCAGCAAGAATACTTTTCCAATGGTCGGATTTCCTGCGCCATGATCACCCTTTCGCCGTCCCTAATCAGTTCCGAAACAAGACTTGGAACAGTTATTTGGGTGGTCATGAAGTTGACCACTGGAATCTTGACAAGGCCAAGGATGCAATCATTCTCTGACTCACGACATCCTCTCACTGGCATGTGGATGTAGTGACTGCCATAGAAGAAAGTATAACGAAACACTCGGAATTGATAGAGGTATCATGAAAATTTATGAGGCATTGACAGCAATGGAAATCGCCGAAGCTTGAGACGATGTGGCGACTCCAAACCTTTCAGGGTGGCCGCCAGTAGGCTAGCCGCTCTGATCCCTACAAAGACTTTCTCCGCGAAGGGGTTTTCGAGCCAAAACGTTCCAGAGGTGACTCAAAATGTTTGCTCTTAGTGTAAAGATGGGACCTACTTTTAATAGTCAACAGATCGCTGCGCTGTGTACAGTTCTTCCCCCTCGCGTTTACAATCAAAGAATTGTGGCGCAAAAAACGTGGCAAAGAATCACGTCACGCGGAAGAGTGACATTTGAGTTTTGACGTTTCAAATGTTTGAGGAAGCGAACTTTATCAAAACCTTGTTCCAACCATCCTCACCGAAGGTATCCGAGAGCTAGCTCTTCAGCGTCGATTGATACATGGAGACCACGCTACAACTCAATTACATAGACATCGAGACTATTCGCTCTGCAAGCCAGTACGTCGCAATCATCCCCGTTTCTCGGCCCTCATAAACCAGTCCGTTACGGCTGATTGGTCGTAAGGGGTGAGAATGCTGGGAGTCATCGAAGGCAGCAATAGCGAAGCTAAACCTTCCGTAACGGACTAAAAAATAATGAGGGTCTATTTGCTTTGACGATATATACTGGATCCCTCAAACCACTGAGCAGGGACGTCATCCTGCATCCTTCCTGCATCCTCTAAATCTCATATGATATCCTTCCCTCAAGAAGTCCTCCTTCAAATCTTCCGGGAGGCATGTATCGATGATGGCTCAACTGGACGGTCATTGTCACTGGTATCTCGTTATATCTACCAAGTTTCCCTCGAAGTCAGGTTCCACTCCGTCGCCATCGTAGGGGCCACGCAAATACAAGCCTTTGCGATTGCCTTAGAGGAATATCCAGCGGCGCTGCGAAAAGTTTCCCATATGTTTGTCGACTATCCACGCCAAGGATATCCTTCACCCGGCGAATCTTGCGGACGTTCAACTGGTATTCAGACACCACACTTTTACTCGCCTGTGGCCACCTTTTGGGGGTGTGATGTGAGTACACTGACGATGGAACGTGTAGACCTTCATCTAATATCACTCCAGTACGATTCTTCCGCCGCCCTTACAAGGATTCTACAGTTATCGTCCTCTACCCTTAAATCCCTCCATCTTGTATCAGAAATACCACGGGCGACTGTTCTGCCCCCTATCTCTCTTCCGGCGGTGACTTCAATAAGAGTACGAGGGCCCATACAAGTAGAACAGATTTGGCGAGGTGATCTTCCAAAATTCCCATCGCTACGACAACTCTCGATTTGTTCATTCTACGACTATCCCGGTAATATGATGGGAGACATAGCGCTACAGGCACCGTCACTGGCCCACCTAGTCTTTTCTCCTGAAATCCATTCATACATACTTACTACCGACCTCACCCGCTTATTCGCCAATGAAGCAAACCGACATCTTGATCAAACGACGCTCCCATTGGATTGTCAAGTCGAAGTTTGTGTCGGAGCTGAAGCGATTTCAGAGGATGTGTGGGGAACGGCTATACAGAACGAAACTCAAAAGGTCCTATCATGCCTTGCAAAAACCAATACACGGTTAACGATTACGAACCTTGCCCAACAAGATGAATATAAAGATGAAAAGACAAGATGGCTTCTGTAGATAGATGGGTTTAAATCGCGAGCACGATTCTTGTTGCGGTATGACCACAAACGAAGTCACCAACACTAAAAGTAGTTAGACAGTAATATTATTTAGTACATGTAATTTATATCTTCCCATTTCCTTCAGAGTGTGTTCGAGACAAGCTTTTGAGTCCATCCTCTAGCAAGCCGTAGACACCTCTAGCAAGTGTCTTTCCAACATTGTTCGCTGTCACCGCGATTTCGACGCCTTTTGCAACTGCAGACCAAGCAGAAGTGCTTCCACTTCTAGATTGGCTTTGAGCACCTGCTGTCATCATAAGGGCTGCTTTGATAGAATCGAACTCGTTGAGGACCTCAACACCGACCGACCGAGCCCAAACGGCTGGTCCAAAGGTCGTGGTGTATAGTTTATGCATTTTGTCAATAGCACCCATCAGCGAATGGTTGGCAAGATAACGTTCTTGTGCATACGGCAGAAGCGCAGTGTATGAGCCTAGAAGTTAAAGATGCGGCCGTCAGTCACATTCTCCTGAGACACTCCCCACAACTGACCTATATCGCCGCCTTGAAGTAGAGTATTAATGATACACCTGGACAAGCATTCAACATCGGAAAGGCCCATGTTCAGGCCCTGTCCAGCTAGAGGATGGATTGTATGCGCAGCGTCACCAACAAGCGCTGTTCGGGCACCGGCACCTTCTCCTATGTAAGCATCCGCGTGGTTAAATTTGAGCGGGAAAGAAGCAATAGTGCCGGGTTGAATGGAAGTGACGAGCGGAGGGACAAGCTCAGCTTCAGCTGAAGCGATACTTGGCTCTGTCCTTGCTTGAACGACCGCGGAGGCGTAGGCGGAGTGCGAGTCGATCCCGTGAGATTGCTCGCGGAACGTAACCTCTTTCTGGAATTCAGCAGGAGTCAACGGGGACCCGTTCGCTTGAGCTTCTAGGATACGGTCGTAGAGATACCGTATTGAAACGTCGGGCAAGCGATAGGCAGCATTGATCATGCTGACGAGAATTTGAGGATCAGAGGCGAGAAGCGCCGAGGCAATATGAGGCCGTGTCGACCAGACCAACGAAGAAACTGTGGCAGAAAGAGGGAGGAAGGCGATTGGCCCGGTGGGTAGGAAACGCTGGTACGCAGTCGTGTTCGGGTTCTGATAAGCTCCTCTTGGAGGGTGAACCAAAGTTGCTACGATAGCTTGAGTGTCGTACGACCATCCGAAAGAAGAGATGCCAGCATACGAGCGAACTGGCGAGTTGAATCCATCGGCTCCCACCTGAAAGGTTTCAAATCATTCTGCAGAATGACCGGTTGGGAAGAACTCACCAGTAATCGCGCCCTCAGTGTTTGACCATTGTCCAAATGGACAAGTGGCCAGCCTCCGCTGTCGTCGGAGTCGCGAGAAATGGTCTGCACCTTGGTTCTATCAATCAGCTCCACAGGTAATTGACTGAGGCTGGCCAGAAGAGACCGCTGTAGATTCAGGTTTTCTGTGATTCGCGCCATCCCCTCCTTTGGCGCTTCAAGGCCAATCTCTTCTGCAGAGAAGTTTATACGAGCGTCGGAAATGCCATCCCAAACCTGTGACAGTTGTCAGCGATTAGACAGAACTGCCAGCTCTTAGTTCCTACTTGCATCTCTTCCACAGGGCAGGTTCTTTCTGTGTTGACATGACCCCATCCACCAAATTCTGTCTCCGCGTCAGATTACAACAGAAATAATCGGAATAAGCCAAGCATACCTTTGAGGAACGTTTGAGAAGCATTCGTCAGTGAGCTCACTCGATTCGAGAATGTGCCAGGAGCCGGTGACCAGTTCCTGACTTTAGTGAGATCCCCTGCCTCAATGATTGCAATCTTTTGCCTTCCTCTCAGAATGGGTGAGCAACCTGCAATAAGGTTAATGCACTGGACTCTCTGCACTCGTGACGGACTTCCCTAACGCATTTGCCAATGCCAGGCCAGCAGGGCCGCCTCCAACAATAACGACGTCGCAATCCTCAGGTTCCGAGCTCACAGTCGAATATAGCCTCGATATCCGGACTCTTGTCAGTCTCTTGCCGCCACCAACGAGCTGAGAGTATGCACTCCTCGTTGCTGGTGTCAACGCCATCGGACGTCGAGAAGAGACGTGCTCGTGGGAACGACACCGAAACCACTTGCCAGAATGATTGCAACCATGATCAAGACCAGTCAAGACCATTGTCCCGCACAATAAGTAATTTCTCTCAGGCGGTAACGTCATTCTCTTCCTGCAACTTCCGCTATGGCTGCTGCAACGGTGTCAGCAGCTCAAGCAATAGGGGAGTACCTACAGTCGCCGGACGACTTGGCCAAAATCCCCGCATACAAGAAGAAGTTGGAGAAAGAGAAGGCTTCAATAGACGCGCGACTCAAAGTCGGCGTCAAGGAGCAACTGAATGCGACCAGAGATGGCCTCAGGAAGCTTCTGAACACTCGTGATAATGTCCAGGCCATCAAAGACGAGATGGCTGCAATTGAACGAAGGTGTAAGGACCCAGAGAACTCAGTGCCAACCTTCGATCAAATCAGTCGAGTGAGTACCAGTTATCATCACCATGCCATATCCTCACGAGAATAAAGGTGTCTATGGTTCATCGGAATTTCCAAGCTACAGAAGAACTCGTCACAAACCTCTTGGAGATGGCAGAGAAGCTTGACATAATCGAGAGGTTGCTGAAGGAGAACAGCGCAAATATCCTAGGTCCTGCTCCGGATCTACTTTCCATACACTACCAGCTCAGCCAGTTGGAGACTTTCCGGAATCAAACCATGCACGAAGCCAAAAAAGCTTCCCCGAGCTCTCGATCAACTCTGCAGCGATGGTTCGAACGGCTAAACCAGGTCATCACGGCTTTCGACGAATACATCATTGACCTAGCCCGCAATGTTCTAAACATTGTAAGAGCTGGCCATACCGATGTGATTGTGCGTCTGATCAAGATCGCCGAAATTGAGGGAAAGGAGGACGAAAAGGTTCGCAATGGTGCTTCCCGCCTCCGCACCGAACTAATAAAGTCGTTCTCTAGGCTATCGTCATTCGATTGGTGAAAAAGGCCGCCAAATGGAGCGCCGCTTCCAAATTCAAATCTACGCAGGCAAACGCTCGTGTCATTAAACATTACCGCTCGAAGATCACAAAGGCTATTACAGACTCAATAAAAGAGAAATTCGAGGAAGCATACAGGCGCCAAGAAAACGAACCTTCAGCTTTCCTGGAGAGTCTCAATTGGATATACCAAGATATCATTCGCATAGATGAGGAGGTCGTACACTGTTTCCCCCCAGAGTATGAGATTTACTCCCTCTACATTCGTGAATACCACAAAGCCCTAGACACCACGATCAAGACACTGGCAGCTTCTGCGCCCGAAGCCAGCGTCCTCCTTACGCTTTTCGAATGGTTAAAGGAGTATAAACAAAATATGAAAGAACTCGACGTTCCTGCCGAACTTTTAGACCCTCCCCTTCTTGACGGCAAAGAGCAGTCCCTAATCGAGGACTACCTTCAACTCATAGTCAAAAAGCTCGACGAATGGTCTGCTAATCTCATGAAAACCGAGGTTGCAGAGTTTACCAAACGTGAAGAACCACCGGAGCTCGACAGCGACGGCCAGTATGGAATGCAAGGCGCTGTCATCCTATTCCAGATGGTTAACCAGCAGGTAGACCTGGCTACAGAAAGTGGCCAAGGAGCTATCCTTGCTCGCGTTGTCGGCGAGACGAACCGCGTTATGCGCGGTATACAGGATCAATGGGTCAAGGTCATTGAAGGGGAATTCAAGAAGCAGATCGAAAAACCAGAAGAAGTGGAAGGTGGTTTAGTGGAGTACTGCATCGCTCTCGCGAACGATCAAATCAAGTCGGCCGACTATGCAGAAGCATTACTTGGCCGTCTTGAACCACTCGTGTCAGAAAAGTACCGAGTGACTATCAACGAGAGGCTCAACGAAGCCATCGACGGGTACCTCGATGTTGCGAAGAAATGCACTCAGACACTTATAGAGCTGATACTGAACGATCTCAAACCTGCCATCAAATCCCTGTTCACACCACCTTGGTACGAGGGCAACATGGTGCAAATCGTCGAGACCATGCGCGACTACATGACGGATTATCAATCCTATCTCAATCCATCCCTCCTAGAACTTGTTCTAGAAGATCTCCTTGATTCCTTCCTGGTCTTCTATCTGAACGGGTTAGCGAATGCACCAAGACTCCGGATGCCTGCGGCGCCAGAAAGGATACGGGAGGATATCGGTGTTGCTTTTGCATTCTTCACTACACTCAAGCCTGCCAAGGAAGTCGAGCAATCGTTTGAGATACTCGAACTTGTCCTGGGCATGCTGGAAGCATCGAAGGACATGGTCTTCCTCTCGTTCTGGTCGTTTGCCCGCGTACATGGGCCGAACATCAACTTCGTTGAAAGCCTGATGAAGTGCAGAGGCGATCTGGACCGGTCTGCTGTTGGGGAGGTAATGGAAAGTGTTAAACGGAAGGTCAAAGATGAAGCTATAACAGATCGTATGTTCAGCTTTGTGACCGTGTCTTTATCTCGGAACTCATCACCTTTGATTGCATGTAGCGATCGAACCCACCGTCATGAAAAAAGTCAACGTGCAATCCGCATTCTCACGCTTCTTGAGAACCTAGCCATTTATCTTCAAACTTCTATTCATTGTATCTATCTCCCACATACCCTCTGCATTCATGCTCTCAACATCTTGTACACTATTCAATGGATCATTCTTTCTTGGCTTTATCCACCTCTGCAGCGTGAATGGATCGGTCGGGGAGAGCTGCCGCAACTTCATCGATTTTCTTGAACTGCCAGGGGAATCGGGATGGGTACAGGAATGGTCGCAAATCAAACCTATTATCATCAGGGCTGTAAGATTCCTGGGAAGACATTCAATTACGGCTTAGGAAACATTTTCATCGGGATTAGAATTTACCGCATGATATGCTGGAGTGATCGTTGTCATCTTGTGTCTGTTTCTGGCATGCTCGAAGAAGAAGAGTTTCACTTTCTCGGCAATCTTAAAGTACTGTTGATGAGAGTGTGCTCATAATCGGAACGGCCCTACATACCTGAAGGGGGGAGAGCGTGGAACCCCATTCATGGATGAGTTTTGTGAAAGTGCTGTATGGACCACATTTCTCCACTTTCCTCAACCTCCCAAAGACCGAGAGTTCGTCGTATGTCATTCCCATATCGGCCTGGGAAAAGATGTATCAAATTGAAGTCGCATTTCTAAGAAAAATATGAACCTCGTCAGATTGGACATATGTCTCAGTAATCGGCTCAAGTTCTGCGGTAGGGACTGCTGATAAGAAACTAGAAAGCATCAGAGGTGGCATGACGAAGGTTGAGGTTAGGCAGCTTACTCCTGCAGGATCGGGAGTCCGAACGCATCCTTGCCGTACGCAATGAACTTCTTCAGATCTGTTTTGCTGATTCCACCGATGGGATTGATGTCAGCTAGAACAATGTCAGTCCTCAGAAACAACTTGGAGGACCTCCCTTACCAGAAGAACAGTCATATTTGGT
Organism: Clitopilus hobsonii; assembly: GCA_015708445.2. Classification (NCBI taxonomy): domain Eukaryota; kingdom Fungi; phylum Basidiomycota; class Agaricomycetes; order Agaricales; family Entolomataceae; genus Clitopilus; species Clitopilus hobsonii. The sequence continues at coordinate 1,935,290 of CP068000.1, read as the reverse complement.
GAGATACCCGCGAAGACTAATCGAAAATCAGGAGGCGCAGTAGAAACCTGCAAAGATAATCACCTTTCATCGACATTCGCACTGCCCAGAACGAGCAACCCTCCATACTTTCCCCGAACCCAAGGTAGCAATTGCGCAAACATATAAGCAAGCACCATGCGCAGCCTCGCCTGGGAAAAAATGAGGCCTATATACGTTTAGAATGAGGGTGAAACGAACCTGAATGTTCTGCAGAGCGAGATTCTCGGCGTTGGTTCCCCCTTGACTCCTGAATTGAGGCCTGACCCCCGTGACAATTCCAAACAAATTACGGACAGCGGTGACAACGGCGTCCATGTTCAAGTCGACATGATAGCTGCGCATGTCAACAGAATTCACACAATCGAACAATGCATTAATCACCTTCCAATGGCCTCCGAGAGCAGTCTTGCACGATCTCTGGTCTCTTTACTAGAGTTTTCAGTGCCCATATAGCAGGTGTGGAAGATTCTACCGCAGAACTCGCGAGGATCTGACGGAATATATGAAGAATCTTCAGGCTCCCCGGTTATTCTGCGAGCATCTGAGATGACTTGTTTATCTAGATGGCCCATAAACATCAGACGGACCACGTCGCGAAGGCACACACACCGCCTCTCTTAGCAGCCTCTGCAACGAGTCTACACATTGAATATACAATTGTAGCTGTCGCGCAACTGTCAATGCCACCGCTCAATGGGATGAAATACCCCTGAGTGCGAGATCTACGCAGATAATCCCAGAGCCAACAAGCTGGTCCCAACCTGGCGCATCGTCAATGATTTTGGCTCTGCCTAAGAGGAAAAACCCACGCTATTTCCTCTTCAGGCGAATGATACTTGACAGGTGGGCTTCGCCCAGTAAGTGTCAATACGTCCGTATCACTGACTTCATCAAACTTTCCCCCCGAAAGCGCAAAATCAACTTCAATCCTGTGGTATCGTTCTGATTGTGCTGCCTGCATGCTGCGGCTACTCTGTGCCCTGTGAGCGCGGACGTCTTCGATGTCAATTGTAGCTGTTATGACTTCGACATCGTTCAACGAAAACTGGGAACCTTGAGCAACGACGCGACCGTTAACCGCAATAAGCGGGCAACCGTCATAATAAAGGCGGTCCCCATCGCATCCTTGTTGATTTGCGTAGAGATAGATGCCTCCTAACTGGGGAAATAATGAGCCAATGATTCTATTTAGAGGGGGAATGTCAACAAGCCTTCAGCGTGGCCTCCTTGATCAACTCAACCCGTCGGTAAAGCTTGCGGAGCTCATGATGGCTTCCACTAGAATTCGTGAAGATCTCGACGCCGTCAAGACCCATTAGAATGTGAGGACTACTGGGAATCAGCCAAAAATTGTTGCAATTCACGAGTCGAGAACATACCTGGCTGGCGTAAAGAGTTCTTCGCAAAGCTCGACACCGAAACAGGTGTCTACCGTGCTTATAACGGCATCACCGAAGGGAACCTTGACTTGTTTCGTAACAGTTTGAATAATCCTAGGAAGGTAATGGTCTTCCCATTGACGATGCTTTCGCCAGGGCGTAAAGTAACGTAATTCACGGTAATTTCCATCGTTCGCAAGCCACATTTTAGGTCGAATCAGCAGGATCTGTCGGTCGTAAATGATAACGCGGCAGTTGTAGATCACGTTCTTGTGAACAACAGGCCTAGAAGGTAATTAGGGACATGTATCATGAGGATCGAGCTAACGCAAGGTGGCTTACATCCCGATATCACAGACAATACCCATGGCTTCTTCAGAAGAAAGGATTTTTGCCAACACCTCCCAGGAATGCAACACGGTGTCACCTGAGCTTTTCAGTTCAAAGGACTAGACGATGTGGTTGAAGATGCAGACCTTCCAGAAAGTGGTCCAAGCAGCCATAACCCCTGCACTCCCGTCCGAAATGAGAGAGATTTTCAATTTCGAGGCGGAAAGGTTGCTTACGGGATTTCGAGCTCTGGTCCAACCCTAAGTTTTGCCCCTCGACTCTTTGCGATAGCAATGCTGGCAAGAATGCGCTCCAAGTTTCCCTGTGTCCCTTTTAGAAGATGATTGATCACTGTCCACTCGTTGACCCGTACCTGGAAATCCAAAGCCCATTGATTGAGAGAACTTTTGGCTAGTCATTGAGCGGCTGTCTCTGTTTGATTGGAAAGCCATGGACTCTCACCAACTGACTGGGTGTTAATCACGGTAGAGACTAAGGAACAAATGGATTGTAAACATACGTCGCGACTGTTATAAGGTGTCCCATTTCGACAGTGAAGGTTTAGATAAGAGAGGTGATTTGATTGAGTGCCAGAGTCTACATCAGGCAATGATGGCAGTCATCAATGGTCATTATAGTAATCGTTACAACAGTGATTTATAGTATGATGTGAGGTCTATATGCGAAGTGAAAAATGGAATGCAGGTATACGAGGACGAGATTCATGTTCATAAACTCCAATGTAAGTGACACAAGGTTGGCATTCAATTTGCGTAAGAGGGAGGACCTAGATACGGAGATGATAAGGACGCGTTTCGCCGTGACGAAAAGGACTACTAACCACCAGAACCTGCAGTCTGTAGAACGTTGATGAGAGAAGCCCGATCTTCTTCAGGAATCTGAGTAGCGAGGCGGATAAGACCCTCCATCGTCGCCTTCTTGTCTTCCTTAGCGAGTTCAAGCAGGCTCCTGACGAGGTGATCTGCCTTGAGTTTGACGACGGTGGGCGAGATATCAATCTCCTCCAGCTTCTCAGCGATCTCTTGATTGCTGGAAGAAGCCTCTAGGGAAGCCAAACCCTTGAGAAGATGCGTGCGATATTCGTGAGTGGTATCAGGAGCAGCGTCAGCGAGAGCGGCCAAAGCAGTCGATTGGGCAACACGGGCGCGAACAGCCCAGTAGAAATGGCGACGTGCGCTCTTCCAGAAAGCAGGTTTGGCACAACCTTTGGCTTCCATACGGCCAGTTCGGCTGCAAAAGTCGTTAGATTGAACATACATGAATGCTAAAAGACACTCACTCATGCAGGTCGGCATACAAAAGTGCGATCTGTTTATAACTTGGTTGGAGGAATTGCTCACGTTTGGCCAGGGCATCAGCTGCACTCGCCCGTTCTTCCGCGGACTTGGTTTTGTCAGAGCTTGCCCGTTTGAGTTCGGAGTAGGTGGGATCGAGTCTCTCCATGAGATTGAGAATCTTCTCCCGACGAAGCCTGATCTCGACGATGCCCTCTGGCTCAAGGACTCCAGCACGTGCATCGACGTCGGCATACATCTCCATCTGCTCTGAGTTAATTGAAGGGTCCAAGACGACCCAAGCGCCACCACGAAGCTCTCCGCCGGGGACGATGTAGACGAACACGGGTTGCTTGTACGAAGAGAGACCATCGACGATCTTCGACCCTTGCTTGAGAATCTCATCGTACATGTCTTGCTGTCCACCGGAGAATCCTCTCCAGTTGGCGAAGATCATCAAAGGGAGTCCTTCTCGGTTGAAGTCGAAGATGGCTTGAGCAGTCTTATAAGCAGAGTTGGGGTACCAAACTTGACCAGCCTCCATGATCCTCTGCTCGAACGACGCGGGATTGGCGGGGTCGGCTGGCACAATCCTCTCAATGGTGCGGGTCTCGACCGCAATGACACCCATAGGAATGCCACCGAGGCGAGCACGACCGACAACGACAGTCTGGGCCCAGCCACTGAGGGTCTCCTGGAATGAACCCTTATCGAAAAAGCCACCTAGCCATTCAGAGGTAGCGTCGTCGACCTTGCCTTCGATAAGCCAGCGAGGGTCGTACACACCCTTGGGTGGGACATAAGCGATGTCACGATCCCATGAATCGGGCGTTTCGCGAATGGGGAGCGGGCCAGTTTTGTACTCTGGAATGTAGGAGAGCCATTCAAGGATCTGTATGGCTCCTTGGAGATCACTGCTCGAGGTGAGGTGGGAAACGCCGTTCTTGAACATGATTTGCGTTCCACCGAGTTGCAAGTTGGAAGTATAAACTTCCCGCCCTAGGACCTTGTTCAAAGCGCCTGCTCCGGTCAGAATGATTGGTTGGCCTTCAACTTGAACAGCACGTTCGCCGAGACGAACGAGGTAGGCACCAATGCCAACCGATCGAGCAGTGACGAGGGTAATTGTGAAGATATCATCATATGCGCGGGAGGTTTCCCCGGCAATGAGACCCGATCCCTTCAAGCATTCGACCCCAAGACCGTCTTGCACGCCAATGATGTCCGTGATCTTGTGCCGAGTTTCGCCATCGACGGTGACCTCTGTGGTACGAACGGATTCTGCGCTCGTTTCTTGCAGCTTCAGGAAGTTGTCGTGCGTCAGATAGAGATAGTCGACACCCTTTTCAGGGTGTCCAACTTCGTTCCATGCGGCAGAGAAAAGCGGGAGAAGTTCTTCTGCAATGCCGAGGCGAGCACCAGAGTTCGCCGAAAGATAGATGCGAGGTAATCCTTGGGCCCTAGCATACTGAGTAACAAGGTAGAAGAATTGATCTTCGATGGGACCGAAGGAACCAATGCGGTAGGTGATATCGTTGGCCACGACAACAACTCTGCGTCCAGCTGGGAACTCTGGTGTCCTCATATTGAAGACCCAACCGACCATACCGAAGGTGTTATTGCCGGGTGCTCTATCGACCTCCGCAAGGTCGTCATGTTCGTCCAGAACCAACTCTTTTGACTCCAGGTAAGCTTTGGGAAGAGATAAACTCGGGTCGGTGCTACGAGCTTTGACCCAGACATCGTGAAGTGCTTTGGAGAAGAGGTCGGGGAAATCGTAGACGTAGGTTGTGCCGATGAGGTGAGCTTGATAACGCTTGGGCTGCAGGGATTCTTTGGTGGGATATGCCTGGTGGACAGGTTGCAAATGTAGGGGACCCTTGTCTCCAATAGACTTGAGGATCGTAGTTCCTCGGTCGGTTTGAATCTCTTGGTATGCATGGAAGTTGACAATGAAGCCCGAAACATTCTCAATGATGCATCGAATTGGCGTGACGTTGCCTTCGCTATCTTCCAGGGCGATTCGGATTTCGGATCCAGTGACATGGAGACGCCACAGACGCTTTCCGTGACGTTCAATGAAACCGGAGACGGCAGCGAGTACATCTTCATACTCCACAGCGAGATTGTAGACAAAGTTCATGAAGATGTGGTTGCAATCGGCGCTGCGATGCTGCGCAGTGACGACCTCTAGGGCATCCAGGATACTCGTTACGAGACGGTCAGTCTCAGAAATGAGGTATTCGGCAACACTCATGGTGCCTCGGAGGCGTCCAGGGCGAACAAGTGCGCGAATGAAGAAGCGGTTGTCGAGCTGGTTCTCTTTAGCGATGGCATGGTAAATATGGATTTGCTTGGCTTCGACGAAGCAGGGAGTGAGGTTGTAGTTGGAAAGACGGCTGAGCTCGAGCTGGTACGCAAGAGCAGGCTCAATGTTACGAAGGGCCTGTTCTTCACCCCACACACCATTGTTTTCTCGAAGGGTGTAGTAGACTGGGTACTGTCCACGGCGGCAGATGAGAAGGGATACACGGCGGACTCCACGCTGCTTAAGGATGTCCGCGTGAGCATTAATGAACTGGGGGATCTCTGCACTCCAATCAGCATCGGATTTATCGTCCTCCTCACGGAACACTCGGAGCGCAATGTTGACGACATTGGGGGGTTGCGCCTCCGTACCATGTCGTTCGGCAAATTCTCTTGCCTCGAACTCGGGAAGAGTTGAAACGACGTAGTTGAAACCGCGCGCAAGGGCGTTTACGTTCGTGAAAGAGGCGATGGCGCCAGTCCGAACTGGCTGGGACTGATGTCGGTTGATCATGTAAGACAAGTCACTGACAGAGCCTGCTCGGCGAGCTTCAGGAGCACCACTATAACAGGATCAACACCGTGCTTAAACGAGTAGCAACACGGACGTACCCTGAAGGGAATCGAGGTGTTGAAGGTGGTGAATGGGAGCGTCCCAGATTAAAGCGCCAGTTGACTATGTTAGGGACCTCTCCATCATCGAGAGTGTCGTCTCCTTCTTCGTAATCAATTGACAACACAGTATAAGCCCTATATGCTCGACGAATGTAAACCTCCAACGCAGCTATCACGACGTCAGATCAGTTTTGCACATTGCGAAGAGAGGCTCACCAAGAGAGACCATAGCATCGTCGTGATTGAAGAACGATGGTAGGACGTCGTAGACCGTATAACGGGAGTCGCTGAGTTCTTTGAGAACCTCTACGGATGGTGTCCTGAATGTGATTTAGTATTCGCACCCAAGACGTCTGATTTGAATATAGCGACGGACCTAGGACCAACTTGGGCATGCTCGCCATATTGCTGATTAGATACTGAGTTTTTAAGGACACCCTCCATTTGATGGAGACGCTCCTCGTAGGAGGGCATCTGTCCAAGGATGAGAACCTCTCGAGCTTTGAGGGTCACAGCAGTGGAAGATCTACTCTCTCATGAGTCGAATTCTTTGATAACAGATCAATGACTCACTTGGCTTCAAGGGCAGTAAGCTCTTGTATAGCGTGGAACAATTTAGATTCTGCGTTCGAGACGTTCATTCCGCTAGATTTGATGTAGTCCAAAAGAGCGAGGACAAGCTTGGCCTTGCTTTGAGCCTTGATGTGGCTGAGGACAAGACTCGCGACCTTGTCGAGATCTTCCCTGTTCTGCTCACGGAGAGAGAGAACGCGAGCCTCGATGCTTCCACCGAATAACTTCTCAGTGGAAGAATAACGGTCGAGGAGATCAGCGATAGTTGCAATCTCGTGGCCCTTGAGACCGTGAGAGTAGCGTTCGAGGACTTCGAGGAACATAGCAAGAGATGCCCTAAGCATGGTACGATCCTGAGCAGGAACATTGTCCTGAAGGAAGTGGTCGACAAGCTTCTTGATGCGGACAGCCGGGAACTCCTGGCTATCACCCTTGGCCTTGGCCCCCTCCATCGCAGTGCGAACACTGTCCTCGAGTTTGGAGGGCATGCGACCCGATAGGGCAGAAAGGATGGAGCTAGCTTCGGAATAAGGAAGCTCGGGATCCCTGAGGACCTCAATGAGTTCCTTGAGAGTGGCGTTCATGATAGCTTGGTTATCGAAACCGTCCAAGATGTCGTGTAATACACTCTTGCATCGGAGAAGTCGCTGGTGTGGCTTATTGCCCATGACTCCGGGAGTACCCATGGCTGGGAGTTGACCTTCGAAAGGTTTGGCGTGTTTGACGCGGGCAGGATCATCGAGAGTGAGGATACCAAGGATGTCACCCGGTTCGAGGTTGACGCCAGGCTGTTTAATCAGTTGGACAATACCGTCCTCTGATGCGACAAGCGGCATGTACATCTTCATAACCTGGACACCCCAAATAAGTCACCCGGATTTCTAAGTTCAATTATCGATCATACCTCTATCTCTGCGTACTGATCACCAGCGCCGACATGGTCACCGCTGTCGACGAAGTACCGGATCAGTTTGCCAGGGCTGGGGCTCCTGAGTTTTGTGGGGTCGTTTTCTTGCTCAATTAGACAGGTCTTTGCATCGACCATCAGCCTAAGAGCACCAACTTCTTCGGTCCAGTATACCGAGTGACTCCTGCCATCCAAAAGGACCAGGAGACCCCCGTCTGCAAGAGGACGAGCCCCGACGGTCGTACGGCCGCCGTTGAGGTAGAGAGTCCACACAGTGGCAGACGAACGCGCTGCAGTAAAAGAGTACCGCACGTTTTCGTATATGAAGTCGATGCTGAATGCTGTCTTAAGGACATCTCGAGCGGGAACTTGACCCTTGTCGAGAATGCGCTTATATTCGGTCCAGCACGCGTCTGAGGCGAGGTATGCCTTCGTGACTGCGCCACAAATCACAGCGAGAGTTGGATCGGGGCGTTCGGCAGTGAGCTTGTTGCTAATGAGAGAGTCGAGCCAGCCGGTAGTGAAGGAGTTGTTCTTGAAAGGCTCCAACTCGAGCAACTTGATGAGATATTCGACCGTGGTTCGGAAGTCGCCACGAATGCTGAGTTCCTTCAACGCAACAATCATATTCTTCCTGCTCTCGCTACGATCTTCTCCGTATGCGAAGATGTGACCAAATTGGGAGTCGGCGAATTCGTGTAGGCCACCAGATGTGGTGACAGAGAAGTACCCCCAGACATTGGTGCTAGAGCGGAAGTTGAGCTCTTGAATAGAACCCGAGGATGGCTTGAAGCCAGCATCGGGGTTCTCGGCAGTGATTCGAACGGCAACGACGTGACCTTTGGGTCGAGGCTTTCGTTGAAGTTCACTGACCTCCGGTTTAGTCATATCGAAATCGATCTCAGAAGAGCCATGGGGGGCGACACCATAGAGTTGTCGAATGTCTCTGATACGATGGAGGGGTATACCCATAGCGACTTGAAGTTGAGCTCCGGGGAGGTTGACACCCGTGACCATTTCGGTGGTAGGATGCTCGACCTGAAGCCTGGGGTTCAACTCAAGGAAATAGAATTGATCGTCGGTAGCACTGTACAGATCTGGTTTGAATGTGATCAGTTAAACGCCAATGAAGATCACGAAGGGGGCGAGGCTTACATTCGACAGTACCAGCACTAACATAGCCAACGAGCTTAGAAAGACGTACGGCTGCCCTTTCCATCTGTTCGAAAGTATCTTCCTTGGCAATCGTGACGGGGGCCTCTTCAATAATTTTTTGATGACGACGTTGCACCGAGCAGTCGCGTCCAAAAAGCGATATAGCGTCTCCGTACTGGTCAGCAAGAAGCTGAACCTCCAAGTGGCGCGCCTGGCCAGCGAGCTTCATGATGAAGATAGGTGATCCAGGAATTTCACCAACTACTGCACTGTATGCGTTCGCAAAAGCAGTGGGGCTCTCGACCTTCCTGATACCCTTTCCTCCGCCGCCTTCACTGGCCTTGATCATGACGGGCCAACCAATCTGCTCTGCCCTCTTGAGACCCTCTTCTGCTGACGTCACGCATGCACTGGCGTAGACATCATCTGCTACAGTTACGAAGCCAGAATCAGAGAGAACGGTGTCTTTGACACCGGACCCTGACCAGGCCATGGTGGGAACGTCGGCGCTTTGTGCGACAATGGTACTCGAGATCTTATCGCCCAAGCTCCTCATGGCGCTTCCAGGAGGACCGATGAAGACGATCTTATTCTTGCTTGCAGCTAGACTTTCAGGGAGACGTGGATTTTCTGAAGCATGTCCCCATCCTGCCCATACAGCGTGAACACCTGCACGCTCGGCAACATCGACGATGAGTTCAACATTTGCGTAGTTGTTATTGTTGCTGCCTCCAGGCACTTCGATGTAACGATCGGCCATACGAATGTACTCTGCATTGACGCGCAGATCTTCGGGGGTGGCCATGACGGTGAACTCAATCTCGCGTTCACGGCCAAAGGTTTCGTAGCTCCATTGGCGGATGGAACGGATCTCCTTAACAGCAGCAATGCCTGTGAAAGGTGTGAGTTCACTGAGTGTCGTAGAAGACGATAAATCGCGTACCATTGTTGGCAATCAGAACCTGGATCGCGAGGACGGTAATTAGCTGAGGGACTCAAGGACAGATAGACGAATGAAGGCTACCTTTGTGATGACGGTATGTCCTCCATGAGCCTTAACGTAGTCACGAACACTGCTGGCGGGGGCAGTATCGAGAGAGTTACCCCCTAGATGTCGAGTTTAGGACGGAGTGGTTACTTTTAGCCGAGAGACGCGTACCGATGAAATGTGAAACTTTTGAGTGGTCATACGCCGACATGGCTAACGTCTAAAAGGAAGGAGACGCGTCTCCGGGGGTCTAGAACGTAGGATAAGAAATTTGACAACTGGCAGGCCTGAGTATATATATACTTTCAGGAAGTTTACAGGGCTGAAAGTCGCCCTCGCTGGGGACAATTTGTGATCGGCCCCAAAATTCTTGGTGAACTGCTGACTAAGCTACTTTTTTGCGCGCTACCCCGTCAAGAATGCACACACGCGTCACCCACGCGTTTGACGCGGTCCGAACTTTGGGGGAAGAGGTTGGGGCATTCTCGAAAGCATCGAGGAAGCGAGGTACAGATTTGAAGCCAATTTGTTCCCGTTTGAGTAAACCCTCGAACAAACTCATCAATCAGGCGGTCAGATCAGTAGCGCATCCACCATGTGTAGGCAACGAGGAAATATCACATTTATTCAGGAGTATACAACGTTCCAATCGATAGTGATATCTCTGGGCTTTATCGTGATTGAAGGGTTCTCCCACTATGTCATTCGGTCAGTTTTACGTAGATGCGGCGATAAGAGGAACGCACCTCGCCGTCTTCCTTTCAGTTGCAGCAACCTCAGTTTTAGCTCTGTTCAAGATCTTCTGGAATTCTGACACCCGGTGCCTCATTCTGGAGTGCATATATGCTTTGGAGCATTTAATATGATAGTGGAGGTAATCCCTGAACGAAATGATATGGGAGATCGTATTTGATGCCGTGGTAGGATTTCCGAAATGACGAGGGAACAGAACAAAGGTGACGTATCCGATGTCCTCTGTATCCCGGAGTCCAGGAAGCTGACGGATCTCCAGAGGCGGTTCGCGACTGTTATAGAGAACCTGAGGTGCAGTTTGGATTGATGGTTGACGTCGAGCATCGACAAATTCCTGAGGGCAGGTCAGGGGTTGCCAGGAAGCAGAGGCTTAATATCATTACCTGCAGGAACACCTTTCCGACGATGCGATCGGTCTCTTCCCTGAACACGGTTGAAAAGATAACGGTAACACGATCTGGTGAGGCTTGCACATAGATAGCTTCTTCGTCGCGGTAATGAACTTGCATAAGTTCGCCCTGGGAGCCACCAGAGGTTTCCAACTCTTTCTGAGTCTTGAAGCCGCGCTCGAACGGAGCGGCTAGTGCGTTGCGTTTGAACAACGCAACAGACATGACAAATGCCTCACGGCCTTCTGTATAACATTGTCAGCAACGAACCAAGGACTTTAAGCCGAGTATTCTTGGACGAACCAGGATCTGTAGGTATCTGCTCTAAGTCGATCTCCAAGCTAACGTTGTATTCTGGCTCTGGCTGAGCGGTGACCAGGGCACCGTATTCCCTCTTCAAGATGTCCAGGGCGCCATATCTGACTAGCTCATCCCAGCATCGAATGTGCATAGATAGGAGAAGTAAAGTCTTGCGGTCCGATGATGGCGTTGTAAGGTGGAAGCGCACTCCATCAAAGTCGACGAACTGGACGTCAACGGACGAAGGCCTGGTAAAGGCCATGATCTCGTTAGAAGGTACATTGGAGGCAACCAGAGCATGGATGACCCACTTGGTTATCTTGTCATGCAAAGTCCGGTGGATGATATGATTGTGAGTCTATTAGATCGTGGTCAGAGACTAGAGTTGTCACCCTTCAGAGTCATCCATGTTCACCTCAAGGAGAATCATGTTGTCAAGACGCGGAGAAACGGTGTAGGAGGGTTGAGATCTTTCACTTCGAGTTTATGCTCCCAGCTATTAACTGCGCTCTTCGCGGCGCAGTTGTGTGCTTCGAGCTTCAAGATGGTGATGAAGGCCAAAGCGGGGACATGTGCATGATCACGTGAGAATTGAAACGAGAGTGCTGTTATCGCCAGGCCCTTGCAAGCAAGTAGTACTACAGTCCTTGGGATTTCACAGGTGAAGTCAGATTAAATAAGTTTACAGGTATCTTATAAGTGTCTGAGAAGCAAAATGGAGGATGGACGCGAATGTGAAGGGAAAACCCTTGTGTGGTGTCATCGTACATGAAAGAATCCAGAAAGAAACGAGGAGCAATTGCTTGTTCGTGATTAGATATCGAATAAGGGTGAGCGCGACTCTTGAGTGATATTACATCGCAAACGAGTGTAGGATTGATAACGAATCAGGAGATCCACTTCGATCTAGGGAATATTGTCAATTCAAGGAACAACTGAAAAGAGGTCACTGAATGCTAAGAGTGTCCGCGGAGGATAACGAGGCAAAAAGAGAGTATAAAATCGAAGAGGGTCATCGCCTCCGCTGCTGCTGCCACATCGCCAAGGGTATATCTTCCTCACCCGCTCCGTTTGCATCTTGCTGTCTTCCCTCGCTCGATCGGGGACGGCGTCCTTGGGCTGGAAGGGCAGCATGTGCGCTCTGGCCCTTCCTTGTCCTTCCATTGGTTGGAGGGGGTGTCTGTGAGGACAAGGCAGTTGCCGAAAGCGACCGGCTGACGACTCGTTCATTTCCATTGGGCCCTAATGTAAGGTTCTCTTGTGACGAATTATAGCGATTGGTACCAAGAGGTTGCTGGCCACGAGAGCCACCTGGAGAGCTACCTGGAACTATTGCACTATGTTGCCGCATAGGTTGATCTGGGGGCATGGCGCCGGGAGGTAGTCGCCCTTGTTGGGGTTGTTGGTTCTGGGCTTCATCGGATGAATAGTAGAAGAATTCACCTGGCCCTGGTTGTTGTGGCTGGACATAACCACCTTGAGAGTTTTGCATATTCCGAGGATATTGGTTATTCCCTGGTGGCGCAGATGAAGACCTGTTCATTTGTATTCCTTGTTGGTTTTGCAGGTTATACCCAGCATATTCCTGCTCCATCACCCTGTGCTGCATCTCGTATGAAGGCCCCTTGACAGGAATCTCTGCTCGTCTTCCTCCCTGGCCACCTGTGTTCTTCACCAGCGACCCTCGCTTTCCGGATTCCTTCTTCTTCATAGCCTCCTCTCGTTCTTTCTGCTCCTTCTCCTGCCTTTCCCGCTCTGCCCTCTCCCGCTGCTCTCTTTCCCTCTGCGCTTTATCAACTTCTGACTGATCGGGGGCGTTCTGTTGGCCCTGGCCAGGTGATGTGCCAGGTGCTTGCCCATTTTGCGAGGCATTCTGAGCTTGAGCCTTGTTGATCACGCCCAAATACCAGAACATTAAGTTACTGATCAAAACTTGTTCATAAAGAGGACGTCTCGGGTTGGCTAGTTTGATGTGGCTGAGACGATAAATGGCTCGCTCCACATGGATGGGATACCGACTGTAGAAGTTAACCCCTGCGCCAGCGGCGAGTGAGGCACCCGAGGCAGCCAAGGTTTTGTTCTTTGAACCAAGAATGGACTGTGCAGCCTGGGAAGAAGCACCGGGTGATAACAAAGGGGGCGGTTGTTCGTCTTGCTTTTTCTTCGAACCTCCGAAGATTGAACCAAAGAACCCAGACTCCTTCTCTGCACGTTCTCTAGCTTCCCTGTCTCTATCTTTTTCTTTCGATGCTTTCTTGCTGTTTTTATCACTTCCCCATTTTCCGAAGAGACCTTTCTTGTCCTTTTCCTTTTTGCTAGGAGGGCTTGGTGTCGTCGCAGGAAATGGTGGCTGTGGGTGGAGGGTATGTTGCGGATGTAAAGTAGGTGGGGGAGAATGGTCGGCTGTAGATGTCGATATGTCCGACGGTGTTGGAGAGGGTTGTGGGGAGGGAGGCTTCTCAGCAGGCGCTTTCGAAGGAGGTTTGGAGGGTTGAGGCTGATGGATAACGGGGGCAAGGGCTTCAAGTATCGCAGGCTGGACGGGAGACTTCACCTGTGGCGGCTCTTCGACAACCTCGTCATTGAGAGGTGGGGGAGAAACACTGACGACTGGCACGCTTGAATCTTCGTCTTCATCTCTCGCATAAGCTTCAAATATGAGAGCCTCGTCACTGAACGATTCTGGTCGTTGAATTCCATCGTCCGATATCGTTTGACGCCGTAGGGCTCCAGGAGATTCTATGAAGTCGCCATGATCGTCCGACGATCGATCGCTAGAGATGGATGTTCGGGTGTCAAGTGCAAATGTATCCGCTCTTCGTGGCCCTTTCCGCCGTGAAGCACCAAACCGATGTCCTCCACCATCACCTGGTAACCCTGCTTTCCGTATCTTGGTCCTTGCCGCTCGCCGTAGAGGTTGCCCGGAAGGAGGGACCAAAATAGGTGCGTCTGCTTCGTCCTCAATAGGCATAACCTCTTCAGTTCCTTCTGAAATTTACAGTTATAACATGTAATCAAATCATTCATGAATACAGGCATACCTGGTGCTGCCATCTTGATACTCAGACTCCTCCGCAACATATTTGTGAATCGAGTGGGATCCCCACTCTCTGCTGCCTGTTCCGCCAACTCCTCGAGTTTTTGCAGCTCGTTAATCGTCAGTTGAGGACCGCGATTTGCATTGGCCAAGCTTCGATTACGTTTGAGGGACACGATTTCTTCATTTTCGCTAGTATCATCCCCGTGGTCCTCAGGGTTGTATTGTCGACTCAGCATAGATTTCCTACGAGCTAGACCAACAGATGAACTTATGGCTGGGGCGAGTGCGGATGCTGAGACAGGTATAGCCTCATCTTCGTTAGGCGGAGGAGACTTAGCGTGTTCTTTGAGAAAGGCACGGAAAGCATTGTGGTTGATCTCAGGGTGTGCACTTGCTGGAACCCAGAATAAGGAGAAAGGGTTGTCTACTGCGGTACGTGATGATGATGAAGAGCTGCTGGAGCTGCTGGTAGTCTCCGAGGAGTGGCCATCGATTGAGGGGTCCCCAGAGCTTGAGCTGGCAAAATAGATTTAAGAATCATCGTACTAGACGAGGTAAACAGGCAGCTAACCGATATGTCGGGCTTGAAGGAGGCGACTGATTCGGTAAATCTGGGTCGATGATGAGAGCGCCTGGAGTCGTTGAACGTCGTCGGATGTCTCGTAGGGCCTCTACCTCGCGCTGGATGTCGTATTCGGATGGCTGGAGTGTGCGAGTCGCCATGGCGGTAAAAAAGAGGGTAAAAGGGTATGAACCGCAGTTCGTTCGACTTTACGAAATCAGCAACGAGGGCAGCCCCTACGAGCGAAACAGGGCGATACTAGCTCAAGAAAGTGTATGAGGAGGCGGCTGTGACCAACGTTGTGGACGATGTCAAGTGGCCAAGCCAGGACCAATCAGGAAGGCGCATCGGCATCACGCCTATTTGACATTTATAGACGTTACACAGCACGAGTTCGGGTTTGTTGCTTGCATGGCTCTGTGAGCGGTATTTTATCATGATATTTCGACAGATTTGTTACTTGGAACAATACAAGGTCTATGTACTCAATCCTATCCCTCAATGTCCACAAAACTGGGCTTGGTTTACTGTGCACGCACTCACAGTAAGCCGAGTTGTGGTCCCATGACAGGCTTCTATTACCGTCTGGGGACCGTAGTTGTGGCTTTCAGCCCAGCACTTTCGCGCCTGAGCTCCTGAATGACGGCCTTGGGTGCAGGAATCAGCCTGACAGTGAGATTAGACTGAACATGGGTTTCTCTCACAGCAAGTGCTTCGGGATTTACGCCAGCCTCGATCATGCTCACACATGTCGCAAGCGTATCTTTGTCCAATTGGGTGTTCAGCAACTGGGACATCTCGTACAGAACTAAAGAGCTTGTTGTAGCAGCCGGCGTGATTGCCTTGAGCCATATTACAATAACAGGCTTCAGAGGAACTTACTTTCTAAGGTTTGCTCCGCAGAAGTACGTCGGTCTAGATCTGGATGTGACATCGAGTAATTCAGGACGGGACAAATACGGCGATTATTCAAGCTCAAGCTTTGAGTTCAAACAGTTCAACTTGAAGTTTCTGCAGTGACTGTGAATTATCTCGCTTATGTCAGCCAACGATCTTCTTCCTCCACCTAAAACTTGAAATGGCTCCTTCAAAAGCTTCTAACGCAAAGGGACCAAAGAAAGAGAAGATATTCCACCCATCGTCGCGCAAAGCAGGCCAGCTTGCAAGAGTCGCGTTGCGGAAGGCGAAAATGCATGATCAGACATCTCAAAGGCATCAAAAACACAACACCCTTGGTGACCTCGAATTCCTATCTTGTCCTACCCGCGAACTCATTCGATCTCAGCGGACGTATACGGATTCTACTATCACAGTCTTCCCGAAACAGGGGTTATTACGTTGCCGGGATTGCATCAGCTTGTTGCCGACGTTTGGCTCAGGAGGTTTGACGAAGACCTCGAGCGAGAGAAAACTACAAGAAGGAAAGGCCGGCCGAAGAGTTCCAAAGAGGTTAGAATCGAGGAGATTAAGCTGAGAGAAGAGGAAGAGTACAAAACCGGGTTAGGTGCGTGATATTTGTGGATTTCGGCGGCCGAGGGCTGACCTTACTCAGAGGTTATTGATCTGACGCATCCGGTGAATGTCGAACTTTTCCGGCAATGGGATCAGAAGGAGGTTCCTTTTGTACAACAGCTCAGGTTCATTCGTATAAACAGCGTATCTCCAGACATCATCGTGGTATCTCAGCATGGAAAGCATCCATCTCTGGTATCACTCGCTCACTCGCAGTCCTCCGAGGACATGGAAATTACATCATGATATTATGCAAAACTTTGTGCGGGATTCAGATCATCTTTTCAAGCCTTTGGTTCCCGCCATGCGAAATTTGTCCATGGTATCTGGTACGGAAGGAAAGGCCTGCGGCTGTAGAGCGACGGAAGGTACTCGGGGTGTGGGCTATCTTGTTATTTTCGAGTATTTGGATCTGGTCTGGACCCCCTCCCTAGACCTTTGCACACCTCAGTCGTTCGTCGATCTTCGCCTATCTCTAGCACCGGCCCTGGTTTCGCAGGTCTGGACTTCGATCTTCCAGCTGTTTCGTCGCATAGAATCCGTTGATTCCCAGACGTCATCCGCTCTTCTGAGAACGACAGACAATTTTCCCGGACGCAACCTGACAGCCATACATAAGAACACATGAACTCATTCATTCCATCAGAAGTGCCCACCGATTCGCTATGTCCAACCAAAAGCCTAGAGTCCTCATAGTGAGTCCCAGTGCTACGGGCTGGTTGGCGGTAATTGACTATCCTCTAGGTTGGCGGAGGCCCTTCGGGCCTCATTTTCGCCCTGACTCTATTAAAGAACCAGATACCAGTACGCATCATCGAGAAGACCTCGGCTCCACGTATTGGACAACGCGGGGCGGGTATAATGGCAAGGATCATTTGTTCTCGATGCATTATGAACCCTGCTGATCATGCTTTGCTTCAGCCACGTTCACTGGAAATGTTTGAATTGCTTGGACTCATTGACGAAGTCCTACGGCTCGCTATTCCGACGCCCACAGTGAGGAAGTATGAGATGCCGGAAGGTACAAAGATTGCCTCAGAATTTGAGATGGCGCCGCAGGTCCCTGCAACTCCAGCCTGCCCTTATGTACGTCCAATAACCGACATATTCAAATCACCGTCCATTCATTTTTGCCACTTAGCTCAATGTCGCGCTATTGGGTCAAGATCGATTAGAGAAGATCTTCCATACCGCCTTGGCCGAATATCAATGTCAGGTCGAGCTCGGAACGGAACTTGTAGCGTTCAACCAGAATGAGAATGGAGTAGAAGTCAAGTTGATCAGAAACGGTGTGGACGCCGATCCAGGAGGCGCTGCCGAAACCTCTCAATATGATTGGGTCATTGGCGCCGACGGTGCTCGCGGCAATGTACGGAAGTTGACGGGGCTGCCATTTGTTGGCGAGACAAGACACATCGAGAACCTTGTGGTTGGGGATATACACGTAGAAGGATTGTCTCGGGAGGTATGTGATTCCTCTGAATCAATACTTTTGTTATCCTGACTATACCCAGTACTGGCACCTTTGGGGTGATGTCTCGAGCACATTGTGTGTATCGATGGCATCCATTTGGGCTTTCTCAGTCTGACTCTGACATTTAGGATAAGTTTGCGCCCAACGGAAGATCCAACGTTGTTCAATTTCGTCATCGCTGGTCGTAATGTCAACCATACAAAACTCTCTACGGACAAGGAAGCCGTTCGCCAATGTTTCCAGGAGAATAGTGGGACCAAAACTTACCTGAAGTTCAACGAAGTGGCTTGGTTATCATATTATACGTGAGAGTGCCACTTTGACCCCGTCGATTCCGTAGCTGACTCCGCAAAGGCCAAATATTCGAATGGTAGAATCGATGGAGTGCGGTCGAGTCTTCCTCGTGGGAGGTACGGTTCTTAATTCTGCTCGTGTGTTCATTCCCTGACCTTTACAATAGACTCCGCTCATGTGCATAGCCCGACGGGTGGCCAGGTCAGTGTCTGTCATTCCATAAAAGAAGCCTTGTTGACGTCGTTATTCCTTCAACCAGGGCATGAACTGTGGTGTCCAAGACTCCTTCAACCTTGCATGGAAACTTGCATTAGTCATGAAAGGTCTGGCCACACCGTCGCTCCTACACACCTATACGGAAGAGCGGCTCCCCGTTATCAAGGAGATGTTGGATCGGACCACAAAACTCCTCAATCGAACTTTTGCCTCGAGCGGTCCTGCGTCTCTTTCGAAATCAGACGGTTTCCTCCAGCTTGGCGTGAACTGCCGATGGAGCTCCATTGTCTACGATGAAAGAAAGTTGATTCAGGACGCAGAGGATGCAGATTTCGCCGATTACGACTTCGGCGAACAACCTGAGCAAGAAGACGCATTAGATTCGTATGGCGTTGAATCCAGTGTGGCGCTACGGGCAGGAGATCGAGCCCCCGATGCAACTTGCTTGAGAGAGATGTCTAGCCGGGGTATCTCTCAATCCCGCTTGTTTCGTATCTTCAGTGCATCTCATCACACAATCCTCATCTTCACACCAGCAATCAGGGAAGCTGGCCCGATTCTCAAAGTCCTCGAAAAACTACCCAAAGGCATCTCGCGCTCAGTAGTGATTACAGAGCGTCATCTGGAGTCTCCTGGAGACCTCAAATCAGCCGACCTGATTTTCGAGGATACAAAACGATATGCTCATGCCGCGTACGGGGTGGGTGAAGAATGGGGAGTGTTTATCATCCGTCCAGACGGTATCGTTGGCGCAGTTTCACGTGGGTCACGAGGGGTGCAACAATACTTCACAAATCTACTCTACCACTCTCGGAAATTGCGTCGTTGACCTCAGCCTAGTAACCACCAGCGAAAAATCCTTATCTACCAGACCTCATTATACTCACAAAGCCTAACTACTGTCTCATGCATACTTGTTTTCTTGTAATATTTCAACGTATACCGTACTTATGTTCCTGTCGATCCCATTGCTTGCTATCTCGCCACTAGTAATCCTTCGAAGGAACATCTCGCGTTGCTACCAGGCGCCCACTTGAGCACTGGCAGTGGCAATGACGCCGTGTGCAGATTGCGCGATTACATAAGCGCGATGTTGTGGGTACCCTCACAGTTATGGCTGGTCGGTCATAAGTAATGTGCTCTGAGCCCCCTCACAGCATAACTCGTATCCAACCAACATCCAGTATCCATATTGCATCTCACAGATAGGATGCATCAAAATTTTGGATACTCCTCTTGGGACTACCCTGTAAAACATCCTCAGGCAATCGCTGATCCTAGCCCCCGACTCGGATGTAGCGATTGCTGCGACGAATGCTCAGCACCGTTCACACCACAATGTAACGAGAAATGCATGATTGTTCCCTGCAACAACCCAGAATTTAGCGGAACAGCATGCCATCTGTTGAACGAGGACTGCGAAAATGTCGATTGTGTCTCGACTATCATACCTGACTGCAGAAGTCATCACAATCGGAACGACTGTGTGAGTACCATTCGAATCATGCAAGGAGAGGACAAGTTTCACTGTATTTGCGGCCAACAGGGTGGCTGCTACGGCGATTATACCTTTGACGCGGATGGAAACACCAATTATAAGGCCGAAATCGGAAACTCATTCCAAATGGACACCTCAATAGACCAGTTTCTCTATCATCGGCAGCCACAACATCCAGCGATCTCTCCCAGCTCGTCGCCGTCTGCAGGGTCATCAACTTCATCGAATGCAGACTTCATTTTCAGTCCAAAAGACCCAGCTATCATGGCTGGTACAGGCTCTATGTCCGGTCCACCCATGCCTCCCATGATTTGCATGTGGGGAGACTGCCAGGCTTGTTTCTCTTCCATGAGTGAATTGGTCGGACATGTGAACGTCGTTCATCTTCAACCTTCGACACAAAGATTACCCAAGGCCAATAGCATTTCGGACCTCCCGTTGTCCCCCCTCCAGTGCCAGTGGCGTGATTGTCACGCACCTCACCCTCAGGTTCCATTTGAACAGATGTTCACTTCCCCGGATGCTCTCGATAACATACTTAGTATGCTCACAGACCATCTGATGCAGGACCATCTAAAGGCTTCGAGCAGGCCACCTGCCTCTTTGTCAGGACAATTCTTGGACGGACACCTCCAGGTTGCCAACACCACTGAGCATGATCCTTCCAAGAGTACAGAGACGCACCCTTGCCGCTGGCATTCTTGCAGTGATGTGTTTTCGTCATTGGATGATTTGACCATGCATATCAGCTCTTTGCATGTGGGTTCTGGAAAGGCACAGTATGAGTGTTTCTGGGAAGGTTGTACACGCAACGGTGCCCACGGATTTTCTAGCAAACAAAAAATCTGCCGGCATATCCAGGTCTGCTGTCGCCGTATTATCTTGCCGTATTGCTATTGATTAATTCTCAACAGTCGCACACCGGTCACCGCCCCTTCCAGTGCAAGATATGTAACCAAAACTTTTCTGAAGCGGCGACGTTGCAACAAC
This sequence comes from Clitopilus hobsonii, assembly GCA_015708445.2. Lineage (NCBI taxonomy): Eukaryota > Fungi > Basidiomycota > Agaricomycetes > Agaricales > Entolomataceae > Clitopilus > Clitopilus hobsonii. Next base: position 1,914,692 of record CP068000.1, on the reverse strand, counting down.
ACATGCGGCGGCACACGCACGAAAGTGTGTGATTCCCTCTAGACGTGATCTTACATTGACTTACCTGATACACAGAACCATATGTCTGTGACTACCCCGGATGCAAAAAATCCTTCGCTATTGCTGGAGCCTTAACCATTCATAAACGAGTTCACAACGGCGAGAAGCCGTTCAAATGCAGATACTGCGATAAGTTAGTGACATTCTCCTACTATGTACATGCCCTCGCTAAGCAGCTCTGAAGAGCGTTTGCCGAATCGTCAAATTTGTCCAAACATGTGAGTTATTGACTGCGTGTCTGTTTACACCCGCTGAGTGAATTTCAGCTTCGCACACATACCGGAGTACGACCATATACCTGTACAGAGACAGGATGTGGGAAATCCTTCGCAAGACCGGATCAGTTGACAAGGCATGCTTTGATTCACAAGAAACAAGGGCCAAGCTAGATATATCTCCTTTGTACTTTTCTACCATGAACGGACGACTAATTACTTATGTGTATGTATGTATGTATCAGGGTTCTGTCGCTTGATACCAGAGAAGATACCTGTTTGCAACACCTCTACAAAAACTGGGCGTAATTTCTATGATGAGCCCAAGCGTTTGAAAAACAGAACTTTTCGGCAGGCTTCCGTTTGATCTGTCCTAGGAGTTGATGAAAGGGGACAGAGTGTGTCTAGGCAGACTCCAAGCGCCTTCCCGTGTATTCGAAATGTTGCAGTTCTTCTCTTCGGTATCTGGGCCTCCGATAGCTTTGGTACTGGTAAATGAAAGATGTATTGGCTATTTGCGCCACTCTGAGAAGCTAGATCTATGTGGACACCTCCTATCCCACAATTCTCCAGCTTTGGGCATGCGGCTAGAACATCTACAATCGCACTTTGTAGGTTTTTTTTGATATTTTGGTTGACGGAGATGTGTCGGATGCCAGGTGACGACCAAGGGACGTGCGCACAATTATCTGGCATCGCACCCATGGCTTTGATCAACCACAATGGAACACGGGGGTCAAAGAGGTATGTGAGATTTAGTTTTGCTATGGGAAACGAGAAAGACTGGCATTTTCCACTTTCACCCCTAGACGCGATGTCGAAGTACTCGAGGTATAGGCAACGGAGGTTGGGGAGGTGTGGAAGGATGTAGAGTGTATCCATGAGATCGGGAACGACCTGTTCTGAAGAAGCCCGTGTTCGTGAAGCTTCTAGATGAGACACATCTACCCGCTGGAAAGTCAGAGTCTTGCATAACTCCCCGAGCGAAATCGCGTCCGAGTCAGTGGTCATCCGTGATGCGGGGGTCTGTCGCGAGAGGACATGTCGGTAATGGTAGAGGTAAGACGTCGAAGGGATATAAACGTTTCTGAGTGAAATGTGTTCAAAAGCCGAAGCCCACTGTTTATTTACGAAATGAGAGGTGACCATGAAAGTGATGCGCTCCCTTCTAGATAGGGGGGAGGTCCAGTACTCCGTGATGATATTTTCGAGGAGCTCGTAGGGGATTGTCTTCTCATCTTGAGTATCTTCTGCACCTGAGAACATTGCTTCTTGAATGTTTGTACATGAAAGAATGTTGTTTGCGAGTCTCCTATGAAATTTGTCCTGAACAAGTCAGAAAAATTGTGTTCCGCCATATTGATCGAGGATGATCGCGCGGGAGAACGTCAGCAACACAACAGCAACAGGCTGGAACGACGCTTTCATTTGAGAATGTTGTACATGATTAGAGACTAGCTAAACGTGATGACGTGTCCGAAATGCTTTAGATGGTAATACATTATGGTAGACTCTAGAAACAGGATGGGAGGAAAGATAATGCATAGAAGCTCAGATATCGAAACCCTCATCATCTCCAAACGTCACCGGAGCCAGACTCATAACTTGGACAGCCTCATTAGTGTCCATATCCCAGTCTTCATCTAACATGGATGTATTCGGCTCAGTGGAATGAAGGGAGGGCCGAGGAGGGCTAAGGAAGTCCAGGCAGCGGTGAAGACAACCTCGCCATTTGACTGGCACCAACCCCCCGATACTTTGACCAGCAATAATCTTCTCCCAGGTGAACCGCTCAACAGCAGGTCGGAGAAACAGGCCCGTCCCAGGACCTGTTTCTCCTTGATGTAGAGGAGAGGGACAAAGCCCGACACCGGTCCCCAAGGTCAAGTCCTTCTCTTCGAAGTCGACTACCCAAGGGCAACCAAGGTATAGGTATTCTTTGATATGTTGCGGAATTTGTTGCAGATAACGGTCGTATTGACCTTCGAGGATAAGTTCTTCTGAATTTGCTCCTCGGGAAGACAGAAGGATGCGGAGGCAGAGTTCACTCAGCGGAAGTATCTCGGGAAGTAGATATTTCGGATCTGAGACCGGGCGTGTAAGGGGCAACTCATCTGGGGTTAGAGGGGGAGGGAGGAAAGGGTTGGGGTTGACAAGAAGCTGTTTGAGATCCATTTGGAGCAACTCTGAGGGAAGGTACTCTAGTCTATTGTTAGAGACGTTCAGAGTGTGCAGGTGCTTCAACTGGTTAATTTCAGGCGGAAGGTAGGTAAGTTTGTTGCTACCTGCATCCGGTATCAGAGCTTGCTTTGATAAATAGAGAGAACCTCAACTTACGCAGCGAAAGAATGCTTAGATTCTCAAGGCGACATATAGCCAAAGGTAGAGACTTGATGGAATTGTTGGACAGGTGCAACTGAATCCTATCCCTGGGCACGCCAAAAGACGCGTGGGCGGCGCTCCGTGACCGCGAAAACGTCCTGCTCTCCGCGAAGAGTTGACCTGGAGGGACGGTCAATGTACGTGAAAATTTGTTCCCCGAACGAGGACTCGTGTTTATCAGGATATCGTCGTCCTCTGGAGGCACGTAGAACTTGTTCAGGTCGTCAAGAAATGATAACGGGATGAAGGTTAAGCCTTCGTGACTGGAATTATGTACGTCAGCGAATTAATGGAGTGAAGCAGAGTATTGTGACTCACTCCAGAGTGACAAGGCCATGGTTATCATCAAAGACGCGAGCCGAAGCAGCGTCCCATTTCTCAAGCTCGAGTTGTTTGGGAGTCTGTGGAAACGTTGGTGATACAGGGGAACTGGAAGGGAGGAAGGCATGTGGACTGGGATCAAAAGACGTGTGTTTTAACTTTTTTAGCTGACGTTCAGGAGGTGGCGGAGAGACAGATAGTATGGGGCGTTTTTTCTCATATTGTGGAGGACGCCAGTTGGCATTCGAAGAGGCAGCTAATGGGTGAGGCAGAGTGATTTCTGGTATATCATCATCATCTTGGTAAGCGGAAGCAAACCCTGGGGAAGATGCTGGGGACGAGTCAGTGAATGGATTTGGCGATGACGGAGGAGACGAAAATGTGGATGCGGAGTATGGCGGTAAGATACTGTTGACCGACATGGAAAGAAAGAAGTTTGGTAACTTCGACGCGTAGAAGTATATAAACCGTCTGTGATGGGGCATGTGACTCTCGAGACGCGTTCCAGGACGTGTAGAGCGTGCTCAACGATGTGCGTGAGATTAAACATAGATTAGAAGTACTATACTGATAATATCTATTGCTTCTCAAGTGTAATAGTCTCCCCAGCGGCTCGCTTTTTCTGCCATTCCTGCGTTTGCGCGGTGATGAGGCCCTCCCTCTTCTCCCTTCTCGCTAAAATACGTTCCAACATTTGCTTCCTGGGTTCTCGAATGTCGGGAACGCGATGGGGCTGAATACCATGGGCCATAGATGTAAGGCGAAGCATGGTGTTGCGTAAGCCACGTCGCTCCTCCACCTTGAAATGTTGTTCCATCCATGTCTTCCGTTCTGCCTGCTCCTCAGCCGTCATATCCTCCATGCGTTGTGGATAGTAGAAGGCATCGACTAAACCAACGACGGCACGCTTATAGCTGGCCTCAGGAATTGGCCGTCTGCTGGTGAGGGGTGCAATGTAATTGTCGGTGCGAATGTAGGTGGTCTTGACACCATACACAGATTGCAAATACGAACGCAAATCTGTCTTGGTGACGGACTTGGGGATGCGGAAAGTAGCTTCGTAGGGGTTATACGCTTCGCCAGGAGGGGTGTTGTTTCTAACAAGGGAGATGACGATATTCGGGAGATAGACCCTTTGACCAACAACTTGAGTCTCTGTGGCCCCATCTTTCTTCACGGTCTTAACACCACGAATTCGGGATCGACGTTCGTTGACGCCAGTGATCCATTCTACCTCTGAGAGTGGCTCCCCATCCTTGAGTCGAAGTTTTCCCGTTGCCTTGAGTCTATCATAACGTGCTTTCTCCGTTGGGGTGAGACCCGTAGCTGTTGAGTCCGACTTTCCTGGCTTCAATGCACCTAATTTTTGCCTTCGACGCTCACGGACAGCGTGCGGTGCGGAAGCTGTTCGTGCAACTCGAGCAAGCTCGGGTAGACTAGTGGGTGTTTTTGTCGAGTAAAGCCGCCGAAAAGAGAGCCCAATTGCCTGCATTGCGGTTGTGGCCTTTGCTGCAGGTCGCTGCGATGACGAGCTGCCACTGAGGGAAAGTGGGAAATTTCGGTTCACGTGACCTTGAGCGTGTCACTTTGGTCAATGGCTTTCGCCAAGTTAGCCGACCACATTGACCTCTATCCAATCTTCATCTTGCTCAAACTCGTTGTTAACGACGACGACGGCTAGAAGGGCCGATGGCAATAACCTGCGGGCGAATATTCCGTTCATTCAGGGCGATTGCAGTTCCAGCTGCATCTGTCGTCGGGTTCTCTTTACTCCTTACCTGGGTATTCATACTCTATCAACCAACTTATGGCCCAGGAAACGTCCAGAAAGTCGGATGGCAAGCATGGGAGGTCATAACTATGTCGGATGCTCCTCAGAGGCCCGCTCATAGTGGCACTGGTTCGGAGCAACATAATACAGGGAATCCGGAAGGAGTGGATTGGTGGAATGTCACGACCGTTGAAGATAATGTCGATACCTCGAGCTTCCCTTTGGACACATGGTCACCTCTGCTACCACATGTCAACGGCCGTGCGTTCAGTTTCAGTTTGTCCCCGCTGATATCGCTAATGGCTGACTCCTTCAACAGTCTCCGAGATCGCCATTGAGAAGTGCGTGATACCACCCCAATATAGCACTGGGCTCTGTTTGCCTTCAACGACAAAGGGCGAGGATGCTCTCAGAGGCAAATGGGTGAGGGTGCCTAGAGATCTCAACTTCGAAGCCGGGTATGCCTCGACATATCTGGTGAGTCCATTCCCAAGACGCCGTGACGGTTCATTTACCGATCCTTCAGTACATGTACTATCGTCGCACAAGGCGACAAGATGTTAAACTCATCAACGACATTCGCCTCCTGCCAGAGAACGAACAACCATCGCCGATAGACAACTGGACAAGAACCCAACATTCTCTGCGTTCCGGTGTCCTTGGAATCTCACCGTTATTCCTCTGGTACAAGGCGGAGAAGACTACAGCTGAGATGAATGCTGCAGATCGTGCCAACCTTGTAACCGAAATTGACGTCCTATACGGACAAGATGTTCCATGGTATGGCTTCGAGAAGCTAGAGCCTCCTACCTTACCTCAAAGAGGCAAAGTAGAGCCAACTTTCTTGACGTATCGTCGAGGTGTCAAAGGTGACTTTCCGCCCTAACATTGGCCATGACCAAATCTGACAACTCGTAGTTCCCCCAAAGGCACCCCCTCTCCATTTCTCTCGCGACGGAAAATTCAAGATACTACAGGTCGCTGATCTGCACTATTCCGTTTCGCAAGGGCAATGTCGCGACACGAACCCTCCGCTCTGCACTAACTCTGATAATATGACATCAAGCCTCATTTCTCAAGCCATTGACGCAGAGAAGCCGGATCTCGTCGTCTTTACTGGTGACCAACTGAACGGCCAAGGAACTTCGTGGGACCCGAAAAGCGTCTTGGCAAAATTTGCAAAGGCTGTAACGGACAAAGGCATTCCCTGGGCTGCTGTTTTTGGGAACCATGACGAGGAAGACGGGCTGGCGAAGGAGGAGCAATTGCAATTGATGAAAAACTTGCCGTACAGCTTGGTGGAAAGAGGGCCAAAGGATGTGCACGGAGTAGGCAACTATGTGCTCAAAGTCAAAAGCGCCGACCCGTATGTGCAGCCACCTCTCTATGACTCCAACTCTCAGGCTAACTTGGCTTAGATCCAAGACACATTTATTGACGCTTTATTTCCTTGATTCTGGATCTTATTCAAGAGGCTACCTAGATTTCTTGGGCTTCATTATTCCCACCAGTTACGACTGGATACGAGAGGTGCAATTGCTACATGCTCCTTTAGTTCTGTCACTGATTGCCCCACCTACAGAGTCAGATTAATTGGTTCCTCCAAGAGTCTGGTGAGCTGTATAAACCTTCGAGAAGAGGCATTGCGTGACACAACCTCTAGCTTCAATCAACCAGATCGAACGACCATTCAACCCTGATACCGCGAAAGACCTAGACCATGCTTGGTCAGAGCGACAGCTGCAGGTCACGCCCAACACAAGACGACTAGCAAAACCAAACGCACTAATGTTTTTCCATATTCCTCTGTACGTCTTCTGTGCTGGTGGATTAATCCTGCGTCGAGCTGTCTCTGATTGGCATTGTACACAGACCCGAGACTTATGGCAAAGCTGACAAGAATCCAAAGAATGGAAAGTCACTAGACGTCGGCATCTCCGGGCTTGAACCCCCTGGCAATGCAAAGGATACTGCCTCGTTCTTTGACAAAGGAATTCAGAAGGCTACAGAAAGTGACCATGTTGCAGCTGGGGGTAACCTTGAGGTCAAGATCGTCGCGAACGGCCACTGCCATTGTCAGTCAACCATTCATCTAACCATTCTTTTTCGCTCATATCTGGTATAGTGACGGAAAACTGTCGTCGAGTGAAAGGTGTTTGGATGTGCTTTGGTGGTGGAGGGTAAGCGACTTCTAGTTCTATGCATTTAGGCTCTTATCTGAGTTATCTCGCATTCTAGTTCGTATTCTGGATACGGCAAGATTGGGTGCGTCAACCTCAGGTCCAGTCTTTTGCAATTTATTCACTCAATTACATGCCACAGATTTGATCGTCGTTTCCGCGTCTATGATATTTCTAACTACGGTGAGGTGATCAAGACGTATAAGCGCACAGAGCATGGCCAAGTCATTGATGAGATGACCCTGGCTGGACCGGGTGCTGCACCGTTGTAATATCAGTAGAATGTTACGCAGCTATATACATGTACCATACTATGCAATCTATATACCCTAGAACATTAACACGCCTGACCGCGTGTCTGCGTCAACGGCGCCTCCCGTTTTCGGTTGCACGCGTTCTGATCAACTGACTTTTCGCACGGCGGTCGACACTTTAGCTCTCCTCCTCAGGCGCCTTTGTTGCTACACCGCAATTCAAGAACATCTCATTTTGAGCATTGCTCGTCCAACAAGATGTCCTCAAGGAGTCAGAGCGGTCAAGGCCGCACTGCATCAGGCTCATCCTCATCCTCAGGGCGAAATGTTCGTCAACTCACCACTTGTTCTGATTACATTCACTAAATACTTCGTTTAATTCGTGCAGAGAGCCGTAGAATCAGCAGTCACGCGATTACTGGTAGCAATCAAGCAACTCTTGGAATCATTGACCAACTGGAGTCTTCTAAAAATCGACGAGAATCAAGTGAGCGACGTCTATGTGCGCTTGGGGAACGACTTCAACCAGGCTGTGGCTGCCTTTGCCTCTTTCAATATCGACATGTCGTAAGTCGTCTGAAGAGTCTTCCTCGTTCTAGGCTCATAAGTGCTGTTTTAGGGAGCTCATGATGGTACCAGATGACCTCAGGAATGTGCTCGAACAATGCCTCGCAGAGGATGCTACACCCGAGAACCTAGAGCTCTATCTACCTCATGTTAGGCAAATTATCACCGGCCTTCTGCAAGGCCTCCGAGAGAAACAGTCGATCTATAGCAAAATGACTAGGCGAGGCTCTGAACACACGAATCACGAACGAAACGAGAGCCGTTCATCTCGGGGAGATAGAGCCTCTAGGAAGACAGAATCTGGTCATCGACCACAAGGTTCACGGATAATGACAGACGCGGATAGACTTGAAAGAGAGGGATCTGATAGGGAGGGCGTAAGGAGGAGTACACATTCATCTTCTTCGAGGAAGAAGGAAGCCACATCCAATCAACCCCGCGGAATCGCAGATGAAGGCGAATTTGTTGGCGGATTTGCCACACCACGTTCTGACGCACCTAAACTGCCGGAACTACCTTTCGGCGAAGAAAGGCCTGTCAACGCCTTCGACGGCGCACGCAGACACCGAAGCCAGCATTCCCTGGCGGGATCTGCGGCCTCACCCTCTCCAGCGTCTACCCCGCAATCAGTGCCTCCTCCTCAACTGCCCCCTCCCGATGGTCCTCCGCCTCCAGCTCCATCTCAACCTGCGGTTCCCGCCAGTGTCAAACGGTACTCATTAGTTGACAAACCAATGCCTCCACCGACTTCTCCACCGCCGACATCCCCTCCACCCGTGATCGTAGAACCCGCCAGCCCGCCAGCAGATCAGACCAGCGCGCAGGGCTCTCCCGCTATGGACCAAGAAACAGAAGTCACTCCGGCAATGGCGAACTCGCTGGCTGCTCTGCAGAGGGGCGACATGCTTGAGCGCAGAGCCTCTAAACGCTTCTCGACCTTCCACATTTCCAAGATGACAGGTGGTTCTGGTGCTACACGCGAACGCTCGTTACGTTCACATCCACACAGGCGGTCCTTGGCAGCTGGAGGTCCGGCCCTTACACCGGGAGACCTTGCGGTCCTAGCAGAGGATGAAGAAGAAGAGGGCGAACCAGTGAGAGAACAAGAGAGCGTCAAGAGAGAGAAGCCAATATCTAGAACTGCTACACCCGATCCAGCTGCTCCCCCCGTTCCCAAGTTACCCCCTCACTTCAAGGAACTTTCTCCGGAGATGAGCACGTCTCAGACAAACTCTTCGCCTCACAATGCAGGCGATCCAAGCAAGATCACAGTATTTTTACAGGTGGGGAGAGAAGTCAAGAAGTCTATCGTGGACCGTAACATATCTATGAATTACCTTCGGATGCTATTCATGGATAAATTTGCATACAGCTCCGGTCAGGGCAATTTCCCAGCTGTTTACATCCGCGATCCATCCAGTGGTGTGCAATATGAGCTCGAAGATATGGAAGAGATCTCAGAGAAATGTTTACTCATCCTCAATATCGAACGTGAGTTACCTCTACTGGTCGTGTTGTTGTGCCGTATACTAAGCTTTTGGTAGCCCTCGACCAGATCAAAGAACATATTGATACACAAATATCAGCTCTCTCTAATGACATCAAAGAGCTCAAGTCCACTGTAGCCAATGTTCGCTTCTCACAACCAGCGCCTCCCCCAAGTATTGTCACCGAAATGGCAGACAATGCACCAATCAACCAACCCAGTGAGCGCCAGTTCACGCTTGCTGCTCGTCGCCTCTCGCGCTTTGTCTCTCCCGCAATGAATGAGAGACCCCATTCCCCCGTGACACCAACCGCCGCCGAATTCTCCCCTATCCACGCACAAATGACCGGCCAATCACTTCAGCCTCAGTTAACTGGTGGCTCTGTACTCTCGGAATATTCGAGTCGGATCGTCACGGACCTGAAGACGCAGTTTGATGAGGTGCAGAACCTGCGCAGGGACCTTGGTGTCATGCGGCAGCTGTATACGGGTTTCATCAAGCAGACCAAGGATTCACTTGGAGCTTTACGCAAGCAGACCCAGTCCGTCAAGCAGCTCGCAAATACCGAGATTGGTGGCGCTAGAACTTTTATCATCACCGGAAAGAAGAAGTTGGATGAGAGGACGCAGAATGTGTTGACAGATATTGAAAAGCTGTTGGACACGGTGGAGGCAATGAAGGAAGACGTTCTGAAGAAGCAAGTAACGCCAAAGGAGTTCATCATGAAGAACATGAAGAGGGAGATGGACAAGGCTCAGGCAGAGCTTGAAAGCCTGCGAGAGCATATTAAGACCATCAAACCGATGTGGAAGAAAACATGGGAAGAGGAACTCCAGAATATTGTCGAGGAGCAGCAATTCCTCACACATCAGGAGCAGTTTTTGGAGGATCTCATCGAGGACCATAAAGCTGCTGTGGAGATCTACGGGCATATCGAGAAGGTCATAAACCTCCGTGGTCCTAAGTTGAATGGGGCTGCGAAGGGCCGACCTATGGTACGACAGAGGAGTTTCCCTGGTGGAGGACCTGTCGACGGCGGAGCCGGGAGCATAGGCAACGTTATGATGGAAATTCGGGCCGCAGCTGGAGACTCTGAGAAGAGGATGGAGGCCATCAAGGCGAGCGAGCAGAATAGGGAGAAAGAGCTTGCCTCCAGGTCGGACGACTTGCAGGCTGAGCTGACAGAATTTGTTGGGCAAAAGAAGTTGAAGCTGACGGGAGGTGCTGAGGAGGCAGACCGTGTGAGGCAGAAGAGGAGCGAAGCCACACTCAGAGCTATGTTCAACACTCCGAGTTCTGTGGCTTCGACACCGGTTTCTGAGATGCCAAGAACACCACCAGCTACTTGAGATGGACTCGGACCAACTGATATTAGTAGATACTACAGCATTTTACTTTCTTTCGGATCATCAATCTTACATTTCTCGTGGATTTTTCTTCTCGTGGATTTCTCTTTTGCTCCGAGTCACAGGATTACCAGAAACTTGTTTATCTTCGCTGACTCTGACTGCCATTTCACACATCGTATAATTCCTAGCAGTGCGCCATTCACTATCCACTCCTTGACGACTATATAACACGATGTCATAGTGGAATCATCCTCGCTTACTTACTTTGATTCCACAAGATCGCATACAATTTGCACACAATCGCTCCGAACGTTTGATGCATGCGAGAGGAGTGCAAGGGAGTCATCTGGTGCTCGTACCTTTTGCTCGGAAAAGGTTTAGTGCCATGTACTCAGCGATTACTTGAGTGTGGATGGCCAGGGAAATCCTCGTTTTATTCATTTTATTGGCCTCCTTATCCAGGATCGTGCGAAGAGTGGCGGACAGGTCAGGTTATACTAATACTATCATGATGGCGTCATCTCTTCATAAACCTGCGATACCCTTGTACAGAGTCCAGCAAGGCCCAGGAGCTGAGGATACACGATTTTGAAGACCTAGCCATGCCTCCGATCGGAAATCTACACCTTTACATGCCGGAGTACAAACGGGGCTGCCCTGGCCATGGCTGGTGCTTCAGACACGCCGATTGCGTTCAACGCGGACCCCCTGTCAACGTCAAACTCGATTATCCCGTTCTAGATTCGAGCGTTCATCTTATCTTACTTTTCTCACTTGCAGACACAAGCCTCGTGCCTTGAAAATACCAATAGATTGGAAATAATCAGGCATCACATCCGTATCACATCCTATGTCATTGGAGTCAATGCGCGGATTAGCAGTCTTTTGACCCCGAATAGCCGAGTCAAGCATAGGCCCCTTTTCCAATATATAAATGTCCGGAATCTGAGTACACACCTTTCTCTATGCCCTTTCCCCCAAGGCATTCATCCCTTACCATCGCCCACTGACCATCGCCCACTGACCGACTGCTCCCAAGATGATGTCCACTCAGGTTCGTTCTTCCTGCCTATTTCATGATTCGGCCGAACGGACTAACTTCGGTCCATCTCATTAGTCTCAGTACTATGCCCATACTTCGCAGCCTCACCAGGCGACACATAGGCCGAATTACATGACCTACAACCACTCTTTGGCACGCAACAATACTCAAAGACTGGCAGATAGTAATTTGCTCACCTTGCGTGTTTGCTTGCCCTGACTCTCATTCACGTTCTTTAGAATCCTTGGCCGAACAGCAAATTCAAAGACAGACAGCATACGAAATATCCCAAGATCGGAACACTATGTATGTCACTCATGAGTTTCAGATTTATTTGTGCTCATCCAGACGTTAGAGCGCGGATAGCAAAAGTCTTCGAAGTCTGCTGAATCTGCTTTTCTGTCGCCACCTAGATTTCCATTTGTTCTCCAGCTTTCCCAGTTGATCACTCCTATATTATGTCTGTACTATTCTGTAAACCACCTGTAACACTATGGCGATCGGAAAACTCAAAATGTAACAGTAGTAAAATCTAGATTCAACTTCAACATGCCAAAGAAATATATCCAAGCAATTTCCGGCGTTCGGATGCAACATCCAAAGTCCGTGTACACAAGTTCCCCTAGCTTGTCAGTCCCCCATACACCGCTCCATTTCTGTTGGGATTCCACGCCTTTTCCGGGCAAAGTTGGTTCGCTAATTGCGCGATAGACCACAGATACCAATCAGTACGTCAAAGCACCACAACTTCCACCTGTGGACGTCCATGGAACGGATGGCGCCAGCCACATCTCCATTTATCACTATTAAGCGCTTTGTGAGGATTTGTTGTCGCCATTCCCCCAATGTGGTCCATGACAAGCCTCGATGTAATGACCAATCCTCCGCCTTCAGCTAGATATGGGCACAAGGGGTCGGTACCAAGTAAACAGTCCTGCATGATTACATCTGCGGGCCGGCGAGGCGCATTCGGAGGAAGTTTTGACGCAGTCTCTGCGTAGGTGTGAAGCAATAACGAGAGGATAGGAAGTACGGTGCGGTGAATGATGAGCCCACTGTGATCGGAAAGGTGAGCACGTTGGTGTTGCCTCGCTCGAGGGCTTGGATAAGACCTCACCTTCCACCGGTACCGACAAATCCCCCTTGCTTCATCAGCTTGGGTGAACCTTGCATGCGGCTTGTTTCCAATATCTGCATCACCTGCCTCACGGCATCCCAGCCTCGTTCTCCGCCACAGATCGGGAAATCGTCTTCAATTAACATCACCCATTCTGCCCTTTGCGGCTTTTCATTTGCCCAACGGAAAGCTTCCGCGAGATGGAGGTACTGCCCAGATGCAGATCCGGGGTGAGCATCAATATCTTCATAGAAGGTAATATCAGTGTTCTGGAAGGCTTCTTTGCTTGCCTTGAATGCCGCGTGTTCGGTAGAATGTGTGAAGACCGACATAGTGGTCGTCAATGATAGATAGGGGAGATAGGATGAGAGGGTTGTATTCATGATCGTTGTTGCGAGACCAACGTCTGGTCGAGGAGCGGTAAGAACCAGAATCTCGAGCAATGGATTCGGTGGAGATGGTGAGCGTGGCATGTGCGTTGGGGTATATGGTTTCAACCTATCATACAACAGATATGGGGTCCAGATGATTGCCACCGCAAGAAATGCAATGGAAATAATGGCGTGTGGTCGAACAAGGTACATCGTTTGCCGTGGGTTTCCATCCGGCAGCATGGGATGTTGTGTGGAGGGTTTAGAGACCGAACGATGTATGACCAGTGCAAGGGATATTGCAGAAGCACCAAGGACTGCGAGGGAATACGTCCATGGGGCATTGTCCAGCCAGCACAGAGCTGCGGATAACAATATCAGAGACAGGAGATCCCTCTTTCGAGCCGATTTGGCGCTGAGAAGGGTTCGTATCAACTCTGTCCCTCCCGATAGGTATATGAAAGCAATGAGAACGGGCCCATATCCTCCATAGGATTCATACAATGTCCAGTGGCTGTAGAACCTGGGTGCTGCCCATCCTGTGCTGCGCGTAAACAAGTGCCCGACTCCTGTTCGCAATAACGCGACATAGATCCATAACCCGTATAACTGCCAAAAGGGAGGGCAGAGCACCCAGAGAATCCCAACCTGGAGCAATCTCGACACGAATGTGGATAATGTAGTTTGTGCAGACCAGAGAGAGAAGAGGAAGGGTATTAGGTCGTTTTCATAAATGACTTGACGCGGTGTGAACGAGCGGATGGATAGTGGTGGGTATATAAACCGGAGAACGTATGGGAGGAGCGGACCGCCCACTGCTGTACAAATCTTCAGCCATTTGTTGGCTGCGTCACTCGACATGACATGGAGTGGAAGAAAGGGAGATCGACTCTTGGCCTTGACACTGATCCCCACACAGGCGGCTGTGCAGGTTGGACTTCAACCAAACTACCACAAGGGTAGATTTTCATTCTTTGCCTAAAAATACATGGTTGCAATTGTATGGCTTATTATGACTTCACCCCGTATCCTTGTGTTGCAGAGAAAGCGATAGAATATGTATGATAAAAATCGAAAAGCAAAGGGTTCTCAGAATAAGATGCTTCAAGCACCTGTGATGCCACCAGTTGCACCAGTCGCAGCAATGCGAGCAGAAGCATCACTTTCGGTGGTACATGCGATGGAGGTTCCAGCTTTATTGACCAGAGGCAGGGCAGCGCATGTGAGGCCACTGCCGCAACCTGTGACGACGAACTTGCCACTAACGCATTGAGCAAAGCCGCCGTTTATGCAAGCATTGTCACCCGCTGGAAAGATCTAGAGTCAGTATGAGCAAAACCAGAGATGGAATAGAACCTCACTGTTGCAGGAAGAATTCGCGTTGAGAGTGGCAAACTTGGCGTTCAGAGCTTGAGCATCCTTGCCGTTCTGGAGCTTGAAACTGCTTCCACTGGGTGTCGTGACAGCTGCGTTGTTCTGGCCGGCGGAAGATGGAGATGGGTCGTTGGTCTGGCCTTGGTTGCTAGTGGTACCATCACCAGTAAGACCCCCAGTAGCGCCGGTAGCGGATATACGGGCTTCAGCATCGGCTTGGGTAGTACAAGCGATAGAGGTGCCGGCCTTGTTGACCAAGGGGAGGGCAGCACAGGTAAGACCACCACCACATTGCGTGATGACGAACTTGCTGCTGACGCATTGAGCGAAGCCACCATTGACGCAAGCATTGTCACCAGCTAGGAAAGAATATCAGTGTGAAGAGCATCGAAAATAGGAGATACACGTACAATTGCAAGCGGAACTCGACGTGAGGGCAGCAAACTTCGCGTTCAAAGCTTGAGCATCTTTGCCATTCTGGAGCTTGAAACCACCAGAAGCAGCATTATTCGTAGAAGGCGCAGGTGGGGCAGGTGCTTGACTGTCACTCGTCGTTGATCCGCCAGTGGTTGTGCTGCCTGAACCGGTGAGGCCGCCAGTGGCACCAGATGCAGCAATGCGAGCTTCTGCATCAGATTGAGTGGTACATGCAATGGATGTTCCGGCTTTATTGACGAGAGGAAGAGCAAAACAACCCAGGCCGCCTCCGCATTTGGTGCTAACGAATTTGCCATTCACACATTGAGCGAAGTCCGTGCCACCGAGGCATGCTTGATCACCAGCTGCGGAGAAAGAGGTGAGAAAATAGTGACAATGAGAGAGAGATAGAAGCTTACTTTGGCAAGCGGAGTCTGCAGTTAGGGAAGAGAATTTCGCGTTGAGAGCTTGAGCGTCCTTGCCGTTCTGAAGCTTGAAGCCGCCAGCGCTGTTACTAGAACCGGAAGAAGTCGAACTCGTAGAAGTGCTGGTGGATGCCGAAGAAGATGGAGAAGGTGCATCGTTCCCGCTCGTGCCTCCACTAGACTGATTATTTCCACTGCCTGTATTGGTTCCGGGGGACTGCACGGCGTCGACAAGTTGTGTTCCATCCGCAACGGGACCATCGGGATGTGCTGGACATGATCCAGCTGGGTTTGGCAAAGCTTTCAAACCGAAAGGGATGGTCCCAGGTTGTCCTGCAGCAATTCCACCAACGAAGGTTTTCTTGTCTGTGCCGGCAAATTGACACTGGAAGAGGCCATTGAGTTCGGAGTTCTTTGGTGCTTGTTGGCAATAGGGCACACTCTGAGAAGTAGGCTAGTGAGGTGGGATGAGCTAATCGTAGTGTATGTTGGGTCGATCTAGCACTCACTGAGTTCCGTGGCTGTTGGGTGAAGATCTGAGCCAAACGGATCATCTCTGCATCGTTCCCAAGTTTCTTTGCCAAATCGACCATTTGGTCAGCAGCATCTTGTTGCTCGCAAGGACCTGCCGCTGCCAGAAGGGTGGTAAAAGCGGTGACAGACACGGGGTTACATTGCTGAGCACCACCAGCTGCAAGCTGTGGGTAAAAATAGGTCAATCGGGGGAAATGTATGTGCTGATCCGGAACCTACACAAGCTTCCTCCCATTGAGCCGTCGAGGCTGAGATGACCTGTGCAATTCGCTTTTGAAGAGGCAACGCTTGGATCCCGGAGGAAAAGGCCACGCAAAGAACGAGGAAGGAAGAAGCGATCATTATTCCGAGAACTGGAGAAGATGAAGCTGAAGGAAAGTCGAGAAAGAAAGAAAGTGCAGACTGGCTGCAAGAAAGAAAGAGAAGTGAAATGCAGAAAACGGGGATGGGGAATGCATGATGACCGCGAACGATGCAGCTTTAAAGGTCAAGGACCGGGTGGAGACTTTCGTGGACGGACAGGGGGAAAAAGTATTGTTACGGTTCCAAAAAGTTCGTTACCCAGGAGACAAAGAGGAACACCTTTCTTCGAAAGCGGGATAAGGGAGACGGAGTGAGCAATACTCAAGGGAAATCTCCATTTGGGTCAAGAACAATCAAATCGGCTTTGCATGTGATGGAGCCATCATATGGAGCTTTGCCTGCATTTTCACACAAATGGCGACGCGTCGTTGGTCGCTGCCCAACCAACATCGGCAACATGGCCCGAGGCCCCGAGGAATGTCAAGAAAAATCCTTCCAGGTTCGCAAGGAACTTGGGCAATCGCTGTGGAGACCGTCAAGCACATGCGTGTGCTGTTGAGAGCTTGGAGGGGGTTACTCTGCAGAGTTGCTTTGGGAAGCCAAGAAATGGGGAGGTTGACCATCGTCAATTTCCTCCTTGAACACAAGTGAAAATTTCCAATGGCATTGTCTCTTTGCTGTGCCCCGTAACCTGCTGCAATTGCAAACACCTCTTGTTGTTGTCCCCTGCCACAAGCACTTCTACAGGATTCCGGGATAAGTTGTCCGGGGAAGAAGGGCGTCCCAAAGTCCCCGAAAGTCCTTAGAAACAGACAAATTCTCGCAGCCGTTATGTAAATATCTCCCCCCGATTGGATGAGTGGCTGGCATGCATATGATCTCTCGTTGCGAAAACTCTGAAAATCACGGGCTGGACCGCGACATTCTTATGGGCCAAGACGCATCTCCTACGTGCTAGAGGCAACTGGATGGAGCAGGAGCATGAGGAAGGAGGATTGGGCGCCCCTCTATGGCCTCAAAGAATCGTGCCATTGACGTAATGCGCGGCAAGCCATCGAGGCCTGTCCTTTCCAAGATATTGCTCGGTGTACGCCTTACTTGGCCGCGCAAGGAGTTCAGGTTTCCACCTTATCAATATGCTCAGTGAAGCACTAACTCTGTTGGATTCTGTTTGGTTGAATGAATTTTGGATGGAATATTAAATATAATTGTCCTTTGAATTGCAATCTGACCGAAGAACAATGATAGATAAAATGCTTGAATAATTATATCTTCCCATCTACCTCCAGGTATCATTGATTGTGACCGAACCGCTTGCAGGAGTAGTGAAGGATCTGTTGGGATCGGATTCCCAAGTAACTGCGCCATTGTTCTTGCGGATGTACTTGTATTCGAAGTAAGTACTGGCGGGGAGGTTGACCGTGACTACAACAGAGATCAGAGTTGGCTCGGAGGTTAGGATGCACATCACTTACTTGACCAGACGGGATAAGAGGCGGACGAAAGGAGGAGTGCTGTATCAGGCGACCAATTCTGGAGCTGATTGACGGAGCCGGTGATGTAGATATTCTCTGTCGTTTCTATCAGTCTCTTAATCTTACGATATTAGATTGAAATAATAACCGCCGAGCACAGTTGTTGCAGTCTCTTTGAAGGTAACAGCAACCGTACCTCCACCACTGGACTGGCATGTGCCAGGAATGGTAAGACCTTTAGCACCCCAGCTAGCAGGCGTGAAACCACCACGCGCCGCGCTAGCGGTGAGAAGTGAAGCGTAACTCCAAGTAAGATCCACAGCACTGGTGACGGCACCGTTGCTTCGGCTGTATTGCTCAGCGAGTCCTCCCGCTGAAGGGGTGTACTTTGCAACAACAGCAACGAAGCCATCTGCGTAGTTCTTGACGGCAGTGGTGATACTAGAGTAAGTAGAAGAGGAAGAAGAATAAGTGCCGGCTGTGACTCCGGAAACGAGATTGGCGAAGAAAGGCTGCGAGATTGAGGTGACGGTGATGGACCCTTGAGCTTTCCAGACAGTCAAAGAGTCGTATAGCTGTTCAGCAACCGCGAGGGTGGCCAAGTACCAGGGCTATGGATGCGTCTCAGCAAAGAAACTAGGCACAAACAGGTCAGCACTTACATTACCACCGTAGTAGCTATCCTCGGGGTACCTTCCGGTAGCCCACGCAACGTTGGAAGCAAGGCCTGAGTTGATACTATAGATACTGAAAGACTTCACGTAGACCAAAAGGTTAGCGAGAGCCTTGTCTGAGCACGGCTGGAAGGTGGCTGCATCACACCCAGCACTGGCATCGAAAGTATGAATGGAGGTGAGAACGGTATTGGCGTCTTTTCCTGAGCGGCCTCCGCCTGTGTTCGCAGTGATGTAACCACCGGTAGGGTTCCAGTAAGACTATTTTCAAACACAACCATGAGCATCAAACACATGAGGAGACAGCGGTGGTCATACCTGAAGGAAGCAGAGAACTTTGGGGGCTTCTGTAGAGTAGGAAGTTCCAGATTGGCCAATAGCGGCGGCGAGGGTAGCGCCTTGTCGCAGTGCCTTATGTTGGACAGCGGTGGTGAAGAACGAAGAGGAGTTAACCTCCTCCCAGAGATCGAAACTGACCGAGAAACGAAAGTCAGCTTAATCTAAGTAACAATAAAGCAGATGTTGCCACCCACCCTGAAGAGTTCCAGTATTGGACAACATAGTCAAGATCAAGCTTGATGATGGGCCAAAGAGTACTCGTGACGAAGGTCGTGTTCCCTTGTGCAATCAGCCAGTTTGCATAGGTGATTAATGTGGAAGCACGCAGTGCAGGCCCATCTGAGTAGATATGAGCCAGCGTCTAGGTATCAAAGGGATTTGCTCACCTCTTTGGGGACGTCTGGGTGTTGCGAGTGTGAATCATATCATGAGTGAGCGAATATACGTTGAAATTATCCGAAACCCACCCCCATGCACCAGTGAAGGCAGTTCCATCAACATTGAATTTCGGCTCTCCTAGACCGCCAGTACTGACAGTGCCAGAAGGGTTGGAAACTTGCTGAAGAGCTTTCTGCGCGTTGACGTAGTTGTCAATTTGTCCGCGCAAGGTGGTGTCCTTGCCAGTCGTGAATCTATTGATGAATTAAAACCTTGTTTGAGGGCCAGAATGGTCTGCTTACTGGTCAGTGATGGTCTGGAAGACAAGGGCAGAGTCGCGCGTCCAAGTGTACCAGTAATTGGGATCAGTCTTCGACGGTGATGCGACAACTAGACCAGCTTTGGCGCCAGAGGCTTTGGAGCCTGAAGGACCAATATTGGCCAAGAGTCCGGCCTTTGCGATGGGAGATTCGCTTGCAAAGTAGGCGTCAGCGGTGCTAGACTGAGCAAGCACGCTCTGGACGCCCACCAAAGAGATGAAACTAATCAGAGAAGACCAACGCATAGTGAAGCAGACGAAGGAATAGTCAAAACTGTCGCTCAAACGCTGGTTTTTATAACCGGTCTCAATATCTATTCATGCTCGCTGTTGTGATGAACGCCAACATTCACCAAGTCGCAACGACGAGCGCATGGTCTTGTCGAGCAGCTGTCCAAGCGGCGGCGGAAGTAGATCGCTCCGTATTCGCGGGGAAGTTAATTTGGGAATTGGGCATGAACGTGACCTGCTCAAGAGATGGGCAATGTGGGCAGGGCTCCAAGTGATTGCGCCAATTTAGCATCTGATTCTCCCATCCGAACGTTTTGTCGAGGTGTTTAGCTGGTTACTACCACAAAACAAAGGTAGGCCATGTGGTCCCCGGTTTATTTTCCATATGATGCATACTTGCCCTGTAAATTGTTTTCGGACATGACATGAAGGAATGTAGATGATGAAGGTGGAGGTGATAGGTACTCGTCTGCCAATCGGGCGGGGCGGCCTGCAGACTGTCACTTTGTCAGCGAACGTCGTCCATCATAAATAGCCTTTCCTTCCAGTGACTGCTTTCGGACATACCGGTCTTGCCCAAGCGAGCTCTCCCGTTCTGTTAGGATGATCTCTTTTGGTGGAGGACCTCCATAGCCCGACTGGGAAACTGGAGAATTGACACCTGGGGTACAATCTACTTGACGGGTCATGCTGACAGGAATTTCAGATGTCGACTTGGAATATATTTCGGGATTATCGCTAATTTGGATTCAGTCTTGTAGTCCAAGTGATCCTCTTCACTAGGCGATCGTTGCATGTGCTGGTGTACGGTTTCTCGAGGTCATGTTCAATTCATTGTCAGTGTCACGGTAGGTGTGCAAGATTGGAAAACATCCGGGATCCGATGGATCCCGATTGTAACACGATCAAACAAACTTCAGCGAAGTTGCCCGAAGCACTCGCCGCAACGCCGAGAAACTGAAATGACCCTCCTGCAGCGGTCTGCCCTGCAGCGACCTCTGAGAACGGTTCTTCAGAAAAGATCACATCTTCCTCAGCGTTATGCCTCAACGAGTGCCAAACCTTCTGCTACTTCACCCCTTCTGAATGGTCTATATGCGACCGCCTTCGTCGTCTCGACCGGCCTCTTCGCGGTGTATTACTTTGACTGTCGCTCTGCCCTGCATCGGTACATCCTTACGCCAGTTATGAGAAATGCGTTCGATGCAGAGACTGGCCACAAGGTTGCCGTCAAGGTCTTGAAGAGTGGATTAGCACCAAGAGATCCCATTGCAGACGACCAAAGACTGCGAGCAAGTGTACGCCCTCAGTATCTCTATCATTTTGACTCTCATTGACAAACTAATGCAGATATGGGGAAACACGCTTTCTAGCCCCGTTGGCCTTGCCGCTGGTTTTGATAAGGATGCAGAAGCAATCGACGGTCAGTAAGAAGCTCCAATCAGTGACTGGCCGCTGAATGGCTTGTTAGGCCTCTACAACTTGGGGTTTAGCTGGGTAGAAGTCGGTAGCATCACACCTCAACCTCAGGTATGCTTTCCTGTCAATTTTGTGCTCCATGTCTCACCCACCGGTTGTGAGCAGCCAGGAAATCCGCGACCAAGGGTATTTCACCTGCCTGAGGACTCAGGACTCATCAATCGTTACGGGTTCCCGTCACAAGGTCATGTAGCTGCTCTAGCAAGGATCAAGGCCCGAATACCCGCATTCCAACAGCCCCCGGACACTGCAGCCCTTCGACAGCAGTCACTGCTTGCAGTCAACCTTGGCAAAAACAAGACTTCTCCCCCAGATTCATTCGATGACTTCGTCAGCGGGGTCCAAGCATTCGGACCCTATGCTGATGTCCTTGTCATCAACGTCTCAAGTCCAAATACTCCAGGCCTGCGGTGAGATTTACATTTTTAAGGCTGCCAAGTCCCTGGCTCATGTTTGTAGTGGCCTTCAAAACAAGGATGTACTTGAAAACCTTCTATCCGGCGTTAAGCAAGCAAGGGACGAACTACCTCCACCTGACCTCACTTCGAAGCGCCCAAGACTTGTCCTGAAGATCGCACCCGATTTGACTGAAAGCCAGCTAATTGAGATGGCTGAAGTTATACGAAATAGTGCCGTTGACGGAGTCATAGTCAGTAACACTACGGTACAACGGCCGAAATTCCTTCTCAATGGTGAGCCTTTGGTCTGCTTAACTTTGCTCGCGTTGTTGACGTGAGTAGCCCATAAGGAGGAAATAGGAGGCCTGTCCGGAGCCCCTGTAAAGGAATACTCCTTGAAGGCACTTCGCACACTTCGGACACATCTACCTAGCAGTATTCCGTTAATCGGATGTGGTGGCATTTTTACTGGATCCGATGCACTTGAATTCGCCAGGAACGGTGCATCCATGGTGCAAGTTTACACCAGTTTCGGATATGATGGAGTTGGCGCGTGCCGCAGGATCAAGGACGAACTGGTCAACGAGCTAGAGAAGGAAGGAAAAACATGGCAGGAAGTAGTAAACCAGGCGACAGATACACTGAGCTGGAAAGACGTTCCAGCTCAGAAGCCCCAGTCGGGCGACCTCACTATTGGCCATTTGATTTCAGAAGCGCAGGAACTTCAGAATCTGCTCGGGCGACTGGAGGAGAGGATAAGCGCGGGAGAGCAGGAAAGCACATTCCAAAACCCAGTACCAGTTGAGGCGACGGTTTCACAGTTATTAGATCAGTAGAGATACAAATATTACGCCTCAACGTACTATGCATCAGTGTACACTAGACCATACTTTCAGGGCCAAGGCACACGCGCTAGATGTCGATCAGCTCGGAGCTCTTCCTGGTCCAGTACCATGCCCACTGCAGCTGAGATCTTCTCTACCTGAACCACATATGTCCCTAGCGAAATCCATGCACAAATACGAAGCTTCAACTTCAGATGGCCACGACTCTCATCCACATCGACTGGCGCCAAGTGAGACGCTCGTAATAACTACCTTCCACTCGGAGAGCGAACCTTGCAGGCACAAAGACCTGTGGTTTTCAGACGGCAGCGTTGTTTGCAGGGCCGAGAACACGTTATTCAAAGTGCACATTTCTCTACTATGCCGACATTCTGAGATTTTCAGGGATATGTTCTCTATCCCCCAACCAGAGGCAACCGCAACCTCCGAAAGCCATGAGCTGCCGGTGATACCGCTCTATGACAAGGCTTGTGATGTGACCAACCTGCTACTCGCCCTGTATGATGGTCCGTACGTATGCTGAGTTCCCATTCGCCGCATCCTGCCCTGACAACTTCCCAACCGTTTACCCAGCCAATTCGGCATCAACGACCAAGCCGACTTCGAGGTTGTGTCTGGCCTCCTCCGCTTAGCCAACAAATACCTCATCAAGTCCTTGCGCATCAAAGCACTGGCACATCTGAGCTTAGCATGGCCAGAGACGCTGAAAGGCTGGGAGATTAGAGAAGAAATTGCTCGACGATACGAGACAGACGGTGCAAGCCCCACCGGCGAGCGGCCACAGCGGTTTTACCCCCACCCAATTGTATGTTACACAATTGGCTCAACGCCTATAACTACTAAAGTGCCCTTGTAGGCTGTTATCAATCTGGCGGAAGAAGTGGATGCTTCTGAGCTCCTGCCTGCAGCTATGTACGACCTGTCGCGATATTCATACCCAGAGATATACGGAGTCAAGGAGGAGTTTACCAACTCTTCCCCTCCTCTTCCTCCTTGCGATTTGGCATTATCAGCGAAGAACATGCAACGGTTCTGTATGGGCAAGGAAGCCAGTCAGCAGCACATTCCGTCTCTCATTACTGCCATGGGGAGCAGCCAGAACACACGACAATCACTCATTTCCAACAATAGACACAGACGTCAAGGTAGCTTATGCGTATCGACAGCAGCCTGCCGAAAAGATTTCTCCGAGCTTGTCGAGCTGGCGACTCAACACTACCTATTCGACAGGGAGCGAGGATATTGTGATCCGCTGTACGTCGCGGAGGAATTGGGCCAACTGAAGAGTGCGGAACTATCAGAGTGCAAAGCTTGTGCCGCTTCATTAGAGAGCTGGGCTTCGCGAGAACGAGAGAGAATGTGGAAGATGATACCTATATGGTTTCGTCTAAAATGATATGTTCTTGGTTAATTATCAACTAGAACTGTTGCAACATGCAAGCAGCATGAGCCCAGATAGGGGACATTAACCTAATTTGGCAGCGATTGATGACTGCCAGTTACGGTAAGATCATCTTTATCGGACAACTCCGACCAAAAAATTTGGAAAGCTCAGGCGATTCTGTTCTGATCTTTAGCTTTGCTCTCTTACTTTCTCTTTCTTTCCTTTATTATGGATGTAAGGACATTCTCAGTTGGATTCTTAAAAGTTTTCAGTTATATCTGACCCTCTTCTAGTCAAATTTCGTCCAAGAATTGCACAACCTCCTCCTGCAATCAATCTCAAATGATACCAACCAAGTGAAAACGGTACCATCTACACCCCTTCTTCCATTCGATCCGGACTGACATGCAGTTGATAGTCTACTGCTAGGCTCAATCAGGAATTCTACAAAGCCCCGACATGTATAACCGCACTCTCCCAGATACTGGCAACTTCACCTGAGCAGCCTGTATGTATAAGCTTCCCACGATCATCAGTGCCAAACCTGACAACGTTCTCGAAGGTCCGACAACTAGCAGCCGTGGAACTCAGAAAACGGGTATCACAGAACAGCGGTGCCTTCTGGACCCAGTTACCTCAGACCGATAGAGAGCAATTGAAGGCTTCACTGCCGGAAGTTACAGTAACCGAATCAAAGTATGTACAGGTTCATCGCACCTCTAGAAATGATTCGCTGACCTTTAGTGTCACAAGTACTCTTGTGCGACATTCAGTAGCGCGTGTTATTGCTGCCATCGCTTCGATAGAGATACCCCTCCGGACCTGGCCTCAACTTCTACCTTTCCTCCATCAATCTTGCACATCTAGCCAGGTCTCGCACAGAGAGGTTGGCTCATATGTCCTTTTTGCAGTCTTGGAAAACATAGTAGAAGGCTTCCAAGATCAACTTCCTCAATTCTTCCAGCTCTTTGAACGCTTGCTGAGTGATCCCGAGAGCATCGAGGTTCGCATCACTACTGTTAGGTATAAAAGCTCGCCTTGCGGGTCCTTTGCACTTGCTTAATCTATCTTCGTACAGATCTTTGGGAGTAATTGCCCAATTCATCGACGTTGATGACAAGGCTGAACTGGTGAGATCAAGTTGGTCAAATACCTCCTCTTAACTAAACATCCCTACAGAGAGCTTTCCAATCACTGCTTCCAGCAGTGATGCAAGTAATTGGACAATGCGTCTCCGCCGGCAATGAGACTGGAGCTAGGCAACTATTTGACGTTCTTGAAACGCTCTTGATCTTGGTTGGACTTCCATTCCACCCTTCCTGCACCTACTCACCTCCTCCCTGCAGGAAGTTCCCATCCTAGGCAAACACATTCCCGAGCTCGCCGAATTCCTTCTCCAATGTGGCGGCAATACTTCCTTTGAGACCGACCTACGTGTTCTCGCCCTGAACGCCCTAAACTGGACTGTTCAATAGTGTGTACCTTTACGAGCAGACACTGACATCATACTCATCAACCTTTATAGCAAAAAATCGAAGATTCAGAGCCACAATCTGGCACCTGCAATCCTGCAAGGCCTAATGCCCATCACTACTGAAGAAGAACCTGAGGATCTCGACGATGATACTCCCTCTCGCGTGAGTTCGATTCGGAATTCCGTATCGCATTTGGATCTCACGTCAATGTTCAGGCTGCGCTCCGTATTGTCGATGGCCTTTCCACTAATTTACCACCCACTCAAGTCTTCCCCGCCCTCCGAACCCTCATTCTCCAATATTTCTCATCTCAGGAACCGTCGCATCGTCGTGGTGCTATGCTCTCTCTTGGAGTCGCTGTTGAAGGATGCAGCGAATATATGACACCTCTAGTTGGGGAGGTTTGGCCCATTGTCGAAGCTGGCCTCAAAGATGGCGACGCTAGCGTCAGGAAAGCCACCTGCGTAGCCGTTAGCTGCATGTGCGAGTGGCTTGAAGATGAGTGCTCCAAGAAGCACGACGTTCTTGTACCTGTAAGTTCGACTTTAGGTGTTCACGACTTCGGCACTCATCCTCTTGCAGGGTATCATGGCTCTTATCGACGACCCAGCGACACAAAGGTCTGCATGCACCGCTCTAGATGCTCTCCTCGAGATCCTCCATGATGTCATTGGGCAATATCTTCCCCTCATTATGTCCCGGCTAGGAGGTCTTCTTGAGACTGCACCAATCGCTGTGAAATCCGTTGTTACTGGCGCCATTGGCAGTGCAGCGCACGCTTCCAAAGAAGCTTTCCTTCCCTACTTCAATCCCATCATGAACCACGTACAACACTTCCTTGTTCTGACCGGTGAAGGCGAAGAGACCGAGCTTCGGGGTATCACCATGGATGCCATTGGAACCTTCGCTGAGGCAGTAGGAAAGGAGGTCTTCCGACCATTCTTTGCGGATATGATGCGTCAGGCCTTCCAAGGAATTGAGATGGGAAGTGCACGCCTCAGAGAATGCAGCTTCATCTTCTTTGGAGTGATGGCACGCGTCTTTGGTGAAGAGTTTGCCCCCTATCTCCCTAATGTTATTCCTCCCCTTCTTGCAAGCTTGAAGCAGTCCGAGCAGGGAGACGACAGCACTTCAAGTAAGCTCAAATTATGACTTCTGTTTTTTTAAGCAAGATTGCTGAAATTTACACCTAGTCAACGTTGAGGAGGCTTCGTCCGCCTTCAGCTCGGGCTCTTCGCCTTCGACCGCAATCAACGTTTCCGACACTGAGATATCTCTCGCAGACGACGTTGATCTCGACAAACTCTTGGATGTTAACAGTGCCATCGCTGTCGAAAAGGAGATCGCTGCTGACAGCATTGGCACCATCTTTTCCGCGACCCAAAACCATTTCCTCCCCTTCGTTGAACAATGCGCTCTTGAACTTGTCGAGCTCCTCAGTCATTACTACGAAGGAATCAGGAAGAGTGCCACAGAATCTCTTCTCGAGATGATTAGGACGTTCTACGATCTAAGCAATCCCCAGGAGTGGAATGCAGGACTTCCGGAGGTATAACATATCTGATTTTGATTATTTGAATCAGCTGACTGACTGCTTTCATCTAGTCTTCTCCAATGGATGCCAACGTCGGTGAACTAGTCGCACATATCATCCCACCACTGTTGGAGATGTATGAGACTGAAGACAATAAGTACGTACCTTTTCCATCACATTGGACCTCACTCATCGCTGCCAAGGACTGTCGCTGCTGCCCTCTGCGTCGGGCTCGCCGAGACTATTACCAAAGTCGGCCCTGGCTTGGTAAAAGGCCGTGAGTCCCCCATTATCTCTGCCACAAAGGTCGTTTATAAATAATTGCCCTCAGATTACGAAGAATTCTGCAGAATTGCGATACAAATTTTGGAACAGAAGGCTTTCTGTCAGCAAGATCCCGACCAGGACGACGAAGAAGAAGCTCCTGAAGATCAGGCGGAATATGATTCCGTCTTGATTTCCTCTGCTGGTGACCTCGTTGCCGCTCTTGCCAGCGCACTAGGTTCGGAATTCACCCCCGCCTTTTCGACTTTCTTCCCCTTGATCAGCAAGTACTATGTATGCTTACTTCTCTGTTTGAATTTCCTATCCTACAGTAATGCTCATTGAATCTTTCCAGAAAAAGAGCCGGTCCCTCAGCGACCGTTCTTCTGCCATTGGCTGCCTCGCCGAAATAATCGACGGGCTAAAAGGCGCCGTCACTCCACACACAGCCCCTCTTCTCGAGCTTTTCTACAAAGCTCTTGGAGATTCCGATGCAGAAGTACAAAGCAATGCCGCTTTCGCCACTGGACAGCTGATTGAAAACTCGGAGGCTGATTTATCACCTCAGTACATGCAACTGCTCAATGCTCTACAGCCCCTATTCACCGTTGACCCGGAGGCACCAGCTCCAAGACTGAACGCGAAGGACAATGCAGCAGGCGCTGTTGCGCGCATGATTCTTCGCAATGCATCTGCCGTACCGCTTGACAAGGTGCTCCCCGTCTTGATTGCCGCCCTGCCTCTCAAAAACGATTACCTCGAAAACCGTCCCGTCTACAATGCCATTTTCCAATTGTTTTCCGCCAATGGCCAAGCTATGTACCCATATCTTGACCAACTCCTTCAAGCTTTCGCCTATGTGTTGGATCCCAACGCTGCTGACCAGATCGGAGACGAGATTCGGGCGAAGCTAATACAACTCATCGGTGCTATCAACGCTGAGGATCCTGCTAAGGTGCAGGCTTCTGGACTGGCTGTATTTCTTTCGGGTTAGAGGTCGGGTGTCGGAGTCATCACAGTAGAGATAGAGAGTTCCGTTCTTATGGATCTCCATTCAGCTGATTGATACAGATATCCTATGCCTTATTACGTCCACAGTTGCATTATGTAGAACTTATATTCTTTCTCGGGTAGCCCGATTTTATCCCTTTTTACGTTTTCAAGCTTCGAAAGTAGATGTCCTCCCACGATGTGATGTGATGTTATGCTATGTTGTGAGCGAACCGTTGATTATTACTGTTGGTCGACTGGTCTCGCCTTTCAATCTTTGTCGTCTTTCGCATCTTCTGCACCCGCAGGCCGGCAATTCAGCAACTAGTGAACCCCGCCTTTGACCCTCTATGCTGTTCCTTCTTTTTTACATACTAATCACCTTCTTGGGTACCCCTGCCTCGTGTACGGTCCAGGTCGCCTTCACTCTCGACGAACAATTACCCCTCATCGCCCGAGTTCAAAAACCTTACACCTGGGCGTTCTCTTCGCAGACGTTTAGTGGATCTCCTTCCGGGCCCTTAAACTACTCGGCTTCTAATCTTCCTTCGTGGCTTTCGTTCGATCCGGAATCGAGGAGATTTTATGGAACGCCTAGTCACGACGATGCTGGAACTACCGTAATCACCGTATCCGCAAGTCAGGCAGGAAACACTGCGCGTTCGTCATTCACGCTCTGTGTTGTCACGTCGGCTGCACCCGAGGTCAGCATTCCCCTGGCCGCTCAGCTCGCACCGCCCCGGTCTTCCCTGTCGTCCGTTTTCGCTCTCGCCGAATTCTCAGCGTTGTCGACAGGTCATCCTGCTCTTCGTATTCCCCCAAGATGGTCTTTCAGCATTGGTTTAGAATTGGAGACGCTCGCATGTGAAGGGGACGTATTCTATGACATTAGGCAAAGTGACGGTTCTTACCTCCCAACCTGGATGACCTTCAACTTCAAGGAGCTCACACTGAACGGGGTTGTCCCAAATGAAACAATCATCACGAAACCTACTGTGTTCGCTCTGAACCTGATTGCGTCTGATTTACAAGGATACACTGCCGAGGCTCTACCTTTCGACATCGTCATTGCGCCACATGAGGTCTCGATGAAGGCTGCTTCGTTGCCCACGATTGGCGTACCGCGATCATCGGAGTTCCGCGTTCCCCTCAAAGACACTGTCGACTTCTCTGGAATCCTGCTAGACGGCAAGGCTATTGGGAAAGAAGCTATAACCGACCTGTTGGTTGATGTAACTGGCTACCCCTGGCTGCGATACGATTCTTCTGATCAAATCTTGTCGGGTACACTGCCTCAAGATGGTTCAGTTGGGGATCTAGTCTCTCTTCCGTTCCAGGTCAATACCATATATGGACAGACATTGCGAACTCTGATAGCGGTTGCACCGACCCCAACCATCTTCGTTCAGCCGCACCTTCCTCCACTGCAAGGTTCGCTTGGCGAGCAAATCGACTTCGACCTTCGTCAGTTCTTTTCCAACAGTTCTGATATCGGGGAAATTGACGTGGTGGCCACGTTCGAACCGGTTGAATCTTCTCTTTGGTTGGCATACAACGCCGCTCAAGCTCGCCTCACTGGACGCATACCTTCAGATTTCCGCAGTGATCAGGTCAACGTCACTTTTGCAGCACATTCTCGCAGCACCCACTCATCTGGAAGAGCGCAGTTGTCGATTACGGTCTCTTCCTTGGCTCACCCAAACAACGGTGTCGCCAAATCGAACGGTGGCAGTTGGGCGTCAGAGAAGCGCCGTAGACTTGTGCTGGGATTGTCGCTTACATTCGGGTTGCTGGGCGGGTTCTGCGTGCTTGGGATCTTGCTTGCCATCGTACGAAAATGCGCAAGAGTTCCAGACACAGCCCTTAATGCCGAGGAAGGCAAGGTGGCCTGGACCGAGCAGGAAAAGCAATGGTATGGCCTGAGCTCCGTGAGTGATCGACCGACGATTTCAAATCTAGTCAAGATTACTCACAGTCTTGCAGGACAAAGGATCAGAAGAATCGCTCTTTCAGAAAATCCAAACCTCACCTAAGGACAACTTCGGATTTGATCTAAGGCGGGTTTCTGACCTTAGCCAGATGGTAAATTATGACAACAACAGCGGTAGAATCCTGCAGAGCCCTGGCGTCATGATTAAGAAGAACTTTAGGGATGGCCTTCAGCGAACCGTCAGAATTGTCAGCAACAAATTCAAGGTACGCACCGTGTCACAGGAAAGACCAGTTATTAGCCGGCCCATCGCCTCATCACTGAGTCGGCAAATATCAACGGTCGATTTCAACCTACCATTCACGTATTCAGGAAGGCTTCATCGATCCTCCAGGACTCCAGCCGGTACAGTCGTAACCAACTCCCCCTCGAGTTCCACCGGAGCGGGCTCCATCCCAATTCGTCGGCCTGATTTCTCTGCATCACGTCCGAGCCATCGTTCAATGGCAAGTCGACAAATTCTGCAGCGTCAAAACTCGACAGAATCGGCGATGTCTCATGCGTCAGTGTCCACTGCTGCGGGCTCAATGGCAGAGCACTCGGAAGAGGGCGTCATACAATTGGCATCAAGAGCAAGAAGTGCGAACAGTTCGATGGGTCAAGTAGCCGGAAGTCCTGGACATGCGCGTATCGTACCTTTCATGGGTGCCAATACAACACCTACTCCGGAGACGCCAGAGGATATGCCTGAAACTCCTCACAAGATCAGAAGGGTGCCTAGTCAGAAGGCGACTGTCTACAGGAAGAATTCAACTGCCTCACATTTTGCTGGCGAGGGCAAAACTCTGGTCACCACACCCAGACCTTTGACTCCTAGGTCGGCGCCAAATAACAATCTAGTGTTCAAGATCAGATCTGGAGAGTCATTCCGATACAATATCCCTTTGACCGACGTGGATCCCTTAGTCAAAGAGAAATCCGTGGTTTGTAGGCTCCCGAACGGTGAGGGAGGATCTATCCCCGCTTATCTAAAACTCGAGACAAACACCCTCAAGGCCAATGGGAACGTCGAGTTGCACGGTCGCGGCCCGTCTGGAGGAGGACACTGTGTTGTGGAGATTGGCGAGGAAGGAGGTCCACGTTTGAAGACAGTAACGGTGGATACGATGGTGTGGCGCAGATGACACATAGAACACGATACTCACATTACTATACGACTAGCTTATCATTCTAATTTATCACTAAGCATGTTCAAGGGCTCATAATCTGTGGCGTTCGAGCCATGTTGACACAGTAAAAAATGCGTTGAATTAGGGTAATATACGTGCCACAGCGCGCTACTGTCCGAGACCTCTTCAACAATGATTCTACGATTTCCAGATGAGGACAGCCAGGGATCCCACGTAAAAATAGATGAAATGTTTGGTTTCTGCCAAAATACAAGATGGGTTAGTATGAGGTCGAATATGCGCGTCAAGCAAGATGATGAGCGCTGTAAGGAAATTGACGCGTACCATGGGTGACATAGCTGCCGAAGTTCTTTCCTACCACGACGTGCCATGTAGGACCATGTCGTCGGTCAAACTCCTTCTTGATCTGAGCAGCAATATCCTTCTCGATATTGTATTTCTCTAGAGCTGCGGTCGTGATATCGACGCTCTCCTGCTGCATCTCCTCGCTCATATCAACATTCTTGATGATAGCTTTGGGAGTGCCATTGCCAGTGTGGTTAAAGCCAAGAGCGTCTGGGTTGGCTGTAGGTTGCGCGTCTTGTTTATCAGCCATATTATGCTGCGGGAGTATGGGACGAAGAGGGAAAGATCTATTGTGCAAAAGGTTAGTGACAGCTACAGCTATTTATATGGTACAAACCCACGTTTACAGGGTGTGCCGATGGTTTGGAACAAGCGGTATTAAGTGGTGGTGTTGGTGCGAAAAGGGAAGAGCAGGGCTGCGTGGCACGTGGTCAATCACCTTGCCTTGGCTTGCTACACATGGCTCGATATTCGCTCTTTTACATTACAATATGTGCTTCGAAATGCCCTCAAACCGAGACCACACGCTTCCTGAGTCCATTCCGAGTCCTTTCAATTCACAGGTATGTCTCCCTTTTCTCTCTCCAAATTTCGCCAATATTGCGCGTCAATATCCGCCCTAGAATCCTAACCGAATGGGGTCACCTCCTTCGAAACGAAATGTATTCTGTTTGGGGAGTATCTAAGCTAGCTTCTCTTCGACAGATGTGCACGCTTGTCAAACGTGTTATCCACGTGGTTGCAACGAATCATAGCCCAATTTTTGTTGGGAAGGTGATGTCCAACCCTTCATCCTGTCAGTCTCTGCCCCGCACCATACTACTATGAAAGAGTAGGCTGCCTCGTTCATGTGCTGATTGTCAGTCATCTCGGTGGCGAATTGACGGAGAGAGGCTGTCAAGAGGTCGATGCTGGCTTATCCACACGTCCGCATGCTCAGGCTGATCTAGGCTTCCACTTCTATTCTCAATTGCCCGAGCCTGGATGACTCTTCAGGCTTCAACGAATTGGGAACGCCAGCTACGAGAATTACCTCACAACCAGCTCGACTCTATTTTCTCGTTATCCAACAGCCTCTTTTCCGCTCGTTAGGTAGACCAGGGGGAAAAGCTAGCACGGTCTGTTGGTCTCTATCATATTGACTTTACCTGTGCTATCTAGCAATGATGATTTACACGTGTATCAAACGCCTGGTCGGTATATTGATAAAATCACGAACTCATGCTGTTGGCTGTTGTCATCTTGAATCAAGATGAGTCTCGCGGCCTGAGTCAGGTATCAACCCGCGAACACGAAGCACGGAGTAGGCAAGGTCTATTATTCTTCTGTAATTTAAATATTTGATTCTGAGATATGTATGGTATTTTGTGTTTATTCAAGTTGGTATATTTCTAGTGTTCATAGGAGGATTTCGCTTCTCGAGGGATCAAACATCCATTCTTGTTCCAGCTTCCTACATACCTCCCTGAATGTCTCCGGTGACCCCTTAGCGTGTATGAGTGTCAGCGACATACCATACGCATTGTCATCGCTGTGCGTCGTGTATCGGGGTGGTTGGAATACGACCTTGAACTTGACAGGCTTGAGCGAGGCCATTACCCCCGCTGGATCCCTGAACTCGTTTGTTGTACACTTGAGCACATTTGAGCCTTCACTTTCGGGTGAGACATCGACATCCATCTCCATGAGCAACCTCTTGCACTCATTGCGCGTAACTTGGAGATCACAAGTAGACATCAACAGAAAGGGAGGAGGTCCAAAGAGGGGCATCTTTAACTCGAGCCAACGCCGTTTTGGCGAGACTGATGATGGAGTTGTAACGGAATCTGGCGAACGACGCGAGGTTTGCTTCTCGATTGTCTGCGATATTGGATCCACGAGGTTCGTCCGCTGCACTGGATGAGTACTAGCGCCATGATCGGAGGGTTTGAAGAAGCGCAAGCGTGGCGGTGGGCCAATACCGACATTCAAATTCTCCTTGCCGCGAACACGTACGGGAGCTGGAGGATAGTGTTGTTTATGAATGACGTTGGAGGCTCCAATTTCTTTGCTATGCTTAGGTCTATTGGTGAATTTCATGACACGTTTTTTCACTGTCAATGGGCTTCCAGTTTCTCCTGCTAGAGGGTCGTGGGTGGAGCTGGTCATCCTAGTCCCCAGCTCATTCATCTGCTCAGCGAGCTGATTATAGAATTGTTGAATATCCTGGTTTATCACTTTAGGAGGAGTTAGAAGGGCCATGGGCTTTGCTACGGAACGAGCAGGTACAGTCCGCTGAGCTACCTTGCTGTAGACATCGATGGAAGTTTCGGAGGCCGATCGCACATGTTTAGCAGCACGCCGGGGAGTCGGGGGGTCATTTCTAGGTGGTAGATCTGCGTTTGGGCCCGTCATATTGTTACTATGGCGAGCAGATAGCGACTTGACGTGGGTGCCTTTAGATTCCTTACGCTTTGTCCGTGCTCGCGCAATTCGCTTCTCATCGGCTTCGTCTGCGCGGATTGCTTCAACGTGCCTATCTCGGTAGCCGATAAGGAGCCAGTAGACCGTCTTCTGCCAGCTAGGTCCTTCCTTCTGAATGGTTGCTAGAAGTTCATCTTCAGATACCCCATGCCATAGAGCTTTGAGATTAGCCAAAATGCAGGGATCTACGTCACCAACTTGACCAGCTTGATGTCTGACCTGAGTGGGATTCTTGAGGTGTCTGGATTGGGGCTTGGCTGGGTAAAGGCGGTAGAAGGGATGGAGCAATATATTTGCTGCTTTGATCCTTGCTTCGGGTTCGTGATTCAGCATTTTCCTGAGGAGGTCTTGAGCCTGGGGGTGCAAGTTTCTCGGGACCTCAACCTTTCCCTGGACAATTCTGTCAAGTAGACTTTGCGATTCGGAGTCATGAAAAGGCAAGTCGCCTGTGACGAGAGCAAACAGGATGATTCCACAAGACCAAATATCGGCAGTCGTGCCTTTATAGCGCTTTCCCTGGATAATCTCTGGTGCGGCGTAATGCGGACTCCCACAGATTGTCTTGAGCAGATTGTTGCTTCCTTCTGCCTGCCAGATAGCCATGCCGAAGTCGCCAATTTTGATGTTGTTGTTTTCGTCGACTAGTATGTTTTCAAGTTTGAGATCGCGATGGGCAATATTGAATCGATGGAAATGGTCAACTGCACTGATGATTTGCTGGAAATAATGGACGGCCTCGGGAAGTCTTACCAGTCCCTCCGACTCGAGTTTGGTATGAAGATCGCCGCCTTTGACATATTCCAGAACCAAATACAAAGTACTCGAGGTCTCCCACACATCGTGGATGTGCACAATATTGGGATGATCGAGAAGCTTCATAATCACAATTTCCCGCTCAGCAAACTGTCGGACCCTTTCTTCTTCGGTAGGTAGTGTGTGGATAGGAATAGTTGGATCGGTCAATTTCTTTGAGATAATCTTGATAGCAGCGTATTTTCCCGTGCGAGTATGTTTCGCGATGTGAACATGTCCTAAAGAGAAGGCGGGTGAAATCCTATTCATGTACTTGTCAGAGAAGGGTGTTCTCACCAGAAGCACCGTACCCAAGCGATCTTCCGAGTTTCCATAGTCCCACCTGTTTGGGACCACGAGGAGCTTGCCTTGATGTAGATGAAATGGCTGCCATGCTCTCCATAGCGAGTAGAGCAAAGGCAAAGATGGAAACTCCGAGTCTGAGTGACTGCTCCTGTCACTTCATGTCGCGGTTCCTACTCATCTTAAGCGCCGAGTCCAAACAATGTGGCTGTGTAGGAACGCGCCGTTGAACTGAAGGCCATTGGTTGATTTACTCTTTCTCGGTCCCGTGCGACATTGCTATATTATATGACGGACTGCGTTATCGAGCAGACTTAGGACATCTACCTCTGAACCAAGAGGATCGGAAGAATAATGCAACCCACACCTGCTCCCAGTGTGCCTCCCCGCTCTCCTGGACATCAGAATGACGACCTGCCCCAGGCCACTTCACCCATCATTGCCCCACCTCAGAATGTCGGAAGCGCACCTTTTGCGGTGCTGGTGGGATTATTTGAGAAACTTGCAACAGAAAGGAAACACGACAGACGTAGGAAACTTCTTGATGCATGGTTCAACGTATGGATTCCTTGGGTCAGTGATGTAACGTATTTCTGACATTTGGACTAGCATTGGCGCGAAGAGAAGGGCCATGATCTATATCCAGTTTTGCGGTTGATTCTGCCTCAGGTCAGTCTGAAAAGGGATGAACACCCTACAGAGGGTCTCATGCAACGGCCTGCAGAAAGACAGGGAGCGTGCCGTCTATGGCCTCAAGGAGAAGAACCTAGCAAAGACCTATATCAAGCTTATTCCACTCCAACGCAAGGATCACGACGCTATACGCCTCTTGAACTGGAAGAAACCCACGGAAAAAGAGGTGAGCGCAAGTACATGAAACTTGGAGCAGGCTAGTACTGAAGCCCGTCAAGAAAGCTTCGGGTGATTTTCCAACTGTCCTGTACGAAGTTGTGAGCAAGAGATCGTCCGTTATCGAAGGGTCACTCTCGATAGATGATTTAAACGACATCTTGGATGAATTGTCTAAGAATATGGGGAAACAGTGAGATCAGCAACTTACGTTGCTTACCCTTTTCTTAACTTGGGAAATAGGGATACACAGTCAAAAATTCTACAGAGAGTTTACAACAGGACGACGGCAGAGGAGCAGCGCTGGATCATGCGAATTATTCTCAAAGGTATTTTACTAACTCATCACTATTTACGAGGTACCCACAGTATGCAGATATGCAGATTTCTGTCAAGGAAACATCCGTTTTCTCCGTCTTTCACCCCGACGCACAAGATCTGTATAACACATGCTCCGACCTTAAGAAGGTTGCTTGGGAACTCTGGGATCAAAATTACCGATTGCATGCCGATGTAAGTTTCCATGAAGGGTAAACCACCAGTTTGTTGAATTCACAACTCAGGATAAAAATGTGCAATTATTCCACGCCTTTGCGCCAATGCTATGTAAACGGCCCACAAAAAAGGTGGAAGATACGGTGCGTGAGATGGGAGGCACTGAGTTCTTCATCGAGGAGAAGCTGGATGGAGAACGAATGCAAGTTCACAAACGCGGGAACGAGTACTTCTATTGCTCGAGGTCAGTGTCACCTTTCTCGACTAGATAGATTTGCTCACCTTTTTTGTTTCAGGAAAGGGAAGGATTACACATACCTATATGGCAAACATGTTGGCCAAGGTAGTCTCACACCGTTTATCCACCAAGCATTCGACCCAAGAGTAGATGAGTGAGTTTTGCTCGCTTCCTCCCTTAATAGTATGTGAAGTAATAATCCATAGTATCATCCTCGACGGAGAAATGCTCGTTTGGGATCCCGTCTCGGAGAGAAATCTGCCCTTTGGCACGCTTAAGACTGCAGCTCTTGGTATGCCAAAAAAAAAAAACGCACACGTTACGCGGCTGACCGTTACCGTAGATAAGTCCAAGAAAGAACACAATCCTCGTCCCTGCTGTAAGCATGACTACCAATAAGTCTTTCTTTTCAGCTCACAGTGTCAACCAGTCAAAGTCTTCGACCTTCTCCATCTTAATGGCCAATCTCTGCTCCATAAATCTACACAATTCCGGAAGAGAAATATGCGAAGCTGTTTGAAAGAAGTGCCTGGCCGCATCGAGTTTGCAGTGGAATACAAAGGCAAAACGGCCCAGGACGTCCGAACAAGGATGGAAGAAGTGATAGCTTCCAGAGGAGAAGGTCTTGTTATCAAGCATCCATTAGCCAAGTATGTACTCAACGGCCGAAATATGGATTGGATCAAAGTAAGTCATCCTCTATCAAGGCAAATATAGGCCTCTCACGCTTCCTTAGGTCAAACCGGAATACATGGTGAGCAAGGATCATATCCGAGGAGCTGATTTCTGATTCCGTCCAAGGATAACATGGGAGAGACCGTGGACGTTCTTGTTGTCGCAGGTAATTATGGTAGCGGGAAAAGAGGTGGTGGCGTGTCCACACTTATCTGTGCTGTATTGGATGACCGAAGTTCCGCAGACGACGATGACGAACCAAAGTGTGTGCTTTGCCCCTTAGTGCCGTCGTTCTTTTTTGTTGACGAGTTCCATAGGTATAGCACGTTTGTCCGAATTGGATCTGGACTGTCGTTTGCCGACTACATCTGGGTTCGAGACAAGCCATGGAAAACCTGGGATCCTAAGAAGCCGCCTGCATTCCTGAGGGTCTCTAAAAGGGGCCGAGAGGACAAGGGTGATATCTACCTTGAACCTGAGGAGTAAGATTTCTTACCAGTGTTTCTGGGTCTATCAACTAACCACCCCCGAGTTCCTTCATTCTCAAAATCAAGGCCGCTGAAATCGTCCCTTCAGAGCAATATGACATGGGCTTCACCATGCGTTTCCCCCGAGCTTTATCCATTAGAGACGACCTCAGCGTAGCAGATTGTATGAGTGCAAAGGGTAATGTCTGTTCATCCCTCAGGCGTAACTTGTTTGTGACCATGTTCCAGAGGTCCTTGAGAGTATGCGGGCGGAGAAGAAGAGGAAAATGGAGAGTGACATTGGACCCAAGAACAAGAAACGCAAGACCAATGCCAAGCAGGTATGAAGCAATTCGGCGGGAAAATCGGTTATTTGACGCCTGATTACAGATCACCACACTCCCGGAGTATCAAGGGCCGAAGCTGAAGGGTATCGAGGTCGAATCAGATCTATTTGACGGGCTCAAATTCGGTGCGAATGATTCTGGTCAGCTTCAACAAATACAAATTCCACTGTCACGACAGTTGTCATGTCTGATCCCAAGTCACGCACCGGAGAGGACGACAAGAAGGAGCTCATGAAGCTGTAGGTATTGTTATCCGAGGATTTTCTACTGGCAGGCTAACGGGTTCTGTATATAGCATCCACTCGTATGGTGGCAAATGTTTACAGATAGCGAAGGAGCAACCTGACTTGTTCATTGTTTATGGAGGAAAGGTTACTCGTAAGTATCTCCATCGATTCGAAATGCGACTGCACCTTATTAGGCACCATACAGCCTATGACCTTAAACTGTTGATATCCAAAGACATTTATGACGTTCTGACACCAGAGTGGATAAATGACTCCGTAGAGAGCCATAAGCTCTGTCCTTTCAGGAAGAAGTACGTTTCAATCACTTTCAACCGGATGTGCCCAACTTCATGATCATATGCTCAGATATTTCTTCCATGCAAGTTCTGCGAGGGCCGAAACCGAGGAGTACAAAGACGATGATGAAGAGGGCATGGATGACGACAATATAATAAGCGACCATAAGCCAGAGGCTCACGCAGGTGGATCAAAAAGCAGCGTCCAAGAGGCGATCACGAGTTCTACCTCCTCTTCAATCAAACAAGAGGAATCTAGTGCTGACCTTGCGGAATGGTTCAAATTCGACAAGGGATCTACTCTGAGTGATGATCCTCAGAGCGACGGTTCGGTGACGGAACCTGACTCAGATAACGAAGACGTCAAAGAAGAACCAGACGAAGGAAGCAATGACCTTGATGATTGGTTGGAGATTGGCCAAAGTTCCAATCACACCTTTTCTCAGGAGGCCAACGAAAACACCAAGGTTGGTCGGTCCCTTCACTACTGCCAGGTCCATGCTCATCATTACGCATAGGGCGAAGATCACGACGTGAAGATGGGGGATGATGAAAATGCAATGGAATATGACCAGGAACTCATTTTCAGGCATCTGTACGCAAAAATCAGCCTATAAGAGAACTTCTGATGTTGAAAGAATTTCAGATGTTTCTACCTGGATTCTCCACGGAATGCTCGGAAGCACGGGATGAACGTCAAGACTTCTTATGAATCACAGATACAAGATAGGTTACTACTTGTTCTCTATTGCTTGCACTTGTGCTTGAACTAATTTCGCCCTAGTTTCGACGACTTGGAGAAGAAAATCATCGCGAACGGAGGGAAAGTGGGCAACTTAGACGAATCGAAACTCACACACGTTGTCCTTGATAAACGCGATGACGGCCGCAGGCTCGAACTGATCAAGAGAACTTCCAAGTGAGTCCCCGCGTGAACACTTGTGGTCTACATATCTGACTGCTCGCAACAGACCGAAACGCCGGCACCTCATCATCGCCCAGTATATTGACGCATGCCTAGAAGAGGAGACTCTACTCGACGAAGAAGGTCAGGATTGCTTTTCAGTGTGATTGACCCGTTCTAATATAGGTCTAGACTTCATGCCATGACGGTAATATAAGAACACGACAATATTTTGTTCCACTCTTCATCTCTTGTAATTTACTCTGGCAGTTCGAATGGTCATATGTGCCATCATTTATATCGTTTTGGGAATTTTTGTTGTAGTTTGTTATGAAATTTGATGCACCACCGTGTCGCTTGAATCAAGCCACCGTCGCGTCTTGACCTAGCCTCTCCCCCCTTCCTCTCTCCCGAAACACAGCGAAGTCCATCTCCAATCCGCCCAAGGCTTTACAGAAGATATAAAAAGTCTTAGACACATTAAGCACCCCACCCGACGCGATAATTTCCTCTAAACACGCGTCACCTGCTTTCAATAACACCTTTTCGAAGCGGGCGTCAGAACAAGTAAATGTAATGGACAACCCACCTCTATCACCAATATCTCAGCTTCTCAAGACATTGGGTATCACTCGTGAGGATCTGGAGAAACGCAGCGACCAAATGAGGCAGTTTCTGACTGCAGAAACCTCTCACCCTCTACGCGCCCCGGAATCCGAGAAATCACACAAGTCCCACAAGTCCAGCGATTCTTGGTCTAAACCCAGGTCAAGCAACTCCACCACCACCTTGAACCGCCCCAGATCTCGTGCCAACTCCTTCCGCGATGCAACACCCCCAATGACTCCGGTAAAACCCTCGTCCTCGGAAACCTCTGGAACTTTGCGTCACTACGACAGTATGGAGGCTGTCATCGAACGTCAGCGGCGCCAGAACCGACGAGAGAAGAGAGAAAGGCGCGAGAGGGAACGTGATTCTTTGGCGAGGTCGACAATACCTCAGCCGTCGTCGCCGTCGCCAAGTAACACGTCGCATGGCCCTCTCAAACCCACATCTGCTACCCATGGACGTGATGCTCGACGCGTTTCTTTCTCCGAGAACCCAGAATCTGAGATCAAAGCAATGCCAGCTGTACGTCTACTTCACTCGACGCGTCTTTTTATTAAACATTTTTCCTCGCAGGCTGATCTGTCTGTTCCTCCTGTGACACCCCAACGCAGCAAATACTACAGGGAACACACCATCCTGAACTCGGCCCAAACAGCCGCCCATACAGTGAGTACCTTGGTCCAAAAATCTCGAGCGGCGGTTTGACCCTCAATGTTAGGCAAACACTGTAAAGACAGAGTCTATGACACCAACCCGGTGTCCCAGCCCGTCGGCACCCCCTCCATCCGATCCTACGGTGTCTCAACCACAAATATATTATACCTCTTACCCTCACTATCTTCCTTATTCACTTCTCCCTCCAATGTTTCCTGGCGCTGCTGCTGGTCCATCAACACTCCCAGTGACCCCTCAGGCTCGTCGTACCACGGGAACACAACGTAAAGGGATCTTCAAATCTCCCCTGCCGCCATCCTCACCTCTACCCGCTTCGTCTCCTGTTGCGACCCCCCGCCACATCAACCTCGTCTCCTCACCTGGCCCATCGGTCCCGTTACCCGATGAGGCTGATTATGACAAGCTTCCGTTCAAGTTACCACCCGGCCCATATTCTCCCACTAAACCGGACGCATCATATGCTGCGCTAATAGGACAAGCAATCCTCTCTTCTCCAGATCGCAAGCTGACTCTTCAGGAGATCTACGATTACATCACCATTGTTTATCCGCATTTCAAACGAGGAGAACAGACATGGATGAACAGCATTCGCCACGTCCTGAGCACAACTGTGTGCTTTAGGAAAGTCGTTCGGGACAGGTCACAGGGAAGGACTCAATGGACGATATACGACGACGACCTCGATTGCTTCAAGGGGGGAGGATTCCGCAAATCCTTATGTAAAGAATACGCAAGCGGGTCTTCTACCAAAGAGAAAGCTCCTGGGAGCAGAGGAAAGACCAGGGGAAAGAAGCGAATTGACCATGAAGAAGGCTTCATGGACACTCGAACGGCCAAGAAAGCCAAACTGGAGGCCGGGCCTCTACCTGCGCTCTCCACAGCCTCAGGTCACAAACCTTTACTCGCCCACCCCATCTTTCCCCCTACGCGGCCCACGGTTCATCACCAACCGTACTACGAAAGCTGCCTGCGGACACAACCAGTGCCGGGAGATATCATCTTCCCACCGATCCCCACAGATGTCAGTTACACAAGAATTTCGATTCCAGATACCTCGCCGACCGCACCATCTTCAACTATAGAGGATCACGCGTCGGATCCGCCTCCGAGTTCGACACCACCACCGAAATCAGACCGCGATATCGAACCGTCCTCATCCTCATCCTCCTCCATCCCTGAACTGGTTGGCAACTCGAGCTCATCTAATTCGAGCCCTGCACTTGCTACGTCAGATATCGACGAACAATCTGCTAAGTCAGAGCTGCCAGCCACCGCAGGACTTGCACTGTCAAACTCAGACGATGAGGATGAGATCCGAGCGCTTGAAGACAGTTTCCTGGTTTCCGTCAAAGACTGGGGTGAATCTCCTGGTACACCCTCACGCAAGCGCTCGCGTTCGCCAGAGTTGATGTACCCTGAAGAATCTGAATTATCCTTGAAACGAAACACAGAGGAGAAACGATTGAACGTTCGTCTTTTTTTTTTCTCTTGCTGCCCTACATGGCTTAAATATTCTTTGAAAATAGAAAAAGATGACCTTCCCCCCTTTCCCAACCTCGCCGACGTTGGACCGGAAGGCCGAAGGCCGACTCCGGAAGACTTCGGCAAACCACAATCATCGTTCCATTTCTCCAACTCCGACTACACCTCCCCGCACAGCCCGCCAATTACCAACATCCTCAGTTCGCACACCGTTATCCTCCAAGGGTATCAATCCCGCCGCCTTACAGACTGACAACGATGGGGATGACATAGCCAAACGACGCCTGGATAGAACCCCTCGCAAACGGGTGACAAGTACAGGCAATAATGCTCCAGCACCTGTGACACCCCGCCGGCTGATATTCCCCACGAATCAGAACGATTCTCCATTCCGCACTCCGAGTGGGATTTTTGGGACGTCACCATTCAGAACACCTGGCTCCCGAGCTATATTTGACCCCCATGATCCTGGTGCACTGTTAGACGATGAACTCAATAGACTAGGTCATGGATCTGGAGATAGCCCGGCTGGAATATTCGGAAAGGGGCGGGGATCCTTGCTTTACGATAGTCCA
Organism: Clitopilus hobsonii; assembly: GCA_015708445.2. Classification (NCBI taxonomy): domain Eukaryota; kingdom Fungi; phylum Basidiomycota; class Agaricomycetes; order Agaricales; family Entolomataceae; genus Clitopilus; species Clitopilus hobsonii. Next base: position 1,871,876 of record CP068000.1, on the reverse strand, counting down.
GGTTTGTCGACCAGCCCTGGACGATGGTGGTGATGACACCTGGACAATTTCCTCCATATCTATTTGTTTTTTTCCCTTGTTATCTTGTCTCCTCTCATTGTTTTGCATGAGCTTTCACATCTCTTAACATTTGTCTGCACTTGAATTCATTGTGATATTAAACTGTACAATAGGAACGAAATCATGGTGTTTATGTTACAACCACCCAAATACACTTGATCTAGACAGTTGGAGCGTCACTTAGTCACGAGGGTAGTCACTTGCGGAGTGTGACGATCATCTTTCGACGAGAAACCACTGCCAGTGCCTCTGCTATCCCCAACTCTCTGTTATCTCTACCGGCGGCTACGACATCGACCTGCTATAGATTTCGAGCCCTTGAAGGCGCTCTAGCCTGCAATCATGAGCAAGGAGGTCGACTCGACTTCACCATATCAGCCATGGTCGAATTATCCTCGTTCGCATGGTCATCAAGCAGACGAACAGCTTGGTGATCCGCCAGCAGCTAGATTGGCTCAGAACCAAGGGCAAGTCACCCCACACTCGAGAGAGCACAATCCCAACTACACACCCAACACAACTCGCGCCCCAGAAAGGACAGGAATACCAACTAGGGCCGCAACCCTGAAGCATGCCGACCCCGATCGTAGCCTTTCCGCTAGTGCTTATGGAAACCACGCACGTAGTGAAGACTTGAACCATACGGCTTCGCAAGCTCAACATACGGTGACGGTCTCCAGCTCTCCAAGGCCAGCACCTGCATTTTTGGCCTCATCTCGATCGTCAACACCCGGAAGCAACATTCAGTCTGGTCAACCGCCATCTCCTGAGAACCCAGAGACCTTGAACCACCGACCAAGCATTGACTCCCTATCATCAGCGACATCCGATACCTCAGAGACTTCCAATCTATCGAAACAGCCAACCGCCTCTACCACTTCTTCCGGCCTGACATCTTCGTGGGGAATCTGATTGACATTCTTTGGCTTGTTACTTACATTTCCTTCACCAGTACTTGTACGGCATGCGGAAAACCGATGCAGGGACCATTTGTCAGGGCACTCGGGACAGTTTTCCATCTGAATTGTTTCAAATGCATGGTAAGTTCCAAACTTCTGTTCAATGTGTTTCCACACAGTTTCATGGCCTTTCATTAGGACTGTGGAGACGTAGTTGCCTCAAAATTTTTCCCCATAGACAGTCAAGATGGACGGCAACATCCACTTTGTGAGAGAGATTACTTCCGCAGGCTCAACCTTATTTGTGCGAAATGCAATATGGCATTGCGAGGAAGTTATATCACCGCTTGCAGTACGTCTAATGTTATTCGATCCTCTCTTCATGGTTTTCATGAGAGTTCGACCCAGATAAGAAGTTTCATGTTGAACATTTTACTTGCTCCCTATGTCCCACTCTATTTGGGCCTCAAGATTCATACTACGAACACGAAGGCGATGTTTACTGCCATTTTCATTACTCTACGCGCTTTGCCACCAAGTGTGCAGGGTGTAACAGCGCAATCCTGAAGCAATTTGTGGAGATTAATCGTAACATGCGAGACGAGTGTTGGCATCCAGAATGTTACATGATCAACAAAGTGAGTCCCATCTCTTTCTCCCCTACTCAGTCACTAACTTCATTCAGTTCTGGAACGTAAAAGTGGTGTCCCGGAGACCTACTAGTTCTCTATCTGTAGAAGAACCGAGTGAACCGGCATATTTAGAAGAGGAGAAGAGAGAAACGCCGGCATCCTTAAAGGAGAAACAGTACAGGATGGAACAACAAGTCTACAGGATATGGACGTAAGCGGATTATCTTCTCTTCACCGGGCCATCGTTGAACAGTGTTGTAGTGTTTTATCAGCGTTCGAGGAGTCCAGTGCCGCTTGCATATCAGACATGCTCAGGCAAGTGAGTAACGGCCAATACCTGGATGCGATCCGAATGGCAGAAAAGTTCATCTTGCACGTGGAAGTGCTATTCGCGACCATCGACGACCTGGAATATCACTTTGCGAGGCTTCATTTAAAGGGTAAATCTAAAACGGATTTCGTTCACGATCGTCGAATTTGACCACAGCAACTTCTAGGCATGTCGCACGTCCGAGAAGCACGCATGTTATGCAGAAAAACAGTAGAGTTATTTACCCTCCTATCTCATACCCAGGAAACAGGCGCACGCCGTATGGGTATGACCCAAGAGCTTCTAGCTCTGGTCACAGGTCTCGCCCACTATCTGAAGATCCTCATCCGTATTGCACTTACGGGGGCTCTCAAGCTCGAGAAGGAACACAACGTTCGGGAGGCGATGACTTCATTCCTCGATAAGCTCCATTTGCTCGCTGTTCAGGGTGCAAACCCCTCTGCACGCAGAATGATCAAGGGCCAGAACGGCGAAATGGTGCTTCCTACCCCCAATGGAGGCAACTATGGGACTCAAGCTGTTACCTATGGCTTCCGGAGCTTGGCACCGGAAAATGCCGGAGATCCGCCATTTCGAGAAGGGTCTACAAAGCCTTCATCAAGCAATCCACCCTCAGACCTATGTGTCAAATGCAATCTCACTGTCGAAGAAGATTGTGTTCGGCTCGGTACCTACCAAAGGTGGCACTCACACTGTGTGCAGTGTGCACAGTGTGGAAAGGTGGCTGCAGTCCTACTCCCGAAAGAAATACAGGCCAAAAATGGAGAAAGTAAGGAGAGCAAGGAACCCGGAGCAAAAGACCAGCCACCGAAACTCTCATCTGCCAGACGCCCACCTGCAAATGTAGGATTGTTTATGTATGACCCGGAATCAAGACGAGAGGTCCCTTCATTCGGAGAGGTCCCAACAGTCGTACTTTGCACAGAGCACGCACACGGCGGCTGTCGTGGCGGATTCCAGCCTGTTGAACGGCTTGAACAATATGCCTTTCTCCTCAACGTTGCTTTGAGGCGGTTGTATCTACTACTCAAGAAGCAAGGCGTGGTTCCTCTCTCTCCCGGTCAGTGGCTAAACAATGTTATTCCGGCATCAACTTACATCAGAGTTTACTGTAGTTTCGACAGGTTACGAGTCTTCTTCGGAAAATACGGACCCGTATCGCAACTCCGCAGATATTATGCGGATGAAAGCCGCTGTACATCTCGATCGCAAGCTATCAGCAACAGCGAGACTTCCCAAGCGATCAACAATTGTCGAGAGTCCAACTGGCAAGTCTGCACACCCATCCGACGTCAACTCGACCCAGCGGCATCTTGAGCATGTTGCTGCACAACACGTTCAACAAGTTAACCAATCCTCCCCACACCCCCAACCATACCAAGTCGGCCCACAGAGTGCAGGCCAGATGACACCTACACTCAACCGCTTCCCGATCGATCCCACAGGGCAGGCATCCGGCCAGCTCATCCGGCCAGCATTTGCCCGTAACAATACTGAAGTCATGATTGTCGACGACAGCGGCCCAAACTCCCCTGCTGAAGGCCACCCACCAATTCCTCACGAGGAAGGGATTACTCTTGCTGATATTCCTCAAATCATGGAGGTCGCCCAAGCACGGGAACAGCAGAGATCATTACCAAGGGAGAATGCGATTCCCTACATCGCAGAACTTAGCCCTTTGGAACTCGCTATTGTGAAACATTGTGCAGTCCTTGTTCTGATGAAGTCACCTCTCAAGGACCAGTTCGACCTCGATGATCTCTTGGAGTTCGTAGAACTCAAGAAGGCAAACTTTTGGAAGACAATCTTCAAGAGCGACAAGAAAAACCTCAAGAAGAAAGGTTTGTCGCATATTCCATGGCGATGCTATCATCAGACCGCTGATCAATTAATGTCAATTTTGAAGGTGTCTTCGGTGTTCCCTTGGATCTTCTGGTCGAGCGTGAAGGTTCTGATTCGCTGCTGGGTGCTACACGAGCAACTCTTCGAGTCCCAAGTTTCATCGACGACGTGATATCAGCGATGAAGCAAATGGGTCAGCCTTTCGTGTTCAAATCCAGAATTCGAACTAACCAGACCGCTGGACAGACATGTCAATCGAGGGCATCTTCAGGAAGAATGGAAATATCCGAAGGCTTAAAGACCTCACGGAAGCGATTGATCGAGATCCCTCATCGGTTGATCTAACAACAGACAATCCCGTGCAGCTGGCAGCGCTACTCAAAAAGTTTTTGCGTGATCTCCCTGATCCATTATTGACCTTCAAACTGCATAAACTCCTTATCGCATCTCAGAGTAAGTTGCCTGCTCTAACAAACGCCAAATCACTAATGGCGCCCTACGAAGGTCTGCCTTCAGATATTGATAGGAAGAGATACCTCCATATGATCTCCCTTTTGCTTCCTAAGAGCCATCGAGACACACTCGAAGTGCTATCCGTGTTCCTGAAATGGGTTGCATCTTTCGCCCACATGGACGCAGAAACTGGAAGTAAAATGGACCTCGGAAATTTGGCGACTGTGATAGCTCCTAGTATCATATATGCTCGTGGAAGAGATGCCGTTCGAGACGAGACGTTTGGCGCTTTGAGGGTCGTAACCTCTCTATTGGAGAACCAGGACGAGTTCTTCACCGTCCCTGTGGAGTTTCTAGGCATCCTTCATGACCAAGAATATTTCACCAACGCTATGGAGCTCCCCGCCAAGGATTTCCTGAAGAAGTGCGACACCTATATGAAACTCAAGGGCACAAATGGGAGGGCAGTCCAGATTCAGAACGGCCTCAGTACACCTCGACCTATACCCATGGGCCCCTCACAGTCGGATCGAGGATACAGACCTCCACCCTCGACCGCACCTTCCTATCAAGGTCCACCACCCGGATCACCACCCATTCCACCGCCCGCAAGCACACAACAAATGCTTCAGAGGAATCCTCACTCCGAAGGATGGGTTGGTCAGCCGCCACCGAGGTCGATGCAGGCCACACCTCGACCCACGTCAACTTACCTTCCTCCTCGGCAAGATGACATGCAGCCACCAGGACCCATTTCGAATGGAGCGCCGCTCGCTACTCGACAGCAATCGACATGATTCCAATTATAACCACCATCTCATCTCGGGCGATCACTATATATTCAAACGTGTTCTATCTTTTCTTTTTTCCAAACTCATTGTCCCACCTTCATTATATGTAATCTACCATTTTCTCGTACATACTCTCTCTTCTGTACGGCATGGACGAAACCGCTTCGCAGGACTTACGATACCCAGATGCCGATGCATGGAATGCACTCGAACCTTACGTAAACAATTCTGATTGGCTTATCAATCCCACCTTTGAAAGACTTGGGTCTTCAAGTATGCTTGCAGTCCAGCCTCCTACAGAAGTACCAAACCCACTTTCGGTGCCTATTAACGCACCTGAACACTGTCCAGTATGTGCAGTATAACATAACAGATAATAAGATCTGATTCAATGCGTAGGGTACAGAATCTGAGCAAGCAGGCAAGGCAGATGCTTGCAATGGTTGTGCAAACCAGGAGATATGCGCATCAAATGAACCGAAGGGGCCAGATCCAGCATTACCACACATAACCCAAAGAATGTCGGGGGTGAAGCACAAAATTCTTGTCCTTTCGGGAAAGGGAGGTGTTGGGAAATCGACATTTACGGCCCAGTTAGGCTGGGCTTTCGCTGCCGACGATCGTACGCAGGTTGGTAAGCATCCTATCCTTTTGCATTCCAGTGCTGAGGTTTATCTAGGTTGGCGTTATGGACGTGGACATATGCGGGCCCTCCATCCCCACTATTCTCGGCATAGCGAACGAACAGGTCCACTCCTCTTCATCGGGTTGGTCCCCCGTTTTTGTGCAAGATAACTTCGCCGTTATGTCAGTTGGCTTTATGCTTCCATCATCTCGGGATGCAGTCATGTGGCGCGGCCCCAAGAAGAACGGGCTAATATCTCAATTCCTTAAGGACGTGGATTGGGGTGAACTTGATTATCTCGTCATTGACACCCCACCAGGGACGTCGGACGAGCACCTGAGCATTGTGCAGTTCCTCAAGGAGAGCGGGATTGACGGGGCGGTTGTCATTACTACCCCTCAAGAAGTTGCCATTCAAGATGTGCGCAGGGAAATCGACTTCTGTCGGAAAGTCGGTATCAAAGTGCTCGGCCTAGTGGAGAACATGTCTGGTTTTGTTTGCCCCAACTGCCGAAACGAATCGCAGATATTTCGACCAACAACAGGGGGAGCAAAGCAACTTGCAGAGGACATGAACCTCCCACTCCTGGGGTCGGTTCCGCTAGATCCTCGTATCGGGAAGAGCGCCGATTTTGGCATCAGCTTCTTAGACGAATATCCCGACAGCCCCGCTTCTATGGCATATCTGAACATTATCGACAGTACGTGGTTCCGATCGGTTTGTGTCCGATGCTGAACTGAGTTGCAATGCAGAAATCAAGGACATCCTCGAAGATTCGAGCCCCTGACTATCTCAGGACGAATTTTGTGATCTATAAATTGCATGTACTAATATGTGTTATGTGGAACTTGAGTACGATAATCTAGTGAGATCCTTGATACAGATATGCGAAATCGCTCAGGTTCATCAGACCTGAAACATGCCCTTCTTTCTCCTCTCTGTACCATCGCTATCGCGTGGATGTGTCTGCTGAAGGGATGCAGTAAATCGCTCAGGTTCGAAATCCTTCGGCATTTCTGAAGCAGGAGCATCTGCCTCCCCCGTTTGGTCCTCTACAATGTACTTTCCTATGGGTGCGACTTCTGCAAGCCCTCCTGGATGAGCTTCAGCACTCTCATGGATAGACACCGTGGATAGTGTGCGCAAAAGTTTGCGCGCCATGAATTCCCCTCCTACCATCGAAGTCGCCCTTGAACGTGCTGGGACTACGTATCCTTGAGTAGGGAAAGCTACTGTTCCCGTACCCGGAGCCTTGGCGAACTCAGACGTCCTGGAATCGATGAGAGAGGGTAGATGTTGCGATGAGGAGATGGGAGACCCATAAGTAGATCCCTGCCGGGATAAACTAAACACGCTTGACCGCCGGGCATAATTGACAACAGGATCGGCGGTCGCGATACTCGACGACCGACGTAAGAATTGGCCCGGACTGGATACGTATCTGGTCCTTTCCATGGGGGTCTGCTCCTCCGATGATTCTTTTGGATGTGGGAATATTCGTGATGCTGGAATGGACGGCGATTCGGCTGAGGCGGGCTCTCTTTGATGCTTGTGACTCGCAAGGAGTTCACTGACACGGTCAGCAAGTTCTGATACTACGTCTTGACGGCTGCGGGTAGTCTCGAGTGTTGAGGGCTGGGAGACTTCTACTGTAGGCTCAGTGTCAACTTTAAGACCTCGTACTTCCTTGCGATAGTCCTCTATTTCGTTCCACAGGGCTTTGCGGTAGTCCTCGATAGTTTCAAGTTTCTCTATATCTTTCCACTTCTGGAACTCTGCAGGGCATGTTGGTTCATCAGCTTCGTCGTGATATGATGCTAGCCAAGGGTGCTCAAGAGCTTCCTTGACTGATATTCTTTGGTCTGGGTCGAATGCCAACATTTTAGCAAGAAGGTCGATAGCTAACCAAATATCAGGGCCTCTTTCAGTATGGGCTCGCTCGGTCTCGTACCTATGGAATCTGCAGACGGAAGAAGCCTTTGAAATGGTATAGTCTTCTTCATTGGTAAGGATCGGACATACGCCCGAGCCTGTCCAAGCGTCAGGGTGATTCTGGAGTTCCGCGAAGCGTGAAGCAACCAACCTTCTCGCTCCCAATCTTGTTGATAACCTCTTCGTCGGGAGTCCCTGCGCTAGGTTGAGTCCAGGATGACAGCCGACTGAACAACTATGCAGACTTACCAAGAACGTTGAGGACTTTATTGAGTTGATCAACTGTCGTTTCCGGGTGAGACACACCATAGAATTGGTTACCATGTAATTCTACTGACCATAGCTAGGGAATTGATTAGTATGTGTTGAGCTGCTGGGTAGATACTGTCCTTACTCTTTACCCTTGAAGAGAGGCTTTCCAAGAAGTAACTCGGCTAGGATGCACCCTATCGACCACATGTCGACTGCATAAATGCTGAGTTTGAGTTACAGTAGATCCGGGAAGCTTATGCATACTTGCAGTGGTGTATCTCCTGCATAGTGTGTCGGACAATCCGCATATACAATAGCTTGTAAAGCAAACTTACCGGAACGCGAGCATTATTTCGGGGGCTCTATACCATCGCGTTGCAACGTATTCGGTCAAGTGACTAGCATTCTCATCTAGCGCAGAATCAAAACCTCTACTCAGTCCAAAATCGCATATTTTCAGTTCACAGTCAGCATTAACCAGTAAATTGCCTGGTTTGAGATCCCGGTGGATGACGGATGCGGAGTGTATATATTTCATCCCTGAAATGGAGTTGGACTCATCGAAAGGAGGGAAGCGGCTCGCAGGTAATCCAGCCCACCTCTGAGTACTTGATACATGAAATATTGAACGTGCTCATTTGTCAAGACTTGTCCGGATTTGATGATCTGGTGAAGGTCAGCTGCGAAGAAAAGAGCGTAAGGTCCACTACTCGGTCAATAGGCTGTGTTCCGTCATACCTTCCATTGGCTGAAGAGCACATATCAGGCTAGATGCATCGAGAGAACTGACCCAAACGTACCTCCATGAATATATAACTCGATAGCACGATCACGGTCAGTCGATGACGTTGGAAAGTGCAGGACCCTTACTCACATTTCATTGAAATCTGGAGATATAGCGTCCACATCAATGAGACCAGTAATGTTCTCATGGCTGGAAAAGTGCCTCAGGAGGGTTATCTCTCGCAACGCTCGTTTTGCCAACTGAGTCTTGTCTAGAACGCGGGTGACAAGTTTGATTGCCACGGTTTCTCCAGAGATTTCGTCCGCTGCGGAGCTGTAAACCCGGAATAACGGGAGCCTTGTTAAACTTTTTTTGTTTTTTTCATAGAGTACCTCCCTGAATACGCACATAACGACGCCATATGCGCCCGAACCCATCTCGCGGTTTAGTTTCCATCGCTTTTCGACATGGAAAACTTTGCCAAAGGAAGACAAGATCGAGTGGTAGCCCCTGCTCACGCGTATCAGCGCATGACATATTATAGGATGATTCACCGGGAAAATATGACCTTCTCCGCAGGTTTTCCTCAGAAAATGGATTGGATATTCTCCTAACTCTTGATCTCCCTCGATCGAGATTCCAAACACCTGTTGATGGCACAGGCGAGCTCGGTCTGCTATCCCTGCCCCTGGATCGGCTCGTTTGTCGTCTCTGGCCTTTAGGACTATATTCCCGGCCTGGAGATTGCGAGGTTCCCATTGCAGCACGCTCGTGGAGGTGAGATAATTGTATGAGAAGTCTGCACACTGTGTCGAATGCAAGCCAGATAGTTGTTTGATTGAAGGACAAGATGTCCGACTTGGGAACAGTTTAAATATCGCTTATAGGTTGAACATGACGTTGTTGCCAGATATGGAGATCGCCGGTTCGACCATATTATCATTTCGTACTCGAATTAAAACAACTATAATAAAGTGCGAGTATAGAAAACTACGGTAAAGATACGACGCCACGAAGGACGCAAAGGTTACGCAGGTGTTGGCTCAGGTGTTGGCGTCTCTGACACCGGGCCAGATGTGGACATAGGCGTAGAACTGCCATCTTCAGTCTCACCAAAGATGTCTAAAAATCCGGCAACACGGGCCTTATTCGAAGCCTTTTTCATCACAAAGTCCCTTAAACCCGATTTGAGGCTAGGTTGCTTGTCGACGAGCTCACGGAGTTGATCTTTGGGAAGTTGGAGTAAAGCGCCGAAGCTCGCGGGCGCTATCACCTTTGCGCAGCGAATAAAGCCTTCCCAGAGTGGAGGATTAGTCCAGATCTTCTTTGTAATGAGGCGAGAGAGAAGTGTGGTGGAGACAAATCCAACCAACGATTTGTATGTGGTGACTGCTTGAATAACCTACTCCATTGTCAGGCATACATTGATTGGGATGTCAAGGGTAGCTCACAGTCCGGAGGAAGAGGACAGGAAGTGTCGGCTCATCCATGATTTGTTGCATGACCACCGCAAGGATTTCAGAGCGAAAGACATCCGTCATCGAAAAACAAATTCCAATTGCTTGGCAGGAAGAATTCAGTAAACGAGTGAGTGCCAGTCGACTAAATGAGGTACCTTCAATAGCGCTCTTCAAACCAATTTCCTTCTCTGATTCGTGGAGCAGGACCATCAATTCTGCAGGGGTCAGGAGTTCACTCTGCCGTACACGCGGAAGGTTCGAAGTAACACTTCCAAAAGTTTGTGGAGGTGTCGTGACGATTGAGCTGAAAACCGACCGAACCAGATTTTTTGGCTCCGGCTGGCCATTCAGGAGGGACACAATCTTTGGCAGATGCCGCAGAATATCCGGCTGCAGAAGGGGTTAGTACCATGACGCTCGCGTATAGGAAGACAGCAACCACGCACTTTATCCATTTCAGCAATAATGGGAATCAAGAAGCGTGCGTCAAGGTTACGTTCAGCCACCAAAGCTTTGACGATTGCCACAAGCTGCGAGCTTGCGCGACCGCCTTCAGTGAAAATCGTGAGCACACGGAGTGCGAGCGACTCGGACCCAGCAGGGCATGTACGCATGAGCGTCAATAGTTTACCATGAGAAGGTCCAAGGGACCGAACAAGCGCTGTGATCAGATCTTGGATGGCCTCTTGAACCGATATGTCCATTTGCCCATACGCCGAAAAGATCCTGTTAAGAGCCCCTGTAAGAACCCAGAGAGGAATCGATAAAAAAAGAAGAATATACTCGTCCAAGAGATCTGGAATCTTGACTGACAGAGCAAATAGAAGCTCGACATATTGAAGAACGACAGCCTTCTGGGCCGGTAGCTCGAGTCGTTCGGGGATATACGGGGTTGACACCGTCATTTCATGTCGAGATGGTTCATCCATGTTTTCGTCGGGTTTGCGATCCTCAGTTAAAGCCATGGGATAACTCGTCTGCGGCACCTCGGAGATTTCGGCTGTATCTGGTGTAAGTCCTCTATTCTCGGATGGCCCATCTGGAGGTTCGATCTCGTTTCTCGGTTTAGAAATCCCCGGAGTCTGGAGTTTCCGAAGCATTTGGAGGGCGAACTCGCGAACCATTGCATCCATGGGCTGGGTTGTGGTGACCCACGGTTTAACCGAATTAATGGCAGCAGCCCGAATTCTACGTTCTTTTTATTCGGTCAACAAAAGCAAAAGCAAGAAATCAGCATTGTGATCAGTATAAATCATTGAGAGTATTACCTGGATGAGTTGTGAGTTCCAACAGAACATGTAAGGCTTCCACCCTCAGGGAAGGACGCTGAATTACAAGTCCTCGTAGGGTTGTGAAACCAACTTGCAGCCTATCAGGGCTTCAAAGTTGTCAGTGGGACCTTCAACCTATTAGCATCAAAGAGTGAAATGAACCTCGTTGAATCAAGGCAGAGATCGCGTAGAAGTTCCAGAACATCGCCGGGGATGTAGGGAAGATCGAGGAGGAAACGTGAGAATGTTCTGTCTTTTCCGTCCAGGTGCGTTTGATATGTCGAAACAACCTGGTTCAGCCAGGTATCGTAGTTGGGACGCTGTAGAACTTCGGTAAGACCCCAAATCGAACGAGCTCGGAGACTATTCACCCAGTTAGGATCCCGATCGAGACGGATCTGATCATTGTACCATTCCTCGTTCATCCATGTATTGGCGAGAGAGATTCTATGGATCCAGGTGAGCGGGCGGCATATAGAAAGAATATCCAGGATAACGAACCGGGCGGCGAAATCAGTCATTATGTAGTCACAAAGGACTTGTCTTTGCTCGTCTTGCCTTGCGTAGAGATTCTCTGTCTCCGCTTGTATGTCTTTGCCCTCTACGGATACATCGCCATTTGATTCCTGATATGTTACACGCGTGATCATTCGAACCAGTAGGAGCATCCACAAGTCTGTTGAAGACTGTGTTCCCGGCTGACTGACATCAGCGTTGATCTGCCCAATTGGCATCAAGTCTGCTGCGCTCTCTCGAATGCGTTTCACGGCTTGTTGTATATGGACCGTCCTTTCCTCTTCCGAGAATTCCTCGGGGGTTGGAAGTTTGAATTCTGCCAGCTTGAAATCAATGGCATCGACTTCCACCTCCAAGTTTGGTTCAATATGAGGGTCAGAAGACAACTGCGCAACGGTCAGTAAAGACTTCTAACGGCATCTCTGGACTTACGACTTCATTAATCCTATCCGGCTCATATTCTATCTCTTCCTGATCGATATCCATTTTCAATGGGTCGACTGGCTCAGCCTTTACTAGGGACGGCAATTCTCCACCTTCGCCTTGCCCTGCAGCAGGGTGCTCCTGAGGGGTTGCGCCTCGCACTACATCCATCTGGAGCCTTTCTGGGGCTCTCGCCGGCGTACTCGCAGGAGGGGCGGCAGCAACTACAGGTACGCGTGCAGCTGATACTGATGAATCAAGACCACGGTTTTGGCGGAAATTTTGTACGAGTTCCACGAGTGCAGGCTCGGTGAATGCTCCGAGGTTGGCGACGATAAGTTCCGTGATCAGCGAAGCAGGGAGCGACGTGAAGTCGAAGGAGGAGAGGAAGACTGAAGACGACCCTAAAGTGGGTTCGCTTTCTAATTTGATGCGCTTGGCTTCAACTGGCTCCTGCGAGCTCGAAGGGGGCCGTTTGCGGTCCTGGCTTTGCCCAAGCCTCCTTTTCTTCTCCTCAGCGGCAGCTTTCTCCATGCGAACAGCTTGCTGGTTCAGATACTCCGTTATCTGAGGAACATATTGAGCGTTATTAGGCAGCCTGTTGTTGTGTTGGTGTTGGTCATAAATACGGCTGCCATTTGGTTTACATTACCTTGTGATGTGTACGAGAACAATCCGAATGGTCTTTTCAACACTTTTGATACTTGAGAAGGAGAGACCCTTGAGAGCAGCAGGAGTCCATGACTTCAAAGCGCCCACAAGCATGGGAATAAGGGCTGGCCTAAGCTTCGCGAGGGTGGACCAGCTATTCACTATGGCACATAAAAGATCGGCACACCTATCCCATAGTCAGTGGTTGGAGCTGATCGTCTCGAATAGCATACTCACTTGCTCTGATATAACAATCCGAAAACCGCCTCCAACAATTGACGTCCTTCAGTCTCAAGTTTGGTGGCTTGGATAAATGGATGGTCGGCAGGGCAAAGCGAGAGACTCGGATCAGCCTTATTCAGGAGCTAATGGCAGAAAAGAAAATCCATTCAGGTTGAGGGGTTGAACTAGATAGCGAGGCGCAAGGAATATGTACCCTAGGATCTGAGATTCCCCGCGTTTGCACCAGTATCACTCTCTGCACAAGCTTCACAGCACACAGCTTTACGCCAAGACCGACGGAATCCGCCCATAGGAAACTAATTATACGGGTCTTGCATTGAGTCACAGTATTCCAAACTCCACCTTGATTGCGATTTGTGCAACTTTCGATACGTGTAAGCTGGTGTTGCTGCTCGATGATTGAGATGTGACGTACAGGTAACGGAAGAGTAAAGGATACGCGGTCGTGAAAGATTGAATAGCATATTTGACGGTGGAGGGCTTCGAATCGTTAAGAAGTTGTGCGATGGTCTCGAGTGCTTGTAGTGACACTAGGAGAAAAAATGGACATTCAATCCACACGACTCTGGGACAAAGGGGACGACTAACTCTGTGTTCGCTGCTCTGGAGACAAGGTCGAGCGACATATTGAGAATTGTAGCAGTTCAATGACCCATTTTTTGAGCAATGAATCGGCGGCGTTGCCGACTATGCCAATCAACGGTTTGACAAGGATTGGGAGAGGTGCAGGTTGTTTTTCGAGTGCATCTCGTAACGTTGCGAGAAGGTCTGCCTGCTCTTTTGAGTTCGCCGGAGCAGACAAAGCTGCTTGCAACGCCTGAAGTGGGTCAAATGGGGCGCTTGCCATTTGTATTTCTTCCAACGTCTAGGTCGACTGGAGCATTACTCGTTGATATGGTCGAAACCGACTCAAACGCGAAAGCGACGACGCTGTGGTCTAGTCACGTGATCCAGAAGACGCCTGGCACGGGAATCACTGCACACCACCATAAATCATTTTAATAAATCTGCAGACGACCCTTGCCACACTGAAGTGAACTTTGGAAAGATTCTCAAGGATGGACTCTCAGCTCTAAAGCTCCATTGCAAACACATGAACATCCATTGCAGGATGTCTTTTACTACTTACAACTCCAAAATCTCTAATTCGCTGACTAAACTCAAGTCTTGCAGATGATTTGTGCGCAAGCTCACAGGGCATGTATTTTGGTACGCGTATGATGACAGACGAAACAGATGATGGTGCGGCAAGGAAACATGGTGTTCTCGACTCTTCACTTGAGAGGAATGCTGTACAGCGCAATTAGTGATAGTGGCTAGTTTCGAGGTTAATCAGGACTTACAATCGGGACGCTGCAAAATATCAAACAGAAAAAGTGATTGTTAGAGGAGCTAAACCGAAAAGCTCGACATGCGGACGTACAATGTGTTGCACCAATCTAAACAAAGAGTCATTAGCAGTGTCGGACTAAACTGGATAACAAAGAACTTACACCAGGGCGACCATGCTTGACAGGCTTGTATGATACAGAGAATTCAGCGAGGTAGTGACCAGTCATTTCAGGCTTGATTTCAACGGAATTGAAGACCTGATGACATTGTCAATACGGGACAACATTTCTGAATGCAACACAGATACCTACTTTCCCGTTGTAGATGCCGACGACGCTTCCAATCATCTCAGGAACGATAATCATGTCACGGAGATGTGTCTTCACAACAGCGGGTTTTTCATTAGGGGGAGCCTCCTTCTTGGCTTTTCGCAATTTCTTAATGAGGCCCATTGGGCGGCGCTTGAGACCGCGTTGGAAACGTCTGCGTGCGCGAGCATGGACCAGCTGTAAATTGAGGTGGATGTTTTTTAATCTCCGTGATCGACGGTTCCTGAGCCTGCACATACCTCAACAAACTGAAGATTGATTAGCTTGAATTAGAGAGCGAGAGAAGTGGTCTTGAACGTACATCTTCATTGCTCATATCTAGGAGCTTCTCGAGCTCAATTCCACGGTAGGAGAAGGTACGGAAGGTACGCTTCTTCTTGAGCTCAGCGGCCAAGGTAGGATCGGTTACGGAAGCGTCAGCCTATAATATTAGAAGCGCATGAGGCTCAACATATCCTGTTCACTGGCGAGGTACCCACCATCGTTTGTAAGTCGTCAAGAACGTTGACAAGAGCTTGAGATTAGTGGAGAGCTATCGGAGTCTGAATCTGGAGAGATGTGGCTGATTACATAAGACGTGGTACTGTACAGTTGTACCCTCCATCGCATCAAGGCACTTGACAAAGTTATACTATATTTTGGATAGAATCCACGAGTCCTCCCTGAGCGGATTAAACGTGAGTTCGCCATCGTTTCTGTGCCTTTGGTATTCTTTCCTTACCCATTCTAAGTGATTTGTGGCTATCGTACCCAAAAACTCACAAACAAGGTGCGTTACTGTGATACCGCGATCTGCTCTAGTTTTCTGATAGAACACACATAGATGCGCCATATCGCTGCATACCTCCTCCTCCAACTCGGCGGCAATGAATCACCCTCTGCTGCAGACATCAAGAAACTTCTCGGAACTGTTGGCATCGAGGCTGATGAGGACAGGCTCCAGAGTCTAGTTTCTGAGCTTTCTGGCAAGTCCGTCAACGATGTGAGTATAAAATTCATAGATCACAATTTCAATGTCTGACGCGCTTTCATTCTCAGTTGATTGCTGAGGGCTCCTCCAAACTCGCGTCTGTTCCCTCTGGTGGAGGAGGCGGTGGGGCTGCCCCTGCAGCCGGTGGAGCTGCTCCCGCTGCTGCCGAGGAGAAGAAGGAAGAGAAGGTCGAAGAGAAGGTTCCTATTATCTCCTCATATCCGCAAGGACATATCTCAATCTGCGTTTTGCTTTTTTACAGGAGGAGTCTGACGAGGATATGGGCTTCGGTCTCTTCGATTAAATATCAACGAGTCTCTGCATTGTATCCCGATCACAAAATTCAATGTATTTGCTCTACCCCCAGGAACTTATTCGACATCAAAGTCACGTTCGTGATTGATGGAACTCTCGATGGAACAAGTATATTGATATCCTGTGGGGGCCGTCCCCTGTAAGAGTATGGGAACAGGCATGGAAGTATGAATTCTCATGCGAAAGTCGGGTTCATGTCAGCTATGTCGCTCTTGGATTGACACCCGATAGTGATACCCTTGACCAGAACAGTGTGTAATAGGGTGACACATGATACATAAACGTTGGTGTTCATCATGCTGTGTGAGGGGCAACCTGGCGCAGGGTGTGCTCAAATCTTTGTTGTGGGAGATTCACCGGAGACGCGGGGTTGGCACTGAGGGACCTTTGTCTGCAGAATCCCACGAGTGGCATCTTTCGGTCGGCGCTGACTCCGGTTCACTCGGAGTCGAACAATGTACCCCAAAAAGCTCCCGGCGGTGTGGAAAAGCAACGTTCAACTGTCGTCAATGCTCTTGTAGCTCAGGCGAAGAAAGTTACTGAGCTTGAAACTTGATATAGCCTTTGTTGCCTCTTTGGATCCTTAGAGGAGGATATGAAAGTCTTATGAATGAAAATCCGTGATCGAATGGATTACGGCAAATGACAAGGGTGCCGGCGGCCAGACTTCAGTCCACCGTCGGCTTTGTCCGGCCTCCATCATGCCTTGACATCTCTATCACCGCTGCACATCCGTGGACGTGACCTCTTCTGCAACTACACCCACGACGCCCAGCAGATGAACCCGTACGGCAGCTCAACGTCGACCTCATTTGCACCTCCAGTATCACAGAATGAAGTCAATGACAACAATCCTAATTCAGACGTGCTAGTGAAAGCCCAGAAACGGAAACGCTTGACCAAGGTGCTGAACTGAATTGCTTCGGCTCTTATCACTCTTCTGAACTTCTGAATTTAGGCCTGTGACGCTTGTCATAAAAGCAAACGGCGCTGCGATGGTACCGGTGAGTGTTATTCGCATCATGCTCTCCTATGGATGTTCCTGACACCATCTCTTTCAGCACCTTGCAGCAACTGGTGTGTCTTCCTAGTTTTACCCGTTTCCCATACCTTCTCAACACGTTGCAGTTATTACGCAGCGAAGCCTTGCTCATACACAGATGCTTCTGGACGACCTGTAGCTCCTCCACGACCCCCTAGGCAAGATAAACCTGATGATCCTCGCCAAATACAACCTGCCACTGCCTCTCGTCCATCTCTGCACAGTCGAGAAAGCGATCAGTCAGATGACCCGAGTGACCAGAAAAACTACTACAATCAAAGCCGAAAGCGTTTCCGCAATGAGCAAGGCAATGCCGTCGCCGCAGAAACCATATCTACCTCTACTACGACAACGACGCTTCCAATGATGGATGCACCCTTACCAGCTCCCGTCGCGCGCCCCCCTCCCATGGAATTAGACCATCCACTCACTCGTGAATTAACAAACCGTAAGTTTAGTACAGCATAAAATGGTCCAATACTTAAGTTGCTTGCAGTCTTTTTCACACATTGCCACCCTGCAAAAGCTATCATTCACAAACCAACATTCTCCGCCTCTCTGGCTCACAATCGTGTTCCCAACTACCTGCTACATGCAATATGCGCACTTGCAGCACCGCTCTCCAAGCAACCGAAGTTGCGCACGAACCCATCTAGATATGCCGGTCGACCTTTTGCTCAAGAGGCTTTGTCAATAATGTTTGATGGTGCGGGGAGACTAGTGTGCGAACGCAATCTTGCAACAGCGCAAGCATTATGCTTGCTGCAACTTCACGATATAGCAACGAAGGATCAGAACATGAGCTGGGACGCCCGATATCATGGTACGGGTTTTCCGAAAATGTATTGAATTCTACACTCAACTTCTATAGATTTGGCCCAACAAATTGTGGAAACATTGGCCGTCTACCAGCCCGACTATCCGACACTAACGCCAGTTCCGTCCCCAGAATTCATACAAAAATCCATAGAACGGGAAGCTCTGAGAAGAGTGTTCTGGCTCGTCCACCTCATGGACAATATGGCCAACATTTTCTTCAAGAAACCAATGCTCAGTCTGAGAGAGGAAGGACTTCGTTTGCGGCTGCCAGCCGACGAGACGAGTTTCGAACTTGGTGTCCATTCAACGCTGCCGGGTTTGTCAATTATCTGTTTGTGCACCTAGCTTTTGTCTAATCTAATCGCGATCATGGCAGAATACCTCTATCTCCCACCCATTCGAACAGCATATTCATCGGAATTTGGCCATTTGATTCGTGTCGTCACCATTTATTCGAAGATCGAGAATTGCGTCGATGGTCTGGGTAAGTCTTGATGCCAGCCCTCTTCCTCAAGCTGAGATCAAGATCACTAACCCCTTCGCAGATTCCGATGCGGCAAGCGAAGCGGCCAAGTGCTTACAAGAGGCTGAACAAGAATTGGATTCGTGGGCTCAAGATCTTGCGGATCATCTCCGGTTCTCGGAGTCAAATCTTCTTGTCCAGCAGTCAATGTTTGAGACCAGTTCGAATACAGGAGCCTGGTGCTGGTGTCTCATGCATGCCTATCACGCTTCATCAATATTGGCACTCAATTACGTGAGTTTCCTGTGCCTTTACCGGCTCGATCTTCTCCTCAACTGACTCTGAAGGGCGTTCAGGCTCGACAACGCTTACAAAGGGGCACCAAATCGGAAATGCACTGGGCGTCCAATGTTCTCTCATCTATTATGACAATGCTCGGAGACCGTGCCAAAAACAGCTTTCTGAGTGAGTTTTCCTCGTCCTGGTACGAAACGAAGCTGAACCTCCAATTTAGTGGGTGCCATTTTATTTGTAAGTGATCACTTGCGTACAGTGATGTGGACGTCACTCTGATAGACTTTCCCTCCTCGAATAGGCATTTGTGAAGTACCTGCGACGCGACGACCCTCAGATGCGAACGTGGTTAGCTGAGTATGAGGATACGTGGGGAACGCGCATGAAAGATGTCGCCTTGGACCGGCATGCGCATTCACCTTCCCATGGAGCGTATCGACAACCGCAATTTATCTCAGCACAGGCCCCGAGAACCGTCCAACCACCAGACTCGCCTTACGACAGCCACTCAGTATCAACGCGAAGCCCATCGCAAGAGCATCATCGACCAGAAAATCAACCCCCAACCAACAGCCGCACAGTACCACCAAACATCCAGACGTTGAGCTTGGATCGCGAAGCCAATGGACGTGCCGCTGGCTCCTATCCTTTTGAAAATGCATCAAAGCAAGATGAAGTGGTACGCTCGTTTCTCCTCGGCTTAATTGATTTGCTCATGCTCGTCGTCTGTAGCATGGATCAAGAGGCGGTCACAGGCACGTCTCGGACAGCTCGATCGATACCCATTCTCTACCATCTCTAAAATCGAGTGGGTTGCTAGACTCTTGGGCACAATCACAAGCCAACAATGGTTCAGCGAGGCGGCCGTCGCCTCCGCGCAGATCTCCCACTCTTACGCACCCTCCAGAAAACGATGGTCGACCAGCTGGCCTGGTGGCCCCTGGTCTACCTGTAGGCCTGCGGTGGCTTGCAGACGAATCGCGATGACCAACTTGTCACAGGACGTTAGATGTCGTGTATTATTTTGGAAAATTCTACTTATTCTGAGTGTAGCTTCATTTATCATGTTGTATGTATCATACCCACTCCTTCGTGCTTTCGTTACTCGCAATGTCTCCTTTGAGCTGATACAGACAAGCTCGCGTATAACAGACCTGTCATGGACATTATTTGCATCTACTTCTAGACAACACCATATGGTACGACGATAGAACAAACAGTAGGATCAGTCACGCTTTGCCAAAGGAGACAGCCAGCGATGTCATGCCTCAGCTTTCTTGAGGTTGCGGTGTAGTTCTGGGTTTACAAGTATAACACGATCAAGGAGTTTCTTGACGACGTTGTCCTTCGCCTTGTTGTATGAATCCGTGATCGCTCGTAGTTTGACGTCAGTATCTTTATCCACGGCGGCTTGGGTGTGTGAAGTTGTACCGGCGTGCTGCAAGAAGCTCAGCACTCCTACACAATCGAAAGTAATGGCGCATACCGATGATTCGAAAGATTTGAATTCCTGCTCCTTCGCCTGCTTGTACTGTTCTATCTCCTTCGTAGCCTGTGAGCGCGCATCCTTGAGTTTCTGTACACGGTCTGCCGATAGATCAGGAAAAGCGGGGGGGATGGACATTGAGGTATGCGTACATTGACGGGCTTGTTGAACGATTTTTGCAGCCTCTTTCTCGGCTTCTAGGAGAGTTTGTATTCCTTGAGACTGTTGCGATGCCTGTATCATGATAAATTATATCTTCAATGAGTTGACTACGACTGCGTGCACACACCATTGAGGACGAGAGCAAGTTCTATTCAGTGATGATTACTGACGTAATCAAGCTTGGTTCCCTGTCTTCAACGGAATTAGACTCCTCGAGCTTCAAGCCTAAGCTTAGACCGCTCTCTTCAGCGTATCCCATCACAACGCAAGTAGACGGTCTCGTACGTGCGTATATTGAGGCGTTGGTTGTCCAATCGAATCACATCCTAGAACCCTGACAGTGGATTGTGAACTATGCAGGGCTTTCTCTCGAAGCACCTATTGCTAAACTATAGTACTTCCTGAGGCTCCTCCTCTTGAATGCCCATCTGTCACCAAGCAGCCAACTATGCTATGTGTCAAATACATTTCCCACAATATCTTCGAGCTCTCCAGCGCCCTGTGAAGACTGCGTATGCATTCTCAAAGATTTGCTGCGTGGTGAAGCGGCCAAAGTAGCGGATTGGAAATACGGTTGCTACCATGATAAGGATAAAGGCCCATTGATTTGATGAATTGGTCATCGCGACCCAGGAAGCGAGTTCTCCACCGAATATAAAGACGCGTGATATATCATCTGAGCGACTCTTGCCATTTCCGATGTCAGCAAGCTCGAAGAGCGATCCCTTGTTGCCCACAAAAACCTCCTCATACCAACAGCCGGATGCCACTTCAACCGACAACCAGGCTCTGTTCCCCGATCTACTGGGGATCATATCCTGGCGGAGGTTATTGCTGAAATTGTCGTTGCTTCTCCTCGGATTTTATGCCTGTTTCCTGGTCTCCAAAGACTTTGAACAGCAGGAGCGCGCTTTTCACGCTTTATCTTGGTACGAACAGAAGAAGACCGACAACGCATGTTACCAGGCCGATGTACTTGCTCCCTCCAAGGAAAAAGCGCTGCACGACAACCTGGAAACTCTGTACAAGACAGACCTCTTCAAGCTGCGAGCCGTCAATTGGCTGGGTGGTGCCGTGCAAGTCCCGACCGAGTCATTCGATGATTTAGGTGCAATCGGAGAAGACAAACGTTGGGAAGTCTTTGGAGACTTTCATGAATACCTCCTTGGTGCCTTTCCTGAAGTGTACGTTCGAAACTCTAGCTCCTTGTATCAAAACTCTCTGATTGCATCTCAGCCATAACACACTTGAACTCACGAAAGTCAACACCTACGGCCTTCTCTACACTTGGCCAGGCTCAGACCCTACATTGAAACCTGTCATGCTGGCAGCTCATCAAGGTATGCTTGACTCGTCATATACCCGCGGACATGCATCTTATCAGCTACAGACGTGGTTCCCGTTAATCCTTCAACTTGGGATGAATGGACTCACCCTCCGTTTTCTGGTTACTTTGACGGTAAGCGAAAGCCACTGAGTCTGCCCTAGCCTCGCTCAAATTACTTGGCTTTAGGTGAACGCATCTGGGGTAGAGGAAGCTCCGACGACAAAAGCGGGCTCATTGGCGTTTTGTTCGTATATTCCCCATTGCACTGAATGCCGCATTGAACGAAGTTGTTTTAGATCAAGCCTTGAAACATTAATTGAAGGCGGGTTCAAGCCGACTCGTACTATCGTCCTGGCGTTTGGCTTTGACGAGGAAGTTAGTGGGCGCCAGGTGCGGAGACTCTTCTACAATACTCTACCTTAAGCTCACAGTCATCACAGGGTGCTCAAGCCTTATCGACTGTACTTTTAGAGCGTTACGGAGAGAATGGTTTGGCTATGGTCATCGATGAAGGCAGTGGGTGGATCCTTTTTGCAATGCAGTGCTTATCACGGACCAGTTCGATCTCAGGCAGTTTTATGGAGAAGGATGGCACTGTATTTGCCATGCCAGGCGTAGGCGAAAAAGGATATTTAGACGTTCGTCTTACAGTGTCCGCTGACGGAGGCCACTCTAGTATTCCTCCCAAACATACGGTAGAAATTTCGATGCTTCTCATCTCGGATAACTGTGCTGATACCCCCTGGAGACCATCGGTATTCTGTCAGCATTACTCGTCGAATATGAAAACAACCCTTATGAAGCCCAACTTGTCAGTAATATGACCTTTCTTCTTCGCTACAAATTCACCTTCCTTATAGACACGCGACAACCCCATTTACCAAACTCTTCAATGTATTGCAGAGTACGCCAAAGACCTTCCTTCCGACTACCGAAAGGCGATCAAGAAAGCAAGGGACTCGGACTACAATTTGAGGAAACTCGAAAAGCTCATTTCAGAAGATCCTATTAACAGGGCTCTTGTGGGAACAACCCAAGCCATTGATATCATTTCGGGAGGTGTGAAAGCAAACGCATTGCCTGAACAGGCCTGGGCGTTGGTAAATCACAGAATTTCCGTCATCAGGCAGGTCTTTCTCTTTGGGCGCCTCACTGAGTCATGCTCACTTGCATCCAGTTCTCTGAAGGATGTACAGGACCACGATACGAAGCTACTCAAGCCACTCGCAAAGAAATTCAACCTGACGTTGGAGGCGTTTGGTAACAAACTGACAGATAGCTCTGCACCCTTCAGTGGCTCCCTCGTTATGAGCGATGCATTCGGGACGGGCTTAGAGCCTGCCCCAGTGACACCGACTAGCAAGGACGCAGATCCATGGAGAGTTCTGTCGGGTACCATCAAGTCGACATACAACGCTCATAGATCGATCCAAGGGGTCAACAACATCGTTGTTAGTCCCTCAATGATGTCAGGCAACACAGGTACGTTCCATTGCCCAGTTGCAAGTCGACCCAGAGGCTCAGGTCTACCCAAGATACCCGTTACTATTGGAAACTTACGAGGCACATCTTCCGATATAACCACTCGAACGCTGGGAAGGATGGCCCTCTAGGCAAGATCCATACGGTCAACGAATGTGAGTTGTTTATCGATATGTAGCCCCATGCAATGGTACTGATCTCGCTGCGACAAAAGCTCGAGAGATTGATGCCTTTTTGGAAATCATTGAATTCTTTACAACCCTTATCCTGAACGTGGACGAGGCTACGACCATGTAGACGCATATCAGACATTGATACATTTAGCTCTTTCCTTCTTCTCGAACCATATGAAAATATTTTTGTTGCAAAGATTTCAAATTAAATAAACGTAGCTCTGATCGTGGCAAAGTTGGTTGATCGCGTCATGATCACAGCCGCTACACGACTATACCAGGACCGTGACTGTCAGTATCCTCAAGTTCAACAGACACACAACCACCATGCCCCGTGGAATACCCAACGTCAAACGAGATGAGACAGGGCTGAAGTATACGTCGTTTCATGTACCCATGGTGTGAGTTCCACCCAGTAAGTATACCTGTCATTGCATGACGATAAACCAAAGCGCCAATCCAAAACACATGAGCACCACGTACCTCAAATCCGAATCCCAGACACTATGGGCAAGAAATGTAAAGAACAGAGTGCAAGAAGACTCTTCTCTATCTGACCAAAGGTCAGTATATTACTTGACATCCTGAACCTGCCGCACATAATGAAGAACTAGAGCAGACGTGGCTCTCAAGTGATTGTTATACACCCTGGCTCCCGCCACTTACGCATAGGAAAAGCAACAGATGTCACGCCAACAGTGGTGCAGAATGTGGTAGCAAGGAAATGGAAAGGCGGAATCCCTCCGCCAACCAGGATCAACAGTATAACACGACCTGCAACTGACGGCGACGAAGGGGATGAGTTGGTACGTTCAATCATCTCGTTCGAGAGGTGAAAGTGGTTAACGATAGCCTAGTTTGATGAGAAGGTTGGAGCCGTAGTTTCCTCTCTCCGGGATCGGATGAGATTCTATAAGCTTCGTGTTACCCCAAACTCTTCAGAAATCGCATCGACCTTCAACAGCCAGTTCAAGCCTGAAATTATAGCTGAATACAATGATCCCTACCGAGTAGAATGGACTGGCGATGCAGAGGATGCCTACATAGGAGAAGAGGTAAACATTCTCGCTCTGTCAGTATATGAACCGAGAATGGACCTCATCTACACAGGCTTTGAACATTGCGGACCTACAAAAGTCCAACTACGTGGTCAGATGGCCCATATATGGGGGCAACCTGAACACTAGGGACTACCCCTCCTCACAGCTGATCCTGAGCGACATTGAATTAGTACTACGACGAACCCTGAAGGAGAGCATGGGAATCGAAGAACGAGATTACAAGGTTGCGTTAATAATGGCACTTCCACCTATGTTTTCGGAGACTCATCGGACCGCCTTCTTTGATATAGGCGCACTCCGTAATTCTTATCATTCCAGACCTCTATGATCGAGCATATGTTCGAGAAATGGTCAACTTACTTCTCGTCAACATAGGCTTCAAGCAAATTTGTGTACAACAGGTGGGGACATCCCTCACTGTGCCTTTATATCGCTAAGAGATGTCAGGAATCTCTTGCTGCTACATATGGTGCTGGAATATCCAACGCATGTGTCGTAAATGTTGGTGCAACTTCGACTAGTATCAGTTGTGTGGATGAGGGGATAGTGATACCCGACACAAGGTGGCATACCTCACATCAATTCATCTGGTTCGGAAACTAATACTGCAGTCAGACTGTCATTGAGCGTAGGCGGTGACGACATCACTGAGTTCCTCTACGTTCTATTGAGAAAAGTTAGCTTCCCTTATCGAGACCTGGATCTGTCAAAATCCTATGACTGGAAGGTGATGGAAGACCTAAAATACAGGCTGTGCACTCTGGCAGAGGTGAGTATACACTCAGTATTTTCAGTCAATGATACTTATTTGTTACTAGGGTGATGTTGCTCTCAACCTGTATGACTTTGTGGTTCGACGCCCGGATCGTCCCACTGAGAAGTACGGCCTTCGCGCGTACGATGAAATCATTCTCGCACCCATGGTAAGGACGACCCCTGTCACCGACCTTCTGTCTGTTAATATTGATATCTTGGAACAGTGTCTGTTCGAACCACGAGTGATGGAATTTGAGAGGAAACGAGCCAGCTCCAGATCCAATCCTAACATAACGGATGAGATAATTGAACTACGCGGAGATCACATTGTAAGAATGCCTTCCGGCCTTTCTATTCGAACTTTTCTGACAAAACTGTAGACCAACGCCATGGTCATCTCCACCCAGCACCTAATGCCAGCACCCCCGAAGGAAGGTCAAGACCAGAAAATCGTACCTACGACCCAAGACGGTAAAGCGCAATATCCCCGCCATGAGGAATGGTCTAACTCTTCTACTAGACCCTATTGATCTGACGGTCGACGAAAAACCGACATCGAACGAAGAAATAGTGCAGGCAGGGTCGGCGATTGTCAACTCCGAAGTGGCAGAAGTAATGGAAGTTGATAATGTCACCAAGACTGCTACACCCACCAATCCAGCTGCACCAACTATCACTTCCCCAGTCGCCCCTTCTTCCGAATTCCCTGGAGGTTATGCGATCGATGTCTGCTTTGAGGCTAGCAAATTACCCTTGGATGTTGCCATTTTCAATAGTGCAAGGGCTGCTGGCGGGGACGAAAGGATCCGGAAATACCTACAAGCCGTCCTCGTTATCGGCGGGACTGCTCACATTCCCGGAATGGGGTATGCTCTCGAGAGTAGGTGAGGGAGGGAAAGCTACTGAAAAGTTCGTATCAACCTCATGGATACCTCTCTAGGCTCCAAGCCATTGCAACACCGTTGGTACCCAATATGGAGAAAGTGCAAATCATTCCTCCTCCCAAGGAAGTGGATCCGATGCTCCTGTCCTGGAAAGGAGGTTCCGTCCTTGGAAAAATGGAAGGTGTCAACGAGTTGTGGGTAACAGGAGCGGACTGGGTACGTTATCCATACCTCTGAATAGACGTTTGATTATGAACAAATCACCAGGATATCCTAGGAATGAGAGGGTTGAAAGAGCGGTGTTTCTACCTCTAGAAGTAACTTAAAACTTCACTGGACTCCTTTGCAAAATCGGCTCCCTCTGTCAGCCAAGGTTTATCACGCGAATGGATCTGAGAGTTGGTTCCAAGACTGAGCAGTAGACGTTCAACTTTACCCTTTTGGCGAGTATTCGGTCATGTATCGAAATCGTGGAACAATATGTTTCCGCCTCTCCAAATCTCACAATTGCTACCCGACACGCAGATGCCCTGGTTCGGTCATTCTTCTGTAGAAGGTGCGATTGGTCCTGTTACATTGTTGATCCACTTGTCCTTTGGATGGTGACAGTCTATATTTGCCGAGCCAGAGAATCCGGACTGCGCCCACGTGAAGCTCTACATTCATTGGTTGAATCTCGTATGCAACCTAGAAAAATCGTTGGACTGTCGTGCGCCACAGACGGACAGCGCGTCCCAAAAATGGATGAATTGTGCCTTGGTGGATTCATATCGGACCAGAGTCAAAGCAACGCCATAGAACGGAAGTGTGGACCGGTGTCCAGTTTCTGCCTCCACTCCTGAGGCACACTGATCCATGATTTTACGCATACTTCAGTGGAATCAATGAATTATGACCCATAAATTCTTTCGATGAGAGGGGCTATCGCACGGTGGATGTCATTCTCAGGGCTGTTGTATTCCGTGCCTGTATGCGGGACCATCTTGGACAGTTTATACCCATCGATGTGGCTCTTCCGTCTAATCGGAATTGGCTGGCTAAAGTCACTGGTTCGAATATCATGTTCAAGAACGCAGACAAGATTAATGTCGCCCTCCTTCGACTCGCCATGGCCAAGTCTGGAGTTCGCTCACTTTCCCGGCGCTGGCCAACATTGGAATCAAGGATCTACAATCCTTTTCCAATGTAATCTGTCACCGGGCCTGTCATTTTTCTGCGTAGCAACATCCATTGACAGCCTGCTAATCTGATCATGACTTGATGCTGCTCCCATCGGGCTCATCGTTGACAGGCTCTGCCGATACATCGATAACTGACATACAAGTACTTTCGAGCGTCGAGATATTCTATATCGGCCCGTTACACA
Source organism: Clitopilus hobsonii (assembly GCA_015708445.2). Classification (NCBI taxonomy): domain Eukaryota; kingdom Fungi; phylum Basidiomycota; class Agaricomycetes; order Agaricales; family Entolomataceae; genus Clitopilus; species Clitopilus hobsonii. Next base: position 1,844,510 of record CP068000.1, on the reverse strand, counting down.
TTATTCACCTAGCCCCTGAACAAGATAGTTACCCAGTGTATCATACAATGCATGCTCCCGAACCTCAAGGATGAGACTCTCGCGAACACTTCTCAACGTCAGGAGCTATGGGAACCATCCAGTTCAGGACAATACCCTCATGGATGGTTTGAGAGATTTGGGGTTGCTGCACCTTCTGCGTGACACTTGGTAGTTTGATGTGGAAACCTTCGGATGTTTGCCCGACGAGGTTGAACAGTCCATTTCCGCGGAAACTGATCCGTAAGGTCGTCTCGCCGAAGCTGGAGAATTCGGTATTCTAGGGTATGCTCTCCCCAAATCCACGCCGCGCAACCACAGAAACTCTTGATGTTGCGATCATGGCCGGTGTTTGATCATTCGTACCCGAGGCAAACGGAGCAGCTGCGAGGCGTTGAAGACAGCCTTTGTCCCGTCGTTTGCCACTCTGGCGCGGGGTTGATTGAGTTACACGGCATCAATCATCCGTAGATGATGGGTCAATATCCCGGAAAACAACGGAGCGAAGGATCAAACATCGAAGGATAGTTTATGCTTTCTTCCACTCTCGTACACACACTCGGTGGTGACGTGGGCTCCGAGGATGTCTTCTCATTTTTATTCCAGCTGGAAAGATATCGCGATCGCTATCTCCATGTGTCGAGGATGGCGCTGACACGCAGTGACGGTGGAGGAGAACATGGCTTTCATCTTGGGAGCCAATGGAATCGTCCTTCACGGAGTAAACTCCACTAGGACTGCATATGCATGTACAAATCATGCTCAACCTTCTTTCGGCAATTCCGACAAATCGGCACCGGGCAAAGTTGAGGGCGGCATACGCGGAAGTCGATTGCAGAGGTGTGAATTCTAGGGAATCCTCTGTAATATGACTAATCGAAGGAAACAAGCCCTTTATAATAGTGGTATGTAAATGACTTTTGCGGGAGCAGGCGGAAAGAAACCAGATACTGGGTGCGGATGCGGGGCAAGACGTCGGAGAAGCATTGAGTCACCGCGACGATCGCAGGGTTGCGAACCGAACCAAGCGAGCGGCGATGAAATCTTACACGATTGCAGGGTCGAGAAGAGGTCTTCTAGAATTCTAGAAGGAGGAGACCAGAATGATGTATTGATTGCGTTCCAAAAATGGCTGTTATTCGGTCAAGCTGCAAGTTGGTCCTCATTTCTTACTCACGTCACGATAGAATCTGAGATCTGACAAAACGGGAACTGTAATGAATGGCTGAAAAGAAAAAGGACATCGCTCACGGTCCTGCACCCTCTCCCGGCTTTTAATTCGCCAATGCTCTCACAACCTCTTCCCTTGCTCCACATCCCGAAATACGTGTCGAGCACGGCGGCTAATTTCTTGACTCGACCAAAGCTCACTGCTGCCACCTTCAGCGACGATAATCTGAGGTTCAGGTCACCTTCTCCTGTGGTCCTGGACAACGACTTCTCCGTTCAGCCCTCATACCATTATGGTGGCTGCGCACCGCAATTTGACTCTCCAATATCGCCAGGCGACATGTATGAAGGCAATCCGCTATCAGATCACTTCAACTATCAGTCAAGCCAATACAGCTCTGGCTCAGCTGGTCCAGACCTGAATGTGACCATCCCTCGAGGCACAAGGTCAATCATCGAGGGATCTTCTTCTCCAGAGGAGGTTCACCCGTCATTGCCCAACTCTTCATTTTACCACGCATCGGACGAAACATACCCCCATAATACGGAGACCATTTCCAAAAGTTACTCTCGTGATTCCGCCACGGAGAACGTCTCTGCCAACGGTTCACATAACAGCTATTTGGACCAGCGGCGGATGTCCGAGCCAGCTGTCCTGGGTCCTCAGAACTCGTATATATCAAACTCTGCAACAACCACCGATACCCATCCCGATCTCAACCAGTCTTATGGCTATACCCCACACAATGATGATACCCCTCGTGTTTCCTCCTACATACCATCCCTTACTCGTGGGGCTAGCATGAGCTCTCTTCGTGGTTCACGCGCTTTCTGGACCTATTCGTCTCCTCCTCGACCCGATTATGCAAGGATATCGAGAGAGAAAGATGCCCGCCGTACATATGTGAGCGAAGACGGCTTCGATGGCCCGATATCGCCCTTGCAATCTGATTTCACTGGCGGTTTGCCCTTCTCTTCGACTGGCATCGACCAGTATGGACCATCGCCGCCAAACACTGGGACATCGACGTCCTCGGCACCTCTCATGAGTCCGACATCGCCGACGTTCCCTCACGACGATCTAGCGCACCCTCAAAAGGACTCGAACGGAAAGACTTATGCTTTTGTTGCTCTTCCTGGAAATTCAGTCAAAAAACGTCCTCGTCGTCGATATGACGAGATTGAGCGTCTTTATCGTTGTTCGTGGCCAGAGTGCACAAAATCTTATGGAACGCTCAACCACTTGAACGCTCATGTCACTATGCAGAAGCATGGCCCGAAGCGTAGTCCAGGCGGTAAATGCTGCTTATCGTCCATCGTCATATAGTCCGCTAACTTTCTCGGCAGAATTCAAGGAAATGCGCAAGCAATGGCGAAAACAAAAGAAGGACCAAGAATCGCATGCCCACCAAGTTTCTACGCGACGAGACACTCTCGACGAATGCTCTCCGGGAAGATACGAACACGACTCCCGGCGTTCCCCAAACCCGGATTACTCTCTCCATAGTGGCCACTTTAGTACCGTCCCTATGTCAGTCCGCTCAGCTCATAATGGGCGGTACCCTCCGGGCCTTCATCGAAGCTCTTCCGATCGAGATGATAGCTTCGCTTTGCATGCCTCACAGCTCAGACATCGTCCTGAGCTTGATGGCACACCCGCTTCATGGCATGCGACTTCTCGTGGGTCCTTCCCCGATTACATGGGGTCCTCACTGCCCACCAACACGTTTTCCAACCATGGCCTGTCCAGTAACATTCTTGATCGGACCGCTTCGCCCTCAATGACTTCAGGGCTTGCCAGGCTACCACCAGATAGCACTCTGCTCACCCCTCTTCCTGGGTTTCACCACTCAGAGATGACCCCCGTGCATATCAAAGCACTGTACAATTACGAGTACTTCGATGATGACGGGACCGTTCGTCCAGGATCTGGACATCGTCACGCCGCCCAAGGCGGCGGGGATGAGTATTGAATCCGATACTCTTCCAGTTGTATCAGCATATGTAGATCTAGTGTCTCCCGACCGTCCTAACCTTTCTTTTCCTTGTTTTAATTCGTTCTGCCTTGCCACACATATTCTTTCGGGCTAATTCTTTGCACATAATTTCTCAAATCTTACAGACTCCTCTCAATGCATCATACATTTGTTCATATAATATCTACCAGATTTGCTTTCGTGCTATCGTACTACGCACATATTTCGATTCACATAATAGCACGCCTGGATCACTTCATTGTATAATGTCACAATACACCTTTTTCTCGACCCTACCAGAGTCACGCAATGAGAATGTGCCCTCAAGGAAGGAGAATCACACCCCCTTGAAACGAGAACTCTTGCCAATTTTGGAGGCTTCCCTCAAGTATCCCGTTGGCATTTAAAAGTTCCCCGGCGACGCGATCACTCAGTTCGGGTTTTATATGTCTGTTTGCCAACGTGGCCATTGCAGGAGGTCGCTACAAGCCGCAAATGTGAAAATGTCATATACCTGGCAAGCAATTGAACAAACAGATCCACTCGGCCTGTCGCCGGCAGGTGCTATGAGGCTAAATGGAGCTGAAGAAGCATGATCACATATATATTTGTTTGGTCGGAGTTTAATACGTCCCCTTCCTTAAGCGCCTTGTTACAATACAGATGGTGCTTCCTTTCGGCGTCGTCGCCTGGTTTTCCGGACTTGAGTGTTTCTATCAAAAAGAACCAGCGTCAACTTTACCCCGATAAACGAATGCTATGTCCTTGACTCTCGCATACCCAAGCATTCATACCCATCTGATATTTTATTGGTCTGTATGTTTGGAGGCGAATCCGATAACAGAGTTCAGAAGATATCCACCTCCCTGCAAACCGCGGTATATCTTCCGATGCTCTCGCTAGTCGAGACCGCAAATTACGACACCATCAAGGTTCCGAAAGTTTATGCTCTTGACGGGTGACGCGCGACGGTCACCTCCGAATAACAGTGACGGAAAGAATATACGTCCATCATGTGGCAGATCCAAGAACAAACAAGAAACTTGAGCAAATCGCAAATGGCGTCCAGTGGTGTGATATGATCGCCCACAAACCCCAATTGGAAGGCTGAACAAAGATCGAACGCTGAATTTGACAGCACCGCTGTCATCATCTTGCCACGTTGAGATTGTGGAGAGAAAGAAGCTTCTGAATGAATTTGTTGCTCACTCGAGAGTGAACTCGGCGTTGTTCGCAGCCTATCCGTCCGGAATGCACCCCACTCCGCATCCTTACTGGCTGGGAGTTGGACATCAAACTTCTTGCCACTTGAGACTGCCACGCACCCCGATCGCTTGCACACAGCCGAAGTTATCCGAATGTCAATTGTCACTCATGATGAGTATCTCCTTTTGAGTCGAAGCTCTTGAGAACAAGCGATATCTGGAAAGCTCAAGGGACTTAGAAATGCTGTATACCAAAGACTAAGTCATTGCATCCCTACTGTGTGAAGCTTGTGTTGGGGAATAGTAATGGAGCTATTTCCATGGTTTGAATCAGGTAAAGAGATTCCGAAGCAGTGGCGCAAAAACAATACATTGCAAGGTGACACTCAGCGGGAGGAATGACTTGGTTCAGGCGAAGTGGGGATACCATCCATGCGCCTTCATGTTCCCTGCCAGCGCTAGTGGTAGATCGACACTAATTGGGATTGCAAAGGCTTCGCTCAGGCGCAATATTGCATGTCATTCTTCGAAGGAGTCAGTGTAATTATTATTCTCAGATGTCGTTGCCCGGAGTGGGTTCGATCCTTCTTTCGGTCGACTTGCCAGCCTGATCACATCCTCTGGCGCAGTCCAGCGTTAGGAATTAGGGAGGACCAAGGGAATGATTCAAGAATGATAAGCCCAGAACGCCAGCCTAACATGACTGGTCCTTGGCGAATTCCATGGCAGAAAGGAATGTTAGTTCCGCACTATGCACAACAGGAAGAGTAAACTCTGGTGTCCTGTCCAAGTTGGATGTGACTAGCTTTGCCTCCGCCGTCTGGTCGGTATTTCAGAGCGCTTAGCGGTAACCCATTTGGCAAATCACCTGAACCGCAATGTGAATGATGACACACAAGAGAGTATGACACGAGATTGCTGCAGTATTCTACTCTTCTTCTTCTATCCACAATCCCTTAGGCGCTTCGTACAGACCGAGAATGCCACAATTCAAGGATCTACCAATTGAGATATACATAGATAACCTGCTGCCATGCATGGAGGTGAAGGACATCCTTCATCTTGGATGTACAGACAAGGTTGGCTTCTGTTGTGATCGATAGTCATTTCGCCCATCTTCAGCTTGACACACTAGTCCTTTGCGATCATCTGTGCCGATGAAACCTTCTGGAAGATAAAGCTTCAGGCCGATTACAACTTCAATGGAGCGGGGACTGCCAGAGATTCGGGCTGGAAGTTGATCTATCGAGGGCTGTATAATCCTAAGGGTGAGTCACGCTACTCCATTCATTATGACATCGTGACTGCATGCATGGATTGACATATCGGCAATCGTCCAGTCTATGTTTGGGGGTATGTCCATATCGGTATGTGGTGATCTTTAACGACTCAACGTCAACGATAGCCAGCGCGATAATGGCCGTCTTGGTCTCGCCCGATTTCCAAAGACGTTCAGCAAGCGTGGTGTGCCCTTTCCAACTCGACTTCGCATCCCGAACGCCCGGATTATCGCTCTCGTTGCAGGTGGCATGTCAGTATCTTTCCACCAAATTACTTTGGGCATCGTGGCTAACCACTCTCATCAGGTCATTTCATGCCCTTGATTCAGAAGGAAATATATTTGTCTGGGGTAAGTCCACCCTGAATGTCGGATATGGAAGTCGTGTGTTCAATCTGTATGTCAGGGACTTTGGACGGGAGTATAGGATACCTGAGAAGCGACGGCTATTCGGAGCCTGCGAACCCTGCCGCAACTCCGTTAAAGTTGAAGATGCCTGCGCCGACCCGAGCAATCAGGTGAGTTGCAGATTTAGGATAAATTTGACCTGTATGCCGTTAACATTTCCATCGCAGTTGTGGTCGGCTTCATGCGACCTCTCTGGACGCACGCAATCAGATATGGACCTTCCTCAGTTGGGGCCGGCCCTTCTGTTTACAACCAGAGTTCTTTGGTGAAGGCCACATGCAACCTACCCAGATTGAGTGTGGGTGGACATACTCCTCCGTCCTCACCAAGTCGGGAGATGTTTACGCTTGGTGGCCATTCAACGGCGAAATGGAACAAATCGTCAAGCAAAAGAATGAGGAATATGATGCTGCTGGTGATAAAAAGGCGGTTCCTCGAGACAATACGATTCCCTGTATAACGTGGACCATCGAGAGCAGGCCTTTGTTATTGCCACCCATCCCGATTTTACCGGATTGTTTAGTTATGGAAGAGGATGACGGGCCGCCTCGCCTCGTCAAGATTGCTGGCATGGATGGATTTCTGATCGGACTCACAAACAAAGGCCACGTTCTGAAATTCGGAAGTCTGGAAAACTCGCAGTCTGCACGACAAGGACGATGGATATATGTTGGTCTTGTTGAATTGTCCTGTCGTGTATTTTCTTATTGACGATTTTTGTAGCTCCCAGAATTTAGTGAGACGTCTCGTATTCAAGTGGCATTTGGCCAGAAAGGAATTCGGCAGCCGAGGGATCTACGAATCAGCCATGTAAGCTATTAAAGTTCAATTCGATGCTGAACATGGTCCCTAACTAGGTATGGAATCACCAGATTTCCGCCAATTACTTAACGTTTATGGCATATTCCACTGGGGAGAATTCTATTGTGCTCATAGGTGACGTGGACACAAATGAGGAGTCCCTACCATCCATCTCCCCCGATCTTCAATATAAGTCGGTGATATCTGTCGTTCTCGGAGACTACCATAAAGTGGCATTGACATCGGCTGGCAAAGTGTTCACCTGGGGCGGCTACCAGGAGGGTGCGCTCGGTCTCGGCGATCCTGTCCAACTCCCCTTTGGCTCACCAGGAGGATTTGCCTCTGAGCAACAAAGACTCAGAGCGGCAGACACAGGCAGGGGTGAGCCTCCCGCGGTTGAAATCCCGACGGAGGTTAGTTTCAACCATTCTGTCAAGAAGGCTAGAGAAACGTTCTGCTTTTCTATCGCCGCGGCTGGCTGGCACAGTGGTGCTCTCGTGATAGACCTGGAGGTCCGTTCGTTCTTCCCCTTCTGGATATTGACACGACGTTGATAACTTCATACAGGAAGGTGGTCCGGACACGGAAGACGCCACTGAATACGAAAGTGAAGAGGAATACCCAGAGAGTACCAACTGGCCTCACGCCCGAGCTCGGCGTTTACCGCCCCACAACATCCATGGACCTCTGGGCGTACTTCCACCAATTGGCGGAGGCTTCAGAATTGGCTTCGCAGGAAGAGGAGTGGGGAGAGGACGTGGTGCGTGATTCGAACGGAGAGGATTGTACACTCGTAAATGGAACTATATATGAAGGGCGTTCGCATTCTTTACCATTGTACATGGATCAATTGTGTCTACTTGAAGCGGGTCAATATGTTTCGAAGAGGGACAGGCATTCGACTCTTCGACGCAGAATTAGGGCCAGACGATTGTGGCTCTCCGTTGCTCCGCTTGAATGCAATATCAGACATCGTCCAGCGAGCAGGATTCGTTTTCTTCTGTGCTGTGCCTACCGAGCGTTCAATCTTGATGTTTTCCTTGTTAACTTCGGGAGGTTTTGGCAGGTGGCTTAAGGACGGTGGTGTTGAGGCTTTTCCTGAGGCCATACTATGGCGAACGGATGAACGTCGAGTAGGTTGGATACTTGTTGGTAGCTCTGTAGTCTGGATGATGGGTTCTGCCATCTGTTGAGCAGCATGTGAGATCGATACCGGGCGGCGGGGGAGTCCATCTCGCCTCTGGATGTGATAAACATCGCCTGCAGGCTGATCCTGGCGAGTTGAACGAGTCGGGATACGGTCAGGGACAACTCTCGATGCCCTGGATGTGGCCCTCACACGCAAAGGTCTTTCTAGTTGCGAGCCCAAGTCCGGAGGTCCGGTAATAAGTCGATGAGAGGCGTTTTTTGGCGATTCCTCCAAGAATGAACACATATGTGTGTTAACCGACCTGGGATTGACTGGTAAAGTGGCGAACCTAACACTCTTGTTGTTTTTGAGGATCCCACGTACGTTCCTCGGCGAAGAACTCGTACTTCCTGGCGTAGAAGTAGGGGTCGCTGGTAGTGGAATGCTGGGAACCGGCGTCCGAGGTATGTCTGAGGACTCGGACGAAATTGACGTCGGCTCAGCATCTACAATGCCCGTTTGTGAGCAGTCAGGTATCGAAAGATTCTGGATAGCGTCTGGATCTGGGTGAAGGTGGTTGAGATCTGCTTGGCTTCCCGGAAACTCGTCTTCTTTACTAGAGGGTACCTTCACGATGTAGCTTGATTTGTTTGAGTACGCGTCGAGTAGTGTGGCAGCAAACCCCCAGTCGTCATCATCGACCTGATCGGAGGGACTAGCAAAACTTATGGCGGAGGTGCCAGATTCGAAGCTCGATTCACCACTGTTCCTCGGGGACTGGTTTGTGTAGGAGCATCTTGACCTCAGATCCGCCACCATTTGATTGAGAGTCAGAGAGGGATCGCCCATGCCTGCTATAGACATCGATTGAACGCCGCCTGCAGTTGGCGGCCCGGAAAACGCAGAAGGAATGCTCGGAAAGAGGTCATTTGTATTGCGGTTCGGTTGTATGCGGACGGCCGATGGATCTTCTATCCCTCTTCGAGCCGCGGGAGAGAGTGTGGTTGATTCACTGGAATAAATTGGTGGATGCAATTCAGAACTGTGGCAACCAGGTTCGACGTATATTCCTGATGACATCGATTCCGGAAGGGTTTTTATTTTGTGAAGAAATAGAGGATGTTCAGTGTCATCAAGATCTTCTCTGAAGAAAACGTTCAGCCCCTCTAGTTCCGCCATCATCTCCTCCATTTGTGGGGTGGACCTAAGTGGAGCTCCTTTGTGGGTTTGTTCATCACTTAATGTCGATGTGCTGGAAGTGAGGTCTTCGAGCACCCAATCGCGGTCGTACGGACGGCCAATGATCTGTCGTTCTCTATTCATGATTTTCGCATATACGCCAAATGTAAGAGGTTTGACCTCAGAATTTGTTGCCTTTGTAGCTTGAAGAGCTCTTTTGAAGTCACTGGGGTGATACAAAGATCCAGCGGGCTTCCAGACTCGTGTCTTCGTGGGTTTGGGTCCCGCCCAAGGCACTTCGTCGTGTGGTTCGATTCCGAGGTCTAGATGAGTCTTCTAAAGGGGAAAGTTAAGGATCAGGGAGCAGGCAGAAATAATGGGAGGCACACACTATCCATCGCTTGATGAACACTGGTTCCCACAAGGACCTCGACAATCGAAGAGGCGTAGGAATGGAGACGACGATCGGCTTGTCTTGATCCACGGGAAGGGGCGAATTATCAGTGAGCGTGAAAGAACGTAGGGCTATCAAAGATGGAACCATTCGTGGGCGGGGTGGACAAGGCGGGATATTGTGATCCTCGGGATCAGTACAGGTAGAAACGGTATCGGCACTAGGCGATTCGGATAGGATTCTGGGAAATTCATGGTCGAAAATGAGAGGAAGATCTAGGGTGTGTGTAGAACTACTTGGAGAAAGGCGGGAGCCGGTCCCATCGATGATGTCTGCGTAGTGGTACATTGTCGAAGATAAGTGAAAGGAGAAGATACGATATCATCACAATTTGAATCATCATGTCATTCCATGACCAATCTCGTGGCTGACATCGGGCACACCGGTAACAATTCTGCAGCAGGGCCACTAACGAGATGACGGCTAGGGCATTGGCTCAATTGGCCGTTCATATTATCCGGACGCCTTCCAGTTTGAATGGAGACATTGGCGCCTATGATCGTCGTCGCTGTGCGAGGGCCAGAATGCTGACCGAATGTGGGTCCATTCGCATATGCGATGTGCTGCCTTCATTCCAAATGTACTCGCCAAAGTATACACAGGGTAACGAAGTCGAAGACGATGGACAGAATCAATCAAGAGAATGCAGGGTGTAGATTCTTGCTGAGATCTCATTTCGAGCTGGTTCGCTTTCAATATTTCCATAGAAATGAAAGTCGCGAATCACATCCAACGTAGTCCAATTAGTCAATATATTGTGTCCCACTTTTGCATCCCGTTTGTGTCCGAAAACGAACGATTGAACTCGATCAGCACTCCCATAGAATTAGCCACCGAAAGAGTCCAGAAACGATTTAAACCCATCTCCCGTGTTCCTTGCCACTGCATAGGTGGTGTCAACCCGAGCTGCGGTCCACAGAATGATGGACAAAGCAATCCGATTCCTGTCCACTGTCGGTCACCGGAACAGTGGCGCACAAAGTCGCATTTTTGTTTGAAGGCCGGTACGTGATAGTTGCTTCCGGTCAGGCTCGTGGTCATAAGCGCCAAGGAAGGATCTTGAAGCAGACATTGACGGGAAAATAGTCGACGCGAGATAAGGAGTTGAAGTTTGAATTGCAGGCGGTCCGAGAAGAAGACTTGGAAAGACAGCAGAGGCATGGAAGATGGTGGGCATGACCAAAGGGATGCAACGCCAAGAGAATGATCAAATGGTACATCACCTCTGTTCAGTCGCCTTATCAGGCATTCTTGACCAGAACCATGCTTGCCTGCCAACCAATTCGCCGCTCTCGTCATCATACCGAATGGATGCAGATGGTTTCATGTGCATTTCCTCGTGCATCGTCTTCTTTCGTCGCTGAGGTTGCGGCTTAACGGCCTTCTTGGCGTATCACAACTCTTAAAACAGCTTAAGTGGACAGCATCGCGACTTCGCAGGCAGATACGCATGGCAACACATGGCATTTCAGCTTCACAATTGAGTGAGACAGACGAGCTTTCTCCCCGAGATATAAATTGCGAGATATCCTCCATCTATCTCTCCATTGGTGTTGGCTCCTCTCCCCTGAGACATCATGAAGTACGCTTTAACATTCAAGCTATTGCTCTCTGCCCTACTTTTGAGCATCCATGCTGCTCCCATTACTCATGACGAGATTGTCTCCAAGTCTTCGAGTGGGTTGCGCCTGCTCAGCCTTGCCGAGGATACCGAGCCGATTTGGAAGACTGAAGACGAGAAGCTGGAGTTAATGCGAGCGGGAGTTCATTTCGTAGGTTCCACGTCTTTCAAGCGACTCTGAACTGATAAGATACTACCAGTTCGATGTCACAGACGTCTATGAACTCGAGCAGAAGAATGGAGTCGTCACCAAGGCCAATGCAAAGCAACTGGCCCCGGCTGCCACGTGTGAGCCCCCCTTCAATGGCGGGAGTCGCTGAAATGCTTGTGCTGAATCATGATTCTTTACAGTCCCTGCCCCATCGCACCAATCGGCAGTCAAACCCATCTTGGCTACTCTCTCTACCTCCAACATGCAAAGTTATCTGTCGTCATTGACCGCATTCAACAATCGCTACTACAAGTCGTCTACTGGTGCTGATGCTAGCAACTGGATTTTGAGCACCGTTCAAAGCGTACGTTTCTCTGTCTGTGTAAAAATCTCTACTGATTTGCCCATTCCCTGCTCAGATCACCAGTGGGCGCAGCGATATATCCGCTTCTCAATTCGCCCATAGCTGGGCCCAATCTTCGGTCATTGTTAAGATCGCAGGAACGGCTGCTACAACACCGATTACCATTATTGGTGCGCACATGGACTCTATCAACCTCAACAGCCCCACAAGCGGTCGTGCTCCTGGTGCTGATGATGACGGAACTGGAACCGTCAATCTTCTTGAGGGTCTCCGGGCTCTTGTTGCTGCTGGGTTCAAACCATCGACCCCTGTTGAGTTCCACTTTTACTCCGGCGAGGAGGGCGGCCTCCTTGGATCACAAGCTATCGCGACCAATTACAAGAATGCCGGTAAAAAAATCAAGGCATTCATGGAGCTTGATATGTCTGGGTAGTGAGTATCTTCGTCGATTATTTGTGAGTTTCATATCTCAAACTCTTTACCACAGCTTCAAGCCTGGTAGCAAGGAGGTGTTCGCCCTAGAAGCAGACTACATTGACGAGGGCTTGAATACCTTCTTGAAATCTTTGATCACCGCCTACTCAACCATCCCCTGGACCATGGACACTCCTGTGAGTTTCGACCTCCACCAAAGCTCACTGAGTCCTTTTCTGATGTTAGAATAGTGCGGATATGCTTGTTCTGACCATGCCAGCTGGTATAAGGCAGGATTTCCTAGCTCCTTCCCGTACGAGGCAGTCACAGGACAAGACAACCCACAAATTCACAGCTCTGGCGACACTACCAGTGTCAGTGGATTCTCCTGGACTCATTCTCTGGAGTTTGCTAAGATCGGGGTTGCATTCGTGTACGAGATGGCCATATAACTGTAGCAAATAAGTATGATTGTGTATGTGTTGAATAACTATCGTTTGGAAGCAATTTGAGTGTATCCACATTCTGGCTGCCTGAGCCTAAGCAGAGGGCGCTAAGCGATCCTGGTTTCCGAGCGCCGGAGGCGGAGGCGAGCCGAATTATTATGTAATCGCCATCATCCTAAGGTCGTGGTCAAGAAACGATCACAGTTGCATTCGTTAGACACTTTACACTGACAGGTTCACGGAGGTGGGTCGTTATCTTTTTTGTTGTCTTTCCTGATGAATTCTACGCCTTTTTGCACGTCAGTCTGAGATTTTCTTAGATGATATTTCGCATTTCTGAATTTTTTAATTTTAATTTTCCCCATGTTTGCACGAACTGACTTTTGCCATAGGACTCCAGTTGGCAGCAGAGCCTCATTGATTACGTGCATCGGTGTACGACCTTTTCTCGCTAGTCTGAATCCATACTTAGCTAAACTGCGTATCGACGAGTAGCTGTATTGTCATGAATGCCAATGGAACATCTGCACCTACGCTAAACACGGGGCCAAAGCCGCTCGTTCCTACCAATAATGTGACCACCAGCGACGGAGTCACCGTACGCGCTCGTATCGACCACACTCTTACCGTCGAAGATGTTGTGAAACAGCTTTGTGTCAATCTCAAGATAAGGGATCCCCAGAATCATGCACTGAGGGATGAGACCGACGAGCTGGTGACCAACGAGAACCTCAGAAAGAAGATTAAGGGCAAGGTCAACCTCAAGTATGTTTTAGTTGTCTCATTTATTTCAGAAAATTGACAATATGAAAGATTGGTGCAGTCGCCTGCTCTGGAGGCTAAGGAACTCGTGGAGAAACTCGGCCAGAGAAACGACAAAAACATACGGTTGACGCTTTTCTCCCTGCAGAAGTTCATCAAGGCAGGTCCATATTCTATCATTGCTATTGACATGTCTCAATCTCTCCCAGGAGGATCATTTTGCTGCTGAGTTTGTCAACCAGAATGGGGTGTCCGAACTAGTTGCCGTCATATATTCTTCAAACGGAAACACGCTGGCGGTGAGTTCCTGGTCCAGGCGGCGGGGGCTTAATCTTGGAAACTCACTCACGACGTTTGCAGTACGCTCTTACGGCCATGCAGAACCTGATGGAGTTGGATTATGGATGGACCAACCTAGACGACGATTTCATCTACCATATTGTTCGCATATTATCGTCTTCTCAATCTCTGGTCAATGTTTGCAGACCTGCGACTGCGATCCTCAAGAAGCTTGTTGAAGCCGATCCTCTCAATGCTCCTGGTAGCTTGATGCCCGGCTCTAGCAGGTCCCAACCCCTCGTTCCTCCGGATTCCGTCTTCCGCTATGGCTTCTCGATTGTCTTCGAGCAAATGAGGAAGGATGATGATATTTTGAAGACGATTGTCAGTAGACTGGAGAGCGCTGACACTGCTATGGCACAATACAGGTACACTCGAGCTCGTCGTCGCATGATATGATATTTACTGAACTCGTTTATTAGTATGATGTTAATAAATTCGCTACTGGCAAATGCAAATGACGAGAGATGGGAAGAGTTTATTGCGGAGTTGGAGAAACTCAACGTGCGCAAAGCTGTTATTGTAAGGATCGTGGCTTCAATCGAGTTTTCATGCCTAAACTATTCGTTTGCAGCGGCTGATGGGCTTGCATATCATGGAAGATCTGACTTCCTGCATTCTTGACTTTCAAGCCAACATTATCAGGGTGACTTATCGGAAAAAGATTACTCCAGTCGACCCAATCGCAGAATCGTCGCACAACGCCGATCTCGATTACATCTGGTCCAATGCACTTCTAGAAATCAAGGCAGATGATGAAGGGCACCCTATGAAGTGGAGACAACTTGGGTTCGATTCAGAAGATATTGCGCAAGAGTTCAACGAAGTAGGCACTTTGGGACTAGATTGCTTGGTGGGGCCTTTCCTCACGCTCTCGGTACTTTCTGCTAACCCCCGACCAGAAACGATTCATTGAGACCAACACTGGATTCTCGCAGGTGATGGAATAACAATATTTAATGTCAACCCCTCTTTTTGAACTCGTCCACAGATAGTCATGGAACAGCTCAGTAGGCCTCAAGAACGACGTTGCCCAATTGCAAAAGTCTCGAATGAAGTCGTGGAGCTCTTGTCTGAACACTGGGCTATTTTCGCCCCAGGGTGTGAGTGTTCCAGTTTTGATCCTCCATGATCAGTGGTTAACAGCACCGTCAAGATTCAACATCAACGACTTTCCAGCCATTCTTTCTAGATTTCTACAAGGTTCACTCCCTAGCCACGCATTTCTTCCTTCGGATGTGGAGTGAGAGTGGTGCAGCCGTCGACGATTTCCCTCGTGTTGCTATTCTCGTTCGCAGCCAGTAAGCTCTACGTATATATATAATAAATATTGGCTTTTGCTAACTTCCAGTCGCTGTACTAGGCTCAAAGTGGCTTTGCGGAGTGAAAATGTCCGGCCATGGCACGAGGTCGAGCAGGAGTTCAACGAAAGTGAATATCGGTCCATCAAGGAAAGGCAGATGAAGGAACTGGAGCTAGAGGATGATCTCGTGAACAAAGCACCTGTCAGGTATGAAACGATTGTTGTTCTGCACAAATTTTGGGGTTCAAAAAACGTTCCAGAAATTTGCGGGCGAAGTTATACAAAGAATCGTACGAATTCGTGCGTCAGCAAAGGGTTCAGTGCCTGCTACAAGGGGCATGGTTCGTCAACGCGTTACATCCCTCGGTACCCCGAGAAAGCGTACGGCGCCCAAGCAAACCCTGGCGGTTCATGAGGCTTGTAAGTCCATGCGCTGAACTCTGCTCCATGATACGCTCACGTCGGCTTGTGCAGGACCCAAACATGAAATATCTGCATTACGTCGATTCGGCAGTGAAGTTCCCTGTTCGCAATGGTCTCGAGGATCTCCCGGAACGAATAGATATCTCAATGATTTCTGAGATTTCTACCGGCACGTGCGCTCCTCCCCCAAACGTACTTCGGGACCACAATGACCTACCGGGGGCCTCACCCTTGATACCATCTCCTTTGTCCTTCTCCCTTCTGAGCGCACATGAAGGATCCCTGGCAGACCAGATTGCTCCAGATCAGTCACGATGGGCAGACTGGACGGATGGGTTAAATATGCTCCGTCGGGACGGGGGACATGTCGCCTCCAAGGAAACTGCAGGGTTCGTTCAGGCTCTGACCGAAATCGGCCTGAAGATCAAACTACTCGGTACGTTCATTCATCAGCTGTAGGTGGCCAGCTCCTCAATGCTCAGTTTCATTCATCCTTAGATCTATCTGGGGAAATGGTAGAAATACCCAGTGGTTTGGTGGCTGGACCTCCTCCTGCCAATACGGATTATTACTTTTCAGAGCTGTAGCTATCAATGTATATCCTAACTAACACGCAAGCCTTGGCAGGGTTTTCCATGATTGTGATCAAAAATGTCAAAAATAAGCAATGAGGTATATCGTGATGCAGTTGATGCAGGAGATGTGTGATGTAAGTACATGTGCTGTGTAAATGCAAGTGGTCGTGAGTGAGTTTAGTACATGCCAGGTATTCCGCAAGATATAACGTAAAGGACCGGGGGTTGAACCCGATATGAGTAATGTACAGAATTAAGGGGAGAAATACAGAATCGTCGCAGAAGAATCCGGTCAATGGCCATTGACAAGTGGTTGGCCATTGGCCTTCAGTGCGGAATACTCTTCGCCTGCCTTGAAGAAAGGTGCGAAGATTGCCTCGGGATCATGGAAATCGTTGTGAACAACGTTCACTAGGAATGAATTCTCAATGAGGTCGGTGATGAGCTTCCTTGAAGGTGACTCGGGTTCGTATACCCTCGCCCACTGAAGTCCAAGCTCGTATGCCTCATCCTTCCAGGCCATGAAGCTGACAGCCTCGACAATGGTGGGTTGTACGATCTCTTTGCCGGGAAAGACACCCCATGTGACAGCATTGGGGCCATCAGAGTGGGTATTGGTCTGAAGGTCACCGCGCATATTGATCACGTAGTAAGTGATGTTGGAATCCCGCTCGATGTGCTTGAGGAGGAGCGGTAGGAGTTCTGGGCTGACAAAGAATTCTAGGTATGCCTAGTCGAGATGACTTTAAGCTTCTGGATAGTAATCTATATTGTGCATGCACACCTTTTGATAAACATAGCCGTTGCTGGGACCCCAGCCGAAAACCTTATCATCGCTTCTAACGCCGTCGACGGCCGGCTGCGAGTTGATCGTTAAGAAGCCATACTCGTTCATGCGTGCAAGCTGAGAGGAGATGGTTGTGGTCTCCGTTGCTGGCTTTTGATCTGACCATGGAAGGGCATGAAGGTCGCCCGTACAGAAACGCGCGAACAGGGACTTGATGTCGGAAACACTTGTAGGGTGACCCCAAAGCTTGAACGCATCCTCTTTCTGGAGACAGCGCAGGTCAGTTAACCAATAGTAGGGCAGGGTGAAACGAACGAACGGTCTGCTTGATTGAGACTCCATAACCATCAAGTTCACCATATGCAGGACTCCTTGCATCTCCAAAACGACCGTTGGGGTACTCATCCCAGTTCTCTGTGCGAGAGAGGTACGACTTGGTCCGGTTCGCCCAGAAAATGGGACGAATGGTCTCTTGTCGCCTGGTGGGCGTCAGGCACTATGGTTTTCATGAGTAACGCGATTAAAAAACTGTAAGGTTTACATACCTGTCTCCAAGGCAGGGGCTTGATGGTCTCAATTCGTGGCACAAGGTTCAACTCTTGTAAGAGCATCTTTGTGCCCTTCTCGAGGTTCATGGTGTAGAAGTGTAGACCTCGAATACCTAACTCCTTATCGTCGAGAATCTTCCTGCACATTTCGGCGACCAACTTCGTTCCAATGGCCCTGACCTTCTCATCATCATTCCTATGAGGCTCAAGGACGTCGAGGAATGATTGGGGGATAATTGTTTTGGCCAGACTTGTAGCACGTTGGAATCCATTCCATGTCTGAATCGGTGCAATGCCAGGAACAATTGGGATGGTGATGCCCGCAGCGCGAACCGCTTTTGCCCAGGAGATGAAGATGTCGACGTCGTAGAACATCTGAGTGAAGATGAAATCGACACCGGCGTCGATTTTTTCCTTGAGACACTTCATCTCGAACTCAAGTTCATCAGGAGGAAGAAGCATATGTTGGGGAAAGCCTGCGACAGCGATGTCGAAGTAGTCACCATAAAGGCTACGGATGTGTCGGACAAGGTCGATGCCATGAACAAAACCGCCTTCTACTGCTTCCCATTCCTCTTTGCCTTGAGGGGGATCGCCTCGGAGAGCTAGAACGTTTCGGCAACCGTGCGCCTTTGCTTCCTTGATAGTAGCAAAAACAGGGGTCAACGGTCGGACGACAATGATTTTCAGTGACGGATGACTCACCCTTAGAGCAATGTCGACCTTTTCTGCTGGCATGTTCGTACATGTCAAATGCATGCATGTCTCCATGCCAATGAGACTTTGACAAGTCTTGACCATCTCTGAAGTCAAGTCAGAGGTGCGACCGCCAGCATTCCTTCAGAGAGGATTGAGCTTCTGACCCCTTTCTAGATTTCGACCAATTCTGCCTACCAAGTGATATCGATAAATTCGGGGCCCAGTGCGCGCATGCGCTCTATACGGTCTAGGAGATTTTGCAGACCCTGTTGCGAATGATGAGCTGGGACAAACGAAGGTACCACGTTTGGTCCCACCTGAGCTGTTCTAGGTGGAAAATATTCAAAGGACCACCATACTTTGCCTTCTTTTGAAGACTGCTCGATTTTTTGGCTGATTTTCATGATTCAAAGATTGTGGGAGTAGAAGGGAAAAAAGGAGATGGTGGGGAAAACGAAAGTCGGACGCAAATAAAAACTTTGGCAGAATCGAACGATCAACAAATCCTCGTTTTCGGATAATTTCGCTGGCACGTTCTTGTTTGACAATTTCATTCCCGCGAACATGCAGACTTCATTTGTACGTACAATACAAGTACACGATGCATCTCTTCCTTCTACAAAAGTCCTCAAGCCACCCAAAATTTGTGATAGTCGCCGCTTGACATCACCGATCTGTCCAATAACGTCGGACCGTCGGCCCCGATACTCTCTATAGAGCAATGGGGCTATTCCACACGCTGAAAGTGTAGATTCGACCATCTGAACAGTCCTGGCAACTCGTCTAGATGGCAGATAGGGGTAAAACAGAGGACTTCGTGCACAGGATGATCGTAGGGGAGGGGGGGAGGCCACAGGACCAGCTAATTCTGCGCTGCCGACTGTGGCCACATGTTCGTGTGCCAGCGGAATCTCTGCTTGTTGATAGAATTCCCTGACCTATCTCCAATCGAGATCGGAGAAATGGTGTCACAAACAAGGGCTTCCTTCAACTCAATAGATCATTCGTCCCCTTCTTCGACTAACAAAGCGATGCAGGTCGCAAATACAGCTGTAACAACGACAACCATGATTATGGCGTGCGCTCTGCGGGAACACAGGATCCGTCAATAAAATGGGCAGTCAAACTCCACAACAACGACGTACTTCACCGCACCCAGAAAAGCTCTCATATCCCGCAAGTCTCTGCAACCGTTGTAATACTCCCATATCCCGGCAATTATAGCAGCAAGAGCTGCGGCGAATTCGACTCCAGCCAAAGGAAGGGAATCCTTGTCCTTGATAGTCGACGCACCCTTATCCGGTTCTGGTACTAATCTTGAGCGCAACAAGAGCGAGGAAGACAGCAAAGACAGGAGTAGTGCCAATTTGAGATGTGATAGCAAGTTGCGCTCCAACATACAGAAATCTCGAGCGTTGCTGCCTTTGTTTGGGACCATATGAGGCGGGAGAGTCACTGCTGAGGACTCCATAGTGGTGGACAGCGGTCAGGTAGGAGCAATTCCGTCTGTAAACCGACATTCCAGCAAAATTCTAGCCCCACCATCGGAGCCCTCATCGGGGATCGGAGCATGCTCTTTGTTGATCACAGGGTCAACTCTTCTCGGTCACATGACCCGACGCGCCTTTTTTGGCAATGCATCTTGTTGACTTTTCGCTTTAGACCCACGATTGCGCTAAGTGTTTACTCTGCACCCCATCTTCATCATCACCCTCTCTCTTCACAAAGATGGGTTTCTTCAAGCGGATATTCTCTTTTGGACGTAAAAAGAAACAAAAGCTGCCAGAAGCTTCAACCTCCGCAAATTCTTCAACATCCTCAGCGAAACCCTCAGCCTCTAACTCTAACGCTGAGCTGGAACATGAAGCAGAAATTGGACGTCTTCTGCGCTCATCCTCAGCGAGATACCATGTGGTGTCTGAAACTGACGCGACTTCTCTCCCGCCATTGCGTACGTGTGCCCGTCGTGAGTATATAAAATCTAATTTTCACTTCCAATTCTCTAGCCCATCCCATAAACAATATCGCCCCAGTCTCAGCTGCATCAACTTTGAGTCTGGCCAGCACTGCAGCTCACCTCAAAGGGACCTACAATGTTACTATTCATGGTCGCACCAAACATTCTGATAATACTGGTTTATACGACGCTCGAATGGACGGTGATGTGGCGCACGACTCCCCTGATGGCTACACAGCAAATGAGAAAGAACGCTCACAGCTGCTTCGACTACGCGCTGATCCATCCGTCGCTAGTCTGCTGGACATGTACGATGAAAACGGACAGATTGCAAGTGATGCCTTCGACGGCAGTCCGCTCAAAGAGGGTCGAGCACAGGTCCGACGCAGCAGGTCCACCCTACGACAACTGCTCGGGGATCCTTCTACAACAAGTCTGAAAATTGATGACGGTGCCGTCAGCGAGGTAGAAAGCGACATTTCATGGGCAGAACGATTTCTCAGGTTTGTTTCTCTGTTTACTGCAAATTTTGGAGGTGTTCTCACGGCCTTTCCCCAGTGAGCATGAAACTTGCTCTGCAGAATCGTCCATCCAAATCAGGACCCCAGACACTTTCACCACAGGATTACCTGCTGATACTTCGGATGAAAGGACCTACCGAATGGACAAAGATATGTCTGCTCTCTCAAACCCTGCCGTGGATTCTCTCGAAGTCGAGTTCAGTATGAACGAAGACTCGATAATCTCTGCAGAAACATCATACAGTGAGGCAGCTTTCAGTCAGAGGTCAGAGCCTGTTCTGTCGCAGCGCGCTTCTCAGGTCTTCGCGTTCATCCACGAAAAACGGAGGAACAAACCACAAGATTTGGATGACAAGTCCATGGCTGATGTCTATTCTATTGCACCAACTATTACTCATGCTCGTCCATCTGCTTCCAAACACACATCAAGTGTCTCCCGCCACGGTGATGCTGCTGACGATTCCATGATGTCAAGTTCATCGGGAGAGTCTTCAATGCCCTCAACTTCCTTCGCGAATGTATCAACGTCAACGACCCCACGACGAACCCCTCGATACCCGTCAACTCTTTCTCGAACCCCGAAGGCATTCCCAACAAATCGAATGTCTGCAACATCCGACATTGCCAATATTTCCGAAGACACAGCCATCCTTATGGCCGAAGTCCCATACAGCGCTCCTGTTCTACATGGCAGTTCCAAGACCCCGCCCAGTCGTATTCCTCTTGCCAAAGGCCGACGGGAATCGCTTCCCGAGGTTGGGCAAAAACGGAGACGCGTTGATACAATGGGCGAGCGTGGGAGCTCGGTACCCCTGGAGGAAGAAGAGCGACATCGATCCGCCATCCCTCGACCTCGGAAACACCGTCGGGCAGCCTCCCAAGGCCCTACGACCAGTTACGAAACGAGCGAACTTAGAGCTGCCAAGCGACCCAGAAGATCAACGGGTGGAAGCTGTGTTCTTGGTGCGGCAAGAGTTACTGACTGGAAACTGGATCAAGAGAATTCCACCGATTTTGTACAGGTTGACTGGATCGATTCCCCTGTCAAGTTCTCAAAACCTACTTCACCCGTTCGCGCAAAATCGGAGTCAAGGATCCTTTCGAGGCTGGACCCTCATCGAGACTTACCCATTACATCCTCAGACGACCACCGGTTCAATTCGTCGTCAGAGCTCTCACCTGTCGCCAGACAGATGATGTTCAAGGCTCGTCAAGAAAGGAGGCGAACCACGGACCCATACTCCCAAGAGGATCGACCTGATCGATGGAAATTTGGCTTTAGAGGATGATTTCTTTTTATTTGTTTTCGTTCCCCCTCTGCTATCCCTCGCTGTGTGTTTGCATTGTTTTACTATTTCTACACGGACTTCTCTTCTTGTTTGTAGTGCTATCGCGGTTCGTTGCGCCTCCGGCCATGGGCCCTGAGCTCCAGGTTTCTCTTCTGCAGAATCAAGTGGTAATAGAGTGTTAGACCATCGTGATCCTGGCGTTGTACCAAATGCGTCGCAGCGCGGGAAATATCAAGATAATACAACTGTAGTCTACTATCATGTACAATAATTAATCTACTTCCAGATTTTATCGGGCAACCTCCCGTCAAAGAAAACTGCAAATCCATTATGCGTGACGGTAGAACACGTTACAAGATTTCTCGTGATCCTGTGACGCGTGATGACATTTACTGTCTGCAAGACCGTCATTCATTGTGTTGCTGAGCCAGCGTGGACTTGCACTGAACCGCGATAGCAGAGCACTGCCGTCATGTCCAACCAACAAGTGACCGATTATCTCACCAAACAACTGTTCATTGAGAAGAGTCTCGTGAGTTTTTCCTCGTAGAAGTTGATCAAGTTGGTTACTGACCACCCTTGACCCTCTATACAGGTTACATTCAGGTCACTTAGTCGAGAGTTTAAATTACATGTTAACAATGCGAAGAAGTACGGGACCATCTCAGCCTGAGGCCAAACCTTTGATTAACCACAACTCCAGTGAACTCGCGGTTTACCATAATAACGCACCGCGTCAATCTCAAGTTGTATATGCCACTTATCTCCTTAGCGGAGTACTGGGACCTTCAAGCGGAAGCCAATCCCTAGATGAGTCACAAGATGTGGAAATGGATCGAATGGAAAGCACGCAGGAGAGTCAGACTGACGAGGATGATGATGGATATGCAGACGACGGGGAGGAGGTAGAGGAGATCACCGTTATGCTTGTGAACGAGAAGGACGTCGACAGTGCGTACCCAATACCTCTCCGCTCGCGTTTAACTAAGCTGTGGATAGGCGCTCGCTCTAAATACAGGACTATTGAATCTATGCATATCTATAGTTTATCCCCTTCGCCGCTTCACGTGAGTAAATTCGTCTTATTCAACTGACTGTATCTGACAGCTATTCGAATGGGCAGGATGCAGGCCTTATATGTACTCCGAATGACAGCATTCGAACGGTCGATGTCAGCGACAAGGCTGCTGAAGTGGCTTTGGTCGTTGGACGTATTATCAGTCCAATAATCACTGTGCCCCAATTCAAGAAAGCTTCCAAACCAAAGGATGCAAAAGTTACTAAGACTGCGTCTGGGCCGTCAAAGGAGGCAGAGCGACCTACCCTGAAAAATGCTGCACCTCGAACGAAAGCGAATTTCTTCGTCGCCAAACCGGCTGAGAAGAAACCCACACGAGAACCTTCTATCAAGAAACCTGAATCAGAGGAAGAAACGAAGGAATCAGCTAGACCAGCCTCTAAATCCATTCCAGAATCCAAGAAAGAAATGCCGACGGAGTCAAGGAAGTCGGCGCCTGCTATAGCAAAGAAAGCGCCGGTGATCAAGAAGGAACCTTCTCCAGTACCCTCCGAAACAGGTTTGATGAAATCATCAGATCCTCGAGTCAAAGTTGGGCCACCCAAGGTGGGAATCATGATTTTGTCCACCTCAAACATTCTGATAGTTCTACGCAGCGTGGTACGAAACGAAAATCTACAGCAGGGGATTTAGATGCTTCGGACGGGCATACAAACGAGTCTCGTGCTCCAACACCTGCAGTCCAACAGGAGAAAGTGGTAAGAGTGAAGAAGGGAGCACTCTTGTCGGATGAGGAAGACGACGAGGTCATACCCAAGAAGGCTCCTCCACCAAAAGCAAAACAACGGCTGCTTGATTCTGATGGAGAAGACGATGTGACTGGCCTCATGGACATTGACGATGGTGAGTTACTCTGGGCGTACCTAACGCACTGTAATTGACCTTGACGTGCAGACCAAGTTACTCGTGTCTCCCGGACCAGTTCGGCACCCAAGAAATACGATACCTCTGATGCTGAAGAAGCAGCTAGTGATCAAGAGGATGAAATGGATGTTGATGAACCTGCTTCAACAACCAAACCGAAGACAAAACGGAAGAGGAAGCAGGTCCCTATTGGAAAGAACGGGCTCAAAAAGAGACGGGTCATGAAGCAAAAGCAATCGATAGATGCAAAAGGCTATATGGGTCTGTCCTTTCGTATTCTTTTTGAGGTTCTTGTGACTGAAAACTCTTCACAGTGTTCGAAGACTATTCCTCCTACGAATCCGTTGATGAAGAAGAGCCAGAAGAGAAGAAACCTAAGAAATCTGACTCAAAATCGACAACAAAAGTTAAGAAAGAAGAAACTTCCGACTCGAGGCCTCCTACTCCACAGTCTGCGAAGCCAACACTTAAACCAGCAGCAACGAAAGCCAAGCCTGCCCAAAAAACCTCAGCTCCCAAGGGACAACCTAAGCAAAAAAGCCTGAAAAACTTTTTCGTAGCCCCTAAGAAGACCTGATCTCAACTCGTGCAGTCCCGTTCTCCTCTCGAAGTTATGCTCTAGCACCCGATAATACCCAGCACTTCAATAGATTGTGGGATTGTGGAACTTTGGATTGACATGGCCGTTGTTATTAATTCTGTGTGTTATTGTCACTCTTGGTCTGACCTTGAAATCGATGCAAACGAAATTATGTTTCGACAACTTTGGTTGTAATCCCCCCATCCATGTACTGTCGTATACTAGAATTCACGCTGGACGCTTAGAGGGCTCTGATTAGTCCCAAGTTCCCAACTCCTGAGACCCGGCCGAAATTCGAGGAGTCGTCACGTGAGCCGCTAACTGACGCTGAGGGATTCAGGAAGGGCAACGGTCCTCTTTCCCCTTACGCTCATCCAAAGGTAGCAGCCACGGCCTTTTGCTGCCTGTTCTATCTTTGTGCTTCTACGTGCACACCACGGCGTCGCGGATTTGAGCTCCGTGCCTGCCCCGAGTTCGCGTGACACTGGCGTGGGCGGCCTTTCCCTCCTTATCATCCTTCAAGCCATCTGGCAAACTATACACTGCTCTGAGCAACAGAGAAGACAACGAAGACGAAGAACCTGAAGAATTAGAGATGGTTCAAACATATGGTGTCATTAAAGATGGAGCTGAGCCGGGGAACAGTACAAGCAGAGGGGAGCAAAGTGCTCTCCTAGGCAATGACAGCCAAGACTCCCCTCGTGTTGTTTTGGCCGATGGTCATGCGAGTCTAGTGAGCTGTGTTAGCAACTTGGCAAACACTATTATTGGTAGTGGTGAGTATGACATTGTGTCCATTGGTAAATATTCGCTGACGGTGGCACCTAGGGATGCTTACCTTTCCGTTGGTATGTCTGGTCTCCCGTCGCACGAGCGAAGTTTCTTATACTTGGGATAGGCATTGGCCTCAGCTGGTATCATACCTGGGATGATAACCTGCATATTCTCGGGTTCCGTGGCTGCTTTTGGCTTATATCTTCTCTCCCTTTGTGCGAGAGAATGTAGACATAGACGGGCTTCATTCTTCGCTGTGGCGCAGCTCACATTCCCAAAGGCCGCTGTGTTCTTTGATCTGGCTATTGCGACCAAATGTTTTGGGGTATCTATAAGGTATGTCGTACATTGCCACTCATGACCACCGTACCATTGATTGACCCGCCTTCTCCAGCTACCTTATAATCATCAAGGGACTCATGCCTAATGTTGTCGAATCATTCTATCACGTTCTCACACCTTCAACAACGCAACCCCCTGCTTGGATGTTGCATGGTGGAAATTGGATCTCAATATTTATGTTGATCCTCGTTCCTCTTGCCTTCTTGCGCCATCTGAATAGCTTGAGACATACAAGCTACATCGCTTTGTTCTCAGTCGGTGAGCTATGTTCATTCTATTTCTGCTAAACTCGTCCTAAGTTCTTTTAGCATACCTGATTATCATCGTGATCAGCTGCTACATCTGGCCACTCAAGAACATGCCCACCAAGGGGGAAGTTCGCCTCATTCATTTTACACCCAATTTTGTCACCACTTTCCCTGTCCAAGTATTTGCATTTACATGTGCTCAGAATGTGGGTTCTTCACTGTTATCTGTCGAATTCCCCGACTTACCGCCCAATAGCTATTTCCCTTATTTAACGAGGTCGTTCATAACACGCAAGAACGTATGAACATCATTATTGGTGGCTCCATTGGATCTGCTACCATAACCTACGAAATTATTGCTCTCTTCGGCTATCTTACATTTGGCTCTAAGGTGAGTAATCTGGACTAGTGCTTGACCAGAGGCTGATGGAAGTAGGTTGGAGCCAACATAATTGCTATGTACCCATCCACCTCGCTATTTATCGCTTTCGGTCAAGTAGCCATCGTCATTCTGGTCCTATTCTCGTACCCTCTGCAAGTACACCCGTGTCGGAACTGTCTAGACAAAGTCTTTCACTTCGGTCAGACGCCTGCCAAAGCAGTCGCGACCGCTGAAACAGATGCAGTGACTGAAGATGAAGAGACTGATGTAGATGACATCGACATAGATGAAGACCATGCTGGTGTAGACATGTCTCCCCTCAAGCACACTCTTTTGACTTCGGCCATCATACTGAGTGGTTTCACTATTGCCTACTTGGTTGACGACCTACAAATGGGTGAGTGTGCAAGATGTTACTTTCTTGTCAATCACTTATCCTTCCAAGTTTTATCATTTGTCGGTTCGACCGGGTCAACGACTATTTCTTTCATCCTCCCCGGCCTGTTCTATTGGAAGGTAAGATTGTAATATATGATGTCGGTCCGACGCTGACTCCTTCCAGTTGACTCGTGATGATCCTACTAAGAGTAGAAAGCTAAATTATGCCGCAATGGGCTTGACCATCTACGGAATTTTGATCTTCATTTTCTGGTAAGTACCGACAGCCTCATCTGGCATATCCTCCCTGACATTAACGTCCTCGTCATTCTGCAGCCTCAGCTTTAATATATACCAAGTACTGCATCCAATATCTAAGGGTAGACAGTAGAGATAATGTAGTAGCCCATTGTCCCGTTTAGCCGTTCAAATGAATGTTATGTAACATTACCACGCCCTCTTTAAGCGCAGAGCTGATACCGTTTTCGCCTCTACAACTCTTGATGTTCACGGACTATTCTTGACATAGTGCATGCTTTCTCGTTACCTCGAAAATTTCCTGTGACCGCACCATCGCAGTGTACACGCCCCCAAGAGATTCCATTTAGAATGGCGCTCGGTGAATAACTTTCCTTTGACTTCACACCGTCAACAACACCAACTCAGTGTCCTCTTTCCTCATGGTAGAGCAACCCATCTCGCGTCTCCCCCAGGATACTCATCCAACAGACTATGAATCTGCCTCGCAAGACCTCGCCCCCAAAATGGCTACTTTCTCCACCACCAATTCTTCCAAAACAAGTTCGACATCTACTTCACCACTGGGCACCGCGATATCTGAGCATTCTTCCCTCCCATCGGCATCCTTGACACACCTCGAGCTACCGGACTCAGCTTCCTCCGATTTCTCCACTCTTATGAGTGGCGGCCAACCCGATAGCCCTCCTGGGACGCCTTCACACCAGTCGCCTGACGTTGATCCCCAGATCTTAGAGGCGCTTAGAAGCAAAGATAGACTTTGGGTTCTCAAACTCGGAGAGTTGATGGAGGGCCTAATTAACGATAGACGGTATGTCATTGAGCGCCCGTGAGGTGTAGATATTAGCAACTAAACTCATCCCAGTATCCATATTGAGCTGTCACCCTCAACATCCTACCAGCGTCTGCTCGTCCATCGGTGCTCCGCGTACTACAAACTCTCTCCAGAAAGCGAACAAGGTAGCAAAACTATTATGGTCTGCAATACGGTGGAGAGCAGGATGTGAGTCGATCCTCTATGCCTCCAAGGCTAGTGCTGATGACGTCTTTCTAGTCCAGCTCGCCGGATTGCTGAACTTGTACCACCTGAGATGAGCGCACAGCCAGCATTTAAGATCATGCGGCGCTCACAAAACGATTCTCGAAACTCTAAGTCCTCTTCAAAAGTTGGGTCCGTTGCTGGTGAAGACGCGGACCTGTCAGACAACGATCCATCAGAAACTGGTAGCTTGGGTGGCCGCAGCAATACCAGCGCTGCGTTTGCCAAAAAGCGAATGACCATTGAAGAACGCGAAGCAGCCTATAATGAGGCTCGCTCTAGGATCTTCATGAATTTCGAGGCCAAAGAAAAGGCCAAAGGATTGAGCGCTAGTTCTTCCTCGGCCAGCCTGGCATCCAGTTCTGCGTCGAGAAGCTGTGGGAGCAGCAGTGTTGCTGGAGATCTCGATGACACCAACAGTTCACCCGCAACCGAAAGCGAGTTTTCTGCGCCGTCGTATAGTCGAGAAAAGAAGGATAGATTCGTCCACAGGAATGCATCGGCCTCTTCATCCCGCTCTATCCGGGCATCTGGTTCCTCCTTCTCTGGAAACAATACTCGGGAGACTCGAGAAGAGTCTTCCTCCCAGTTTACTTTTGCTAACATATATGAACCCACCCAGTCACAAGTATACGATCCAACCCAACCTTCACCTCCCCCACAACCTGGATATGTACAACCCCAATATGGCTATGTATATCCGACTCCGCCACCAGCAAACCATTATTATGGGGGATATCCGTACTATCCGCAGTACAATCCTTACAGTTCGCCGCCGCCTATGGGGCCTCCACCTAGTAATACAGATTCTTCTACACCTGGCCCGGTCAATGAGTATATGCACCCCTCTGCATATGTTCCCCCTTACGGCTGGCAGCAACCTCCGATGCAGAACATCCAAATGCATCAAGTTCCAGCACAACCCAGTCACTTACCCCCACCGCACCATCCTCACGCTATGAGCCCAACGGCACATCCCCAATACCAGCAGTATATGCCACCACCCCCTCAACCCTACGGCTATCCGCTGCCCTATTACCCTCCTTTGGACACCCAGCAACAGCAACATGCAGGGCCACCAACCCCTTACGAAGTACCTAGAAATGTGACCGGAGGTATGCTGCAACCACATCACACTGGTAACAGCACCAGTTCCGCAATGAGCTCGAACGACCATATGGCGCCTACAACCATGATGAGGGAGCCAGGACGACAACCTGCACATGTGTCTGGCAAGCGAGGTGGACCACCTCCTATGCTCAATCAAGGCCGAGGGGCATGGAGTTACGGACCTGGACTAAGTCAAGGTGGTTACACCAGTATACCTAGCCAAATCAACACAGAGACGATAGGGCCGAGGTTATCGACTGCCAGACGACAATCTGGAAATAGCGCAGGAGGTAGTTCAAGCCGTTCATCAAATGATGAGGTCTCCTCGACAGCAGTAGGTGTCGTATTATCTGCCAAGCCAGGCCAACCTTTTGATCGAGAGCACTACCAGTCATCTTCGACAACATCCTCTAACTCTCGACGAACTTACACATCAACGAGTTCCTCGCAACATCCTCTACCCCCTCGACCTGATTGGGCAGTAGGATTAAAACCACAAGGCAGGCATCATGACTCGAGAAATCTTTCTCCAATGCCGCCCCAGAGGGGTTCAAATGGCCAACAACGCGCTCAACCCCTCCCGTCTTCAACAGAGTTCCCTCCTCTGAGCTCAGCGCCAGAACGGAGAACACCGGCTGCTTCAGGTGCTTGGGGCAGTGCAGCGAACCAGCGTTCCTTCCGCGTTCCTGGTGGCGACAACAGTAATGTGAATGAAGAATCAGACCAAACCTTCCAACGACCTCCCCCTAAGGTACGCATAAACCAAACTAGACCTCCAGATAGCTGAATAATTCTTTTGCGGTGGTAGTCGTCGGAACTCTTCAATCCAAAACTTCTCAGGAGGCAAGCTGACCAAAGCAATGGAAAAGGTCAAGAGAGCGAGAAAAGTGAGTCTGTGCCGACTGAGCAACTAGAGAGACTCGCGATACAGTCCTTTGAAGAACCAGGTGTTTGTGCACCAGAGGAGGCACCAACATCCACTTTGTAATGTATAGCCATCGTAATATAAGTTTGTAACCTTCGATAGTTAGTTCTACGCTGGTACTACGAGAGTTCCGTATTCTTCTTTATTCGTTTTTGAGTTTCTCAATGGGATGGACTTGGGATGAATGGGTCAAGTTGAGCCTGAGGCAAAGATTCTTGCTGAGTAAAGCGCGATCATTACCATTTGGGGCGAAATTTCGCTTCAATTGCGCGGTGGCCGCCATTGCTGCACCAAACACTCATGGCAACCCCACGACTGAGGCATCGCCCAACAACGGAAGATGAAGATGCCTCCGCCCTGAAACTTGGCCCAGGCAAGTCTCATTCTCCACAACGTGGCCTTCGACAGAGAATCATCGGTTTTCGCAGAATTCAACAATGCTGGCTGTCTGCTTATTTCTGAAGTCAAATATCTACTAGAAAATAGGGATAAGGATGCACCAGATACATCGTGAGCATATCGCTGAATAATCTGGCGAACCTGCTACTCATATCCGTCATAGTGTTTATAACAAAACCCTAGAATACGTCAAAACCTTCACAAAATTCAACACAACAGACTCTGCTTCTGCTGTCCGAGAGTATGCCGCACGATAGAGGGTCAATACCACTTAGGCTCATACCGGAATTACAGGACACTCCGACGGGAACCTGCTCTCACTCAGTTCGAGACGGCTCAAATCGCCAACCTATGCCCAGCCGACGCCGAGGAAGCGAAAAGTATAATTCCCAGGTGCGCATAGCTCGAACCATTGAGATTTCGTCCTGTGCTAATACATCCTAGTCTTGTGAAGATAGATGACGACAGATTACAAGCTTTGCTCGACGAAATTCAGACTATGAGGAAGTTCCAATCATGAATTCAGCCCATGTACTATCTGGCCCGTTAGATTCAACAACGCCTATAGATACGTTCGGGCAGAATCCATTCTACCCCTCCATCTCTTCCAGATCCTTTTTGCTCAATGGGACTTCCTCTTCATCTTCGTCGGCGAATCCCACCACTTTATCTCCCTCCAGCGCGAAGCTGGTTGCATTGAATCGTCTCCTTTCCTTGAAGGGGTTCTCACGGCGCTGGCCCTTTATGATAATTGCTTGTTCTGGTACAATACCTTTAGGGTTCAGCCATAGAAAATCATTACCGGAATAGTTGTCGACTGTTCGCATCCATTGATCAAACCTTAGCAGTG
This sequence comes from Clitopilus hobsonii, assembly GCA_015708445.2. Classification (NCBI taxonomy): domain Eukaryota; kingdom Fungi; phylum Basidiomycota; class Agaricomycetes; order Agaricales; family Entolomataceae; genus Clitopilus; species Clitopilus hobsonii. Next base: position 1,813,465 of record CP068000.1, on the reverse strand, counting down.
AAGTCAGAATGGAATCATATTTCATAGCAGAAGGTACTCACAAAGCGGTACGGTCTTCTATTGAACGCATATTCGCATAAATGAACTTCTCCTTGAATTCCTCCATCCTCTCGTGATAAATGTCGAAGTCGATAGGTGGCCGGTAGTTTGGGTCAGTGAGGGTAAGTTTCTCATTGATAGTGCACATTCTCCGATTATAAGATTCGAATAGTGGTTGTTCCAAGAGGAGACCCAGTGCTGGCATTTTTGGAACGAAGACGTTTGGTTCTTTGTAGAGCTGAAGAGACAAATGAGTTGAATCATGGTGCAGAAAGCCAGAAATCGACGGCTACCTCGTCTAAAATACCCTCTGCAGTATTTGTTCTCGCGCATAGCACCAATGCAGCCATCATTTTTCTCTGTAGAAGATATGAACTCAAGTCGAGGTCAACAAACCTATATGGCTTACTATCTGAGGTCGGGTCAGCTTGATTATTTAGCCCACAGCTATTGTGCAGCATACCTGATGCAGCATGAAGCTTTGGCCATGGAACATGACACTAATCCATTCAGTCTCTCCGTACACCGCAGGGTCGCTAATCTGTAGGCAGTCAGACACATGAAAGAGCTGTCCTGTCTAGTCATACCTCGATCGTCTTCATGAATCGGTAATTGCTACGGTCCTTGAAGTCACGGTCAACAGTGAAATTGTGAAAGTTCTTCGTTCCAAGGTACCCCTTCACGAGACTTCTGAGCTTGTCAATTTCTTCTGGTGAAGCCCTCCATGCTCGTCTCCTTGCAAGTTCTTCCTCTGGTTTTTCATCAAGTGAGGCATCTGAACCAGCCCAAAAAGAGTGGTTCGAGCTAGTTTCTGACTGCGAGCCCTCCGAGCTCAGGGTTCTGGTGAATGTCGATAGTGCTCCTTCAAAGTTGCTTCCAGGTTTAGGAGGGATGAGAAGATAACTCGGGAAGAAATAGGTGTATTTTCGGCTATCGCAGGTTCTATTGAGGGCCCAAGATTAGCTTGGTTCACTGTATATGTATCTGGACGTACGTTCTTGCGTTGAAGGAGTTCTGCACTCGGACCTGCGCAATTTGTTGGCTTCAATAAGCCGGGCGGTGAGGATGACATTGCTCATACTTACGTATCCCCATACCCGTATTTCAGGCGGCAGTTCTTCATTCAGTCGAGCCACCATGTCTGGAACTCCTGGGACTTCCATAATCATCTTGAGTGAAATGACATTGCCTGCTGCATGAACGCCAGCGTCCGTCCGAGCCGCACGAGCGAGGTTGACCTTCTTCCATTAGTACACCATTCAAAAGTCAGAAGGCTCGCTATGCTCACCTTGACTGGATTATCTGCGTTGTCCTGAGATACAGCTCCCGCTCTGACCATTGCCTGAAACACCTCCCCTTCGATAGTTTTGATATTCGGTTGTCTACACGGCCGCGGTAAGAAAACCAACATTCTCTTCTAGTCCAGGAGCTCACATTTGCATCCCACTGTATCCCGACCCACAGAAGCCAAGAAGTAGCACACATTGACGCTTCGGTAGCCGTGGTGCTTTCGGTCTGTCGGGGTCCAGTTCTTCGTCAGATTTGCGCGTACCCTTTCGATTGCGACGAGGTGACTTCTTGCGCGTCGTTGGCTGTTTTCTTTCGCCACCAGCCGGGCGACCTGATCTTTCTTCGCCGGGTGGTGGGTTTATGGGTTGTTCTTCAGACAAAGTAGGGGCTGTGTCTCCCGTTTCTTGGACCTTGGGTGACAGTTTTCTCCGTTTTGAGTTGGATTGCACGGTAGATGCATCAAAGCTAGGTTCACCGTCATCGTCTACACTTCTCTTCAGTGTACCGAAGTCAGCCATGTCCGTAAAATGGCGATCAGAGGCAATGCTTCCCCCAATGGGATGAGTGGGTATTGGAAACCTTTGGTGTGACCCGAGCGTGAGCGAGAATTTCAGACGACCGAGCCTTGGAAAGAAGTGACATCTTCTCAGCATGACATGACTGACCATGTGAGGCGTGGCTAGCCGAGCGGTTAGCTGATCAAAGACTCGCATTCTTCATGCCTACGACCCTGTATACATATTGTTCGATAAGATAGTAAATAAATGACAAACAAGTTAAGCAACGTTAGCGCTGGCGATCTCATCCTCACACGCACGATAAGCTTTTACTAGCTCCTCGTACACTGCCGCTACCTCCTTCCTTGGCTCAGCCACACACCGTAGGCCGACCACCTCTCCTCCTGTCATTTCCTCGTACGATCCTGCATTATTCTTGGTCTTCTTCCACCAGGCATATTTAGCGAGAAGTGCTCCACCCATACCGCCCGCCTCTTTTGTGGAGGACACATATACTTTCATGTCGAAAATGTCCTGACGCGAGGGTTAATCCATGCAGACTGAAAATGTAATGATATGACATACCGCGGCGATCTGCCGTATAGTCTCGTTTGCAGAAGAACCCCCTGTCGCCACTAATCTGTGAAGATGGGGTGCATTCTCCGGGAGAATCTCAGAGATACGAGAACGGATAGAAAGAAACTGTGACTCCAGGATCGCGCGAGGATGGGCGTTGGATGGAATATCATCAATTCTTTCTGGCTTGCTTCCTTCCCGACAAAGGAAGGAATGTTGTCCAACAACGCCTGGTGGAATGATCTCTGGCAAAGGCCAATATAATCCCAAATGACCGTTGTTGCCCGGGGGAGTGGATTCCACCAACTCATTGAAGCGGGTCCAGTCCTTGTCGGCATAGATGTCGCGTACCTTCTCGCGGGCTAGCGCTCCGTTTTTATAGCAGAGCATGGCAATTTGAGCCTTTGGATCAGTGGGATGTGAGAGAAGGTGAGAGGTAGTGAAGCGCTTCGGAGGTGTATCTGCTGGAGGTATGGATAACAGAAAGGTGGTAGATGTTCCCAAAGAGAGTACAGCATCCCCGGGAGCCGACAGGGCGATTACAGACGCTGGGTTATCTCCAGTAAAGGGCGCAATAATGCAGTCTATTCACGATCGTTAGAGACCGATGTGCAATTAGCTATCGCAGGACTGACCAGCTTTGAATCCCCAACGCTTGACAAACCAATTCGAAATATTGCCGAGGATCGTGCCTCCGATAGCCGGTTCAGGACCAAGTTTTTCTCGAAGATCCGTTCCGCCGCACGTCTCTAGAAGAGTGTCATTCCACTTGCAGGTGAGGACATCCATCAGGTTCATTCCACTGGCATCCGAAACCTCAATGGGCGCAATCTTCCCGACGAAAACAGAATGAACGAATGAGGACACCAGTGAAATTCTAGCGGTTTGTTTGTAAATGTCAGGCTGCAGGCGCCTTATCTAGAAAGAAGAAACACGTCAGTTTTGTGTCAGTGTAAGCTTCCATGCTCTCACCTTTGCAATTTGGTTTCCGGTAAATCTTTCATATGCTCTGCTCCCTGAGATGTCCGCCAATGCCTGAGCCCCACCTACGGCTTTTTCAAGCTGTTGACATTCCAATCCGGTAGACGAGTCCTGCCAGATCGGTGCAACAGGGAGGGAGAAAGCCCCTGGAGATAATTGCGAAACTAGGCTTTGTGACGAATCAAGGTTGGATAGCAGAGTCTCCGCATCCTTAGACCAGTATACAGACCCATGTTGCTGCGAAGATGAGATATCTCTATTAGCCTTTCTACAGCGGACGATGGACTAGATTTCACCTGTCCTGCGCCAGAGATCGCTACAATCTCGCTCAAAGCAACCCCGGCCGTCTTCATGCGCTCAAGAAGGAGATCGATAGCTTCCAGCCACATGGCGACGGGGGAAGTCACTTCTCCTTCGCCAGGACCTTTAATAGCGCCATTGGTGATTCCGTATTTACCCAAATCATTGTCGAAGTGAACGGCGGACTCGTGAACGACCTTGTCGTCCTCTGAGGTCACGATAGCCTTCAGTTGCTGGGTAGAGAGATCGATTCCGAGAAAGAGAGGGGACATCGGAGAGTCTGGTGCAAGTTTAGATCAAACCAAGGCTGAAATTGCAGAAATCTCGTCTGTTAGCCATTTTCGTCGTGAGTTTCTCCTGACAAGGAGAGTTTTTGCGAGGGTCCTCCGGCGGCCCGATGGCTCCCGAAGGGTATATAGTTCATCCAAGGCTCCTCATTTCATCAGGTACCCATCGCATCCAGGTCAAGAATACCATTCCAATGCTTCGAGGCAATATACAGATGTTTAGATTAAGGTGAAGTCAATCAGTACTTTATCCAGTTCTAGTAACCGGAAGGACGCTTTATAAATTCCATGTGTTTGGGCCGGTCATCATAGGTTTAATCGGGACGTTCCAAAGAAATAGACTTCGCCAGCGCAGTCACCACTGTAGGCTCAAAGTATTAGGGCAGAGTACTGATGATCGGGATGTGAACTTACACAACGAGTTCTTGCTCGCCTTGGAAGCGGTCACCGATCGAAAAATGACCTATGTCAGAATGGGTTTCTGCAATGACGGTTCCATTATCTTCATTCTTGTCAGACTTGTGAGGGTCCCAGAACCGGACGCAACCTAGTAGGGAGTAAGAATAGTTGCAACATTGATGGAAATGGCATTAAACTTACCATCTGAACCGCCAGTGACAAGGCCGGATGATAGATTCTTTGTAAATTGGTCGACCCACTCCAGGCTCGTTACACCAAATGGATCATTCCCTGGGCTATTCTTGAAGGGTCCATCATGAACATAGTCAAACAACAGTCGGTCCAGCCTCCTGACGTCGTAGACATGAACGTGGTTGTCGTTGCGGCCGAAGGCAAGGTAGATTCCGTCGTCCCTGAAGGCAGCGCTCGGAACTTCACCCAGTTCTATGGCAGAAGGGAATGGTGTTAGTGTGACCGTCGAGCGTGCTTTCTGTTGTGTGTTCCGGACATCATACAGCCGCAGCCTGTGCGTAGATCCACCGTGGCAGGTGAACAGAGCTAGGGTGTCGCCTATCGAGAATGTCCGTTAATGCAGCACAATTTGAGAAAGGAACGCGCATACCATCTTGGGTCAGAGCCATGGCGTCTCCTGCTTCCTCAGTATCTAATCTCATGACAGCCTTTCCCGACATTACATCAAACCCTTTATGCCAACCCCCCCTTAGGGTCCGTGGAGGCTCGGTAGATGCGAACAGCATGTTAGCAGTGATGCCTCTGCCCCAGGTCATGGCCCCAACAGCGTCTCTTTCTCCCCTTCGGCCGCGAGTGTTGTTAGCCACTCGTAGATCCTGTTCAGTAGAGTTACTGGCATCTGTACTTGAATAAACGTGGATAATCCTAAGCAAACTAAGATTTCAGGCAGCCTCGTGTAGAGAACAATTAACTCACTGTTCAGCGACAGCGTATGTGGAGGTACCCGGTTTGAATGCAATGTCGTTTGGGACCTCCGGGAATGCCCCTGCATTAAACACGTCAGTCTCAGAACGTTTATGCGACAAAGGTCAAGCAATGAGATACTTGCATGCTTGATAGAGCACAGGGGCAGAACCGTCAACACCGTAAGCCCAGATCTCGAGTCGCTTGTCTTTCCCAGTGGTTACGGCTCGTTGACTTGAAAGATATGCATCAGTAGAATATCAGTGATTTTTGGCGTCAACACACTTGAATGTGTCAAATTTGATATCATTGACCGTATACTGTTTTGCTGTCGGATTACAAGGAGTCAATGCAATTCGTCAGGATGATCCAAAATGGTGCCTACGTCTAGACTCGTCTCCGTTGTGAGCATTGAGTTGATGTAATACACCGTTCCAGATCGTCGCTGCACCGGGACGGTTATAAGGGTCTACGGCGTCTCCTGTTTCGTCATCGGTGCCTCCCCCAGTAGCCGCAGTCGCTATTCCGACACATGGTCCTGCCTGGACAATGCGATTGATACCTGAGAAGTATCCATCAGACGAGATTACCGTGAGGTTCAGACTTAGAGCTTGCCTCCCGGTGATTTCTTGAAGGATTGGCTAAGAGAAAATATATTCGGCTCGTTAAATCGGTTTCGAGTTATCAGACGCGAAGGAACTGTCCAGGCTACAGGTTTGGGAAGTGGTCGGAAAATACCTGGAGCTTTCAGCTAGAAGTTGCATCAGCTGGGGCTATTTAAAAACAATGACAGTATGTCTCTTACCGCGTCCCAAATCCCAGTACACCTGAAGCCACCAAATAAAGTGTCCGTATAGAGGTCAGGAACTTGACTCCTTGAATGAACAGGAGAGATCTGGGAATTATGAGGTTCATCAGCTGGTACCTCATATTCAAGCTTTGATTCATTGTATTTGACCGGTTCCCACTTTATACAGATGTTGGTAATGAAATCAGAAAGGTCGGAATAAAACTCACAATGTCAGGGTTCCCTAAGTCGAAGCCAGCATGAATCAGGTCATAGTCATCGGGTTTAGGTCTCCGGTTTAGGTTGCTGGAGGTGGATTCGACTGAAGTAGAGCCATCGTCTTCTAGGTTGATTGTCCCGAGATCGTTTTCGACCTTGACAGGGAAGGAGGGGGTATGTTTGTCTGATGTGTCGACTCTCTGTCTTTTTGCAGGAGGGTGATTTGGAGCTGACGGGGCCTGTCGCTTATCCTAGAGAGAGGAGTGTAAAGCTTGCTCCAAAAAGAGACCGCAGGTCAGATTAGATCGAACTCACTGAACGACTGTTGTTGTTCCCGGCTTGGACCCAAGAGACTGTGATCGTCGATTTATGCCCTCGGTCCTCTCTGTTCCGACCATCTCTGTTCTGAGTTGAGTTTCATTTCGAATCTGTAAGCAGAAGGACTACCTATTATGTACAATCTTGGACTTGACAGTCTTGGGCTTGTTAGCAGCCTGAGATTGATACCAAGCGGACCCGTTGGTTTGCACTACTACATCATCATCATCCGTCTCTCCATCAGCTGTTAGGTCAACCGGGCTATTTGCGGTATGGCCGAGACCTGCATCCACATCGATGACTTCGCGGGAAGCCGTGGGGTGGTGTCTGCACCGGTGCATGTGTTCCCTTGTTCAGTGTTGAGAGACGAAGTAGCTGCTTAGCCTGCTAGAGCTTGAAGCAGAAGAGTCGCGTCGATCACGTGGTTTCTACCACAGGAATGACGCGAGGATGCGGGAACCTTGGCGGGAACTCAGTCGCCTCGAAGCCAGGAATATCACGTATATTAGTTGCCAGGTGTAGGTGTAACGGAAGCCATGATACATTGATATGCGCTACTAATCACTAGATCTCCTCCCTCTGGATAGCGTTATGCATTTGCTTTCAACACCATCTCCTCGAGCGAAATAGCCCTTGGATCAGCTGTTGCAATCCAAACGGCGTCATCCAGAATATACACCTGCAAGCCTCCCTTCCCATCTGCTGTCGAGCTAACTCTAAATATGGGCATACGTGAAGTTTCGTGTGCCTTGCCAGTGGGTAGAAATAGAAGATTATGCGATGCCGCGAACTCTTCCACGATTGATTTGAATGTAATCTCCTTCGCCAACGCTGACGGTTTCGGTACCTTAGCTGGAACTTTCGCGGTACCCGAGATAGAATGGTTGGCAGCAGCTTGTTCTGCCCTGAAATCAGGACGGGGCAGACGGGCGGCTGCATCAGGCCCAAGTTCGAGAGCCTTGTTCATGAGCTGCAGTCCGCGAGTGAAGCCACGGCTTACACCAGGGGTGGCTAGAATCTCGTGAGGGAAGATCTTCTTCCACTCCTCGTACCACCTTGCCACCTCTTTGTTGCTGGCGTTTGGCTGGACGAGCCAGATATGAAGGGCATCCAACCACTTCGGGAAGAATTCTGCTTCCAGTATCTGAGCGATAACGGACTGCCGCAGGATCTTCTGCCAATCAAAGACTTGTTGTAACGGTTCAAGTTTTTGATCTCGAGGGTTGACCCGGAATTCGTTGCGGAGCACGGCTCCGAGCTTGGGCACGATGTACTTGAGCAACATTGAGTCCCATTCGGCGGCGTCAAAGACCTGAAGGGACAACAGTCAGTGGACTTCATCGCACGGGTAGTAGGAAATCACACACATTTTTCCAAGCTGGTAATTCACTTGGGACGACATCACCAATAGTCCAACTCCTGAGCAATGCCTTGATCTTCCTCCTAGCGTCGCCGACATACTCTTCCATTCTGAGGCCAACATGAGGAAGCCACGGGAAGACGATGGCTTGCAATGGCCCACGATTCCTCTTGGAATTCCAGTTTGCAACAGCTTTCTGCACCTTTGGGAGGATCAGCTGGTCAAGGAGATTATCCCGAATGAAGGGAGGTAGGAAGGTTGACCATGCTTCGTAAAGCTTCACTGCAGGCTGAGGTTCTTCTGGCTCCCAGTCGTTGTTGATTGCAGTCCTAACGCGTGGCAGCCAAACATTCCATAGGAGGCTCTCAAACGGTGTCATCGCTCGGGGACTAGATCAACAACATTCGTCAGAAAAGGTCGAGGGTAAAGGAGTGAGAGTTTACATACGTGGGAGGTATTGACGCCTGGAAATGTCCCGCGGTAGACCCAAATATACTAACGTCCGTAGTTGGTGGCTTTTCTTCCTCTGTGTTGACACGCAAAGCCCGACGCCACGTTCGAAAGGTCGTCACGAAAGCAGTGGGATCCTGAAATGGATTCCAGTTTGTGATAAATCTTCTGAGTAGCGGTGCGATTGCGGCAACAACGACCTCGTCCAGGCGATACCTCTCGAATTCGTCTGAAAATTGGGTGACGAGGGTGTAGAATAATGGGGAGAATGGTCCGAGGGTAGCTTCATATACACTAGCGAGCTCCTTAGATTTCGCGCTGATATCATTTGTGACGAGCTGGATCTTCTGTAGCTTCTCGATTACTAGGTGAAGAATAAATTAGCATTTGGTAGAGAGAGAGATTCAATGCCATGGGCTTACAATCGGCTTCGTCTGCCACTTTCTTGCGTAAACGCATATCTTCATTGCTTGAGAATTTCCGACGCTCTTCGAGAGCTCTCGCTTCTCGAGCAAGACCATCCAAGTCACTCTTACAAGCGTCAGCTATGAGCTTGACGTTGTAGCGGACTTCAGGTATGCGTGTAGGATCGTTTGAAGGTGCCCATGAGTTGAGCGACACGTCCGCAAGTGATGATACCTCTTTAGGCTACAGAGAAAACATTTCAGAATTGGATCAAAGTGGGCTGAGAGGAAGAGACCCACCACTGCTCCTGTCGCGTCAATGATCTGACCCAATCCAGCATTTGGAGCTTCATGGCCAGCCTCCGCGAGGATTTGTTCATAAGTCTTGTGCTCCAATTTGGTCTTGACCTTTTTCGGTTTCTTCCAGACATCAGAACGCTTCTGCTCCTGTTCTTTGACCTTCTTTCGAAAGGCTTTAGTCTTGGGATCCTCTTCGTCATCCGAGACCGCCTCTCCGCGTCGCCTTGCCTCTGCTTTGGATTGGTCTGTCTTTTCCTTGAATCCTTTGAAGGCGATACCCATCTTTTGAGGGCGTAGTTTGGTCTCGACGGGAGTTGCAATTCCCTGGCCAGTTGTACCAAGACCTTCGCCCGCTTTCCAGCCCATTTTTTCAAGCATGCGAGCACCAAAAGACCCTTGTATCTTGCTGAAGTGCAGCATATCTTTTGGGGTGAGGGCAGGAGATGCTTTCGCAGGCGCTGCGCTACGAACAAAAGACCTTCTATTTTGACCAAAGGCAGTGGGCATGTCGTCGGGTAATGCAGGCGAAGGAGATGGGGAAGTCGAAGTCGAGCTAGACGAGGTGGTATTACGAGCGCCAATGGCGCCCTTTGAATTCATAGGTTGTAACATTTCGGTCTGAGTGACGACTCCGTCTGCCTCTTTGTCCGCAGTGGTAAAGGAAGGGGTAGCAGTGCCTGTAAAACCTTTCGAAAATGCAGATTTCATTCCTAAGCCGCCGAATCGAGGTCGCTCTGGCTCCTCTTCAGGGTCATCTTCACGGACTCGAGGTGAAGGCGGTCTGGAGGGTTCAGAAGCATCAGAATGGTTGTCGACATCTCCAATCTCAGCATCCTCGCCTTCTGAGCTATCCTCTTCGCCAGCAGAATCCTGGTCTACGTCCATTCCCTCGTCTTCTTCGTCCAGAACTGTACTTGGATTGACCTTTGTGTCCGAGTTGACAAAAGCTGGCGCTTTGGTCCAGTCGCTCCTTCGCTGATTCCTCTGTCCTCTAGATCCCCCAACTTCTTCGTCGCTGTCATCCCCGAATACGCCATATATTGCATCCTCCTTCCCTCCTTTCCGCCTGCGTTTGTGTTTGTAAGGGTTTTCGAACAGGTCGCGTTCTTCCCGAGCCAAAGGGTCCATGTCTGCGCCGAAGTCCGATTCAGACCCGTTAGATGAATCTGAATCGTCATCTTCCAGCATTCGTTTTCTGCGACCCATGATGAATGAGGTCAAAAGTTTTGACAATTTGGCACGAGGAATGCGCTTCTGCAAGTCATTAGGCGTGGGAAATGAATTTCATTGAATCCTAACAGCCAATCAGGTCGGACGAACAGCACTCATCACGGTTCACGATGCAGTGACTCCCCTCCACGACGAATATTCGGGCCTACCACCCTGATCTCGCGTGATTCGAAAGTTGCAACATGTAAAGGCCCCCTTGGACCTACAATATCAATAGAGGTTGACTGTACGCTTGTGGTGAGATCGGTGTTAAAGATCGTGCTCTAGCCCCAACCTTGAAGCCCTCTGTCTCGCTAAGACGCTTCAGAAATCTATTCGATAGGTGGCACGACGTGCAGCAGCGCTGTCAATGGGACTCGATATGCAGCCTGTCTGCTAAAAGCATGCAGTCCGCCTGCCCAAGGAACACAAAGTTCGATATCATTGTATTACCCCGGTCCTTCCCCATATGCGTGCATTTGCCCACTGTTGGGCGTCAACTTCGTTTACTTCCGCCCACATTCTTCCACGTTCCTTATCCACAAGTCCTCAAAAACAGTATCACCGACTGTGCCTGTCATTACTGAAAATTGTGTATAGGGGGGAAAACCGCGGTATGCCACCACAAGGTCCCAGCATCAGGAAGACAATTAGCTGAGAATCTTCAATTGTTTTCCTGTGAGTTCTCTATTGTCTTTTTCCGTCATCACGAGTTCGGAAAGGCTCCTGCCTTTTCTGCCGCAGCTGCCCATCTCATCAAGTGGACATGAGTGGTCGGGCCAAGGTCGGCCTGTTGCAGCAGGCTACCAGAGCTACAATAGAGACACATTCGATATCAACGGCTCTGGTCAGCCTGACAGCCGGCCATCCATAGCTAAGAATGGCTCGGCGTGACGGCGTCATGCTTTTCAGGTCCCAATTGTAATAGGCACTGCTCTTCCGCTTGGATCTTCGCGAATTGTCATCGATATATATACCCGTTGACTCGATGCACTGACAATCCCATCCGACAGACAGGTTCTGCATACCCCCTCCCCTCAAACTGAGCCATGCTCTCGTCCGGTCGCGTCTTGTTCGCCTCTTATTTATTAAGTCTGGTTTCAGTGGTGTCCTGCGCCCTACCCAGCAGCTGGCCTCACGTATATCCTGGTCAACCAACTGGAGACTATAGTCCTGCATGGCAAAATTGTCAGTATCACGATCCTACCTATGTCAGCGAACGGATCTCCTGACGACGAAACATAGATTTTCAGGTTACAAAACCTCTACCTAATGTAAACTTCAATCCCGGACGCTCTTTCGCTGGAAACCTTCCCGTCCAGCGTGCTGGACATCCGAATAATACACTGTTCTTCTGGGGTTTCGAGAAGTCCACCGGATCTTTAACGAACGCCAATAACAAGGAACCTTGGGCCATCTGGCTCAATGGAGGGTATGCATTCTCCGTCCTTGTATCCGCAACACCCCTTACCTTCGGTGCTTTACAGGCCTGGCTCTTCAAGCATGTATGGCCTGCTCTTCGAGGTCCGTATCGGATTCATCTTAATTTCCGATGACAAATTGACCCTTCAAACCAGAATGGACCCATTCGCATCAACCCCGACTACACTGTCCAATCTAATCCATATTCATGGAATAAGGTGGCGGACTATTTCTGGATTGATCAACCTGTGTAAGACTCTCGAATATGTGATCAATGCTACTTGTGGCTTACTAGTGCCGAACAGCGGGACTGGTTACTCTACTTCAGACGCCAACGGTTATGGTCAGTCGAATCATGCTATCTGAGGATTCATTTCTGATCGCTATGCTCATATAGTCCAAAACGAGGATACTGTGGGGCAGGATTTTGTGAGTGGACATTAACTTTGAGCATCGAATTTCATTGACGCGCCGTCCCAGATGGGCTTCCTTGACAACCTCGTCAAAGTCTTCCCTGGCTTGAAGGACCGTCCCCTCTATCTTACCGGCGAGAGCTACTCAGGCGTCTACATTGTACGTCCACATCTACTATCGACTATCCTTGTGCTCAATTCCCGCTAGCCGTACATTCTCAAGGCTTACTTCAACACTCCCAACCCTCCTGTTAAAATCGCCAAGATTGCCATCGGGGACGGTTCTTACAGTAACGAGCAAACGTTCCAATGGGCACCAATTGTGTCTGTTATCGAGACGTACCCTCAGGTCATCGGCTACGACAAGGATGTGTTCAAATATTTTGAGAAGATGTGAGTAGCTCTCCAGATGCGAAGATCCTTCTCCTGATGGCGCCTTAGGTCCTCCTTGTGCACCTATAATGTCAACCTCACGTACCCCCAGGATGGCCCGCTTCCCTTCATCCCTTTGAATCTTGCTTCTTCCCGTTATATTCCTTGGCAACTCAGGCGCCAGAATAAACAACGTCTACTTTTGGACATGCTCAAGAAGAGGCAAGAGGAGGCACGGCCCATTTCACGCATCCGTGGCCGAGCACCAGTCGCTCCTAACAAGAGTGAATTCTGGAACGGCAGGTCGAATACTACCCTTGATCCTTGGGTAAGCTCGAGCAACACGGCTTTCAATACTAGTTCGGCTAATCACAAATGATAGTACAACTGCATGCTGTTCGATCTAGCATGGGATTATGCTGTCAATTATACCTTACCTTTCAGCATTGATGGGGGCTTTGGTTACTACGACCTTACTGATGCTACTAACCCTGGCATCAACCTGGACGCCGATCCATTCATGAATGGTAAGTTTGGTCAACTTAGTTGACTCTACCGTTCTCATTTTGTATCCTTAGATCCGGCAACCCGCGAAGCCCTCCATGCTCCCACAAGTTCGAACTGGACTCTCAGCTTTGACTACGTCTTTGGCGAGCCAGACCAAGATGGTATCCGTACGTCCAGCTACAATACTATCTCGAACATGTCTCATGATGATTTGTAGCTGTCGATCACAGCCCGGAGCCAACTGTCTTCTTCAACGAGATGGCTACCAACTGCACCAAGAAGAACATCGGCGTTATCTTGTTCTCGGGTAATAACGATGCCCTGATTCCTCACAGAGGAACAGAAAGTGAGTCAAACCCATCCTACTATGTTGACGACATTCTCAACATCGCCCAGTCGTCATCCAGAACACCACCTTTGGCGGAATTCAAGGGTTTACAGTCAAACCTGCGACACCTTGGTTCAGTAATGGCAAATTTGCTGGTATTATTCGACAGGAGCGAGGCTGGATATATGCTCTGTTCGATAAGACAGGACACATGGTGCCAACCGATTCGCCCGCTGCTGTGAGTACCTCTCACATATTCCTGATGTTGTTTGTATTGACTTTTCTTGGATAGGCCATCACTTTCATCCAGCAATTCGTCTTCGGAAACAACCAAACTGGCCTCGTCACGAAGACTCCCTCTGGCGCAAACATGGTCATCGGTGGAACATACAACGGACTTCAAGGAGAGATTCTCCCTGGTGAAGATGCGATCTGGTATGGCGAAGGCACCAAAGCTTCGTCCTATATTTATCCAACAGCTACTCGCGCTGCATGGTCTGCGTTCATTAAAACGGAGACCGCTGTTCCCAGCCCAACTGCAACACGCAAGCATTGATGGTTTGCGGTTGCATGAATCCCAGTTGACTGGGTCGTTATCCTTATTTCCTCTACTTATTGTTATTGCGGACCTTGACTGTTACGACCCTTTACGCGCTAGACGCCACGTCTGTTTTAGTATACCAGCATCGTCTCACTCCTGCTTTGCATCCGTATCGCATTATATTCTGTCGCATCATACTCGTAGATCTGTTGTATTCGTCTTGATACGAAGAAAACTAAACCCTTTTCTTGCCTCCTTCACTCGGAATCTATGAGGCCAGAGAGTGGCCCAATCAAAGCTCGCGTTACGTAAGCATCAGGTCGCGTCCTTTGAGATCAAGCTTACGCGTCGAGTGAGAGTACTAGTTGTTCATCGTTATACCATGCAAGCCCAACCCTCAACATCGTCTGGCCTGGACGAGCGCAGGACAAATGCGCTCAAAAGCTATAGGGAGGTTAGAATGCCTCCACGTAGCGCTGCATCCATACTCACTTGCCGTATAGAAAATGAAGCAGCACGAGCAAATGAGCGAGAATCTGAAGAATCGTAAGTGATTGAGCTTTCGACCTAAAATCAGACTGATACAAGTTCAATTCTGTAGTACGGTTCTCTCTTAAAGACCTAGAGAAGGATTTCGGCAAGACAGAGGAAGACATTAAAGCAGTGCAATCTGTGGGCCAAATTATTGGAGAGGTCATGAAGCAACTGGATGATGAGCGGTGTAAGAGCTGACCCAACTTTGCCCAAAAGTCGGAGCTAATTCTTTCTTTAAGTCATTGTAAAAGCCTCCTCGGGACCAAGATACGTTGTATCATATCGACCTGCCCTCTCTGCAGCCAAGCTGAAGACTGGAACCCGTGTATCCCTGGACATGACTACTTTGACTATCATGCGGATACTGCCAAGGGAGGTCGATCCGCTTGTGTACAAGATGAGTTTGGAGGATCCGGGAGGAGCATCATTCGCAGGGATTGGTGGATTGGGAGAGCAAGTGAGAGAACTCCGTGAGGTGTGTTCAATAGTTTTCACCGCTGCGTACAGTGGACTTACACAGAGTGCTCCTAGATCATCGAACTACCGCTCCTGAACCCCGAACTCTTCCAACGGGTAGGGATCAAACCACCGAAGGGTGTACTTCTCTACGGACCTCCAGGCACTGGCAAGACACTACTTGCCAGAGCAGTAGCAGCTACTCTCAACACGAATTTCCTCAAGGTCGTCTCATCGGCTATCGTTGACAAATATATCGGTGAAAGTGCTCGTGTTGTCCGAGAAATGTTCGGGTATGCAAGGGATCACGAACCATGCGTCATCTTTATGGATGAAATTGATGCTATTGGTGGGAGACGTTTCTCGGAAGGAACGAGTGCAGATCGAGAGATTCAGCGTACTTTGATGGAGGTATGGGCAGTCTCTTGCCGCCATATATGCTGGGCTAATCTTTGTTTTAGCTCCTCAACCAGATGGATGGCTTCGATTCGCTTGGTCGCACCAAGATCATCATGGCCACCAATCGGCCGGATACACTAGACCCCGCGCTGCTACGACCTGGTCGTCTGGACAGGAAGATTGAGGTTCCTCTGCCAAACGAGCAAGCTCGTCTAGAGATTCTGAAGATTCATGCGGCGCCTGTCAACAAAGGCGGTGAAATCGACTACGAGGCCATTGTGAAGGTTTGTCACCTGGACACAGATTATTGTCCCACCCTGACATCTTCATTCTTAGCTGACAGACGCCTTCAATGGTGCTGATCTACGAAATGTTGTGACGGAAGCCGGCATGTTTGCGATCAGAGATGACCGCGAGTATGTGAACCAAGAAGACCTCATGAAGGCTGCACGCAAAGTTGGTGACGCCAAGAAACACGAGAGTGCGCCTTTTCCATTCCTGTTACGGTGCAGAAATTTACTGACTTCATTTCTGACAGCCAAATTGGAATACACAGCATAGTGGCCTCATTTCTCTTTACCATCTCGCTTTACCGTGCTGTACCATTCGTCATACAATGACACAGATATCATTAATTCGTATAAACTCGTGTCCAAGGACCAGGAATATAGATACATCCACCGAATGAAGAGCAACCGCAATAATGCAACAAACGAAATACGAAGCGCTTAGAACCCGAAAAGCCTCCCTTTCTTTTTCTTCTTCTCATCAGGCTTAAGGCTAGTTCCCGAAGGGGTAGCTGAAGGGGTTGAAGAATGTGTCGAAGAGTAGGAATTTGTTGGCGAGATCTTCGCTGGCTTAAACTGGCCTTGCGGCACCCGAAGGGAAGCAGGAGCTTGCTGCTTTGGGGGTGCCGGCGGTGGTGGATCCTTGGTGTAGTACTTCTCATTGTAGTATGCCTGGAACGGTCGCGGTTGCGCATCCTCACGGACACCGTTTGGAAGTCCACGAGATCCGACTCCACCAAGTTCCAAAACCTTGAGATCATCCACAAATTGTTTCGGTGTGATGGTGTGAGTTGAGCCAATGAAGACGTCTTTGTTTAAGCTCGTTGAAAGTTGGTAGCACTCTCGGATCTCGGAGTATGTGACACCGCCAGCGATGAAAACGATGACGCGCCCCTTGTTATCCTGGGGTGCATTGCCGCCGGGCTTAGCAGCTCGGTGCCATGAAGGCTTCTGACTACGCAACGAGGTTGCTTGTGGTGGTGGAGAACGTAGGCTAGCGGCGACAGGAGCTGACGAAGGTGCTTCCTTGGCGTAAGGGAAAACAGATTGATCGAGTTTTCCGGTTACATGTTCCTACATATGATAAGGTGAGGAATTCGGAATGTATGCAATAAGTTTCTGACCTCGATTACAGTATGAACCAGAGGCTTGTACCGAGAAAGCTCATACTCTTCTTCATTAGTCCGCTTTTGTTTGATCTTTTTCTTGGTGTCTTTATCCACAGCCGTCTGGCACAAAGGTCAGAGATCACCCGAAGAAGTCTATCAATTCGACGCACCCGACTGATTCTAACGCCCATGAGTATTAGGGCGTTGACAGCGTCTTGCTCGGCGAGACTGAGTCGTGCGTGCTGGTATAGTCGCCTTCGATCTTCGTCTGGGACGCCATCTCGGAATTGGATATACAAAGCTACTATCCGGACTTTGTTGAGATTTCTAGAACACAGTTGTATCAGCTAGGGCTCAAACCTCCTCTGAATCACCTACATGATATCGCGGGTATCAAGAAGGGGCACCATCTCTTCTACGAGATGCTTAGGTGTCTTGCCTTCTGCCGTCTGGCCGGTTGCGCAATTCTAGGAAAGACGGTAACCTTCGCTTTCCAGGACAACGGCAGAGAAACAACTAACCTGCTCAACGTTGGCCACTAACGGTAGTTTATCCTGTTCAAAGATAGACATACATTCCTGCGCCATGTTCAAATGTAAAGAGAACTGGATGTTGCATCACGACAGAGTGAGCAGGGTGCAGGGTGAAGTTACGACGTAACGGACCTTTTCGCGCTGTTCTTGGTATTGAGGCAAGTTTGCGAGCATCTCTTTCATGTCGTTAAGACTGGCCGCTCCCTCACTACAAATTGTTCAGAATGTTACGCGGATGATTTCGCAGCACGGAAGCACAAACCCCTTGAAGACAGCATTCTCTTCCAGGAATTTGTTGAAATCAGCCATGAGCTTATCGATGGCTTCACGCATATGCATATGCCGAACGGCTGTCCATACGGGGTCTTGGTCGCTAAGTGTAGCAGTCTTGTCTTCAAACGTGCCAACAGAGGATTGGAACTTGTACCTAGAAGCCTTCACTCAGTATGCATTCGCCAACGTAGGACAGGTGGACAGACGTGTATTTGGTCCCATCATCGATAGGTAGAAGATCATTGACCATAGCCTGGTAAGTGAATTCGTGGAGGAATGGAGCAACCATGTCCATGGTTCGGTCGGTGATGATTAGCGTGGCTCGAGGTCGGTTCAGATCAGGAATTGCACTCGTCGGTTTCTGTGTGTCCAAATTAGCCTCTGTGACGGTTGACAAGAGACCACGGAACTTACAGCAAAATCAGGATTATTCTTCTTATGCTCTTCCAGGTTCCGTTGTACCATGAAGGCAAGCAGTTTGGTAGGGAAATCACTTTCAACAGCCTCAAATGCACGAGCATCTGCGCCGCGGGCCAAATTGGTTCTCCATCGCGTACTCTGTTCTTGAGGCGGTGGTGGCCGGGTCGTTGCATGAGGTTTGAGAGGTCCCAGAGGTAGGTGATGCGATGGGACGTAGTATCGAATGAAAGGGAACTCGTTCAAGGTGATACACAAGTTCGTTATCTGTAAGAAGCATAGGGATGTCAATCCGGCTCTTAAACTGAGAACGACGGCTTACCATCTTGCTGCAGAAGAGGAGGTCCTCTTCTAGTCGCGTGCGGGCAGTCTGGTAGTACTGTTCGGATCTCGGAGGGCTATACAAACTGAAGAAGAGGCCAGGCTCGTGTAACGTGAATGCTTGAGCTTCAGTAGCTACAAACGATGGTCAGAGCGTCAGGTGCCACAAGTGCTACAAACACGAACCCCAGAAGTTGATGTAAAGCTCCTTCAAAGCTCGTAGATAGGGTTCGGCGGGAGAACTCGTAAGTTGTTGGAATAGCGGTTCATCGAGTCCTGGACAGTATTCAGAATCAAGGTGCACGTTACTATGGCATTTCTCGTACCGTCAATAAAGAACAGATGAGCCCCAGCGTATTGTTGGCGCCCATTGGCAAAATCCCTGATAATCCTGTCTACATTCTGCTGTGTCGACATGACCAGATACAGCGCTTCAAATCCAGGCTGTGGCTCTCGATTCGTGTTAATCAACTCTATCACTGCCCATATGTCAGTCATCGAGAGCGAACAAGAAATTGGGGAACGTAGGGCATACGTGTAACATTTTCCTCGAGAACATCGAACTGCTTCAGCACCGAACCTAAGAGCTTCTGAGAGAACTCGTCCACGACCAGGATTTTCCATCTGCCTCCGACTTGTGGTGTCACCGATCGAATAGCTTCCAGAAACTCTATATTTATGCCACCGAGAGTCAATAAAGAACTGTGCGAAGCTAAGAAAAGGCGGGACTACGCACTGTTCCTAACGGTATTGATGAGGGAAGCCATGTCCAGCTACGATACGCCTGAACGCCGCAGTCCGTATGCTTGCTGTGTAGAGTATAACAGGATCGTCTGGATCGGTTCGAACACACTGCAACGGCGTCCATTCCATTTGCGGCGATCTCCGATCATAATCCAACAGTCGCGTGGATCCCCCCACGGTTCAAAACAACTTAGGCAGCACGATATGTAACCCAAGAAATCTAACATTCCAAATAAATTTAAAGGAGTTTACTGTACGATAGCGATAACTACTTGCAGTCGCGAAAAAGAGAAAGCATTTTGAATTCATTGTCCCTGTCGCTAATCCAGGCAACATCTCATAGTCAACATCGTCATAAATATACCATGATGGGGGTATAGAGGGTAAGGTTTTATAGAAGGGTAGCAGCGAGTCCACTGGCGAGCAGCAGGCTCAATATTGAGGCGGGTCTCGTCAAGACAGCGCCGTTACCCTTCACACCCTTTCCGACATCGATCTTGCCATCTCCATCGATATCATAGCCACCATTTGTGTTGTTCATCACAGGGAAGGTGGCATTGGTATTGGACTCGAAGTAGAGATTTGATGTGGGAACCTTGGCGCATTGGCCGATGGACTTGAGCTATTGGAAAAGATGAGCTCCAAGAACTATCAACCTTAGGTAGGCAGACTTACAGTAAAGGGCGGGTTATGTGTCAAAGCGGCATTGAGGGTGTAACCAACGGCGAGATCGACCGTGATTTCGTAAAGGTCATGTTGGAGCAC
This sequence comes from Clitopilus hobsonii, assembly GCA_015708445.2. Classification (NCBI taxonomy): domain Eukaryota; kingdom Fungi; phylum Basidiomycota; class Agaricomycetes; order Agaricales; family Entolomataceae; genus Clitopilus; species Clitopilus hobsonii. Next base: position 1,793,692 of record CP068000.1, on the reverse strand, counting down.
AATAAAACTGTGTAAGCGGTCAATAGTGTACGAAGACAGGAACGAGGAAGCGACCAACCCAGTGTTAATGATCGAAGCATTGGCGAGGATGCTCTGGAAGGTGTTGTAGGAGTCGATACCGTTGACCAAGCCACCAGCTACCCTCCAATCTATCGAGATTGACTCAGAACTCTATCGCAGATTAAGGAAAAGAAAACTTACCGTTGGTATCGAATTGAGCACCGCTGGGGGTACGAGTCCACATGATAGGAACCAGACCCATGGCCATGGCAATAGCACGAACACGGTCATCTGCACAGCGGGTGAGCAAGAATGGTAAAAACAAACGGGAAAAATCACGGACCGATATCACCAAAGGGTGGGCGCATGGTAGTGGGTGTAACACCAAGAACCTTCCTAATAGCATGACGAGTCCAACCAAGCTCGGCGACGACCTGAGCATTTGTCAAAGAGGTCAGAGGCCTGTGCGACCAGGTGTGGACACTGATTTCATGGCCAGACATGTATTCCTCAAGGAGGACATTGGGGCGCTCAATAACACGAGAACCAACGACAAAGAATGTAGCATTGATCTTTTTCTCGCTAAGGAATCCAAGAAGCTTCTGGGCTAGAAAAGAAAAAAGAGTTTAGGTCCATATATACGAAGACATTGTGAAGACGGGGTACTCACTGTAGGGTGATGGGCCGTCGTCGAAGCTAGGAGAAAATGTTAGTCCCAAATCTGAATTCGCTTCCGCATAATATCCGTACCTGACGCCCCAGGTAAACTTGTCAGGGCAAGCAACAATATCTGGTGAAATGTCGGTCATGCGAACTAGGTGAAAATGCAAGGGAAAGCCTACCAGTTGACCGTGTGTAACCTCCACAAGTCCACCACCCACGAGCAGCGGCGTTTGCTGCAGCGGTTGTATCATTCGCACAAGAGCCATCAACTGTGGGGGTGAGGTCAGGAATGTTCCAGCCTTCAAGCTCCTCCATCCATTGGGTAACCTCGTCCGAATCTACTCAGAGTGTTAAAAAAATGCTTCTAATGAACCTAGGGCTGAATAATTACCTGTCGGAGGAACCTTGTCCTGAGCAGGCCAGTCAGCCGTTTGGAAAACGACTATGTAATAGGTCAGCAATTGCACGTCACTCAACAGCATATGGCTACAAACATGGTGTAGGAAGTCCGGGAGCACCAGTCACGGGAGGAACGGCCTTCGGAGAATAGGTGGTCGTGGGGGCAAGGGTAGTACCCGAGGGCATTCCGAACGTGATTTGAGAGAGCGGAGGGATGCCAGGTGGTGCAGTCGGAATGGCGGCAGTTCCAGCAGCCTGTGTCTAAGGATATTCTATTAGCGACTCAGAAACCTTTAGGAAGGCCAATTTGCTAACCTGACGCTTGTGAAGGATATCTACATGTCGGCGGTTGTTAACAGCAGATACTGAGGTCGCCCCAAGAGCAGCGATGAAAGTGGTGATAGTGATCGTCCTCATGTTAGGAGGACTCTGTAGTTGTCAAAAGAGTGGTGGTGCGCTGGTGCGCTGGACGTGAGAGCCTTGCTGTTGAAGAGGGAAGAAAAGAAAGGACGGCAACGATTGCTGCTAGGGCTAAGAGTTTCTTGAGCTGGTCCGAGACTCCCACGGTCCATCACAGTTTTGCAGATACAAATGATGGTACTTTTGATGGCTGACGAGTCCCATCTCCGTTCCTCTTTAGCCTTTCCGTTCCATGTATACAGAGATCTACATGCTGTGAAAAGAAGTCATCTCCGCCCCCGCTAGAAGATAACTTGTGTACCGTTGCAGTTCACCAAGCACTCGAAAGATCCACTCCTCTAAATCAATCGATTGAAGCCGATGTCAATTGTTGTGAAAAAAGCAATTCCAGTTACCATCATTCCGACCTCACGGCATGGTACTGAGCCGTCAATTCATCCCCCTGAAAAGATATAACTGCATGGGCAGGTATACCATCACTTGGCAGCTGTTTGAAGGCTCACTGAGCGTTTCCCGTCCAACGAAAGATTACAAAACGCGCGATCATCCTGGATATTTGAGTAGCGATACAGATTGTGTATATAAAAACATCATGATGACGATGGGAAGAAATTGAGTCATAAAATCATACACAGGTCATCCGCGAATAACGGGAGCGGGTTCGTCAAGTTCGAGTGATAGACGACGATAATGAGGCGTTATCAGGCATAAACCTCTGCTGCCCGCCAGTTGGGCGCAAGGTCAGTACCCGATCGTCCGAAACAATCAAAATCTCATCCCTTCCGATTCCTTGTGGGTTTCGTGGTGGGAACTGATGCGGGTATTGTTGGTGAATTGAGTTGCCGTAGCCGCCAAAGCCACCATAACCCTGTGGTTGACCATTGTAAGAGTCGGGATATCCATAACCTTGCTGGTAGGTTGGGCTAATGGAGTTGGTCACAGATGGTGGTGTATCTGCGAACAAAAGGCGGAGGTTGGATCCTTGAATGACCTGAGAGAGCAGTCCAGTCTCGATATGCCGAACCTCAACGAAGGACGGTTCAAACGCCAAGACATATGGTTCATGCAAGGCTACACGCCGAGACTCATCAGCACAAACAGAGTGTGAGAGATCGATAAGGAAGACGTACCAAAGCCTGTCGGTGTGCCTTCCCAATGAACCATAAACTCCTTTCGTGACCGTCGTCCATTCTTATTCACGTAGAAAGCAAATTCTAGAATAGAGCGCGTTAGCTGAGATATACACGCATGAGGAAAGGTGGTTACCGTCATAGCATAATAGAAACTCATTGTGAATGCGGTAGATGGCCATAGGACGAAGATTCTCCCGTCGTCTGACAAATTCCAAGGATTCGTCGTTAGGATCCAGCAACCCTTGCGTATCCAAGCTCTCTAGGTCGACGATTTCAAAGCCCCGTGAACACCCAACACACATCTTAGTCTTCAAGTAATGAATGGATGTAGATTCCACCGGGATATAGAATTCCTGCGGTTGAGTTGTGAGCTACGTCACTTGAAAGAAATGAACAATCTAGCGCACCCTGAACAATCTGAGTGTATCATTTCCACCCTGTAGCAGCTTCTTAAACGTTGGCTTAGCCCGCCCGCGGATGTTCTGGTCGATCGGCTCCAAGGTTTTGAACGTGCTCGATAACTGGCTAGACTTGACGATGCAGACGAGGACCCTGCCGAGACAGAAACCTGCTTTGAAGAATGAAGTATGGGAGGAGATCCTCTTTGCTCGTTTGAGTCCAGCGGTTGGGTCGTGTTCGTCAAGGGCGTCAAGGGGGAAAGTGATGACTTGGCGTTCCGAGAGTACGATGAGCAGCTGATAATCTTCCAGGACATCAACTTGCATCACATCGAGCAATGCTAGGACTTTGGCTGGCTCCTTATTTGCGTTGTGTAGGTCGGATATGTATACACCGTCGTTAGTGCCATAAACTATCCTGCGCCCATTGCCTAAAATAGTAGGTAAGATATTTAGCCAAAGGCTCGATCACGGCACGACTTACTGTAAGGGGCGGCGCAATTAATCTTGTTGTGTCCAGAAAAGAAACCATCGCTCAACGTAACGGTGTCAAATATCATGCTCCTATCTCTCAAAGCCTGTTGCTGTGTGGTGATCATCTCAATCCACTTCTTATGTATGACCGGCGTCGGCGCGAACAGCACGAGGTTGTAGAACTTCCGGCCGAGATGCATGAAATTTATCCAATTTGAGCCCTTAGCATCCGGTCGGACAAGCAGGGGCGGTGCAATGGGCAGTGGACCACGGTCTTTCGTGAAGGAGTGTCGTTTTGTCAGCTGTCGACTGCGTTCTCGTTGTCGGGCGGTGTAGTTTGCTATCTCTTCAGGAGCCGAAATCAGAAGAAGCTCAAGTGGGATTGGCTAACAAGCAAATCAGGCGAGTCGAGGGATGCAAAAGTAAAACGGACGTACTCTTCGGTACACCTTGAATTGTTCGTGTTGTTTCGCCTTCACGGGCTTCGTAAACAAGATGGCATGATCAAACAGATAGACTTGAATCTCTCCATCACGCTTGCTCCACGAATCCTTCGCCACTAGCTGTCGGCCTTCTTCTCCCAATCTCAAATTCTTTTACAGATATCGCGGTGAGTATGTTGACAGAGGGAACGTAAAGACCAGTGCTCACAACTTCCTCCCCAGGCCGAAAAAACAGCTGTTGCTCTAGTTGCATGAGATTGAATCGGTTCTCAGTTTTGCCAGATTCTTCATTCACTTTGCCAAGGAATGCCCGGACCATAGTCACAACCTTCGGTAAAGTGACCTTGTCGGGGCTATCCTCAGGAGTGTGCTTCAGAACAGCTTCCAAAAGTAGAGGGTATCGAGCCAGACGGGTAGTTGGCTTAGTGAGATAGGCATTGAGTTCCAGCTTTCTCGATTCTGGTAGCCGTTCGGTGGTCTAAAGGCAAGTAATGGTATCAGCAGAGAATTAAACATAGGTTTTCAAGTCGACCTGCCTCGACAAACTGTGCAAATGCGGGGTTGGAGTTCTTCTCCTTTTCGAACTCGTATTTCCCGTAAAGTTGATGTGCACCGTAAGAAACAAAGGGATTAAAGGCAGGGACGTGTTCCAGGAAGATATCTCCAATCCTTTCTACGACGGCATATGACTTTTGCCTCTTGTTGAGTGCGTCCCTAAGCTTTGTATTGACCGCGATAATGTCGTCCACATTCCAGAATACTTGGGTCAGGAAATCGCGTCGTTTATGCGGAGGAATGATGTCCGAATCTTTGAGGCGGCCAATCCAGATCTACAAGCAACGATCAGTGTCAGTGAGAATGCGAGTTAGACCGAGATATCCAAAAACGTACATCTCTGAGGTATTCCAAATCTCTGACAAAGTCGCGTTCTGTGTAGATAACTTCATTGATGGCTTCCTGCCTCTTTTTCTCCGTATCAGAAACACTGTTAACGATTTCCTGGGGAACAGAGTGGATCCATAGAGTGCCAGGTTCCTTTTGAAACAATTCAGTCAATTGATATATGTATTGCATTCAAATTCAACGGACGCACCGCAACGTCTCCCAAACTTTCACGACTGATTTGCTTCGACAATCCAGGCTGGGGCTTCATGTTCAACCTGGCCTGTTGTTCTAGGCGCCTGGGACATGCAATGGAATAACATAATTGATCCCGAGAACAAGTTGGCGAGTAACAATCGGTGAGCAGGGTGAACACGCCCGTAGGGAGAGGCACATCGTCGGAAGTTATTGAGCCTTTTCTTGGCCGCAAAGATTGTGGAGAGGCGAGGCCGTCCTACATCCCAGTAGTGGTTAATTCAGACCCCTCTTGAGCGACTTTAATTATATACATACCTCTGCGGGTGAGTCAATAGAGGGGAATTCCTTGAGTTCTTGGGCTTCTGGGCTATCGCCATTGCCGTTTGGCATCTCGCCACTGACGAAAGGGCTGGGCAGTTTGGTCCTAAACTGGTAGAGTTCATTTGGGCTATCTCTGAGCCGATGGTCGTAAGTGACATCATGAAAGAATTTCTGGGCGTCCAAAGCGCGACCCAGCAGGAGTGCTAGATTCCTATCGGTGGTCTTGATAATATAGGCGATTTTGTCCACCGCCTCTCGCCCATCGAAGGCACCCTTGTATGTCAGGCCATCCTTGAACTTGTCTTCAAGAGTGATTCTATCACGGAAGGCTTCTGCCACCCTTGATAGTAATGCAGGGTAGACGGGTGGTGATTTCTTGATGCGCACAGGAGAGTTGCGACCTCCCATGGTCAGTTCATGGATGGAAGAGGGAATGGGTGGGCGGGCACTGGCTGATGCACGACGTTGTGATTGAGTCTGATGGTCAAGTAACGTGTGACGGATCGAGGGAGAGCTGGTGGCTGACATTGACATGGCACGCTCTGTGGTCCTGGGCTCCCGTCTAGACAGACTGTTTTGGTTTCTGTGCATGGTCTGTGCTGAATCTGATGAATTGCGTGACAGGTTTGCGTGATCCACTAAGGTGTGTGAGTGATCTGTGGAAGACGGTGAATCGGTGATAATTGAAGAGCGTAACGACGCGACGTCTGCATGAGGGGCAGGATGAATCTGTGAGAGAAGCAACATGAGAGTAATCAATGAAGGTGTGAATTCTGCTTAAGGAGGAAGGAAGGTGACGAACTGTGTCATTAGTTCGGGAATGAGGATGAGGCGTCGGAGGATTGATGGTGAGAGCTGTTAGGGAGGGTCAGTAACCTAGTTCATTGCTGTCTCGATCTGTTGCGGACGAGGAGACCCACCAGGTGCTTGACTGCCACGAGACCATGGAAGCTCGCTGCTGCCCTCATCTGTCCCCGAATCGCCCTCGTTATTCCCACCAAAGCCAAAATCAATGTTCAATCTTCCGTCATCATGATCGAGACTGACTCCAATCCTGGGGGCGTCACCGTATTTGAGCCCATTGGAATGTCCATTTTGCGCATGATTCGCCGACGGTCGACTAGAAGAACTAGCAGCCGTCTGCTGGTGTAGGTGAGGGTCGGATTGCGGTCCGGTGCTTCGATTGGAGTAGACTTGGGCCTGGTAAGCTTGGGCGGCTGTGAGCCCTGGAAAGCGTGGATCTGAACGTTCTTCTGTAGTCGAGTAAAGACCCTCTGCAGCGGGTATTCCGATGGTACTTCTAGGGCCTCGCGGAGGTGGTGGAGGTACAGAAACGTTTGATGAGGATGGGTACCCATATGAACCTGGGATCTGCTGCGGATACTGGTGCGAGGGGTACGGTGCGCCATAGAAGCCCCCCTGCCTCTGCTGCGTTGGTTGTTGTTGCCACGCTTGTTGTGAATATGGTGCATATGGTGCCGTTTGTGATGCATATGACGACCTTCTATCATCGGGCACATACTGTTGGGAGTGGCTCTGGGGCACTGGATTGTAATAAGACGTGCTTTGGTTGGAGTGGTGGTGAGCGCCAGGGCGACCAAAGATTGACTCGTAGGCAACATTACGCTTATCCGGAGGATGTCGAGGCCCAGGAGGTCTGTCCATTGCAGATATTGGAGTGGTAGTTGACAAAGAGGTTGATCACCCGGGAGGTGCGGCACGCCTTCGTTGCGATCAATACATTTTCTCTTTTCATCATTCTTTCTTCAGTACTTGAAGGACTGACAAGGCTACATACTCCTACACTCACTCCTTCATCATTTAAACGTCATTTTATGCCTCAATTCAATAGAATCCACATCTGGTTTCGATCAGCGTCACCATGTGTGGTTTATAGTCAGCGGCAACCACGAATTTGTCAACAAGCCATAATCCAATGATCGCTTTCAACGGTCCCATTCAGACATTTCGCGACTCCATCCCATTAATTTTATACCCTCTGCGTCAATCTTCCTCATCATCTATCCTCATTGGTTACAAAATCAAGTGTCAAACTGCCAGAGGTTGATTCGGAGTCATTCCAGACTTCAATAGCGTCACCAACGCCAATTTGTGTAGGTAAACCACATCGCATCACCCCACCGCCAGTTCCCATCAAACGGATGTTTGTTGGTGTCCATGGCTAGTCGTATGGAGCAGAGGCCTGAGGCCACAGAGCACTTAGCAGTGATCAATTGTGCGCTGCTATTAGAGCCTGGATTCATCTGTCAACGGCCTCGCGCAAGCCGAGCCAAGTTCAAGGAGTGCACCGATCATATTCGGACAGCTCGGTCGTCGAGCCTGAAATAATGGCAAAAAGGCCCACATGGCCACTGCTTCCTTTACTCACGCAACGATCGACTTCGGGGAAGCTTCTCGAGGAATTCCTCCTCAAGCCTGTCCATCCCGACCACACATTCTTCGATGTTCACGATCCGAAGTTTCCGAACGTATGATCCTTTATCCACTTTTTCCCGGCGAGTCCCTGACAGACCTAGAATAACAAAACGTACGCTTAGAGCCACGCGAACAGAGCATAGGTACAGGTGGCTAGATGACGCAGCGCCGTTAACTCTAATGCAGCTGAGCGAATTCTGGTAAGCAGGCACCCGCTAGCACCCGCCATCTCCAGTAGGGAAGGCAGATAGCAAGTCATTCTGACGCTTAGCCTCGTGTCGTTTTCGACACAGGCAAGGCGATCATGATGTCATTGGTATGTTTTCCTAGTGCCTCTTCACAATCTCATCTCGTCAGCTGTTGCGCGTATTGTCGAATGGTCCTGATTATCTCCTCATTCCGATGTTCGTGCGACAAAAAAGAACAGCACGGGATATGGCTTTCGTCATAACCTTCCTTCCTGCCTAACCCAATCACAGATGTACCTTCCGATTCAGTCAAGGCAAAGTGATATCATTGTCGACGACCAACCCTCCGAGAAGATTCCAGTGGCGGATCCAGAATTACTCGCAGCACGAAATGTGCGGTCGATCAGACATGCACTTCTATACAGTACCTACACATACAGTAAATGACACTTTCGGGTGCTTGGCTTCCTCTGTGGCGCATGATATCATCCCTCGCCCAACCGAAAAGTTCACGGGGACAAATTTCAGTGAGTATGTATATGAAGGAGACTCCTGTCAACGGATAGGAGAGGCTTCCTCCTGTCACCCTCCTTTTCCTCCTTTCTCCCTCTCATCAGCCCTCCAGTGCTACTGTTGTACTCCTTTCCTTCCTTAATCTCCTTTATCATGGCCTCCTCTAGGGCTCCATCCTCTGCTCCAACCCGCCTTTCTCATGCAGTGCAGCTTGCCACTATGACAGGATTTACAACCAAAAAATCTGCTAAGTCCTTTCCACCCCTAATCCTCAGAGTGTATAAATGTTGTGATGATTTGGGCGGTAGAAGCATTCACCAACTCAAGGGAAACTCCCAACAAGTACCACACTCACAGACATCTATCGTGCAACTTTTCCATTAACATCATGTTTGCTAAAATTCTCTCTTTTTCGGTCGTTCTCCTCGCCGGGATGTCCACTGCTCGACCTACCCCCGATTCAGACAACCAACTCTTAGTATGTCTGGTTTGAACGCTCAAATATATCTGGCTGACATATGAATCAGGCTCGAGATTACGGTTACAACAACTACCACGGACATAATGACTACAACCACGACCGTTCTTACGGCGGAAGATATCACGGCTACGGAAACGATGGCGGCTATTACAGAGGTGGATATGGGCATCGTGACTATGGTCATTACGATCGTTACAACCCTCACCGCTACAGTTACGGACACGATAACTATCGTGATCACTACTACAAGCGTGATGGTATATCAGGCGGCTACGGCGAGCAGAGCCAATCCTCATCTAGCTACGATAATAAGTCTTTCCAGCAATCTTCTTCCGCTTCTTCCTCTACTTCATACCAAGAAAATAAGGGATCCAGTAGCCAGGATTCCAGCCGCTACGGCGGATATCGCCAGTATTACAATTGATAATTCCTCCTTTATCTTACCAGCAGTGTAGCGCCTAGTCTGAGCCCACAATGATTATCGCTTTCTTGTCAACTCTCAGTATGCGTCTAACCTGAATAATTCCGCGTAACACTGTCCGTTGCTCAGTAAATGCGGTCATAAAGTGTTCGACCACAATCTTTCTTCGTAAAACCATCTCCATCTACTCGCTTCTATCACACTCTTCTGATTCGTGAACATTCACAGCGTGTCCGAAGAGGTAACCGTGACTCACCGGTAACCTCAGGCCTTAGACCTTAGCCTCGGCATAGCTCCAGACGATCTATCAACGTCACACTCCGTCAGAGTGATATTCCACGTCGCAATCCCTAATCACAAGGCCAGTTGCAGCTGACGAGGTACACTTGCGCTGTAGTAAATATCGTCGTAATATATACACTCGAATTTTGCAACCTGGATGAGAATGACTTCGCGAGTTGATGTCAAACCCAAGGGCACATGGTGTAGTTGGTTATCACATCCGCTTAGCACTATCAGCTTGCGGGGGGTGCCCGGTTCAATTCCGGGTGTGTCCAACTTTTTGGAAGATCGTTATTGCCGGATTTTTTCACCTAGAATGTCGCCTGGAAAATGATGCATGGCGTTCAAATGTTCTGGCCGTCGCTCCATCAACGGTCTAGGTGGCGAGGTTCTAGTCGTCTCTCTGCAATTCTATTCGTTTTACGCAACATCGACGTTATCGCCTGCTCTCTATGTACCCTTGCATCTGCAGGGGTACACAAGCGCCCATTTTCGTTGGCGTTACAATGTTCAATCACTGCCACCCTCGCAAAAGGAGCAAGAGGATTTACTTCCACTGATGACGTCATCACCTCCTCACATTGTGGCGTATTCTCCTCTTCCACCTCCTCTCGTCACCCCCTTCCCAGGAGGTCCTCCTTTCGCCCCTTCCTCCTTCCACCCTATCCAAGTCCCCTCAGAAGTGCTCAAAATAACTCTTTGAAAAGGAGGAGTGAACACAAAATGCTCATTCTCCTCTCTGTTGGCACTGCCTTGAAGAACTCCTAAATTCAGCGAAAAAGGTATAAAGAGGGTATGGATTTTGGCAGGAGAAGTCACCAACCATCTCACTGCTACTCTACAGCTTTCAGACAACTTCTACTTGCTAAATCCAACTCTACTAGTCTAATCATCTCAATCAACATGTTTGCCAAGTCTGCTGCTTTCACCATCGCTATCGCTGCCTTTGCAGTTGCATCTCCCGTTTCTGGGGTTAATGAAGCTTCTAACATCGAGGTATGTATCTCGCTCTATCCTTCTCGACTGTCTGCTGACTTCATTATTTACAGGCTCGAGACTACTATCACGGCGGCGGTTACGGCGGTTACAACCGTGACCACGGCTACGGTTATCGCCCAAGTTATGGAGGCCACGGATACGGAGGCTACCATGACGGCTACAACCGCTACGGCTACGGTCGTGGCTATGGATATGGCGGACACCGCAGTCACTACTACAAGCGTGACGACGCCAACAACGGCGGTGACGATCACAAGGCCGATTCATACGGCAAGGACGACAATAAGTCATACGGCGACGACAAATCTTGGGGAAATAGCTACGGCTACGGCAAAGACGCCAACGGCTACGACGACGGCCAATACCACCCTGATCCCAAGTACGATGATGGCCAATACCATCCAGGATACAAGCACGCTCCTGGCTGGAATGGCTACGACAACAAGGGAAATACCCAGGACTATAACAACTACGACGACAAGTCGAAGGGTTATGGGTATGATAACAAGGGATACGACAACAAGGGGTATGAGCAGAAGGGATATGACGATAAGTCCTACGATAATAAGGGCTACGACGATAAATCCTACGATAATAAGGGTTATGACAACAAAGGGTACGAGAACAAGGGTTATGATGACAAGTCATACGATAACAAGGGGGATGATAACAAGAGCTATGGGGATGATTCTCACAAGGATGATTCTGGAGATGACAAGAAGAACTAAATAGCTTGATCCCCTCGTAATACTTGATACCTTTTGTATACCATAATCTACTTCATATAACTTGCTTTCGACTTTCATTTCATCGTTTCAACTTGAGTATCTTTTTATCGTTGGCCAGAGCAAGCTCGCTTTGACTCCTTCCTACCTCGCAACTATGTATTCTCCTTCCCTTTCTTCATTGAAATATTCCTATCTGACTTAACCATAGCCTTCGTTATCTTCATCAAAACACTCTCACGTAGTACAACAATCTCTACTCTACAACAATTTATTTACTTTTACAACAACCTGGTATACAATTACAACAACATCAGACCGTGCCCCTTCGACCTCTAATCATTTTTGTACAACAATAAAACCCATCTCACCACTGTGACGCCTTCGTATATGTGTGTATATCTTGCAGCGGTGGTATCCTTCATTCGAAAGCTATTACGTTCATCTTGCCAATGCCGATGCCCAAAAAGAGCGAAACTGAAACCGGAACCCGAAAAAGCCATTATTGTGTTGTGTCGTGCCCTGAAAACTTAGAAAACCCGAAAGCTTCTTGACGTCCGACTCAACCAGCCGGACTCCCAACAGCCGTCTTCTCTCCTTCGCCCTCCTCTCCTTCCTTCTCCACCTCCTCCCCCTTGCCTCCCTCCCTTGCCTCCTCGCCCTCTCCCTCCGATTCACCACCCTCCCTCTGTACCTGAACACCACCAATAACAACCGGCACCCCCCAACTCAACCTCTTATACCCACTCACACTTCCACCCAACGCAGGTGTCGCTCTCGGAACCACTACTCCCACTCCCACACCTACTCCTCCACTCACTGGGACGCTAGTAGGTGATACCATCGACATCGGGGAATCAACTTGAGCAGAGGAGGAGAGAGGGATAGATGTAGATGAGGAGAGGCTGGAAGTCATTATAGCCGTGAGTGAAGTTGATGTGTTGAGGTGACTTCCTCCTCCGCCAACGATAGAGGAGTGGGACATAGTCCTAGGTTTTCTCCCAATCATAAGTAGCGGTCCATCCCTATCACACAATCCAATCAATCAATCAACCACTTCAACTCATCTCTCTCGAGATAGAAGAGAGAGAGAACAAAAACTCACCCTCTAGCAGCAGCCTGAGCAGCCTGAGCAGCCTTCAACCCCCTCGCAACCGCCGCTCTCCTCTTCGCCTGCGCAAAACTACTAGGAAACCTCGGTCCTCTACCTTCTCCTCCACTTGCGTACCCTCCCCCTCCTCCTCCTCCAATGAAACTTCTCTCAGATCCACTGAAGGAGATCGACTCCCCACCGCCTCCACCACCGATACTTCCCAAATTGGAGAGGTTCGAACCGAGATTGGAGCCGGGGAAGTTTCCGAGGTCACGGAGGGAACCTAAAGACCCAAACGACCCCGAACGACGGAAGGAAGCGGGGTCGAAGGAGACTGAGGAGGTTCTTTGTTTCCCCGCGATAGGGATAGAAGTGGAAGTAGAAGTAGGTTGAGCAGAAGCAGAAGGGATAGTAGGTGAAGAATGAGAAGGCGGAGTCGTCGAAGTAGGTGGGAAGAACGGATTCCCAGCTATCGCTGATGCCAAACTCGGAGAAACTCCTCCTCCTGGGCCTCCTCCTCCACCAGGAGCAACACCGTATCCTGGGAAGTAAGGTGGGAGAGGAGAGATGGGGGAAGGTACACCTTGAGTGTTTTGACCTGAAGAAGGAGAGATGACACTCCCGAATGAAGGAGGGAGAGAAGCATGTAAAGATGCAGGAGACATAGCGTGGTATGCTGGAGATGTAGAAATGCGTAGACCTTGGATTGATTGAGGTGAGATCAACCCATCGTCTTCTTTCTCCTCCTTTCCGGTATCATCAGCACCTTCTTCCTCTTCAGCACCTTCCTGGATATCATCCAACCCCGCACCAGGATTCGTCATATTCGGACTTCCAAGTCCAGCCGCCGTCGAATTAGGTAGAAGAGGCTCAATACTCAACAAACTACCAGGACTCGGCGGTCTCGCCAACCCAAGCTCATCCTCCAACCCATAATCACCATAACTCTCAATCCCGAGTGGTTCTTCACCTGCACCGTATTCGGATTGAGCTCGGGATTGAGCTAAGCGGGATTTCGGACGTGCCCAGAGTGGACTATCCATGACTGCGTCCCAGTCATCCCAATGACCACGGGCTGGTTGGCCTTCGTCATCCGAGATGGCTTCTGTATCGATAGAAGAGACAGATATAGCAGATGAAGTGGAGAACCGGTGTGTACGTCTCGCTTTAGGTGGTGAAGAAGGAGGAGGGGGTAAAGGGGATGGAGGAGCCTGAGGTTTCTCCACTTGAATAGGAATGGGAGGTATTTCCTCTGCTGCTTGCATAGCGAGATAAACAGCCTCCAAATCGACGTCTACATCCAATTCGGGAGGAACGCCGAGAGCTCCTTTAACACGTTCCCAAATCAACTCACTATGTTCTAAAATCGCTTTACGAGCTTTTAGAACCCAAATATCATCTGGGATTTCAGCTCTGTCAGGGATAGTGAGATGAGCGTGAAGGTGGGCGAATGTCCATTCTTTAGGGTTGGAGGGGATGAGAGAGGTGTCTGTGATAGGTTCTTTGGATTGATCCGCTGGAAACGTTTGAGAGAGAAGGGAAAAGAGTTTGATGGAGGGATGGGAAGAGATGAGGGAGGTTACTTCTGCTGGTCGATCGATGAAGGGGAGATAGATGTTTTCTGGGAGTGGAGTGAATGTAGCTGGTTGGAATGCAGGTGTTTGCTCTTTCTGGGGGAGTTGAGAGTTGTGGATGGACGTTTTCGCGAGATCGTATAGCTGGTCTGGACCTAGACGGGGTTGGGGGACCGAGCGATTGGAGAGGTTCCGATGTGGGGAAGACGGACGGAGCCGGGGTGAAGAGGGTGGAGAACCGGCTTGAGTAGGTTGAAACGCATTGAATGCAAATGTCATCCTTTGAGCATTGCTCTCATCCTTCTTCTCTTCCTTTTGAGTACTACTGTCATTCCTGGATCTTCCGCTGCCTCTAAACGACCTTCCCCGCTGCGGGGAAGATGGTTTTTGATCTTGAGTTTGTTGAGTCGGGTTAATGAGTTTGACAATAGTCAAGATACTTGTAGATTGAACATCGTCTGCGAAAGCTTTATTCCAAGGATCAGGTGCACAGGTGGATGAGCGCCTGGCAATGAGCCTTTGGTGTCGTTGGGAAAAGAGAGGCATGATTGGGATACACAGCCACCTCGATGGATGAACTGTTTGAACTGAAAGACGCTGTTCAAGAGTTTATTCAAAAGATTGAAGCTTCTCATGGCGACTTGCGCGTGTTTCCTGCGTCGAGACTGCAATGCACGACGTTATTGGACCCATTGGAACTTGCTCAGACGACAACACCGACACCTGAAGCATCATACGCGTCGTCGATAATCACGTCTCTCCACAGACAACTCTCCTCTGCTCAGTCTCGCATTCTCGCACTTCAGACTCAACTAGCCAAGAAAGATGCAGATGTGGCGAAGAAGTATAATTCAAAAGAAATATTGAATTATGAAAATAAATTATTGGAGAATGAAATCACGGTTCTTCGGAAAAAGGTACGCAAAGTGAAACACACCTAACTCTCTCAACTCATCTATCTGTTTAGTTGCAACATCCATTTGCGGATGAAATCAAACGCCTCGGAGATCAGATCGATGCGTTTGAAGTTGAAAGAAGAAAAGTAGCGAGAAAAAAGGTCAGCTACGATGAATTGCACGATGAAGTGAATTATCTCGAGAAAAAGGTAGAGGAGTTTAAGAAGGAAAGAGAGGAACTGGAAAGGATGATTAAGGATAGGACGACAACGGCACGAAAGAGAACACCTTCTCCACCGAGATCACCCTCACCAGTGTCATTCTTCCAACCCAACGCATCTTCTTCACCTGCTCGATCACGGAGACAAGAGACACCCGTCACACCTCCGAGAAAAGCCATCCCCGATGACGATGAACCTACTATCACAATTCACAAGAAGACATACACTGAAGCAGCTGTCCAAACTCTCAGTCTCGAGACTTCAGAAATTGGAGTAGAAGCGAATCTAGTCTCTGCCCCAATTCAAGTCATTCTCCCAATCAAACAAGAACCAGTCTCGTTCTCTCTTCCTCCAGAACCTGTACCCAAATCTCCTTCACCACCACCGCCTCCTCCCAAGGATGAAGAGGAACATGAACCACCTCTCCAGCCACCAGACCCCTCACCCTCTCCATCTCCTTCCGACAATGGTGAAAAATCAATGGAAATAGCAACAACTCCCCTTCTCACCCAACCTACACTCCTCGTCATCTCACCCTCTGTATTCTCCTCCTCCGCTGGTTCTTCGCTCCCTCCATTCACATCCGAGCCTCCCTTGACTTCCTCTTCCTCGTTCCCGAACTCGTTCAAGACAGAGTTCCCTACTGAGACGGAGAGAGAGGCGTCAGAGGCGAGAGCTACTGATGGTTTGGATAGGTCGAGGAGTGTTTCTCAGGGACATGTTGAGCAAGAAGAGAAGGAAGAAGATCCGAGATTCTCGTCTTTTGGAGATTTGTTACTTGCGGATGAACCGACTATACGGGCGTCTACACCGTTGAATGGACTTGGGGTTGGTCCTGTTACTGGAATGGATAGTGGAACTGGGACGGTAGGTGTGGATGAGGATGAACCTCATTCTCCGCCTGGTTCACCGCCTTCACGTCCCTCGCACTCAAGAGAGCAGGACGTTGATGAATCTGGACGTGGATTCGAGCCTCGCTCTCCTCTTGGTTCACCACCTCCTCGGTCTTCTCAGTCCCGCTCCTCCCAACAAGCTCTCACATCGGGATGGTCATTTTCTTCTCATTCTCGAGAACCAGAGGACATTTCGTTCGCTCCTACTGAGCGTGACCTTGAGTCTGGTGACGATAACTCAAGAGAACTCCAGTTTGACGGCGAACAACAAGAAGGATCTTCGAGAGTATTCTCTCCTCCCGATTCACCACCCTCACGTCTTTCCCAAACACGTCCTTCTCAACAAGCCGTTATAACAGGGTGGTCCCATCCCCATTCCTCCCATTCACAGAGGCAAGAGCAGCAGCAGGAGGGCATCTCATTCGTCCCAACCGAAATAGACCAATCCCAGCTCGAGCTCGCCGAACAGCTTCGAAGTCGAAGCACTCTGAGCGGCGAGCACTCTTCACCCCCTCCACTTCCGCCTTCTTCCTCGACTCACTCTCGGTCATCCCGTCCTTCGTACTCACACTCTTCTCATGGAGGATCTTCACGGGGAGAGATAGTGACGGGGTGGTCGAGGTCTTCACATTCGAGGGAGGCTGAGGATGGTGGGGTTGGTGGGGATGAGTCTAGGAGGGAAGGAGAGGAGGAGGAGGATTCTAGGGAGCTAGACTTTGGAGATCATCAACCCCATTCTCCACCTCCTCGATCTTCCCAATCACGTTCGAGTTCTCAAAGAGCGTTAGCTACTGTGTGGTCTCGCTCTTCCCACTCCCACCCTCACTCCCACTCCCATTCTCACTCACAGGAGGAAGAACAAGAACCGGAACAGGAAGATATCTCCTACGTACCCACCGAAATCGATCAATCCCAACTCGACCTCGTCGAGGGACTGAGGAGTAGGAGTACACTTAGCGGCTCTGAGCATCCCTCATCTGTGGGACCTCCCTCTTCGACTCATTCTCGGTCATCTCGTCCTTCTTACTCCCACTCTTCTGATAGAGGTGGAGGATCCTCACAAAGAGAGATAGATACGGGTTGGTCTAGGTCTTCACATTCACAGGAACCTCAAGATGGAGAGGGGGATGTTTCGTATGTTCCCACCGAAGTCGACGACTCTCAGATTCCTGAGGATTCGCTTGCACACGACTTTGAGACCGAAAACGACCATGATGACCACCGACATAACTCACAACACCACGGAGAGCATGACCACCACGAACACTCCCACCAAACACCCGACTCCTCCCGTTCCTTAACATATCCATTCAATTTGAACCCGTATCCTATATATCCTGGTGATACGAGTTCGATGTTTATGTCTATGGAGTTGGACCTTGCTGGGGTGGGGGTGGGTGGGATGGGAGGACCAGGGATGCAGGGGCATCATGCGTTGTTTGGGTTTTTGGATGGACATGGGGAGGGGGAGGGGGAGCATGGGGAAGATCATACTCTGGAACAAGGAGAGGAGGGGATGGAGGAAGGGGAGTCGAGGTTAGAAGAAAGGGAATCGCAATTTGAGGAAGGAGCGTCACGCCTTGAAGAGGGAGATTCGCACTTCGAAGAAGGGGAATCACAACTCGAGGACGAAGGAGAGTCAAGGTTAGAAGAAGGACAGTCTCGACTAACAGATATAATGGAAGTCACTGAAGAACCTACTTCCCTCCCTTCTCTACCTTCTATTCCTTCCTTCCACTCCTCTTGGTCTTCTTATTCCCGCCGCGATAACAACCAGTCTCGGGACCTTCTCAGAGAGGAGGAAGAGGGGGAAGAGGGGGACTCTCGCCTGCTAGAAGAGATGGAACATGACCGAGACCAAGCGGAAGAAGAAGGAAGCCAACGAATCACAATGGGAGACTTGTCCCGTATAACCGAAGAAGACCTCTCCGTCTCTCACTCACACTCCCACTCCCACTCCCCCTCCTACTCTTCCCGCTCCCATTCCTCCGACTCTCCTTCACATTCGGAGCAGCAGCAGCCAAGGACGAGGATAGATTCCGTACCGTTGGAAGAGATGATGAACGGTGATGGAGAGGGGGAGGGGGATGTTAGTGGGTTGGTGGATGTGTCGTTTTCGTTTGGGGAGAGTGATGATGGGGATGATGGGGATGAGGAGGGTGGACATGAGGGTGAGGGTGGGCATGAGGGTGAACGTGAGCAGGGTGTGGAGCGAGGGGAGGAGGGACGGGGTGATGAGCTGTTGGGAGAGCAGAAGCCCGAACCTGAGGCGGAGGCAGGGACACCACCACTGACAGAGCCGGTGGTATTGGTCAGTGAAAGGGTGATTAGACCCTTACCGAGGAGGGGGAGGTAGTATTATCTGACTTGGATGTAATTGATTTCTTACTTTCTTGCTTTCCGGTGTATCATATACAATGTAACGATTTAACGATCAAATTTATCCCTTTGAATACAAATACTTTCACTGGGATCTTCGTAGAGACACATACTCAGGTAGCAAATAACTTGGTTATATTTGATCTTTTACTTGCTTACTTTTTGGCAAATGGTATATGGTGTCACATTTCAATTCATTTCCTACAGTGCATTTACTTCAAATGAAGACCTTTCGTCAAAGTGAAGATCTTTGTCATAGAACCTATTCTACGGCAGGCTCGGGAGGAAATCAAAGTTGAAATTGGCACACAAGAGGTCATCATCTGCTGCTGTATATCCTCGAGCCTCGATCTTTAACTTCGCTGAAGAAATATACAACAATCTCAGTACTGAGCAGTTGTCAAAGAAGAGAGCTGACTGACCTGGGGGAACCTCTCTGGGAATCTTATAGACCTCCGTTAATGTGACAGGGCCGTTCTGAATGGGACATTGGACAGTAGAGTTTCCAGCTCGTCTATAGGACGCTATTAACAACGATTTCCACTTGGAACTGAGTGTGCCGGCGACAACGTACAATTCTTCACAGAAATTGAATGATTTATGTAAAAGCTTGATTAGGCCGAGTTTGACCGTAACGTCGATGTAGGCGCCCTCCTGCCATGGTGTTCAACAATAAGTTGGGAGTAAAGAAAGAGATGGAATCGGAAACTTACCTGGATTTCCTCTTGTACGGTTCCCTTGACAGTGAGAGTTAACTCACTCCCTGGTTTGGGTGGGTCTGGTGAGACAGTGATACTGTCAATCTGTAGTGCGTCGGAAGAGAGGCCTGTTTGAAGGTGACGGTGGCGGATGGGGAGAACGGTTCGTTAGATCAGCAACGACATCTGCACCTCATGAGAGTAATGACCCTACCGCAATTTGACCATTCCCAACTGGCTCGAGGAAGCAAAGCGGAAGCAGAGGTGACGCTCAATGCAGAGAGAGTAGCGAGTGCGATTGAGATGAGTCTGACCATAGTAGTAACAGCGGGAGGTTTATCTAGGAAACGCTCCGGAGAGTTGGTTCAGCCTTGTCCATAGCAAAGGGCTTTTATAGACTTGAAGATGGAAGGACCCTGGAGGCATGCATTGTGTCATTAAGTGCTGCTCGGATCCAGTTGACAGGCTACATGAACGGATGTCTATAGATGAGCCGGAAACTGGTATGTGCAGTTGGAGTCTTGTATCATCCTGATGAGACCGGGAGGTGATGAATCTCTTGCTGGTTAGGTACGATTGTGTATGTCTTGAATAGAGTGAGTCGTTGCCTTTGGGTGTCTTCATGACAAAA
Organism: Clitopilus hobsonii; assembly: GCA_015708445.2. Lineage (NCBI taxonomy): Eukaryota > Fungi > Basidiomycota > Agaricomycetes > Agaricales > Entolomataceae > Clitopilus > Clitopilus hobsonii. The sequence goes on along the minus strand of CP068000.1, from coordinate 1,773,931 downwards.
TTTCCTCGTCAATTGCAGACAACCGAATAGTCCCGCTCATCCATCAGAAGGAGGGCCCGTCAAGAGTCAAGACAAGCTCTATTCGCATCGCAAAGCAATACCTGCTCCACCCCGAGATTTCAAGTGAGCCGGATAAACGATTCAAGTTCGTCATTCTGACGGGTCGAGGAGTTAAGTTTGTTTGAGCAGGTAGCGGAGGTGAAAGTTCGTGTAGAGATCAAACCGCGCACAACCTCCAAATTCCAATCAATTCGCAGTCTGACAGTGATCAGGATGTGACCAGGTTCAAGCACATTTTGCGTCGTTTGCTCAAGCAAAAAAGATAGTAGGGTCGAAAGACATGTAATTAGAGGTAAGAAAGAGGCACCGATTATATTATTTGTGGTAATTGCATTGGAAGTTAACTACCAGTCTCGGTACTTCTTCAAATCATAGTTATTGCCATACTCTTCATTATGCTGATACCCGTCATTGCCATACCGTCCACCGCGATATCTTTCGTTCCAATCGCCCGAATACTCGTCATTCTGATGCCATGGCTGATACCTCTCACTATCGTAGGCGTAGTTGGGATAATAGTGGCCATCGTCATAGTGTTTCGGGTGATAATTTACATCGTCCGAGTAATACTTGTCGTTGTCGTGATAGTTATGACTGTCACGATCGTAGAGCTTGGTGTGACCTAAGCCTTGATATGGATTGTAAGAGTCCCAACCGTAGCCCTTCCCGAAAGTGTTGCGGTCATTGTGGGTATAGGAACCATCGAAATCTCTCTTGTAGTATTCGTGATTGTTGTGGGGATAATGGCGGTGAGGATGGTGGTAATTATGGCCATTGTCATACTCGTTGTCGTACGAGTAGTCGTACGAGTAGGGATCGTGATGGCGATAATCGTTTCTGTAGTAGTCTCTTGTCTGTATTACGGGATTTATGAGCTTCGCGGTAAAGAATATTAGTGACGGGAGGACGACTGACCATGAGATGTGCACCTGCAGCAGGTGGTGCAGGAGTGAAAATGGTCAACGCAATTGTAAGAGCTGAGATGGTACTCTTCGAAAACATGGTCAATAAGTCGATGAGGTTAAGAATCGTTATTTGCAGGCATTAGTTCCATAATTTTTGGCTACCTTTATGCAATTTGGACTTGTGAAAGAGCGAGTCCTCCAGATAATGGTTACGTCATTTCACGCGTCATTTCCCCTCTACCATAACCTCCCAAACCTTGAAGGTATCCAGGATGCCAGGGGGTATAGGGACAACAATAGGGTCTTTACAGGAGAAGGCGCCTGTGGTCGGACAGGGGTCTTGGAGGAGCTTATAGGAAAGGAGGCAAGCAGATTTACGAGCACACAGTAAATCAGAGGAGTTGAAGGTCTTGATTGGGCCAGGCTGTTATTGGTATTGCTTCAAGGTTGAAGAAAGTTGAATGCTGATCAACGAAACATCACTTGCAAGACCATTTTGAGGTGGTCGCCGTCCTAGATGTGGGCGGAGCGCCGTATTTCGTATCACAGTCAAGTATTTTATTCTTCCTGTCAAATTCTGCAAGGTCTTTGAATTCTTCGGCATGTTGGGTCCAGACAAGGACTCGGGAGCGGTCATGATGGTGAAGGTAGGGGTTGATGAGATTTCCGATCCCCGACTTTCCTTCCGATCTTTAACTTTCTTCGTTGATGTCGTCCGAGTCGTTCTACCCTCATGCTTTCCTTCTGCAGCCTTCCTCTTCCAAAACTATATTAGCTTCTGGACCATATCTACAACTGATTGATAACGCGTAAGCTAGCCTTGAATCAGGCCTCCGTTATAGATAATCCTGACTTCTCGAAAGAACAGGCAATGTCCTGAAAAGTACTATTCAACAGCAGCAAACAACTTCGCAGGACGAGAATCAGACAAAGGCAAAAGAAAAGAAGGAGAAAGGAGCTGCGCAGCCTCCCCAACCATTTATTCGATGTGCTGCTCTCAGTGGCCCACCTGGAGTCGCAAGATGTCTAGTCACTGCTGGAGACGATAAAGTTTTGAGGGTTTACGACATTGAGGATCTCACACTAATGAACGAGAGGTATTTTGAACTCTTCATCATACATAGTCATCGAAATTCACTCGTGGTTTCAATCAGGGAATTACCAAAACGACCAACCGATGTCTGCTTCACGAGAGATGCTCGAACTATTGTGGTGGGAGATAAGTTTGGCGATGTCTTCAGGTAAGTCTGGCTCTCCCTAGTTTCTCAACTTTTTCTTCAGACTGACTTTGTCTCGAAGTTATTCTGTGGAACACGAATCAGCTCCCGTTCCGTCAACACCAATCCAGAAAACGAGAGAATCCATAGTATCTCACGAAAATCCATCGAATGGAACACTCATCCTTGGCCATACCTCTCTTCTAACGGCATTTCTTCTGTCCAAGGACGAGAAATACATCATCACAGCTGACCGGGACGAACACATACGGGTCAGTTGGTTCCCTCAAGGCTATGTGATTGAGACTTTCTGTCTTGCTCATCAAAAGTATGTCCGCATAATCCTCTTCTGTACTCATTGTTCATGTGGTTTTCAGATATGTGACAGCTATGCATAACCCCTCATTTGCGCCCGCAGAGCTAGTATCTGGCGGAGGCGACTCTTTCATATGCATCTGGGACTGGCAGTCTGGCAAGCTGCTTCACAAGATCCACGGTATTCTAGACGCGGTGGAACCATATGTCAAGGTTCAGAGCCGGAAACGCAAGAATTGGGATGGAAGGGACGACGAAGCCGAAGGAGAGATCAAGGGAAAGAAGAGGGCCAAGAAGGCTAAGAAAAGAGGCAAAAAGAATCCCAACAAACAAGGTGTTGATGAAGAAGATGTCGAAGAAGCTGAAGTGCAGGAAACTGGAGCAGTCACGGAAGGCAATCCTTCCCAGGGAGACGTACAGGAGGATGGAGACAAAAAGATTCTCGTCATCCGCAGAATCACTACCGTTCTAGGTGACAACGGAAGACAGCACATTGTCTTCTCTGCCGTTGGGTAAGCTGCCTCCAGGAGCCGCCTCTCTGCATTCTCTGACATCTTGTATCACAGAACCACTGCTCTGTTCTCGATTCCTTATCCTAATACTGAAAGCTCAAAAACATCAACAACTCCAACAGTCAGCGTTCTCGACCTCGGTTTCCCCGTAACTGATTTCACTGTGACGGAGCAAGGCAAAATCTTCGTGTTGTTGGACGGCAATTGGGTTGCAGATCCTTCATCAACCACACCGAGCAAGAAATGGGCTACAATTGCCAAAATTGCGCTCAACGGCGAGCTAGAAGAGATCCCTTCAGAATCCTCTTCTCTCCTCTCATCTCTGAATTCTAGCTGCTTAATTGCAGCGACTACAGAAGACCTCCAAAAACTCGATCTTTATTCCGATGTTACTTCATTGCCAAAATGGTCTGGTCCAGACGGCGGTGCTGTCGAAGCTGCTCTCGAAGATTCGCAATTACCAACACCATTGGACACCCCAACACCAAGTTTTGCTAGCCCAAATGAGATCGGGATGGTTGGCGAGGAAGGGAAGGGGCCTATGAACCTGTCTAAGAGATTGCTGGGCAGGCAGAGGAAAAAGGATGCTGTGCAGGAGAAGTTGCAGCAGCATAGTTCGAGTGCTACGCCAAGGGCGGAGACACCGGTCGACGAGCCTCAGAATAAGAGGGCTAGGACAGAGGATGAAGAGGAGGGTGATGTCGCAATGCAGGAGAGTTGATCCAATATATAGAGGAATAAATCGAGGATCGATACAGTCACGAATCTAAGATTGTTCAACTAGGTGTGAAGCTCGATTTTGGCCGACTGCCCAACCCAGTCTAAAAAGATTGACATCAGCAAAGGTCCCTCAGGGGGGTGGTTTTGGCTTTCTGACCTTTTCATAGATCGCTTCTATGCATTGCATATTGGCGATTGAATCTTCCTTCTCAATCCACGCCTGCACTGGCCTCCCTCTAACCCTGTCCACGAAAGCCTCCAGTTGATACCTATATGTTGTCCACCAGTCTTCGCCAGGGCCCTCCATACCAACCTCTGCAAATGTATAAGCTTTTTCTGTTCTCTCCTTCTCCCCTTCTGCACCTTTGGTCGTGACTCGAATGAAGTGCCAGAATGTTGGAAGCAGGTAATTGATTAGTGAAACAGTCCCTTCTTCACATTCGACGACGACTCGAATATCAGGAATCCGCGGTATGAAACCAAAAATTGGCGGAAGGGAGAGGTCGGATCGGATGGAGGCTGTGATATCGTCTGGAAAGGCCAGTGAAGCTGTTGTTCCTCGGTCAACCTTCCCTGTCGGGGCACCAGGGGGTAGTTCCAATTCGTGTTGTGCAGAGAGGACAGATGTAGGATTTGCGCCTGCCAAGTAACGGATGGTGTTTAGGGTGTAACCTGTTGTTTGCGTGTGAGGCTATGGTATGGTAAAGGGGAGGAAAAGTCTACACTTACAGCCACCATCCATGAGAGATCCTCCACCCAACTCATACTTGAAACGAATATCGTCGGCTCCGAACCTCCCACGAAGGGTGACCAAGGAAGCGTGGATGTGCTTGATCTTTCCAAGCTCATTACTGTCAAGAATTGCCTTAACTCGTTGAATGGATGGGTGGAACCTGACCAAGTGGATCAGAAGGATATTGAGAACTGAATTGGGGAGGAGCTCACCTGTGATGAAACGCCTCCAAAAGAACGAGACCTTTCTTTTGTGCCAGTTCAGACATCTTCTCCGTTTCCTCAGCCGTGTTTGCTGCTGGCTTTTCTAGAAGTACATGCTTGCCTGCAGCAAGAGCCTTCATAGTCCACTCGTAGTGCAGGGAATTTGGAAGCTGGCAAGACCCCATTGGCCTATGAAAGGTGGATAGTAGACGGATATGCACGCACTGGATTATAGACAGCCTCAATCTCGGGGTCGTCAATGAGCTCTGTGTCGGTAACATTGGGGTTGGTATCTAGCAGGAAATTAGCCGATTCGACGTACCTTGGTATCCATTTGTCCCGCCATATACCTTTGGAATTCCATGCTTCTGTGCATATGCTGCAGCCTTTTGTCTATCCCTTGCAGCTACCGCATATATCACAGCTTCTGGGTGACTTCTTGCAGGACCAATGATCCCCAATGGCCCGATTGCGGCTGCTCCAAGAATGCCGAACTTCAAGGGTTTAACAGAGGCGTTGGGAATGCTTGGAGGTGGATTGAACGCCTAGTTTGTGATTCAGAAACAAGCGCACGGGATAATCATCGAGAGCTTTACCGTATAAAACCTCTTGACGAAGTTGTAAATTGATGTCATGGTAGGAAGAGGGTGAACCCAGACGCGTCCTGACTTGGCTATCTATATAGTTCTCTGTGAATACGGCTGGCTAGCCGATCTGAGTCACAGATCACTCATATTCATCCATAGGTGCCTGCGAAGTCTACAGTCGCATGAAAAAATTGAGGCTCTCATCAGACGAGACGAGATTGACGTGGTTGTTCGCGTCATGCCAGGAAAGTCCAGGAAAGTCGCACGGTCGTTCTAACATTGCTACGGGAGAGTGGCGCATCATGCGAATGACTCTTCTGAGTGTAGGTCCACCAATTCACAATTGGCAACTGCTCGGACAAAATCATATGTGTAATAACGTAGGCGGTAGAAGATATTACAAAAAAGGATTCACTGCAAAGCAAACTCAGATTTCGGACGAATGCCCAACCCAGTCTGAACGTAGTGGAATGAGCAGCAAATCGAGCAGAGTCCCACGAATTTACACACCTTTGTATATACCATTTCAATAGCTTGCATGTTGGAAACCGAGTCCTCCTTCGTGATCCAGGTCTGTGGGGTACGACCCTTCAATCTATCCACGAACGCTTCCAGCTGATAGCGATATGTAGTCCACCAAGCCTCGCCTTTCCCCTCTAGCTTTGCGTCGGCAAATGTATATATCTTCTCCGTTCGCGTTTTCGTCTTTCCTTTCTCTCCTTTAATGGTCACCTTGACGGAATGATAGAAGGTGGGTCCGATGTAATTCATCAGTTCAACACGTCCGCCTTCGCAATCTACAACCGCAAGAATCTGGGGCCATGAAGGGATGAAGCCGAGAGTGAGAGGAGTTGCTAAATCGCATTTGATAGAGGCGGTCGCGTCGTTCGGAAGTTCTAAGGTTGCTACTGTGGCACGGTCGCAATTTGGCGTGAAGGATGCAGGTGAAGAGGAAGGTTTGTGAAGGTCGTGGTTCGCGGATAGAACAGATAAAGGGTTCGAGCCTGACAAGTATCGCGCACAGTTGATTGTGTAGCCTTGGGTAAAGTATCAGAAATGCAGGGCAGAAAAAAGTCGCAGGGGAGAAACATACAGCCCATGTCCATGAGAGCTCCTCCACCGAGTTCATATTTGAATCGAATATCGTCATCCTTCATGATGCCAGAGAATAGCGTCAGAGAGGTGGAAATATTTTTGACTGCACCAAGTTCCTTGCTTTCCAGAATAGCCTTGACGCGTTGGATGGCAGGGTGGAAACTAGGCCATCGAGCATCAGCAAATGCAGCCCGAGTCAATGTGACAATGTCATACCGGTAATGGAAGGCTTCCAGAAGAACGAGGCCATTCTGTTCCGCGTAGTCGAACATAGCTTGAGTTTCTTCGGCAGTGTCGGCTGACGGCTTTTCTAACAAGACGTGCTTCCCAGCTGCCAAAGCTTTCATAGTCCATTCATAATGGAGTCCGTTAGGAAGCTAGTCGAATATATGAGGGGTTAGACATGACCGGAGATTGAGCATGTTGAACTTGCATACTGGGTTGTAAACCGCATCGACTTCAGGGTCATTGAGGAGCTCTAGACTAATGGTGAATTAAAAACACATCCGAAATAGGGCCCCACACACCTTGATAACCATTCGCACCGCTGTACACCTTCTCTATACCATGCTTCTTGGCGAATGCTTCTGCTTTTTCCTTGCTTCTAGCAGCCACGGCAAGGATGACGGCTTCTGGGTGAGACCTGGCTGGGTTGATAATACCAATGGGTGCAATATTGGCTGCCCCTAAGATGCCGAACTTGATAGGTTTGCTATCTGGGAGAGCCTCGACTATGGGTGGGTTAAGAGCCTGTGAAAGAGCCACTTTAATTTGAATTCGGGGTAAAGGCAGAAGACGAGGGACAAACTGTATAAATGCGCTTGACGAAACCTAGAGCCGAGGTCATCTTCAGAGGTGAGGGATGAAAGACGGCTTTGTCTCAAATGCCATGTTGTCCATTATATAGCGAGCACATGCTAGTGAGAATCTGTTGCTGGTGTCGGTATGATGGGGATAGGGACGCAATTCACGCGGCATTCAATACTCAATGCCCCAGCAAGGATATGATTGCTAAACATTGTCTTACGTGTGGTATCGGCTGTTGATTCCCTGGACCTTGAGTCTGGAGAACGCACAGTCTTCCGCTACGTCTTGGGCATCTCTCTCTCTCTCGGGGTCGTGCTCGCGTAAGGATTGGTGTTATTCAGCGGCAGACTGACCATTGGTGACTTTGATGGCGTGCTCCGTCTGACAACAGTGTAACCGTTGACAAATCTTATCAGATTGCTTCCACCATACAAGTTCTCCCGACAAACCAACTTGTTTTTCCGCCATGCCTATCGATGTCAAGGAGCTAGAGACAGCGATACGAGGGGCATTCAAAGTCACACACCTCGAAATAGAGGATCAGTCAAGTGGATGTGGGGAGAACTATGCTATTGTGGTCGTCAGCGAGGTACGAATTGCCTATCATCCAGCTTCCACCTATAATCGAGCCAAAAATAGGATTTTGAAGGCCTCAACGTTCTGAAACGACATAGGAAGGGTATGTGTTGTTGATTAGCAAGACTAAGTCTAATACGAGCTATAGTCAACGAGCTCCTGAAGGAACAAATAGCTCAAATGCATGCGTTTTCTCAGGTTCGGTCTCGAACTCCTAGAGTGATATACTACTTACAGGTCACTTAGAAAACACTGACGCCGGCCCAGTGGGAAGCGCAGAAAGGGGTATAACACGCGTATTATTGATCATTCGCTGCTGTGCTTACTCCGCAATATCTACACTGGCTCGTGCATACCCATACCATTTTGATACACAACTCGAAGTTCAAGAACTTCTCCATCCTCTTTGATGATCTCCTCGTCCGTGAGACCCAGTTCTCCGTCCTCCATATTCTCCTTATCTATCGTCCTCGAGCGCCTTATCCTTCGACTGTAGGGAACGGGGTGGCGCTCGCCCACCCTGACAAAAGGATATTTACTGCACACTCTTTTCGTCCGCCTAGATAACTTACGGCGAGGGACTTCCAAAGTACTCTCCTGAATGGGCTCGGCTTCTAGGACGTCCGTCACTTCAGTGGTGTCGGATTGTGCTGACGCGGAGGCTTCGGCCTGCTCGATGAGCTTCTTCCTGGTCGAAGAAGCCGATGAACGTCTTATTGACGCCTTAATACGAGTGCTGCCAAAAGCCATGGGAAGCTTGGTGATGAGCTCTGGGTCGATATCAAAACAGTCTTTAGAAGTAAATTCCCTTGTTTCTACCGGTTCCATCGAGCTACTAGCCTCAGTGTTCATGCTATTCATGCTTAATTCTTGCAATGGCATCGAGTGGTCTTCCGATTTCGTCTGTGTGGGGTCCGGCGTGCTTGACATTGGGAAGATAGAAGGCGGCGAAGGCGGCGAAGAGGAGGCTGTTCCAATGCTGAAGAGCGAACTAGATGAGCCAAGGGAAGAAACGTTGCCAGAGCGATCGATTGGTGAAGCCGCGTCCGTACAATTACCGCTAGGGATACCATCCAACGTGGTAGGGACAACTGAGCATGCGTCCAGGGATGCACCGTGTAAGGCGAGGACGTTTCTTTGAGGATGGGCGCCAGTATCGGACACATCACCAACAGGCGTTGAATGAATTGCTCTTGAATCACGTATATCGAAACGAGGGTGGCCTTCCTGCAGTGCCCTTTGTGGCGGTGGGCCAACACCTTTTTCCACGAACGCTTCACCAGATCCAGACAAGTGGGAAGATGCGAGATGATGCGCTTCAGCAGCAGGAGGATGCTCTTCAACGAATACATCTTGATCTTCTGAGAGTGGCACTGATGGCGGTTGGCTAGGGGGAGGATCTGGCATATGACCCAGCATATCGGACCCGCTCTCCGAAGTGGAGGAAGTATCAAGAAGTTGGGCAGTCTTCTGGTGCGGTTGGCGACTTCTTAGTTCGGAAAGGGACCAGGTAAATTCTTCCGGATCTTGTTGAAGCAAAACCCAGACATTTTCATCGCTGATTCCCGACAGTTCGTCCAGAGAGGGGTCAGAAGCCGGAGGAACATCCAGAAGAGTCGAGAAACTTGCACATGAAGCCGTAGACGATGACGGTGTTAAGGAACAAGACGAGTCCATTGTATGCGCTTCTGATTGAAACGCAAACGGGAGGAAAGGCATTTGAAGAGTGTTCCAAACAGGAGGTTGTAAACCAGTTGGGTTGAAGATCGAATGATAACATCCAAGTTCATTGTCTTTGAAAAGCTGGCGTATGGCAGCCATTTTCACTGTAGGGATCACAGCATATTAGATCGGAAAACAGACAAAGGGCGTCAAAATCATGAAAATACATTGAGATTCGAAGTGACTATCGGAGTTGCTGATGTACCCATCGACTGCTTCCAAAAGAGCCAGAGTTGCGGAACGAGTTGCTGCATCAAGTAGTGTTGGTGGTTTGTGTATTTTCTTCGTATAAGCAGGCAGAAAATAGTTTGAAAAGGCGATGACTGCATTCTAGAGAGCATCAGTCGGTTGAGCCCACAAAAAGCTGGATATATGCGGTCGAGAATACTACCTCAGCAGTTTCAAGCAACTTTCTCTGTATTTTCAGAACGTTGCATGAGTATTTATTCGAGAAAAAATCTCACCAGTATTTGTTGAACATCAGTCAGTCGTGGGTGCCCTGGGATGCTGTCCAACAAATTGATAACATCCTGACAAGCGAGGATGAAGCGCGATTCCGTAAGCCCAGAAGTCGTATAGAATAGTAGAAAAACTCTGTGTATAGCGTAGTCAATAGCGGGCCAGTCAATGTGATTGTCCATAGTCTCTAGAGAGAAAGGCAATGTAGAAACAGTGGGGGGATTTCAAGTTGGAGGGCATTTTCTCGATGTGGCCTTTTCAAAGGTTTACGGTGTTTGGCTCTGATTTGCAATGACTTGGCGTGAAGTTGGTCAAGTTGATACCATTTTTGGTCAATTCACCCACCATCACTCAAGATGAGCAAAAAGACGTACGTACCGACAAAACTCTGGCTCGCGCAGGTATATTGACCCACGGCAGCTCAAAACTAGACCTTCTTGTCCGCGTTCGCTATGCCAATCCCCTTCCAGCACCACCATGCCCACCAAAACTCTTGGACATCCCAACAAACCCTATGCGCTATGCTCGACCCGACTTTCTTAACTCGATAGCTAGCGAGACACCTCTACCTATGATAGTAGATGCAGAAATGGGCATGCCACTCGATTTGGGCAAATGGGAATGTTTGTGGGAGGAGGATGCTGATGATTCTGGTGTGCCAATATCTTCTGACCTCATGGTAGTCCTGATAACCGACAACCTTGTCATACTAGCACTAAATCCTGACCTCAATAACCTACCTAAACTTGACCCAAAAGACCAAGCCCTGGTGGATGATGACTTTTCGTCTAGCTCATTCCGGAGTGCACCTTCGGCTCCTCTTGCGAATGTGACCTGGTTGCGTAGAACTGAGTATATTGGGAGAGATACCTCACAGCGTTCGGTTTTGCAAGAGACGTAAGTTCTGTATTGGGTTTGTACGCTCCTAGAAATAGCTAACAGTTGCGCAGAAAACATATCATGGCACAGAATATTGACATATCTCGTGAGGCACAGCTCCGTGACATCGAAGCTTCGTTCGCTGCGTGCAACGACGACTTCTCGCTTGAAATGTTACGACACCCAAATAAGAAGGATGTTACTGCCGTTGAATCTTATGAGGTTCTGCCAGATTCGCACATCTGGGCCAACCAATATGATCTATTCCGCTTTGCCGAGCGACCTGGAGAAAGAGCTCTCGATGTGAGTGACGTGCCAGCAGTTTCACTTGGATCTCACTAGCTTTTCAGGTCGAGGATCCTCGTCTGGACTGTGCTATCCTGCGACCGATGAAGTCAGAATACGACTCGTTCCTCGCTTATTATCTGACCCAAGACGACGATTCCGCGTTCGACCTGAAGAATGCACGCAAGGAGCTCGCCGCATATGATGTTCCAGAACAAGGAGAAGTGAGTGCCTCTCTACAATGCAGGGTCGTGGCTTCAATTCCAGCACAGGAGACAGTCTTCCGCTTTGTTCGAGATTACGAAACTACGAAGGTCGAACAAGATGTTCCCAATGAATTCGTCCTGGTGATCGACGATGGAGATTCACCAGAGGATGTTTTCAGCGAAGACTTTAATCAATCGAAGAAGGCACATCGGCTAAAGGGTGCTTACTATAAAAACATCGAGAGAAAGATGTACCTAAAGAAGAAGAGAGCGAATGTGAGCGCGACTACTTCACTCTCCTCCTTTGAAGTGCTGAGTTTGTTTCAATAGATTCACGAGCATTACGAAGATAAATGGGAGCTCATTCGAATGACGCACGTCCCAATGAGTAAGGAAGAAGAGGAGGAGCGCGAGGAAGCTTTGGCCGAAGTAAACGACCCTATGTATATGTTCGCGAGGGAGGATGCTGACGCTGACGGGGATGTGGAGGTCGAAGATGCGGGGCAAGCGAATGGGGGTTTGGATTTCTCCACATGATATTCCTCCGTCTGCCATCGTTATTCTTCCAGATTAGCGCTGTTACAGAGGTGCGCGGCTTTAGTTTGAGCTTCCGAGTTGTCACATTGTGCACGATGGGATTTCCGATTCATATCGATTGGAGGTCATCATGGCATACACATACACAGTGCAAGAGGCGAAAATAATGGAATAAAGCGTGCAAGTGTAAAACTGATCTATGCCTCCGTCAACTCGCGCAACCGACGGACCGTGCTGGAGGTAAAGTAACAGTTAGGTCAGTTGGATGATCAGGACATCCAGAAACGCACCTGCGCACAGTAGCAGCCGCTGTTGTCGAAACTGTCCAAGCACCTCCAGCAATGACCTTTCGGCATGAACTGCAGTTCCAAATGCCAACTGCAGACCTCTTCACGGTGTCCTAGATATCAATCGTAAGATTATTGCCAGTGAGTTATTGTCTAGCACATGCCTTGCCGCAGAAAGTGCATGTATAACGAGCGTGCTGTGACACTTCCATCTTTTTGACCTGCTTTCGCAGCGAGGCACCGTAACGCTAGACAGGCAACCACATTGAGTTCTTCCTCGACAAGAACACGAGATCCCTCCCAACTCACAGTGCCGTATTTACCGGTGATTCCGACCTTCTTGGTGCGTTTTGTCTAATTAACGGGGTCTCATATTAGCGTTATGGCCTAAGTAGACTTGGGCAGCAAAACAAACCATCTTGGGGTGTTGAGCGAATTGAACGGGTCGGCGTTGCTAATCTTGACGGTAGTTTCGTGTTGTGCGACTGTGCAGAGCCGGGTAATGCCGAAGAACTGTACAGTCTTGATTCTGATCAGCATGGCCAAGCACTCCCAAATACTGGCGTTGATGCGCCTTTCCAAACTTGGCTTTATCTCCTTTACGGACTTAGTCTCCCTTTCCAGGGTCATGGACCTGACTGCCTCCTCAGAAGTTTGTTTGAGTTTCTCCTCTAGCCTCGACGACCCCTAGGTGCATTACAGTACCCTAAACACATATAATTTCGATGTGGTACCCTATTAAAATGTGCTGTGCACGCATGTCATCCATTACAAGCAGTGAACACTCCTTTCTCCTCTTGATGGTTTCGAGCCACTCATCATGAATTCAACAAGGGGTATATAAAGTGTACGCAGCCATTTAATGATCTTTAAAGCTCTAACCCACACGCCACAATGTCGACACTGCCTGTGCTTCCCACTGAACTCCTCGAACTCATTGTCTACGCCACCTGGCACTTCCCTCTATCAACGAAGGAAAGGGTTGCCTTCATGGTCACATCCACCTCCATCAGTAAAGCTTGGGCAGAGCTTTACGATATAGTTTCTTCCACAGATGTGTTTCTCTTGACAGAGGCATACGCCAAGAAATATCTCTCTGTGCTTGAAGGAAGGGACGCATTTCGATACACCCAACTCCGTCGACGCGTCAAGTCCATAACGCTGACCTTGGACTACGGCCCTCTACCCCGACAACCAGGAAAGCCCTACAAGTCCCCAGATATGTGGTTGACAGCATCCTTTCTTCTGCGCATCCTTAATAGCAGGAGTCAACACGACTTTCCAGAATTGCGTCGTCTGAATATTCAGCACGCAAATCCTCCTTTTGACGATGATATATTCGACCTCGTCAGGCATAACCCTCTACCAAATTTCATCACCGAGCTCGAACTGTCGTATGATCATTATCACACGCCATCCTCCATCATTACGCAGCGTCAAGAGAATTATAGTCGGTCGCCCAAGGATCTTGAAGTCCAGTTTCCTGGAATTCAGACACTTCATTTCAAAGGGGCACCCAGGCCTTTAATTCACGATTTTGCAAAACAATGCATAAACATGAAGACGATGACTATCGATCTTGCTCAGCCAATTTGCAGTGGCGTGAAATACTGCCGGATGGACTTCGATGCTTCTCCTCCAGAAGATCAAGTTATATGTCACGAAGAGTATTTGCCAGGTGTAGCATCCATGACTTTCATGCGAGAAGGCAAAGATATTCTTCATGGCTACGCTGTAGACCCTTCGTCCAGGCGAACCGACTTCCATTAGTTATATCAGTTGGTGGTTCATATCTTACTTCGACTGTCGAATAATATACAGATTTATATGAAAGCTCATTTACAGTTATAAATCTTGTAAGGCAAATGTTCTTAAGAGAGACGGGTTTATCTCACTTCTCGGCAGCTTCTCCTCCATATCGCTGTGGAAGTTGCTTCTCATCAATGTAAGGTAAAAGGGTTTTCTTAAGCGCATGATGACCGGTTCCCACCACTGACATCTTTGCCAACGTGTTTGCAGAGATCAAAGGTTTGAACAGCCAAAAGATCCAGTTCATCAAGGTCGGAACGTTGACGAAGAACTTTTTATACTGGTTGTAAAATCTTGTTAGACCGATGATGGCCATATGGGAGGTTTCGACTCACAAGCAATTCGGGATAATGTCCTTGGAAGATGCTGGTTGCCTCAGATGCGGCATTCTTGGAGTTTGCATCCCTGCTGGTCAGGCTAGCCCCCTCGTAATCTGACAGGGTTGAGATCAGTATATGTCCGTAGCAATTTGGAATAAACATATGTTTTCACCGTGAATTTGTATCATTTGGTCGGTGTCAGTGAAGTTGAGAAGGGCAATACTCTTCTCCTGTAACTGGACTCGCCACCTAAGGAATCGCTGTACGTCACTGAAGACATCTTTGACGTTGGGTACGCCGTAGAAGTTATAACTTGAGGAAGCCTGCATTCAGAATAACCATAGCTAGGTATTAGAGGTAATAACTCACACAACAGGGCGATTCTCCTTGTCGTGTCCGGATACATATCCGACATGGCCGAAGACGTCTTCCGGGAATGTTTCCTCGATAACTTTGTCAAGTCCAAAAGACTCTCGCCATCTTAATGTTTCAACAAACATGTCGCGAGCTTCCGTGACGTTGAGATTCCTAACGGAGGTCAATATCTACCCTGCGAGGAATGCCTATCACCTACCTGGCACGAAGGAACTTCATCAAGATGACACTAACCCTCGCATCTGCGGTGGGGTTATGCGGGTTGATCTCCACACCCCAGAATCGAATGATTTTATCTTTCCCGTTAGTATCATCCGGAAATCCGTCAGCGAAGATCTCAGGCAAATCACCCTATACCAATGGTCAAGAGCTTGAACATGGGTCGCATCGGAGAATTTATGCTTACTCTAAAGTCCTTTAATGCCTTCCACTCAGCTTCAGTGAAGCGCTTCGTTAGAGTGTTTTGAGGCTCATCAACCGCAGCTGGCTTTTCGGACGCGGGTACGATAGGCGTGGGCTCTGCAACTGGAGCTGCTGGAGTAGGCGTGGGCTCAGAGGGAGCAGCAGCAGGTTGAGGTGCTGGTGAGATTGTCTAAGTTCCAGAGGAGGTGGGTACAGTATGTGAAGTGGAAGCATAAGCTTGGCTTACCTCGTTTGTGTCGACTGGTGTGGGTTCAGCTGGCGCCGTTTCTGGCAATGAGGCGGGGGCAGGGGCCTCCGCAGTAATTGTGGCTGTAGGAACAGCACCATGAGTTGCTGTTTCTTCTGGGCTTGTCTGTGGCGGCGACAACGTTGGCTCAGGAGCTGGATATAATAAAGGTTGAGCGAAGCCGTGGTTGAAATCGTCAGCATGTTAGATACCTGGAGCAGGGGGAGTGGAAGTCGTCTGAGTCGGCAGAATATCTGACATCGTAGTTATTGTCTACAAAAACCTGGGCTACTTGAATCGTTGCTGGGAGTTGGTATATGTGGCCTGACTTGGTGGCAGGGTCTAACTAGAGCCACACGATGGACTTGGCAACTCGGAGGAAGCATGGGATGATGGGAACGTTCCTTATCAGATAACGGGGCTGAGTAAGTATCTTCAACAATAGCCTTTTGGCTGATGACACCATTCCGGATCCGTTGTCGCACCCTTAGCACAATTCGAGTGAGGAGACGATTGTCTAATGTAATTCAGCACAAGAGAGTTGGAGATATTTCCGTTGCTTAACGCCTAATCGATGCATAATCGTTGAGGGAGTGTGAAAGACTGGCGGCTGTGCCATGAACATAGCTTTTGTGATCGTTCGGTTATTTGTCACATTTTCTGTCACGCTGGCCAATTTCGTTGGCAACACCACCATCCCAAAGACCCGAGCTCGACGACACTAAATCCTCGATAAGCTATTTAATCCAAGAACTGCATGTTATAGGCCTCAAACGCAGCATATATACCCCGTCTAATGTCATATACTTCACCCAATCATGGCTACGACTCTTATGCCCTTCACGACTCGCATCAAACAAGCACCAGGATGTCTTGGGGGTCGCAACCGAATTCATTGCCCAAAAATCGAGTCTACTTCGCAATGAATGATCGGGACTCAACAATAGAGAGCCTCCCCAGGATGTTGGGTGCATCCATCTCCAGCGCGAAACTTCACCTCCAGCGTCATTGGCGCTCGTTGACCCGAGCGAGCAGGTCTCACTCGATATCGTCATCGAAGGCGCTGACTGCACCTTCCTCCTCGTCCTCCTCCACCGCGGTTTTTATCATGCTTTGTGGCCTGTGGTATTCAACCTCTGCGTTGTCATCCAACTCCGGGAAAGCAATCCTCACGCAGTTTCGATACCCTATCACCCTCACCTTCGTGCAATTTGGTTTTGTCGCTGCCTATTGTCTGCTTTCCATGTCCCCCCTTATTGGTTTCTCTACCTTGCGAATGCCAAATAAGGCAATTATCCGGACGACGCTGCCTATGGGCGTATTCCAAGTTGTTGGACACATGTTTTCTAGCATTGCTATTTCGCGGATCCCAGTTAGCACTGTTCATACAATCAAGGTGCGTCCTCGTCGCATCTATAGAATGTAATTGGAGTTGACTTCGTCGTCCACAGGCTCTCTCCCCCCTATTCACAGTCGCAGCTTATGCCCTCTTATTCGGCGTCAGCTATTCCTCAAAAACCTATATCTCGCTTTTGCCGCTCACGATAGGTGTCATGTTTGCATGCTCCTTTGACATGACAGCATCAAACGCTGTTGGGCTACTCTCAGCATTCGGTTCGGCGCTTGTATTTGTCACATCGAACATCTTCTTCAAGAAGGTGATGCCCTCGAATACGGGATCATCAGGTACTACCCACAAACTCGACAAGCTCAACATGCTCCTATATGCATCGAGCATGGCGTTTGTGTTGATGATTCCGCTCTGGCTATACTACGATCTACCTGCCTTTCTGTCCACCATCAATGATCCCTCCCATGTCACCCATCCCAAGACAGGTCACGAAACACCTCGTTCGGTCATATTCTACTTCGTCGTGAATGGAACCGTCAATTTTGCACAAAACATCATTGCGTTCGTGATACTCTCGTCTTGCTCCCCAGTCACATATTCCATCGCATCCTTGATTAAACGAGTTGCCGTGATTTGCATCGCTATCGTATGGTTCAAGCAATCCGTTCACCCTATTCAAGCCTTCGGTATTGTACTCACCTTTACTGGCCTGTATATGTACAACAACGCCAAGGCCGATGTGGAAAAAGGCGAGAAGAAGATGAGAAGAGTCGAGGCAGCGAGAGACATGAGGCTACCAACTATCAATTCCGAGTCCAACCTGATGGTGGGATCGGACCAGCCCCCCGATTTTACCATGGTTGAATCGACAGGGACCGCGTCATACCCTCGAAGTGCTTCATCGGCCACAACTCAAACCCTTTATCACCCGAGTTCGGTTGGAATGCAGCATCACGCATCACGATCACCCGTGTTGAACACCAGAGTGCCCCCTCCCAGGAGCATCAAGATACCAATGAGTCCGGTGGACTCATACCCGTCGCCACCTGCATCTCTAGATTCACCTCCTGCACGGGATCATCCGCTGTTGGACGACTACATGCGTTCTCAATACAATACCACTAGACCACAAGCAATTCTCGTGACATAGACTTTCTTCATATACTAAATTATTCGTTCTGCCAGGTACAATACCTTTGGACAGCTTTGGACGTCATATTCTATCAGAGAATGTATTCGTCTTTGCAGTGCATGTAGAGAAGTAAATATATGTATCTAATGCCAAGTTCCCGCTATTTTCCAGATCTGAGCATGACCAAAGCAATGACTGCTAGTAACGCCAAGGCCCGGAGTCGTTGAAAAATCTCAAGCCCATTATTGCTCTGCGTGGTGAAAGTTACGCTTTGCACAGGAAAGCATTCCCGAGGTCGGTTCTGGGAACATGATTTCCAGAATAGATGGACCAAAGAGCCTACGGACTGCAAGTAGACTGTAGCTGTGGCGGTGTTCGGTCACACCGCCACTCAGCTGTCACAGGTGCAGTCACCATTTTCGCACGTTCACTGCTGGCGCAGAAGCACCAAAAGTCTCTCGTCAACGGGCCCTCCGACATCCTCAAGACCCCTCAAGAAGACTACCATCCAATATGGTACGTATGCAACTCCAATACTGCTTAGAAAGGCCAGATGTCAATCAATATGGCAAATTCATTGGATGGATTGGATGGATTGCGGTCTTGGGTTCCGGATGACACTGGCCTTCGAACCCGATTTCAGCGTGTCTCTTGATACTGACGATATCTCTTCTTCAGGCTCGAGGACCTAAAAAGCACTTGAAGCGTCTTGCCGCTCCATCGTCATGGATGTTGGACAAGCTAAGCGGAACTTATGTATGTTAAGGAAACATCAATCGTCAACGGTTACTCAAGTTCCTTTCGCGATTTCTAGGCTCCCCGTCCCTCGCCAGGCCCCCACAAGCTCCGCGAATCCCTCCCTCTTACCATCTTTCTTCGTAACAGGCTGAAGTATGCCCTTACTGGCCGTGAAGTTACTGCTATCGTGAAGCAACGCCTCATCAAAATCGACGGAAAGGTTCGCACCGATGAGACCTACCCTGCTGGATACATGGGTACGTAGTCCAAGCATAAGGCAAAAATTTGCCCTGACCTATCTTCTGCAAAGATGTCATCTCTATTGAGAAATCCGGTGAACATTTCCGACTCCTCTACGACATCAAGGGACGATTCACCATCCATCGCATTACTCCCGAGGAGGCCTCATACAAGCTCCTCAAAGTTCGCCGTGTCGCCGTCGGAACCGGTGGTGTTCCTCATGTCGTCACCCACGACGGCCGAACAATCCGTTACCCTGACCCTCTCATCCAGGTCAACGACACTGTCAAGTTCGACCTTGAGCAAAACAAAATCGTTGACTTCGTCAAATTTGATACTGGTAACCTCGTCATGATTACCGGTGGCCGTAACATGGGAAGAGTTGGTGTTATCGTGCACAAGGAGAAGCACATTGGTGGTTTCGACATCGTTCACGTCAAGGACTCCCTCGACAGGACATTCGCTACCCGGTGAGTCGTCCATCTTCCTTCGTTGCAGCTGCGATCGTGAATTGCTCATGGTAATCATCAGTATCACAAACATCTTCGTCATTGGTGAGGGTGCCAAGCCCTGGATATCTCTGCCCAAGGGCAAGGGTATCAAGCTTACTATCTCTGAGGAGAGGGACCAAAGGAGAAAGCAAAGGGCGGCTGAGTAAATTATCCTTGATCACTTTGTCCTCCCATTTGTCTACGACATGACTGTATGCCTGGTACCCATGCATAATCTCACATGACGCATATCCCTCCAAAATAAACTGCTTTCTTCTGGATCAACTATGGCGTTGGCGTCCAACGATTCACCAGTACTCGGGATGTCTATACGGGATAATGATATCTTTCTCGCGTTTCTTCCGTTCTCCCTCCCATTTCTGAACCCATTTCGCCATTTTATTCCGGGAAGTCTCGCTCCCCACGTTCACTGTTGCAATCATCTTGACCCAGTTGAAGGACATGGCAAAGCATGTCAGTTCGAAGAATGATGAATGCTCCGAGTAAGGAACAGGGAACAGTTGTAAATGGGACGTCGATTGGCGGCTAGGTCGGAGGCTGCCGTAGGTGAACTCCTTGTGAGGACGAGCAATTATCTGAGATATGGAAGGAGCTAAATCTTGTCCAGCCGAGGGTGAGAATCTTGAGTGATTGTGAGCAACTGATGGGGTATAGAGGCTCGAGATAAACTCACGTCCAACCCGTTGGGCGGAACCCAATAACCTTGGAGAATGACCCTTTGAATCGCTCGAGATAGATCTTGATCTTGTCCGACGTGATCATACCCAAAGGTAACAGATGTACTTGAGCCTCGAGGGGTTTTGAAGTCAGAAGAGCGTCTAGTTCCTCGTCTGCTTGGCACCGCAAGATGGCCGCTTTGCGGTTATCGCAATAGACCTTACTACCGAGAGCATGGGCAATAGCTGTAGAAAATGATCAATCACCAGACTGACTGCGTCACGATGAGATAAAAGACCTTTGACAATCCGCTCTTTCCCTATTGAGTATGTTCTAGAGGGATAGTGAGACGATGTCTTGGGTGGTACGAGTTTGAAACATACCCCACTACAAACAGCAGTTTATTGTTCTTTTCCGGCTTGCTTGATAGAGGGACAGAGGACTTCATGTAAGATGCCACAGAGGCTTTCTTCTCTTCGCCAATAGACTCGCCCAAATGAAGCCTCTTTGCTAAATCAGCGCATGCTGAGATAACGAGTGGTTGAGGTGGGAATGTGTACTATGAGTGAGTCGTTCAGCAACTGCAGCACTGTCCAGCTGAGACAACATACCTTTGGGTCAAGATATGTTGTATCTAAATAGACGTGATCGACCTTCTTACCGTTGATACAAGGGTGAAGAACATGTTGAGGAGAAGCTCTGAAATCACCACAATGAAGGTATCGGAAGACTCTAGAGGAGCCGACGAAGGGAGACTTGAATGTACTGTCCCCCGCATTGACCGTCTGCTTCCCCTCAAAGAAGAAGAGAGAGGACCCTGGGCAATGATTAGCCTCAATGAGTGTGACAGTGACCCCTTCAGTATTTGGAATGACGGTTGGGATGTCCCAGGGCAGAGGATTCACCCATTTCCGATCCACTCCAAGCATGTGGATGATCAGGTTGGCTGTTCCTTCTGAGCAATATATCGGTCCACTCTTCCAGTTCGAAGCGAGATTGGTGTAATGGTCGGAATGTGCATGTCTGAGAAAAGAAGAGTTGGCTTTACACGGATGATCACGACTTCGAGGAACTCACGTTAGAAAGTAGGCAGTGATTCCAGGTATAGTTCCATAGCGGAACGCATCCACCGCGATGGGCATGCCTTGTAGGACTTTATAGAAAGGTGCCTTCCTCCTCCCGTTTGTCTTTGTTGGCCGAAATGAGGGATCTTCTGAGGTGGACGCCTCCTTCCACGCCTCGTTTTCCTTGTGAGATGACATGAGGACAGAAAATGCATTACTTCCGGTCTCTGGCCCCCTCTTCCCATCGCAGCTGAGCAAAGGCTGTGGCCCTTGCATTTGTGGAAGGGAATAGGACGACAATGGCTTGAACGGTTTTGACTCTTCGTTGTCTACGGTCATTGGTAGAGAGGAGGTTGAGCAATCCGGGTCATCCAAAGGTGCCATAGTGAGTAGGTCATGGGATATTTCTTCCACCTCGTCGTCTTCATCTTGTTGTTGCGGATCCAAAGGTATTTCATCATCGCCAGTACCCCACTCATCCTCGAGGTCCCCTACAGCAGAAGAATCCGCGAAGGAAGGCACCGCCTCCGTATTCCCATCATCTTTGGTATCGACAGCATGAGGTTTTATTGGGGTGGCCGAGTACGAAAGGTCTTCGAGGTCAGGAGGGGTGGAGCCTTCGACCTTGATTGAGGCGGGAGTAGTTTCGCATTTTCTCAGAAGGAGTCTAGGCCTCCCAAATGGAAAATATCGGGTTTCGGTCTTAATTTGAACAACGTTTCCTTCGCTTTTAATCCTGAGAGGTTCAGGTGGACCGGATGAGTCAACGAACTCAACCTCATCCATATCTGCACTGAGTCGTCGTTTCTTGCGCCTCCTCAACTCCTCTTCGTTGACATCGCTATTCTCGGTATCAGAGTCGTCGATGACAATGATGTCTTGAGGTGAACATGGGTTCAATGGTTTCCTTTGTGCTTTTGAAGAAACTTGATTCGCAGACTTGGATTTCAAAGCAACTGAGGGTTTAGGTTTACGAAAGTAATTATGCAGAGTAACAGCGGATTGATTCGTTTGCTTCTTCTTTGAAGCAGTCATGGAGGTGGTGGACCAAGGTTGCCCCAATTGACTCAGTGATAAAAGTCAATGCTCTAGGCCAAGGCGTCCGAGTCTGTGGTCGTGTTCCGTGTAAGTGCCGTGGGAGAGCAGCGGAAGACCGAACTTTCAAGCACTCAGTGCCTCCTGTTGACTCGGTTCGGCTAGATATCAATGGCACTTGGATCCGTTGTCTCGTGGTCTAATTTCCTTCTCGCATGGCGTGAATTATTATTTATATGACTTGACATCGATAACCTGTCTATCTTCCTGCAATCGACCCCCTCACAACCCACTCAGGATCACGATAATCAATGACTGCTGAACCCACCGCCATTCTTCACCGTACACCATGGAAACCTCCAGTCGCATCCAGCGCTGAGGGCATCTACATCACACTATCCGACGGCAGGAAACTCGTCGACGCCGTCGGTGGTGCTGCTGTAGCGTGCCTTGGCAATAACCATCCCAAGGTCATGCAGGCTGTCAAGGATCAAGTCGACAAGGTTTCTTGTACGTGGCATTAACTACATTTCCATGGTTGGCCATTCACCTTGCCTTACTAGATGTGTACAACATGCAGCTCTCCAACGAACCTGCCGAGAAGTTGGCTAAGAAACTCATCGAAACAAGCAATGGGGCGTTTGAGCTGTGTGGATTCGCTTCCGGAGGCAAGTCAAGTCTACTGTTCCTTAGTTCCCTTCAACTAAACTCAGGCTTCATCAGGCTCAGAAGCCATGGAAAGCGTGATCAAACTCGCTATCCAGTACTATGGAGAGATTGGCCAACCCCAAAGGATGAACTTCATTGGTCGGAAACTGTCGTTCCACGGAAACACTCTGTCCACTCTTTCTCTTGCATACCACCCGACAAGACGTGGCCCATATATCCACCAATTGAATACCAGCAGTTTTCATCACGTCTCTCCTGCATATGCTGCCCGATTTAAGCTGCCAGACGAAACTGATGAACAATATGTCGAACGCCTGAGGACAGAACTCGAAAACAAATTCATCGAACTGGGTCCCGACACCGTTATCGGATGTAAGTTTGGCTTCGATTTCACCACGTATTGCACTCAGCGATAGGAATACTGTAGTCGTCGCAGAGACCGTCGTGGGTGCAACGACTGGCGCAGTACCTCCACCGAAAGGGTACTTCAAGGGTGCGTTTTGTGACTACCTTCGGTCCCACGATCCGATGGCTCATTAATACTATAATAGCTATGAAATCGGTGTGCGACAAGTATGGCGCTCTTTTCATCCTAGACGAGGTAGGGATCTTACGTCGCTGAATGATTAATAAACTCACGAGCATTCGTCACCCTAACAGGTTATGAGTGGGATGGGACGTACGTGCTCTTCTGCCGCCCTCTACCACCAATAATCATCATTTCTAAGGCATGGGAACGTTACATGCATGGGAATCATTTGGCGATGGCGTATCCGTGCGTCACCATCTAATCTCCGAGACTGCCCTATTGATGTCATTGCCATGCATCTAGCCGGATATCCAAGCTGTTGCCAAAGGCCTTGGAGGAGGGTTCGTCACACCTAATTCTTTTTAAGAAATTACTAGCTGAAAATAATTCAGATATGCTACCATAGGCGCGATTTTGATGTCGAAACGCGTTGCAGATGGCCTTCGAGGGGGCTCTGGCTTCTGGAAGCACGGCCATACATATCAGGTTAATCCTTCCGCCAGTCCAGCATTGTGGCAATATCTAATTTCCACCGACAGTGCCATCCAGTAGCTTGTGCAGCCGCTCTAGCCGTACAAGAGGTTATTGAAGAAGAAAATCTGCTAGAGAACGTACGGACCCAGGGCGCCTATCTCGGTACGTTTCTTCTCCAATTCTCGGCAATTTACTTCTAAATTCTCGCTACAGAGAAGCTGCTGCAGGAAGGACTACGTGGCCCCAATGCAATAGCTGCCCCGATCACATTTGACATCCGCGGTGGTGGCGGATTCTGGGGTATAGAGTTCGACTCTGACGCTGTTACGGGCTATGATTTCAAAGGGGAAGGGTTCGCCATGCTTGTGCAGGCACGCGCCTTGGAAAACAACTTGGTGATCATGGGATTCACAGGAGGTTCCAACCTGGAAGGCACAAAAGGCAGCCATTGTCTCCTTGCTCCTGCTTACAACGCGACAAAGGAAGACATCGAGCTGATTGCCTCCAGATTCATTCAAAGCGTGAACGATGTACTAACAAAACACGCTATTAAGAAAGACTAGGTACTTTAGTTACACTGAAGTCAATGTGCATATAACTGCTGTTTCACGTCAATTTGAGTCAGTGCGCAGTGCGCACCGACCGTGCCGCGCCACCTGAGGCTTATATAAGAGAGGATTGGATTCGGCAAGCTGCTACTCTTCCGGAACCTTAGAACAGGCTAGACGTCTGTGCCACTTTTTTCTGCTCTCAAAGCCCAGGATCGATGGCTGGAGGCATGAACTAAATGGAAGTTACACCAGCACAGCAGACAGAAGCCACAGCCAGTGACACAGCATCCCCAACATCAAGATTGCAAGCAGACCAAGACTCCCCATCTTTGACACATAACCCAACAGCTAAACCTTTACGTTCAAGCGCACGTGTAAAGGCAGCTAAACAGAAATCTAAAGAGTCTCTTCGGGGAAAAGGGAAGGAGCGTGACTTGGGGCACTCGTCATCAGAAGCACCCCTCTCCGATAGCGCTACACAGCGCACTACCCGCTCTAGTGCAAAGACAAAGCTCAGTGACGAAGATCAGAAGGATAATATCACCAAGACAGAAGAACTAGCTGCAAGTGGCAGCAAACGGTGAGATTGCCCTGTTCGTCCTTTACCTTTTAGTATGCTGACACAGGCCCTCTGCCGACTCAGAACTCGCCGGGCTACCATATCTACATCTTTGAAAATTAACGAACCATCGAAAGATCCTAAGGGGAAGAAGCGTGCCGTTCCCGAAACTCTATCAGACGCTGAAGACTTGAAGGAATCCCCAAGTAAACGACCGAGAAAGGCAACGAAATCCCGAACCCAAACCTCCAAGTCTACCATGCCACGCAAGGCTAGGTAAGCGTATTTTGGTTGCGATTCATAGGCGATATGCTCACTAAACCACACACGCGTAGGAATCCTGGCTCCAAAGAGAAGTCATCTCCGATGAAAGCGAAGATGGCAGAGTCGTCTCATCTCCAAGATCAGGATGTGGAGATGCTCGATGCTAGCTATCATCTCAGCGAATCAGACGTGGAGGAAAGCATTTCCGACACAGAAGTACCTGGGTTACCTAAGGAGGACCCTGAAGAGTTGAGGGATGAAGAAGGCTGTAGTGACGATGAAGATGAAGATGAAAGGCAAGAGGATGTGGGCATGCAGTCCAGTGATGGGCCAACAATGCCCTCCTCCATAGACGAGGCCACGGCATTGGGCATATTTGGGGACTTCCGCCAATTTGGCTCCTACATGATGTCGCTGTCATCTCGTCTCAAAACCATGCTTAACAACATCAAATCTACAGCAGACCCCACGACACGACTTCTTGCTCTACAGGAGCTCAGCGAATTGCTCAGCATCAGTACCGAGGATACCCTTGCTGGATCCTTCCAGGTCGAAGCTTATGTCCGTGAACTTGTAAGGATTCTCGGTGGCCGAGGGGCTGAGGATGAAGACGACGACGAAGGGGACGACGATATGGCAGCGCAAGATGAAGATAGCGCGTTGGCTGCTGCGCTTGCTATGAGCACCGCTGGTATGTATCAGGGAGACGAGAATCCCGAGGCCCAGGTGCTAGCCTGTCGATGCCTGGCTAACCTTATGGAGGCTCTTCCTGGTGTTGCACATACGATTGTGTACCATGGCGCAATACCAGTCTTGTGCAGCAAACTGGTTGAAATCTCCTATATCGATCTTGCCGAACAAACCCTCAGCGTAAGTACTATTTTGGCCTTCGGCGGTGATTGAGACTCAATTCCATTCCAACCTCTTTTAGACTCTCGAGAAGATCTCGGAGGAGTTCCCAAGTTCCATCGTCAGAGAGGGCGGACTGGCTGCTCTGCTGAATTATCTAGACTTCTTTTCCATCGCGGTCCAGCGTGTTGCTCTTCAAGCTGCCTCTAACTGCTGCCGAAACATCCTACCCGAATATTTCTCCATGATTCGTGGCGTTTGGCCCATTATCAGGAATTGTCTATCCTATGCTGACCAACGGCTCGTTGAGTTTGCATGCCTTTGTGTGATCCGTGTGGTTGACTCATACCATCGCAACTCGATCGAAAACCTGGAGGCTTTGGTGGATACAGAACTCATTCATGCCGTAATCCAACTTCTCTCTCCCGCTGGTGGCTCGCCCTTGATTGCACCCAGCACATACACCTCACTTCTCCGCGCCATAGCGGTATCCGCCAAAGCAAGTCCCAAGATCACCGTTGCTTTACTGGAAGCGAACATTGTGGATACAGTGTACCAGATCCTTACCGGAGTGCTTCCTTCTGCGGTCGATAACCATCAAGAACAAGGTAGTGCGGCTGGCGGGCAAGGCCTTGGAGGAGGTCTGGCTGATATGACGGTTATGGAGAACCTTGCTCATCGTCCGAAGGAGCAAATCGAGGAAGCGCTCACTCTCATCTCGGAACTTCTCCCACCCCTTCCCCGAGGTTCGTATCCGAAACATCTCGTTATCGTTCCGCGTTGATCTAACTATCCTACAACAGATGGTGTCTTTGACTATAGAGGTTACACTGAGAAAGGATTGGCTCGAATGGTCCGAGCAAAGGTCAAGGCTGATCGCGCTGTTGCTCGACAAGCTCTGGCAGCACAATCACTCACAGTTCCAACACCAGCTGCCACACCCAGCGAGGCCCCATCTCCAGAACCATTTGCAGATTCGCAACAGCTGGATGTTGCCGAAGAAAGCCCTGCACCAACACCATCCGCGACGAAGGAGCCGTCTCTTGATAGGACAGAGCTTCTACGGTCAAAGACAGAAGTTGTCCGCCACTTCATGCAGCTCATGGTGCCCATTCTCATTGATGTCTATGCTGCAAGTGTGATCACGCCTGTCCGGACGAAGACTCTAGCCGGATTGATGAAGGCTGTTAGTTTCTTGGAGGCTGACGGCCTGCAAGAAGTGCTCAGTGTAGGTGATTTCTCGATGTTCAGGATTTCTCACTTTTGACGTTTTCCCCAAGTATGTTCCTATTGCAAGCTTCGCTTCGTCAATTTTATCTTCTAGAGATCACCCAAACCTTGTCATCGGCGCATTGCAGCTGGTTGAACTCCTTTTGACAAAGGTTCCACAACTATATAAACCTGCCTTCCGCAAGGAGGGTGTTTTCTATGAAATCGAACTTCTCGCTGAAAGGCCACTCACAACTAGCAAGCCGAAGGAAAAGGACAACTCGGACTCTCAAGCAGCGGAAACTAATCCTATAACCCCTTCTCATCTTGGAAATAAGAGAACATCTTCGCCGATCGAGCCTGAAGATGCGATTACCCTTCGTGCTCGAGTCATTCAATTCAAGTTTTTGGCCAGCGACAACGAGGAAGAACAAAGCAATTCATTTGAGGTCCTGCGAGGACTCGTCAATCAGATCTCGGTCGCAGACGAAGCCACGATCACTGAAGCGCTT
This sequence comes from Clitopilus hobsonii, assembly GCA_015708445.2. Lineage (NCBI taxonomy): Eukaryota > Fungi > Basidiomycota > Agaricomycetes > Agaricales > Entolomataceae > Clitopilus > Clitopilus hobsonii. Next base: position 1,746,328 of record CP068000.1, on the reverse strand, counting down.
AAACAGCTCGCAGAATTATTTGCGTCACCGTACACTTCGGTATCAAGCTTTGAGCTCCTCCAAAGCGGTATCATTGACAGTTTACTGCAACTTGCCACAGACCCAAACCATCCCCGTACGTTATTGCAATTATATCCAGGTTGCAGATGTGCTCATCGAGCCTATTCAGTTGACATCATGAAGCGTAAAGCCCTGATCATGGATGCTTTCCTTAGCAGAGATGCGAAAGGTTTGAGCCCCTCACAAACGCCTTTCGCGACCTTGGTGAAGAAACTTCAAGAGAGTCTGACCCGAATGGAATCGTTCGAAGTCACTACCATCGCCAATGGAATAGACGGTCAGTTTGCTCACCATCCATCGTCTTGGTCGTTACTAACATTGTCATTAGATTCTAAACGTAGCTCACCCTCACTTCTCGCTCGTCAACTTCGCCTCCGGTTGGTCGCTGATGAAGACGCCGATGTTCCGCGTAACCTTCATAATATCGTCGTGTCTATCCATGCCATCGCAACCTTCCAAGCACTTCACGACTACTTGCGGCCTCGTGTGTCTGGTCTGCTACAAGGCGGGTCAAGGCTTCAAGGAATGTTAGCAGCCCTAGCAGCCTCAGGATTTTCGGGCACGGCACGAGTTAGCGGCACATCTGCGTCCTCGAGTACCTCTGCCCCACCTGCCCCTCAGCCTCCACAAAGTGAACCCCCAGCAACAGGAACTTCCGGCTCCACCGTTACCAGACGCCGAAGCCAGCGACTCAAAGCAAAGAATGGTGGAGAGGCTTCAGAACCTAATTCTCCGAATCCTCAACCAGCGGGAGAACCATCCACAAACCTGTCGACCCCAACTGCCGACAACCAGCCTGCGCAAGAAACTGCCCCCAGTGATACCGTTGTTGACTCTGAGCTCGCTGCTGAGTTCACCGACGATGATGATCTGGATGCTGAAGTTTTTGACGAGGACGAAGTTGAACCAGACCAGTCTGTGAGCGAGAAGACCGTTACCGTCTCTGTTGTCGAGGGTTTGTGCTTTGGGCAGAAAGTAGCAACCATTTCTCACGTTATTCACAGATGGTTCCAAGATTGAGGCGCAAACGCCTGATGGCACACGCGTAGCTACGCCAAATTCAGCAGGGAAGGATGCCAGCGCTAGCATCTCCTCCGCGCCCAAAGCAGCACTCTCCGGCAAAACCTCCTACGCAGCTGCGTTGAAGACAAAGCCAACGGATTGGCACCTTGAGTTTTCTATGGATGACCAGATTCTTCCTTTGGATTTGACCATTTATGGAGCCATCCATCAACATGAATCTCGGAAGAAGACAACATCCTCACCGAACATGTTTTGGCAAGGGATATATACTGTCAAGTTCAAGAAGGTTGCCGGTCCCGCAAATGAATGTAAGTGCCTGCATCGGTCGCCAGCGATATCCTCCTTGCTAACTCCATGTAGCTCGTGACGGTTCTGAGAGCGGGAGCAAGATTCGATCCCCAAGCCCTAGCTTGTCATCTCTTCCAGAGACGTCTGCCCACTCAAAGATTCTGCGTTTACTCAAGGTTTTACACCAGCTGAACGTGCTCGAATCAGAGAGGCCATCTTTCGCTAGAGACAAGCGAAATCTCGCCGAGACAGCCTTCATCAACAACAAACTAAGTGCGAAACTAACTCGTCAACTTGAAGAGCCCATGATTGTCGCTAGGTATGACATCTCCGACCAACTGATATACATCTGACTGAAAACTATTCGCAGCTCCTGCCTACCAGATTGGGCACTGGACTTACCCCAGCATTTCCCCTTCATCTTCCCGTTCGCGACTCGTTACAACTTCCTGCAGTCCACATCTTTTGGATATGCTCGGTTGATCCTCCGGTGGCAGAGCCAACAATCGCAATCTCGGTCTCAGGATAGCTCGCGTCGCGATGATGGAATCGGTTTCCTTGGACGTCTCCAACGCCAGAAGGTTCGAATTTCCCGTAAACATCTCCTGGAATCGGCCGTCAAGGTCTTCGAACTCTACGGGTCTTCTTCTTCCATCCTTGAGGTCGAATACTTTGAAGAAGTTGGAACCGGTCTGGGTCCAACTCTTGAATTTTATTCCCTTGTCTCGAAAGAGTTCGCTAGGCGAGATTTGAAGATTTGGAGAGACACAGATTCGACGCATCCTGGTCCATACGTCGGACACCCTTCTGGCCTTTATCCGGCACCGCTTGGATCGGATGACACTGGTACCGATGGCAGCCAGTAAGCATAGACTTCTTCTTGGAAAGCTGTCTTCCACTAATGCATTGACGCAGGAAACGTACTCATCTATTGCGTGTTGTCGGCCAATTTGTCGCCAAGGCCATGCTAGACTCTCGCATCATTGATCTTCACTTCAACAAGATCTTCATGAAATTGGTTCTAGGAGAAGAAGTCCCTCTCACGATAGACATGTTGAGGGTAAGTAGTTCTCCTTTATACACAGGTCTTCCACTCACCATGTCACATCCGTAGCTTGTGGACTCCGAACTTGCTAACTCCTTGACAAAGATTCAGATCATGAATAAACCTATTGACTCTCTTAGCAAGGTATACGAAATTCCTAAACAGTGACCTCTTTTCTGACAGTCTTCTAGCCAGCATTGAAGTCCGTAGATCCCGGATTTACGGTTGAAGACATGGGCTTGGATTTCACAATACCTGGCTATGACATCGAGCTTCGTGTACGTCTGGACCTGCATTGATCTCAGCTTCTTTTTAACACGCTATTTTATTAAGCCTGGTGGAAAGGACATAGCTGTCACATCCGAGAATATTGACGAGTATATCAAGGAGGTCCTGGATGCTCTCCTCGGCAAAGGGGTCAAAGCTCAGGTTGAGGCTTTCAAGGAAGGATTTTCTAAAGTCTTCCCCATCAATGACCTGCAGACATTCTCTGCTGAGGAGTTGGCGATGCTGTTTGGCAATTCGGACGAAGACTGGAGTCGAGAGAGTGAGTTATAGCGCTACTACCACCGACCAGCAATGGGATCTAACATCTCGTCAGCCCTTGTTGAATCCCTTAAAGCCGACCATGGTTTCAATATTGAGAGCCGTTCAATTCGTGACCTCGTTGATGTCATAGCTAGCTACGACACACAGACACGCCGTGCCTTCTTACAGTTCATCACTGGAAGTCCCAAGCTACCCATCGGCGGTAAGTGTTGTCCAATTCTTGACTGGGCGTCAATTGAATCTTATGTTTTTTTCACAGGTTTCCGCGGCCTCAATCCTCTTCTCACAGTTGTGCGCAAGCCACATGAAGCACCTTTGACTGCAGACGACTATCTGCCGAGTGTGATGACCTGTGTCAATTATCTAAAGCTTCCAGAGTACAGCTCCAAGGATGTTTTGAGGGAGAAGTTGAGGGTTGCTATTCAGGAAGGCGTAGGAAGTTTCCATCTCTCATGATCCCGTCTATCCCATTACGATCCCATCGCTATATCGCTTTTTTAGAGTCGTATATAATTTAATGACAATTACTCCAGTATCGTGCATTATCATAGCTGTTTCTTTGAATGTCTGTCGGATGTCCAGCCTCGAGGTCAACTCTACTTGGGCGTCTAATAGCTGCAGCCTGACCGTTGCTGACAAATCGCTTTGGGTATGGCTGACCCACAACCTGAAATGGTCAGGTCGACTGTGACCTTGGCCGTCAACCTCGACCATGTCGAAACACCATCCAGGTAGGTCCCTTCGAGCTTGTATGCGAACGGTCACTTACACGCACTAGATTTGATTATGTGCCGGCGCCAACCAGGGATCGGTGAGTTTCTCTCGACTCATGACACTAAGTTGACCGCCACTAAGCAGTCTACAGCGATTGGTCGTTTGTGCGAAAAATGCGATGGCAAATGGTGAGGCTCCCTCTCCTCTATATGGGACGAAAATCAAAAGCTGACTATGTCCGAAGTCCCGTCTGTGACTCATACGTTCGGCCAGAGACCCTTGTGCGTATATGCGATGAATGCAACTTCGGTACTTACGGAGGAAGATGCATTATTTGCGGTTCACCTGGTATCTGTCCACTCCCGACTGGCCTACAATAATTAACTAACGATCCTATGAAGGGATATCTGACGCGTATTACTGTGCTGAATGCACCAGGTTAGAGAAAGACAGGGATGGTTGTCCAAAGATTGTAAATCTGGGTGCAAGCAGGACGGATCTGTTCTATGAAAGACGTCGTCTAGGTGCGTGGCCCTCTCCCCAATAACCTTCATCGAGCTAATCAGATATCTTTTAGGCTTCAAGAAGGGCTAGACCACATTGCTCTCAGAACCTCCTACACTAATCGGATATATAATACAGCATTACGAAGCTTGACACTTTCGCAAAATCCAATAAATCAACGAGGATGGTATACCGCATATGGTATCAACGGTCGTGTTTGCTCAGAAGGATCAAAATTGAGAGCATTTCTGTCATGGGTATGTCAGAACCGTTGTGCAAGAGCTCGTAAAAATATGTACCTTAGCCTGTTTATATCGACCTGCATTTTCGTTCGAGGTAATTAGATATCGTTTTTGATACAAATTTCACAAGTCACTCACAGGCGCTTTGAGGGCAAGGAATATGTGCGTTTCATCCTCATGAGTGTCCATGCCTTGGCATGTATCACACAAATCTCGGTCACAATAGGCACATCGGTACCAGATACCAACGACAGGGTTGGTCATGCAGAGATCGCATATGGCATTCTTGTGCTTGAGGTTCTCCAGGTATGCTGTGAACAGTGTTAGCAAGGTCCCGAGGTCAATCAGAGAATACTCTACCTCTTGGATCAACTGAGTTGAGCTGATATCCCGGCCCTGCTGAACCCTCGTAGATGTCACCTATGAGTGGATGGGGCAACTCCAACGGGCGGTCGACGGGGCGCGGGAACTTCAGAAATACATGCGTAGGAGTGTGGACATTGTATGACTGGGCTTCACATCTTTCGCACTAAGAGGGCCCGGTCAAAACTGTCATCTAGGCTGTGTATCTGGCACTTACCAAATTGTAAGATCTTGGTTTGGAAGGACAACTTGCGCATTGATAACGTATGCCGATGATATTCTGATTGCACGCGTTGCAGAAGGTATGGTGGTCGTCTGGTGGTGTCTCGGGTCTTCTTGTTCCAGAGCCCACCACTGTGCGAGCGTAGGATGAGATTACTGAGCCAGGACTTGATCGAGGAACGGGCAATCCAACGCTGGCTGCATCGCGGCCAGTCCAAAGATGTATGGCCCTTCTACTGGCGCTTTCGAGCTCGGGCGTCTCTAACGGATAAGGAATCTATTGAGGTATCAGCATAAATCCAAGGTAGATAACATCCCCCGAGTTGCTTACCTTGATCAAGATGTGGGAAGAATTATGCCCTCCATCTTCTGAATCCAAGTTTCCAGGAAGTCCAGCCGATTCACAATTAGCACAGATATCGACAGCGTCGCAGATAGCGCAATGGAACCTAGCCCCTACGATATCAAGCATACAGCTAGAGAATTTGGTCAGTACCAAATTGAGATACGATAAGGAACGAGGCTTACTGGGCACACTTGACCCCAGGATGTTTTAGCGATTGCTCGTCTCCTGGATCAACTGGGAGTATATTGTGTAAGTCAGGATCACTATTGCTTCGACTCGAAGTTTTATCGGCAAGCGCCACGAAGGCATGTGAGGGGTGCAACTCATGCACTTGACTGCGATCTATATCAGTATGGTCGCCGGTAGGAAACAGACCTAATCTTACCTATAACAGGCTCGACACATGTTGATATTCGGACAACTGGCACATTTGTACCTCCTTCTAGAAGTGACCGCCGTACACATCGAACATTTCGACACCTGGGCTTCGTCCTGCTCAAGGTGTTCCCAGCCGCCGTGACCCCACACTTTCTCGAAGAAAGCGTGCCGCAGCTGACCCTTCTTCGGAGCAGCACGTCTCCTTTGCGAAGCCGTCTGTGCATCGTACGCGTTGTTCCCTGAGTAAGGAGAAGACACTGTCGGAGAGCTTGATCCAAGCGCAGCATCGATTGCGTGATGCACGCCTGCGGATTCTAGACATCCAGAACAGAGTTCGTAGCCTGGTTGATGGCCTGTCTCGCCATTCGCAAGCGTCAGGCTCGAGCTTGTTTGCTGATAGCCAGCACCGTAGAAAGGCCGTTCGGGGCTTTGCGAAATGTATGTTTGAGATCCGAAGGAAGTGGGGAGGGAGGATGAAAGAGGATGTGGCCGTGAAGGTGATTGAGGCGAAGGGGGGTAAGTGAAGATTGAAGGAGGCGGCTCTCTCGATGTGCTTTCAATAGGAGGATTTTCACCACAAGTCGAGCATATGTACCGAATCGCTTCGAGTGTTATACCACAGTTAGAGCATGCCGTAAGTATATCCCTTGGTATTGGAGGTACAGGAAGGTATTGTAGGAGCTCCTTGTCGATCTCAAATGTGTCGCTGTGGTTGTGACCATTTGGCGTTGGGTCAGAGTGATGGCTATGGATTGGAGGCATGGAACGTGCAGATTTTGAGGGATGTTGCACTTGCTGTTGAGCTAGCCAGTTCAATTGCATGGACGTTGGTCTTGGTGGGCCACCAACTGCGGGGACCTCTTCCGCTGCGGAAGATTCGACCTCCTGATGCTGAGATACACTAGAGCCGCCCGAAGTATAGTTATAGTAATACCTGCCGCGAGGGTCCCTTTCAAGTTCCAGGGCACCCTCAAAGCCTTCTTCTTCGCCGTATAGCTGTGATAGAGACGCGTCATCGGATATCGATGGCTCAGGCAACGCTCCGAGCTGCGAACGGATAGCACGTTCATTCTGATCCCGTAGCCAAGCTGCGCCGCGTTCATTCCTTGCGAGAAAGTCAAAATCAACGCTTGAACGGTCATCAACGGATGCTTCTTCAAGCTTTAAGCGCTCAAAAACTGCCTCTGGGTTTTCCTCCGGTGGTGGTGGTGGTGGGAGTGGCTTCGATTGAGAATTCACTATCTCATACGACCGATCTGTGAATGGATTGGACCGTGCACTCTTCGGCGCTCCATTTGGTATCCGAGTACCCAGAGAACTGCCACTCCTGTTGTTTAGCTGTGCACCAGGTGGGAGGCCATTGGTAGGAGGAACGAGAGTGAACCGCTCCGAGCTCGAAGTATTGGAATGGGAATGAGGTGCTGATAGATTACCACCACTGTGGACCGAGCTCCCTGCGGCAGATACGTGATCTTTGGAGCTCACTGTAACGGCGTCGTCCTCTAGGTCGATAGAGGGAGAACCAAAGGAGAAGGATTGTTGACTGCCGTTTCTGCCCCGGTATTCATCCAGACTCACGAGAGAGGATGTGTCGGATAAACTTGGTCCATCATAGTCAACGGTGATATGTACTCTGAGGACTATCTTCCGACTCCCAAAGCTCCTTCCCGACAGTATAGAGGCGGCGGAAGACAAAGGTGCATCATCCCCTGCCTGGAAATATTGTATGGCTTCAGTGAGGTCGCCGTCATGGGTGATGTTGGTGGTTTCTCCGTCATCGTCCGTATAGGCAATGGCAAAAGAGGAGGTGGACAGTGAGAAGCATTGCTCGACCTGAACCGGTATCAGCTGTACGTTCCAACTTGCTGATCAGCAGAAAGGCTCACCTTATTCCTCAGGAGGTCGTACGTGCAATTTCTTGCGCTTTGGAAGGTAATCTTCTTGCTCCAGCCGTCCAGGGAACACTTTACGGTGAGAGGCCTATCGGGACGGTTGAACATTGTTGTAACAGAGAGCCAGTAGCTGCGATGGAGGTACTGCTGCGCAGTCCGGTGTTTTCCAAAAGGGCAGCCTGCATTATTCAGATTTGATCAGGCTTGTCGTTGGATCACGTCTTTTGCTGTGTCGCCACTCAGACACACCCATTCCACTTTCAGCGGCAAACTGGTAGTCAACAAGCGCTCAGCGTTCGCAAAACGCAGTTTTCAGAGGACAACAACTCCAAGACTATAGGAGACTGCAGCATTTATTCATTCGCAAGGCACAGTCCAATCTTTGCCGGCTCAACTGCATTCCCATGATAGCGGATCTAGGTTCATGACATGTGCAAGCATGTGCTGCGCCATCGTTCTTCGGATTCTCGACATAGGCGAACCTCGTAAACATTTATTGCTGAGAGCCTACAAATGCTGCTCTCTTTCTCCGCCATACTATACCCCCAGCTAGTTCAGCCGAAATATGGCAGAAGCAAAGGCGGGGGAAAAACAGGTCTTGCGACGGACTGGTATGCTTCTGTTTTCTCGCCACAACCAATGCTCACATGTCTGTAGGCCTTCTCGAGCGCTATCATGCCACGCGTAACTATCTCGGACTTGACGGAAGTGTAGCCTGCGCTGCACAGTATATCAGTCCTTCGGGTTGCATTCTCGACAAGCCAACCATCATACGTGCTCTGCGCAAAGTTGTCGTTGATCACCCTGCCCTTTGCGTCCGATTCGTGAACGAGTCAACCCATGCATCATTTGAACGGCTATCTCAATTCGACCTCAAAGATGTCGTCCATACTGTGGACTCTGATGATTTGCAAGCAACATTCGAGGAGCAACTCCCGATAGGATACGACACGGCCTCAGAACTCCCAATGTGGCGCGTTGTACTCCTCAAGAACGGAACTGTGATATTCTTCTGGCATCACGGTTTCGGCGATGGTCGAAGTGGACTCTCATTCCACAGAGCCCTCGTTGCCGCCCTGCAATCCACTTCTTCCGACTCCCTTGACGAGGATTCCATTGTTATTCCCCCCTCGAAGCCAATGCTTCCACCTCTTGAGGACCTCGTTGACTTGTCTCCAACTTTCAAGAAATTTGTGACGGAGATTTGTCAACTCTTTATCCCCGTCAAGTGGACAAAGGCCTCGTCCGCATGGACTGGCGGAGCGGTCACCAAGGGCATCTCGCTCAAGACTCTTGCCCGCATCATCGAAGTTTCACCAGAGAATATGAAAAAGATTCTAGGTGAATGTAGGAAAAACGCATCGACTCTTACAGCCACTTTACAGCTCCAATGCCTCGCAATTCTGTCCCAGTTGATCGAAGACAAAGAGGCAGGCAAAATCAAAACAATTTCCTCCTTCATTGCACTCTCCCTCCGCCCTCTAAGTGGACTTTCAGACGACGCCTTCTGCGACCACGTTTCCAACTTCCACCTGTACAGCCCTCTCCCCGTCACTTTCTCCTGGACGGATGCTTCCGCCTTGGCAGCAAAACTCCGTACAGCCGTGCCGAAATCTCCAGGACATATCGGTATGCTGAAATACCTCTTCGGGAAATATGAAGAGTTCCTAAAAGGGAAGCTGGGGAAGAAACGACAGGCAGGGATGGAGATATCCAACCTCGGAGCCTTCAAGTATCCCGATTCAGTCGCCTCAGCTGAACAAAGGACATGGTCCATAGGGAAAATGGCATTTTCGCAATGTGATGCTGTCTTAGGCGCTGCCCTCAAGCTCAATGTAGTTGGAGATCCCTTGGGTGGTTTGACTATTTGTCTGACCTGGGGTGAAGGAATGGTCACTGAGGAGTTTGCAGAGGCTTTCGTGGAGCGTTTGCGAGAGAAACTCGAGGAGATGGCGGAGAAAGCCCAGTAGAAACGACTTTCTGTGGGAAGGGCCATCAGTGCTATAGATAATTTAGACTTGTAAGTCTCTCCTGTTACCTTTCGCGAGCTCAACTGATGAGAGGTACCACCCAGTTCAATACCCAGTATGATATTTTTCTTTCTTTCCGGAATCCCAAATACAAGTTAGACCAGGAACTTTGAGTGGCGGAAATGAATCCTAGGAACCCATCAATGATAACAACCATTTTAGACGCGACTCCGCCTTCATCTGCGGAAGAGTGACTGTTCAGGGAGTTGACATTCCTCATACAGCCCTTAGAAATCTCACGGAAATACATGTTCGACCCCACACTGCACCATGTGGCAAAGGCAATCTGATTGCCACCTACCCAACCCTGACAGGATGAATGCTCCCGATGAAATATAAAAGCACTGGCCTCCGCGCTTTGAATCCAACAACCTCCTAAGCTGCAGCATCTATGGCGAACGACTCGGACCAAGACCGGGAAAGTGATTCCCTGCATGAGAAGATCGACACTCGCGGTGTCACCGTTTCTGCAAAAGAGGTCGATACGGCTGCAGAGTTAGCGGCAGGAGATGACAGTGACTTGGAGCCTGCTGAAGCAGCGCGAGTTAGGTGCGGATCGTCGGTTTGATTCTCTGTGCAGCGGATCTGACTTCAGTGTCCATGTTTCTAGAAGAAAAATCGATTTTCATCTTCTACCTTTGATGTGCAGTGCGACCTATAGCTGTTCATGCCCGATGAACTCTGCTGATCTAAATATTTAGCGGTGTACTTGATACAGTTCATGGACAAGACGACCCTCGGGAGTTCTGCAATACTGGGCATTCGGTTCGTCGCCTTTACAGTATCATGAAAGAGATATCTCTCATGCGTTGATTCTAGCGAAGCGACACATCTCACGACCAATCAGTACGTATTTTCTCGCCTCTTTAGGCGATCTCATTAAGAGGCTTCTACAGATATAATTGGTAGGGTGGACAACTTCCATTGATAACCAGATGTTGCTCATGCTTTACAGGCTTGGAACCATATTTTATCTGAGCTATCTTGTGTTCGAGTTTCCGCAGAACCTTGCGCTTCAGAGGTTTCCAGTTGGGAAGTGGTTGAGGTACGCCCTTCTGTGTCTGATGCCTTCATTTCAACTTACAAAATCTGCCAGTCTAAACATCTTCGTCTGGGGTGTAGCTCTCTGCTGTCATGCTGCATGCAGGAATTTTGCTGGCCTGTTTGTGGTACGCCTAGTTCTTGGGATGTGCGAAGGATCTGTCACTGCAGGATTCATGATTGTGACCTCCATGTTCTACACTCGACGTGAACGGACGGAGAGAGTCGGCTATTGGTGTAAGCTCGGAAACCCTGCTATCTCGGTAACTTTCTGACGGCTCGATCTCGCAGTCATGATGAACGGAACTGCCCAAACAATCTCAGCATTCATCGGATTTGGGAGTCTACATATCCACACAAGGAGGTTTGAACCTTGGTAATGGTACATTAATTTCTTCAATTGCACAGGCTTGCAAGATGCTCACGCCCTTGAACAGGCTGATGGTTATTACCGGACTCTTGACTTTGATCACAGCCCTGGCATTTGTGTTCGTTCTCTTCTTGATTTATGATCGAGATGTCGACTCTGAGAGCATCATTCTCCAGGTTCCTTTTCCCGGATTCCCCTGTAAATGCATGGTTCTTGACCGCCGAAGAAAAGGTTGTTGCAGTCAAGCGGATCCAAGTTAATCAGACCGGGGTCGAGAATAAGACTTTCAAGAAAGAACAGTGCGTTATTTGGCATCGAACAATCTCTGAATTCGTCTGTTTACATCTCGAGCTAGGATGATCGAAGCTTTTCGTGATCCAAAAACCTGGATGTTCGCTCTCTTCGCTGCGTTGAACAACGTTCCAAGCTCGGTCCTAAATCAACGACAAATAATCATATCACTATTTGGATTTACGCCCCTTCAGACTACTCTCTTAACCTTGGTCGATGGTGTGATAGAGATTGTGACAATCTGGACGGGTGTTACAATTGCCGCTAGGATACCCAACAGTATTGCGTACACTGGCATGCTCTACTTCGTACCCGACATTCTTGGTGTCCTCTTGCTCAACCTGCTGCCATGGGAGAACAAGATCGGCCTTCTGTTTGGCCAATGGCTAACGGGTGAGTTGATCTGTCGCATCATTTCAAACCTTCTTGTTCACAAGGCTCCAAGATATTGGAGTAACGGCGTTTGTGCTCACTCTCTCCTGGCTCACGAACATTACAGCTGGGCACACCAAGAGAGTGACTGTAAATGCCATCATGTTATCTGCCTACTGCATCGGAAACTCCGTCGCTCCATTTATGTGGCAAGCCAAGTACCGGCCAAGGTATGAGCCTTTACCGCTATTATCGGGACCTAGTCCTCATTATTGTGCGCGGTAGAAACCACGTTCCGTGGATTATTATCGGTATATGCTATGTTTCCTGCATAGTATTGCTGTGGACAATAAGGCTATACCTCATAAGAGAAAATAGACGCCGGGACAATGAACCACTGGACGATTCCTTCGAGGACATCTACCTGGAGAAGATTGTGGACGGAAACACCGTGAAAGTTCGGGTCGCGAAGGTATGAAAGTTCTACTCCTTCTTCGGCTATCGCTGACTGAGATTACAATTTTAAGGAATTTCTGGATTTGACTGACATCCAGAATCGCCAGTTTCGCTACACCTACTGAACATTCTGGTGGTTTCGACGGGGTAGGAGAAAACGAGCGCAACCTGCCACATACAATTGTGTAGATTCTGTATCAAGAAATGACAATTTGATGGAAACCCTTGCCTGGCATGCGATTTAACTCGGCATTATTCGTGCTCAAATTGTGCTTCTAACTTTGAACTTCGAGTGGGTAGGTGGGAGTATCAATTATTGGTACATAAAGTTAAAGGACCACCATGCAGGCTATAGAGTAAAGTTCACGGTCAAGAATCGAGCCAGGCATGTTCGGCCCGTAAGCGGGGATATCCCCATGCGGGCAATCTTCGTTACCGGCTGTCCTTGGTCCTCGAAATCACCTGCATACCGCCTGTTCATCGACCAGTCGGTAAAAGGTCGTCCTCTTCCTTTCACTTGGATGATGCTCCGAGTTCCCAGTCTCTGCAAGTCCGTCTCACCCTCACCCTTCAACCTTTTGGCGCGAAGATCTATGATGTCTACTCCTCACCGCCTCTCGGAGCGCCCAAAGGACTGGAAGAAAGCTGCTCCTCAGCTTCTGTATGAGGGGAAGTCCCAGAACCTTCCGCCCCTCCCTGTTCCGAAGCTCGAAGATACAGTGGCAAAGTTGAAGGAGAGTCTCGTCCCCATTGCCTGGAGCAAAGGTGAACTGGATGGTGTATACAAGAAGATCGACGAGTTCGCGTCGACGCAAGGTCCAGAACTCCAGAAGAGGCTACAAAAGAGGGCTGAAGAGACGCCGCATTGGTTGGAGGAATGGTGGGATGATACAGGTTATCTAGGCTATCGCGACTCAGTGAGCAATTCCAACAGCTATACGGAACAACCCGTTGAATAGTTTAATCCGCCAGGTCGTGATCAACGTCTCTTACTACTGTTCGTGTCTGCAGTCTTGCCTGCTCTACAAGCGTGACTAAAATGCAGATATCCAGATGGCTTTGATGCACACCCAGCACACCTCAAGCAAACTCCTGCTAACCGAGCTGCAGCTATCGCGCGTGGTGCCATGGTCTTCCGCAAGAACCTGAAGAACGGACTCGTCAAGGCTGAGGGAACCAAGGAAGGGCCATTTTGTATGGACACGTATCGGTACGTATCATTCGTCAAGTGCTCAGCGTTCTCCACTCATTGAACCCCTGTTCGGCTTATTAGTTGGATGTTTGACTGCTGCCGTATTCCCGGACCCCAGGGTCTGGACTGGAGCACCAGCTATGCCAAGGATCATCCCACAGGCGACTCAGGACACATCGTTGTGTTCCGAAAGAACAGAGTGTGGAAGATCGACGTGACTCAAGATGGAAGAATTCTCAGCACGGAGGAAATCGAGAAACAAATCCAATATATCTATGATCATACCAACCAAACTTATCCCGGCGTTGGCGTCCTGGCGGCATCCAACCGCGATGTTTGGGCGACAGTGAGATTCTCCTTTCAACTTCCACTTCAGATAAATTGACTCTCTACTAGGATTATACGGAGTTGGCCAAATCCTCCCATAATGCAGCCATCCTCAAGACAATAGAATCCGCTGCCTTCTCTATATCCCTTGACACCACTGAGCCTACAAGCTTCATTCATCGCAGCCGTGCGCTATGGCACGGTGATGTCGTCAACAACAAGCCCGTTGGTCTTCACAATCGTTGGGTAGACAAACCAGTTGAATTCATCGTCTGCGACAACATGGACGCTGGTATCATGGGTGAACACTCTGTTATGGACGGAACACCCACTGTTCGTCTCTGTGACGATGTTCTTGACATGCTCGCTGACAAGTCTTTCGATCACGGTGTTTCTGCTTCCACTGCCCCGCCGACGCCAACCCCCTTGGACTGGGAGATTAATCCCACGATTACCGAAGCAATTGAGAAGGCAGACAAGGCAGCTGTCGAACTCATTACGGACCATGAACTTGGATTCCTGCGCACCTCCTACGGCAAAGCTGCCATCAAGAAATTCGGTGTCAGCCCCGATTCATGGGCACAGATGATTGTCCAGCTAGCATATCGTCGCCTTATTGGATCTGATACCAAGAGAATCGGAGGCACGTACGAGGCTGCCACAACGAGGAAGTTTTACAAGGGACGCACGGAAACCATCCGTGTTGTTACCAGCGAGTCCGATGCTTGGGTTAGAAGCATGGACGATCCCAAGGTTAGCAAAGAGGAGAAGAAACAGCTACTCATGGCTGCTGCCAAGAAACATGTCAGCCTTGCCAAAGCTGGTGGTCAAGGTATGGGTGTCGATAGGCATATGTTTGGTGGGTCCTCTTTCATGATATCGAGACAGACCACCCCTAATGATGCTTCTAGGTCTGAAGAAGAGCTTGAAAGAAGGAGAGACTCTTCCCGCTGTCTATTCTGACCCTGTCTACGGAAGGTCAAGTTACTGGGCACTGAGCACTTCCGCCATTTTCTCTAAGCACTTCGAGGTCTACGGATGGGGAGAGGTTGTTCCTGACGGTTTTGGCGTTGCATATATGACCGGCTTCGACAGTGAGTGTCTTTAGACCTGCCTTCCAGAGACGTTATTAACTGGTATGTTTTCCTTTTCAGATTATCTCCAATATACCATCACTTCCAGGAAGAACATGCCAAATGCCAAGTTCTGCGAGGAAATCTCTAAGGCTGCTCAGGATATCCATGAATTGTACGCTGAGGATTCCGCCAAATCAAAGCTGTAGAGGCTGCGGATTAATTGTCGGGACTTTGAAGATTCTTTACGATGTAGATCATTTTGTAGATGACGAACCAATAACAGCCTAACAGGATTTTTGTTGGATTTTTCGAGGCATGCCCTTGGATCAAATAGGCGCCGTCCCGAAAAGGGTATGATTTCCCACGCGTGAATCTTCTCAACTGCCTTGGCACTCACAGAGCTTTTCGGGTTCAAACCGTACAATCCTTACACACATCAAACATGCCGACGAGATTCGAGCCAGGAGCGATCAAGAATAAGATGAAGAGGGAGGAGATAGTAAGGAAGGCGAAGAAAGCAAAAAGCCAGAGCAAACTCGACCGAAGACTTACTCAAGCAAAAATGGAGGCCAACGACCCTTTGGCCAAAAAAGTAAGCCTTGCATATTTAAAGACTGACAGAGCACTCATTAAAATTTTGAAGAAACGACAAGCAGAAAATGTACCCAAGACTCTCGATAACATGCGAGAGTTTGATCCTTCGATACTCACTGCAAACCCAAACGAAGCTGGTCCTTCAGGAGGCAACCAAGTCGAACAGGCCGATGAAGCAGCAGCCTCTATTGAAGCCGACCCCTTCGCAGAGTATTTCAGTTCTGTAGAGGACCCAAGTATTCCACCGAAGCTCCTGATTACGACTTCACCAAAAGCCTCTAAGGCAACCTATGACTTTTGTGATGAACTGGTTGGGGTGTTCCCTGGCGCTGAATTTATTCGACGGAAGAAAGGAAAGGGGTTTGAGATGGGTCGAATTGCGGGTTGGTGTGCTGGAAGAGGATACAAGCATTTATTGGTGGTAAATGAGGATATGAAGAAACCAAGTGGGTGGTATTTTCTCCCGCGTTTTAGTCTTTCGCCTTCTAAGCTATCTTGAAGATGCGATAACTCTTGTCTATCTCCCGAACGGACCTACGGCTTACTTCAAGCTTACTTCAATACAGTTGACGAAACAAATCTTTGTGAGTGGTTTGCATCTGTAGCACCCTCCCTTTGCTAACAATATATTATCTCATCTAGGGTCATGCTCGAGCAACCCCTCATCATCCAGAACTCATACTTAACGGCTTCGTTACTCGACTCGGTCATCTAGTCGGCCGTATGTTCCAAACAACCTTCCCTCCCCTACCAGAATTCCAAGGCCGTCAAGTTGTAACTCTTCACAACCAACGAGATTTCCTATTCTTCCGAAGACATCGATATGCCTTCCGATCTGAGGAAAAGGTTGCATTGCAGGAGATTGGTCCGAGGTTTACTTTGAAGTTGAAATGGATCAAGAAGGACATCCCGGCAGTGAAGAACTTTGGAGAGAATCCTGTCCCCCTTGAAATCGGAACAAGTCCGTTCGAAGAGGACGAAGCGGAAAAACCGGCGGAGGCTGCTGAGGAGACTACACCCCAACAGCTCAAGCCTATCCTACCTCCTAAGACGGACGAATTCCTCTGGCAATGGAAGGTAATTGTATGCCCATCATCTGAGAAGATTTTCTTTCTGACAATTCCCACAGCCGGAACTGGAAACCAGTCGAAAAACGTTCTTCCTGTAGTTATGCCATACCCCCAAAAGTACATATCGAGCCAATCATGCCATGTCTGGCAATAATTTGACTGAGGATAATCATACAGGCGATTACCGCACGAAGAGTCTTTTCGACCGCAGCGGTCGCGCTGCGCCAACGCGCCCAGTCTCCTCCTGGTACATTCGGTAGGCTTCCCGTAGATGATCTGGAGATAATGGACCGGACTCTCCTCTCCGTTGCTGCACTGCACGAGCTAGAGAAAGCGAGTTGAGAGCGATTATTAGACAATTCAGGGGGTCATCATACCTTTCTCGATAATTTCACCTACGAAGACCTTTCCAAAACCAGCAACGATTTGTGCAACAGGTTGTGAGACCTGTTGTCCAAGAGTTTGCTGAATTACCTTGAAGAAAATGTCAGCACGATAATAATCCCAAGGCCTTCGATGATGATCTCACTTTTCGGACTGCTTGCTTTGGCAGTGCATGCCTCCTATAAGCCTCAAAGCGGTCATATTGTGCAGAGCTGAAGTTGTCCATAAGGACTCTGACAGATGAGTGAGCGACATGAGTTTGGTTCTGATATCTTTCAGTAGACCACGGACGTACTTTAGGTTGTCTTTTGATTGACTTTGGAAGCTCAGTTGAGCAGAGTAGTCATCATCAGCCATAGCCGGCAATAGTTCATCGTCCCCCTCCACATCTTCATCCACAGTAGCTCGGAGAGTGGTGGTGGTTGGAGGTGGTGGTGCAGAGGAAGCAAAAGCAGAAGGAGCTGCAGTGACACCAGCACTGGAAAGGAGACTTCGCACATCGATAGTTTGGCCGTTAGGAAGGGTGTATGTTGCAGGTAGCCCTGCCGTATTTAGCATAGACGCTGTTGAGGTTGCTGAGGTCGGTGTTTGCGGAGTGGAAGCGCGAGCCTGTGTCAAAGCCTGGAGTTGAGCTACTGTTGCAGAAGGAATAGAGGATGCATATGAAGTGGATGGTGTTGAACTCCTTTCTCCCAAGCTAGCCATTATAGCTGAGGTAGAGGTGGCTGGTATTGTTGGAGAAGTTGTAGACGCCGTTCCACTTGTGCTAGCTTGGGCATTGGCTGAACTTGTAGTAGTGGAGTTTGGCAAAGCCCAATGCACATAGCTCTGTGTATTTGTGGGGAAGCTCGCAGTCGATGTAGCTGTTGAGGTCGTATTCAATCCATCTGGACTCGTTATGTGTGGTATTACTGGTGTTGCAAATGTGCTTCCACGGGGCTTACGACCACGTTTGAGGCCAGTTCCTGTCAATGCTCCCCTTGGCCGCCCGCGCGAAGATGTAGGCGTTGCTGTTCCAAGCGCGAATGTCGTCGTCATTGCTGACGGATTGGGGCTGGGGCTCTGGGCTGAGCCTATTTTTGGGGACGACGTGTATTGCGAGTACGGCGTTGTTCCACTCATTATAGGTGCGTCGTGGGTCGAGTATGCAGACCCTAATGTTGTCGATGTTCGCGACGTTGATCAGGCGAGATTAGGTAACGAGAATCGTCGCGTGTTATCCCCTTTCGAGCACTTTTTATACTTGACCTCATCTTATCATGAATCTGCCAAAGAAAAACGAAGAGTATGGTACAAAACAATACTGGTGAGCCCATTCTGAGTAAAAGGCTGAAACATTGCTGAAACCGCCCCAGGGATGAACGATACACAGCGTAGGCCAATCCAAGTCACTTGGGGTTTCGAGCTCCCCTCACCTTCAGGGTCCAGAGAATCCAATGATGATGCGCACTTTGACTGGTTCAAGTCATATTCAGACATGGCTCCACTGCTAAGGGAACTCATACCTAACAAGGACTCGAAAATCTTGATGCTAGGTTGCGGCAATTCCAGATTATCGGAAGATGTAAGCTCTTGTTCGTGACTTCGTCCTCACTTGGATCAACCGCTCACACACCCTGTGAAGATGTGGGAGGATGGGTACAAAAGCATAACCAACATTGATGTGCGTGGATGTCTCCTCAGTACGCTGTAACGTGATGAACTCACAAAACACCTTGGTTGACAGTACTCAGCCGTTGTGATCGAGCAAATGCAAAAACGGCATGAAACTAGGCGGCCTGAGATGACATGTACGATGCATTCGCCTTGAATATTTGGTTTAGGGGGCTCATAATGTACCACGACAGGGCATGAAATGGACATCCGGGACCTCCGTTTCGACGATGATTCCTTTGACGTTGCCATTGACAAAGGTGAGCCGCAAGCAAGTTCCCGTCGCCTCCAAACTCACGAATTTTAGGCACAATGGATGCCATGATGACAAGTAGAGGGGACGTTTGGGTATGTATAATGATTGTATGCGCTACTCGAATTTAAGACAGCTATTTTCCTAGGACCCTCCAAAGCAAGTAGTGGATGATTGTACAAAGGAGGTGGATGAGGTATTGAGGTCAGAGGCGCATATTTTCGAAGTGATACTTGATCAAAAACCTTCCTATAGGGTCCTCCGAAAAGGCAAAGGAACATTCATCTACCTGACATTCGGTCAACCACATTTCCGTCGACGATTCCTAACAAGACCAGGGACCACTCTAGAAATCAAACAGCTAGGGGAGGCATTTCATTATTATCTGTACATTATACGTAATTAAGGTGCATTCAAACCCAATCCTTTGATCGCCCGAATGGTCGAAGCCCTAGAAGAGGAATTTGACGTTTTTATAGAAATCTACAATGGGGTTTTCTCCACTGAGTAATCTTGTCTTGTCGAGTTCAGCATAGGTTTCCATGAACTCTGCATGCGTGAACACGGAAGACTTGCGGTCACCGATAGGTAGTCCAGTTGCTGATGTTACTCCATCAATAGGCATCCTCCTGCTGGATATCCGGGAAGAGGAAAAGAAGTCGGAGCCTAATGAAAGTGCAGTAGAGGTAGTTCCCAGTGGGGTGGTTCGGATAGTATCACAGTTGTCCGAGTGAAACATGGAACTTCCAGGTCTCTGGGAAATTATGTGTTCGTACATATCCCGCAGGTGCTCGAAGTTCGTGGGGAAGAAAATGTCAAAGTATCCTTGGCGGACGAACAGCGTCGTACATGGTACTGTGACATTCCTGACTCTTGTCTGCACGACTGGCGCGTTGATTCCAGGTATCGTATCTGGGAGAGCGTGGAAGTCCGAGAGGAGGAGACGATGTCGAGGGAAGTAGTTCCGGAGGGTCCTCAGCAAACTGAGCAGCCTGGTTGGAATGAACTCGGTTTTGGAGAGATTAGGTGCGAATGGGAGGGATGTGTATAGTTTGCGCATGCCCTCTGATGAGCGAAGTAGGCGATTTACAGGAGAAGGGTGTCGTAGCTCCTTGCGTAGCTGAAGGTAATCCTTGATGAGAGGGTCGGATACAGGAGTGTAGTGGATATCGAAGTCCCCTTCTGCATCGACGCTTACAACACCCTGGTAGGGTTGCAAAGTACGGAGGTCGTAACGGACTATATCGTGAGCGAAATTGTCCTGTGGTTTCTTAGAACAACTAGGCTGTGTAGATTGACGGGAAGGCTTACCACAACTTCCATGGCCAGGAAATAACAGGGACTTGACTCTTTCTTACTCCAGTGGAAGATACTCTTGTTAGTGATCTTGACGCAAGGGTGAGCCTGGGACAACTTCTGCTTTTGAAGCTGCGCAAGGGTGCTACTAATCTCGATGATGTTGTATCTTGTCCTTTCATATACGTCTGGATACTCTTGTTGTACGTAGTCGAGGATGTCCTTCGCTAGTGTACCGTTTCCGGCACCAATTTCGTAAATGACGAAGTCTTCGTAGGGAAAGCTTTTTAGCAGGTACTCTGCAACTAAGCACTGTCCTATGGCTCGAGCGTAGTAAGGCTGTTAAAAGGTCCGAACAAAGAATACATCCCATAGATTACTGTAACACACCTTGAAGAGTTCCGTTGGGGTGTGCCACAATTGCCGACCAGGGCCGTCATGTTTGTCTGCACCATACGCTGCATACTTGCTGGCGACAATCTCCTGGAAGTGGGCCACGTCTTTGATTCCACTAAAGTCAATCCTGCTGTCCTCTGTGTTGAAAATTGTGGCTTGTTTCGTGAAGTAACCATAATGAGGATTATACAACGAATCCTCAATATAGTCCCTGGTCAACATTCGCACTTTCTTCGGAGGCTCTTCTGCACTCTCCAGCGAGTTGGCCGTGACGAGTTCATACTCTTGTAGTTGAGCGTCTGTTTTCGGGTCGAATGAGGAGACATTATAGTTCCACTTGTCTCGAGGATCCAGCGGCGGATCTGGCTTTGGTTTGGGAGGTCGTTTTCCAAACGGCAGGCGAGCAGGAGCGGTGATACATATTGATCTGCAGGGACCACTAAGAAGAGGCCGTACCCATTTTTGTCGGAGAGGTACAAAGCCCGCAGAAAGCATGGACGCTGGGCTTGTACAGCGCTTGTGCCGCCAAAAGCGTTCAGCACGATTGGACTTGACCTGGACCTTCACGTGATCAAAATGACATTTGCGAAAAGAGTTATCGCAAACTTGGAAGAGCCCACCAATCTATCACTGAACAATCGCATTCTCGGCAAGATTGAACGCTAATTTGAAGTCAAAATAGTGAGAGGAACTATGAGCTCGGTGCAGAAGCTCGTCAGCACTTGGATGGCTTCTGGTCGGGATGAGGAAATCCAAGCAGTGGTGTCAGGTTCGCATCCAGATTATTGTACAAGCCAGAGATGTTCCAATAACACGAGTACTGAATAAAGAGATTTCCAACGGTCAAGCTACTCTCATAGATGTTGTCAAATCCCTTGAGGAATACCTTACCTCTGAGGAGGCCGAGCTAAGGACGAAGGGTACGCCGCCTTTTCATCCTTCATTGAGTCGGAATGCTAACCTTTCATCTCAGGCGTAGACCTCCTTTCCTCGGTCATTTTGCAGACACCTTCGGAGAAGCTGAATCGACAGCAAGGTACGGTTGACCGCTACTCTGGGATCGCTTTCGCTAAGAAACGACGCAGTGAGAGTCCTTACGACATTCCTTTGCGGAAAGCTGGAAGATCTGGAAACAAAAATACCTGCGCTGAAGGGCTTGGATACGCTTGTGAAGTCTCCAAACTTTTCTTCAGCTGATAGTGTCACCCTCGTGAATTCGTGTGTAAAACAGCTTATTCAAAGACGCTGTGTCCTGAACTCACTGGCAGGATTTTCACCAACATCACGATGAAGGCATTCGTTGCTTCTGTCAGATACTCCGTATTCTCTATCTTTGACGCTCTGATGGACAAGCACCGAGACGGTAAGGGTATCTGGCCTGCAGCAGAATGTCAATGCTAAGCGTCATGGTACAGCACTCCACGAGATGGGGCAGGATTTTGTTCCAAAATATATTGCATTTGTAGAAGGGGAGAAGGATCCAAGAAATCTCTTGACTGCTTTTGCTCTTGCTCGGGTGCTTGCAATCGAGTTTGACATATCTGCTCGAACTGAGGTATGCCACTCCAATTTTATCACATATTGTTGGCCTGAGGCGCGGTGCATAGTCATTATTCAACATTATATTCTGCTATTTTCCCATCACATTCCGACCCCCTCCAAATGACCCCTATGGAATCACGACCGACGATCTGAGATTGGCACTGAGGTATGGTGATATATCCGCCTTCACTCGTCAATAATGCTAATACCTATGCAGGTCTGCCATGAGTGCATCACCAGCCTTTGGCCCGATGGCCATTCCCGTCTTCTTAGAAAAGTTACTAGCTGGATCTCCAGCATCAAAGGTCCGTCCCACGACTGATATGCCCAAAACTTGCTCCAGGCTGATATACGGTATTCAGAAAGACACACTTGAAACAATGGCCGTCTGTCTGCCCGTGTACGGACCATCACTCGCACGCGTCAATGCCAGAAAACTCTGGAATTCTCTCAAGCTGGAGATATTCCAGCCCACGGATGCCTTCACCGAAGCAGAAGCTCTCAAAACAACACAAGTACTACTGCAAACCATACACGCCAAGCCAGAAGGCGAAACCAGCGACGATGGAGAAATTCAGGATTTCGCCCGTGACGCATGTGAAGAGTGTATACAGATTCTTCGGGAGCCAGAGAAGAGCCAGGCCCGACCGGCTATCAAGATACTATGCGCGTTCATGACTATCACCCGTAAGAAGCCCTTTTCTGCTATTCTCAAGTGGACCACGAAGGCTCATTCCTCTAGCATCGGTTTCTCGATACACTCTTTCCCAGGCAATCCCGCATCTACTCAAGATCTTCTCGAATCCCACAGAAGTTATCAGCCGTTCTCCCATTCTTGTTCTTCTCTCCGATCTCATCAACGCTAGCCGCGACTCGGCGATACAAGCTGTTGAAAGCGGGGAACCAAGTTTCTTGGTGCCTTACAAGGATGAATTATTGGGTGCAGCAAGTGCTGGTTTGAAGGCGACACCATCACGCTTGCCTGCGCTTGCGGTTGTCAAAGGTCTGGTGACAACAAAGGGCCTACTTTCAGATGAGGAGTTACGGTATATTGTACACCTCCTCGACGAGGCCTTCATTGCTGATAATAGCGAGTACGATGACCTGAGGTATGTACGACTGCCATTATTTTGAACCGATCTGATGCTTGATTACCAGTGACTCAGCTATCCTCAGTATCCTCACCAGTATTTCTGCGATTACACCTCGGCACGTTGAAGAACAGACCTTACCTCTTCTTTTCACCTCGTTACCCGACACAGCACCCCCTCGAGCGTCTATCGATGCCCGCGCAACGTACTGGCGAACTCTGTTGGCACTGAGCACTCTTTGCACTCAACCAGAACTTTTCGAGATCCTAGTGGTCAGGGTTCTCGCAAAGCTTGATCTGATCTGCGTACCTTCCACCCCACAAGATACGAATGATCTAGAACCTCGAGCAGCTTATGCACATGCTTTACTTAAAACCTTGAAGGATACACTTTCCAAAAAGGTGGAGGCGTCTCACCCGGACGTGCCGAAATACGTAGACAAGCTGGTTCCCCGCTTGTATAACATCTTCATTTATTCTGCCCTTGATACTCGGCCAGATCTCGTTGCACGAGATTCTCGACTGATTGTGGAAGCAGGCGAAATCATTACGTTGGTTGTTCAGACGTTGCCACACCAGTATGTTAAGCACGTTCATGCGAGACGTAATATCTTACATCCCTTATTCAGGAAACAGGAGAAACTTGTGGCAGGTATATTCGAAGTCTTCGCAACGGGGCAGATATCAGGCATCTCGGAAGGCTTCCACAAGATTCCAGCCGATGCCAGGCTATCCATCTTTCAGGTGAGGATACATGCAACTTTAGGTGAACCCTATTGAAGTTTTTTTTTCTAGACACCTTCAAGTCTTGAGCAAAGAAACATACTACCTTTGTTAGTTGCAGGGCTTGTACCGCTTTACAAGGAGGTGCGTCTGAATATAGACGATTTAGAGGCTACGATACTCATATCAAGCAGGTCCAGCTTCCGTTGCCAAGTCTCGAGGATTTCTTAGACAAGGCTATCCTGTGGAGCTTGGATGTTGCAGATACTCCCATACAGCGAGAATCAGCCTGGCATCTGGTGTCTTCGTTGGTCAATAAGCACGCCGACAGTAGGTGGACCTATTTAAATTGCAACTCCACCAGTAACGCTGGTTTCCAGAGCTTCAGCCATTCTTGGAGAGAACACAGTCAAGCTTCTGGTCGGAGAATGTAGCAAACGCGGGTGGAGACACGGAAAGGCGCAAGCAAGCCATTCAGGGATGGACATGGGTCAGCCTCTTTTCGACATTTCGACGGCATCCTAGCACTTACACTTTTCCAGTTTAACAAGGCGCTGATCATACGGAATCACCCACTTGCATACCAGTTCACTGATTTGTTATTGGAGGCGTTCCGAGACAGCGCTATTGGATGGACGGCGGCGACTGCCGTCGGACAACTTGCAAGCTTAGATGATGTACTGACGAAGCCACACCATGCGGTACTGAAGGTAATTTATGTGCGCCATCTTGACGAGGACATGTACTAAAAAGGGAGCTTAGATTTTGCACTCGCAGAAGTTCTTGAACCATATCATTCCAAGACTGTCTGCTGGGGCGAAGGATACGGACAGTGAGTAAAGGAGAGGTCACATCGGGATAGACGCTGATCTTTGTAAAGAATCTATCGAGGAACAGACTGCATACCTTGTGGCTTTGACTGGGGTAATCAAAGCAAGCCCAAAGGCGACCTATGCTGCAGATATGCCAAATGTTAGCCTCTATGTTATACTCTACCTAAATTTGCTAATCTGTTACTTTAGCTCATCCCTCTTCTCCTCCGTGGACTGGAGCTTTTGAATGCCGAGATTCGGGCAGACGTCATCGACACTTTCCTCTGCGCTGCAGAAGATGACAACACCGAAAGCTCACTCGTTGCAGGGCACGCTACCAACCTTGTTACGATGATGTTGAAGATTGCTCGAAGGAGTGAAATGCCGTCGCCAGTCAGTGTTTTTTTAGCCTCTCGGCGACTACCCCAACTCATCAGTAATGTTATTTACAGAGAGTGAGAGTTGCTGCCCTCAAGTATCTGGGTGTTCTGCCTACAATCGTCCGCTACGACGTTCTGCATCCACAGAAAGCAACGGTACTACGGGAGCTTGGGAAGGTTCTCGATGATCCCAAGAAAGCTGTTCGCAAGGAAGCTGTCGATACGAGGTATGTTCTACATTGTCATTAATACAACCCGATACTGACGGACTTCTGCAGGGAAATATGGTATGTAACAACATTGATTTAGGTTTGTGGGAATTCCATCCGAGCTGATTTCTACAGGTTCAAGTACAGTGGGTAAATCTTGGGGTATAGAAGAACATGAATCTTGTATCTATAGAGAATGTAGAGAGTGCGATGAGGAAACAACATTACATATATATAGGACTAATGAGCGAAATATGTTAGTTTGAAGAACGAATAGTGTTGTATACGACTGTATTCCAATTGAGACCAGACTTCTCAGGAAGCGGCCATTATAGCCTGTGTTTTTCGCGTGGCATCAGCCACTGCAAGCTCGAAGGCTGCAAGATGGTCCTTGACGAAGGTCTTTGCATCTAACCGGCGAGATCGAGCTTGATAGGTCGGTGTGGTGGGAGTAGTTGCCCCGGAAAGATCGCCATCCCATACCCCAGCCTCCCATTTCTCAATCTTTACTCGACTTTTCTCCGCGCTGTCCCATTCAGCCCTCCAGGTACCAAGTTTATTCTTCAATGCTTTGATTTTCCTTCCAGCTTCTGCATTGGCGGCACTGTTTACCTGTGCCTGTTCGGAAACTGACCCTAGTGCCTTGACTAGGGACGTTGTATACGTCCGTAGGTGGGCGAGTTGAGGTACAGTTTTGGCAGTCGTAACAGGGCCAGTGACTGGTGGTGGTGCAGCAAAAGTTGCCTTCGTTGGGGATTCTAGTGGATCTTCGGAGGGTTCAGTGTCGTGATATCTGTCATACGACTCATGCAATGAGTTGGGATCTGTTTCCCAATCATCAAATGTTTGACGACGTGGGGATGGGGTAGGTTCTGCCTCTTCTTCTAGTGTTTCCAGAGTTTGCCGCTGCATTTTCTCAACGGCGGGGGTAGGATTGTCCTCGCGTAAGCTTTCAATGGGATCCAGCTCCTCCAAGTGACTCAAGGCTTCTGTGCCTCCAACTTCTCCGGCAAGCTTCTTGAATTCCCTCTCGTACTCCAGCAGTTCTCGTACTTGCCCTTCGCGGTCCCGCGCACTGTCATTGATTCGTCTGATTACATCTGTTGCAATCCGTTCCAGCTGTGGTTGTTGTGAAACCGAAGAACCAATTTCAGAGTCGAGCGATCGAAGATTAGCGAGGAACGTATCGGTGAATTTGAGGTCGTGAGAGAGGGCTTCTATGGCATCTTGCTGCTGCGGGGGTTTCTTTGTGGATGTCGATATTGATGGGGAAGGGGGTTGTTCAATGAATGTGAGTTCTTCTGCCAAATCGGGGTCTGAAGGTTGTAGCTCATCTGCGAGTGATGAGCCGAGACCAAGTTCTGCACCAAGGGACGCGCCGCTGGGCCCTTCCTCTACGATTTGAGGCATCCCGTTTTCATGGATGGTTTCATCAATGCCCTCTGCTCCCTCATCATACTCTATTCCAAACTCTTCAGCTAGTAATCTTGATCCAGCGCTGGGTTCAGGCATTAATGCTGCGGCTAATTCATGGGCGAGAGAGTGGCGACCACTAGAGGAGTCATTCTCCATAGGTACGCCGCCAATGCCAGCCAATGAAGCTCGCGGGGCATGGCTCGATCGAGGGCTTTTTCCTGCCTTTGGCGATTTCTTTGGCGACGTCGGTGAGAGCATTTGTTGTAGAGAGTACGTAGGTCGTTAGGTGGGGTTTATCCAAGAGAAAGCCGCGTTTGAGCACCGTTACCGTGTTTGCCTTGGTTTACGCGACAAGGGAGAAAGGGGACTTTGTATGTCAGAGTCGCTTATGTAATTCTCCCATTCGTTCTCTGTCTACTTGCTGCACTGTGTTTTTTCAAGAACACCTTTTCCAGAGGTCGACGATGTGGGTGAGTGAATGATGTCTGTATGCGAGCTAGGATGATTCTCAAGCTACTCTCAACAGACTGAGCATCGTAATCAAGAAGGGAGAACCTATTGGTTCAACACAACTACCAAAGTCAGCGTCTGGGAAAAGCCAGATGGTGAGCCCCATATATCCCCGTATTTCGTTTCATGTAGAGCTTACCACTACTCGAAGACTTGAAGACACCATTTGAGGTCGGAAATCTACTTGATTTCAGTATGCATAGTCATCTCATTTGTTCCACAGCGTGCTCTCAACACGACGAAATGGAAGGAGTATTTCTCAGGAGGAAGGAAATATTACTATAATGTAAGGCAATATTTGATCCTTTCGATGTTATTCTGACACTTTCTTGTGAACAGACGGAGACTAAGGAGTCAAAATGGGACATGCCTGATGAGCTCTTGTTGATTTTGGAGAAGGTCGAGAAAGAAGGCGCGCCAGCAGCCACATCAGGGTATGTATGCGTCAACTCCCTTTCCCAATCACTCTTGACATTCATCTGTAGCCCTGATGCTATTACTGCTCCTCCTGGAATGACCCCAATCGGAGGTACTCAAGGTGCAATCGTCCCTATGGGAAGTGGTAATCTATCCTCATCTGCATCGCAGCCCAACGGCCAAAATGGCATTGACGGCGGCCTTGGTGCTCCTGCCACCCCCACGAGCAATCTTCCAACTCGACCAAGTCTTCCTGATGATCCAGTTATTCCTCACAACGGTTTTGCTACCGTAGAAGAAGCCGAGAAAGCCTTCATGCATTTGCTTCGGAAAGCTGGTGTGGATACTACCTGGACATGGGAGCAAACTATGCGAGCTATTATTACTGACCCGCTCTACAAGGCGTTTAATTCACTGGCCGATAGAAAGAATGCCTGGGAGAAGGTGCGATTTCTTTTCACGCACACCAATGTGGTACTAACATACGCCTTAGTACATCTCTGCTTTGAAAACCAAGGAACAGGAAGAGAGAGAGGCTCGCTTATCGAAGTTGCGTCCTGCCATTCGTAACCTTCTCAAAGGAAACCCGAACGTGTTCCACTACACGACCTTCGGTACCGCAGATAAACTCTTCTCCCAGCACCCCATATGGCAGCAAGCCAGGATCGAGTCCGAAAGAAGGGCCATTTTTGAGGAATATGTCAATGAATTGAAGCAGCGCGAGATGGTACGTGTTCCTTCGGTGATGAGGACTTATGTCACATTCAAACATATGCTACTTCTAGCAAGAGTCCCGTGCGGCGCGTAGCCAGGCCATTTCGAGAGTCGTGGCTCTCTTCAAGGAACTCGATGTCGACGTTGTCACACGTTGGAAGCAAGCACTTGAGCTCGTCATGGATTCACAAGTTTGGCATAACGACGCCGAGCTTCGTAAGCTGCCTACCCTTGATATTCTCCTCGCTTTCGAAGATTACAGTCGTGTCAGAGAAAGGGAGTACGAGGAGCAGCAGAGGCGAGCCACAGTCGAGAAAACACGGAAGGAAAGGAAAGCCCGCGAGGCATTCAAGGTAGCTCGAACAATCACAGTGTCGTGGCGATTTTATTGATCGTTTGGGTAGGACCTCCTTCACGGGTTGGTGCAATCAGGCCAGATTCGTGCTCGTAGCAAATGGAAGGAAGTCTATCCCTCTTTCAAGGATGATGAGCGATATCTCGGTATGCTCGGGAATCCTGGGTCAAATCCACTGGAACTATTCTGGGATGTTGTTGACGAATTAGATCAAGTTATGGACAAGAAGATAGCTGTTGTTGAAGGAGCCTATTCTCGGTATCATCAACACGCTGGCGAAGGCAGTGAAGACAAGGAGAAGGACGTACCGCCTATGGTGGGACCTAACACCACCGAAGACCAGTTCTTGGACTTAGTGAGGAAAACCGCAGATGAAGCTGTTCATTCGCTTAGTGCAGACGACATGCATGGCGTATATGTTACGGTATGGCTATTTTCCATCGATAGAAACGCCTCTTGTGTGTTTACTCCTTTTCCTCTCTGTAGCTACACAAAGTTGCCCTCAAGAAGCAAGCTGACGAGAAAAGGAGGCACGAAAGGAAACAGCGTCATCTTCAGGATGATCTGCGTTACGCTATGAAGAAGTTGTCTGAACCTCTAGACATCAGCCTCCCTTATGAAGAAGTGAGTCCTGAAGTTTGTGTCCTGAGCGATTGTTTCTGATGAACCGTCAAGATTGTTCCTCAAATTGAAAATCTTCCCGAGTACAAGGCTTTAGAGGACGAAGAAGGTCGGCGAGCAGCTTTTGCCAAGTATGTCAGAAGGCAAAAGGTATGTTGAGAACCTACGCTAAGCTATTTTTACTGACCCTGACGCAGGAGAAGCTGCGCGAAGCCGCTGGCTCCGAGGATGGTGCTTCTACTACCAGTCGCAAACGCAAAGAACCCACCAGAGACCATGGTGATCGCGAACGCGAAAAGGACCGCGACAGGGACTACGACCGGGACCGAGACCGCGAACGCGATAGGGAACGCAGTACAAGAGACCGTGATCGTGACCGCGGAGAGAAAGACCATCATCGTGACAGGGAGAGCAGAAGGGACTATGATCGCGACAGTCGCAGCTCTCGTCACCACAAATATGACGATCATGATGACTATGAACGAAGGCCCTCCCGGGATTACAAGGACCACGACAAAGACAGGGATAGATACAGGTCCTCTAGGCGTGATCATTACAAAGATAGAGATGATAGGAAGAAAGAAAAGGACGACAGAAAGCATGCAAGGGACTGGGATGACTCGAGGAGCTCACATAAGGAGGACAGGGAGAGGAGCGTCTCCATGCAGCGAGAGTCTCCGAAGAGGGATGGATACGAAGACAGACTTCGAGATGAACGTCAAGAGAAGGTATGTTCACGAAATACGTCTCGGAAATGATAGAAGGTTTCTAACGGTCTCTTCTATCCAGCGTCCCCGATACGACCGTGAGGAGGCTGGTCGAGAGTCCATGGAAGTGGATAGTCGTCCAAGCGCTTCTGTCCGTGCTGAAACTCCAGAGGAAGGAGAAATTTAGTGTAGTAACATGGACTCTTTCTTCACGTTGTTCAACTTCAGTTCGCCGCCGCTACTTGTTTTCTTATTAAAACCCCAATCAATACGCGTGAAATTAGTGATATTAATGCAGCAGCAAGTGGTATAGGATTATGAGGTCTATGGTTGTGTTTGTATGTCAATATCCCCAATACGCAGACGTGTATAGCCCTGTTTATGTTGGATGGTCTTCTGGTAACCCTTTCTCCTCTTCTTCTTGAAGATATATTCCATGGGACCTTTGGTATGCTCAACCACTGTTGCCTGCACTTTGACTCGAGAGGGAGGAATTGTTGGGCTGCCTCGAAGAGTATAGTCGCGGGAACCTATTTCTTGAATTTCGTCGAGAGTCAACACATCACCGACTTTGACATCTCGGAGGTGTGGTACAGTGAGGAGGTCGCGAGGGGTCAGAATGTAATTCTTGCCAACAAAATTCGCGATGACATATTGAGAGGGTTGGGAGCGAATAAGTTCCAGCGCAGAGGCGGTCGAGCTGGGTGTGTGCAGTGCTCTAGAGAGCATACCACGTAAAACGTGGCCTTGTAAGATAGCTTTAGCACGTTGTTTTCATCGACGAATGCCAGCTCGCTCACCTCTGCATAAACTGTTCATACTCGTGGTTTTTTGACTGTACAAACTGGGAAACCGAAGTGAGTAGGCGAAATGTGTGAACATCAGATATTTGAGTCTCCGCTTGAAAGTTCCGACTAAGGCCGACTGAAGTTGCGCGAACCGAAAACTTCCCTAACCGTCTCCATTTCCATAACCTTTACTTTATTCCACCTCCTCCTCTCCACCAATGCACCGCATTGCCATTAGAAACTCGACACGGGCACGCCTTGTTGCCAAGGTATGTAGCCCTTCAAAGCCTCGAATTTTGAGGACGGTTCAATGACGTGAACCCGGAACTTTAGAACGCAACCTCCGTGGTCTCCCGTTCATACGCAACAGCAAAGCCTGGTCAGTAGCTCTACTCTCCTTGGCTTTCGGAACTGTTCAGCTCATTATTCCTGTCATTCCCTGCGCGTTTCCTCCAACTGTGCTTTGAATTACACGTCACCCACAGCTGCCTCCGAAGTTTCCTCAATCCTCGAGTCCCGCATCTCTGGTACCTCGGTGGGCGGAAATGTCGAAGAGACTGGCCGCGTCCTCAGTTAGTAGAACATGCTAACTTTCCATTTGACACGCGCTCATTGCATGAAAACAGGCGTCGGTGACGGTATTGGTCGTGTCTGGGGTTTGAAGAACGTGCAAGGTCGGTCAACCAAAGCTGGCCGAATTCTTCCGTGGCTAACCCTCCCTTTTTCATAGCCGAAGAGATGGTGGAATTCTCTTCTGGTGTCCGTGGCATGTGTCTGAACTTGGAAGCCGACAACGTTGGTGTCTCCATTTTCGGTAACGATCGTCTCATCAAGGAGGGTGACACTGTCAAACGTACCGGTCAAATTGTCGATGTTCCCGTCGGACCTGGTCTCCTTGGTCGTGTCGTCGATGCTCTCGGTGACCCCATCGACGGCAAGGGTCCCATTGAGGCTGCTGAGCGTCGCCGTGCTTCCCTCAAGGCCCCGGGTATTCTCCCTCGTCGCTCCGTCAACCAGCCCATGATGACTGGTATTAAGCCCATCGACGCCATGGTTCCCATTGGTCGTGGCCAGCGTGAGCTTATCATTGGTGATCGTCAAACTGGCAAGACCGCCGTCGCCATTGACACCATTCTTAACCAGAAGAGGTGGAATGACGGCCAAGACGAGGAGAAGAAGCTCTACTGTGTCTACGTTGCCGTTGGCCAGAAGCGTTCTACCGTCGCTCAGCTCGTCAAGACCCTTGAGGAGAACGATGCCATGAAGTACACCATCATCGTTGCTGCCACCGCCTCTGAGGCTGCTCCTCTCCAATACCTCGCTCCCTTCTCTGGTTGTGCTATGGGAGAGTGGTTCCGTGATAACGGCAAGCACGGTAAGCTCTTCTTCGGAAACACCATAAAATACTTGTTTCTGACTCTAAGCGCTGTTAGCTCTCATCATCTACGATGATTTGTCCAAGCAGGCCGTTGCCTACCGTCAAATGTCCCTCCTTCTCCGTCGTCCTCCCGGTCGTGAGGCTTACCCTGGTGACGTTTTCTACCTCCACTCTCGTCTCCTTGAGCGTGCTGCCAAGATGAGCGAGAAGTTCGGTGGTGGATCTCTTACTGCTCTCCCCATCATTGAGACCCAGGGTGGTGATGTCTCCGCTTACATTCCCACTAACGTATGTGTTCCAGGCATATATTGGTGTTTGTTCTTAGAACTCACGAACATATAGGTCATTTCTATCACTGACGGTCAAATCTTCTTGGAGGCCGAACTCTTCTTCCGTGGTGTCCGTCCTGCCATTAATGTCGGTCTTTCCGTCTCTCGTGTCGGTTCCGCTGCCCAGACGTGCGTCATTCCGGTTTTCTCCCCGTTCTCAGTTATTGACTATGCCACAGCAAGATCATGAAGAAGTTCGCTGGTTCCCTCAAGCTCTACCTTGCTCAGTACCGTGAAGTCGCTGCCTTCGCTCAGTTCGGTTCCGATCTTGATGCCTCCACCCGCTTCTTGCTCTCTCGTGGTGCCCGTTTGACTGAGCTCCTCAAGCAAGGTCAATACCAGCCCTTGGCCACTGAGGTCCAGGTCCCCATCATCTACGCTGGTGTCAACGGTCTCGTAAGTTGATGATTATATCCTTCGATAGTTTCGCATGCTAATCGCCACGCCAGCTCGACTCTATCCCTGTCGACAAGATCACCAAGTGGGAGGCTGAGTTCCGTCAACATCTTACCTCATCACAACAGGCTCTCCTTGCCGAAATTGCTGACGGTAAGGTCAGCGCTGAGCTCGAGGGCAAGATTAAGAAGGTTGTTGAGGACCACGTTTCATCGTTTACCTCTGCATAAAAGTCTACTTCCTGGACCTTCTTTATATTCCTTTATAGATACTTAGTCTCTGTCACCCTAGTGGCATAAAATAAACCGCTTTCCGCATCTCCATATTTTTACGTGTGCTTTGAACTCCGTATTTTCTGTGAGCTGGCACTTGACTCGGCCTACACGAATTGTTCCGAATGCAGATCATGAAATGCCGATCTAATCTTATCAAAGTTCTTAACATGTGTCCATCAGCCATGGTAAAAGAGAAAATGTGCATGACTCAGTGGTATAAATCTTTGTGAACACGACCATGGCTAGCTCAACTTCAACAGACGCAGAATCAATAGCAAAAACAGCAAAGGAGGCGTTTGAAAGCTCTCAGTTGATCCCTTCATCTGAGAGGGTAACTGCCCTCAAAGCGATCACAGAGGCTCTAGAGGCTGCAAAGTTGGAAATCCTCGCTGCCAACAAAGAAGATCTCGAGGTTTGTAGCTACTATCTTTTGATAGGGCTTAACTCACAGGTCACAGGCAGCACAAAAAGAAGCAGATGCTGGCCGACTATCCTCATCTCTAGTTTCGCGACTAGATCTCGGACGAGGGGATAAATGGGAATCGATGGTTCAGGGTGTGCTGGATGTTGCGGCTTTACCAGATCCGACAGGAGTGGTCAGCTATGCTACTGAGCTGGATGATGGACTGGAGCTCTACAAGGTCTCCTGCCCTATCGGCGTGCTGCTAGTCATATTCGAGGCAAGACCGGAAGTCGTGGTAAATATTGCTGCATTGGCTATAAAATCAGGTGAGTAGAAGGAATTTTGTCTACTTTGACGTAGCTCACTGGTCTGCAGGGAACGCTGCAATCCTCAAGGGAGGCAAAGAATCCAACAGAACAACAGTTCTACTTGCAAAAGCTATCTCGGCTGGCCTTGCCAAAACCTCACTTCCAAGTACATACATCCAAACGATTCAAACTCGCGCAGAGGTCTCCTCCCTGCTTTCTTTGGATCAATATATCGACCTAGTCATTCCTCGAGGCAGCAATGCTCTGGTGAGGAACATTCAGAACAACACACGTATCCCCGTCATGGGACATGCAGACGGGCTTTGTTCGGTGTATCTAGACGAGAGTGCTGATCTTGAGAAAGCAAAGAGGATTGTTTTCGACTCAAAAGTACGTTACTTGACCTACTTCATCGGCCGAAAGGGACTAAGCCAAATTGAAATAGACCGATTACCCAGCTGCTTGCAATGCAGTGGAAACACTCATCGTACACACATCTCTGGTGGAGACAGTATGGCCGGAGGTTGCAAGACTACTTCTTGATGCCAATGTGGAACTATTCTGCGATTCCCCTACACTCCATGCTCTTTCGTCAATCTCTCCTGCGCCGGCCAATCTCAGTTCCCTGGTTAAGCCTGCCGATCCTTCAACCTACGACATTGAACATTGCGCTCTCAAACTCAATGTCATCGCTCTTTCTTCACTGAGTGAAGCCATTCAGTTCATCAACAAGCATGGATCTGGACATACGGATTGTATCGTCACGGAAGATGACAAGGCAGCTACAACGTTCTGTCGTGGAGTGGATGCCGCAGGAACCTACGTCAACGCAAGCACCCGTTTTGCCGATGGTTTCCGGTACGGTTTTGGTACAGAAGTGGGTATCAGCACAGGGAGGATTCATGCAAGGGGACCTGTTGGCTTGGAGGGCTTGGTCATTTACAAGTTTATGATGAAGAGTTCGGATAAGAAGGGCCATATCGTTGCGGATTTCGGCGCGAATGGAAAGTCGTATAAGCACAGCAAGATACAGGCGACGGAAGGTCCGTTTTGATTTTGGCCAAAATATCATTTGGATAGCTAGCTAGGACAACATGGATAACAGGATTATTGCATTAGGATTGTTCGGTGAGAGGGTGCGAGGCTTTAGTATGGATCGTGTATATGTTACCGGGTTGCAGCGAGAAAGAAGATCGTCATGAGTCAAGCTTGACTTTCTTCTCTGCCCCGGAATCTTCAGCATCGCCCTCTGCTTTACGTTTGCCATTCCCATTTGTAGATCCAGCGGCATCAGACTCGGTACCTGCCTTTTTCTTCTTCTTGACAATTCCCGTCAAGTCGTTGACCGCGGCTTGTGGAACGGGTGCAGCTGCGCCAGTGTTGAGCTCCTTATCAAGTGCCTGTGCTGCTAATGCTGGAGCGGACAACTTGGAAGTGTCGTTCGCGGCAGGGGATGTTTTGAGTTCTTCCACCTGCACAAACGATGTCAATTTCGGGTGAGGGAGGCACAGGATATCACTGACCTTCAGAGCAAGGTCCTCCCTCAGTTCGGTCAGCTCTTTGATTTCAGCCTCGATCTGGTTCTTCGTCATCTTCTCCACCAGGTCATCTCTGACCAATTTTGACACTGCCTTGCCTTTGCCCTTCAAATCAGGCTTCGCTTCCTCTGTCGGTGCAGAGGAGGTAGCGGCTGGTTGAGCAGGAGCTTGAAGTCCGTCTCTGAGTTCAGCAAGGCGGCTCTCTATACTTTCGAGCGCCTTCTCAGCGTGCGTGATGGCTTCAGCTAGGCGGCCTGGTGTGAGATCAAGTGCAATACTGAGTTTGTAGTGGGCTTCTGCGATGTGTCGTGAGGAAATGGGGAGAATTTCATTTTTGAGTGCAAGGCCAGCCTCATAGTCGGTGATAGCTTGTTCGAATTTTTCTGTTTTCCGCCATCGTAAGTCCACCAACGTTCAATGGATTTGAAAGAAAGAAAGTGTACCTGTCTCTAGCGACACGTCTCCGAGAGTGATGAAAATATCTGCGAGTTTAAGTTTCACTTCCTCATCCTCATCTTTTCGTTTCTCGTAGATGGCACGAGCGAGGTCGAGGACTTCCCAAGCGGCGTTAAAGTCGTCTTCTGGCTCACCATCCTCCTCGCCATCACCCTCTTCTTCGTCGTTGGCTTGGTCTTCGGCCATGCCTTGGGCGGCTTGAGCAAAGAGGTCGACTGCGGGGTCCTCTTCCTCATCTTCTGCATCTCCGGAGAAGGACAATATAGGTCCACCACTGGTATTGGCTACTGGTGCTGCAGGTGGACGTTAGCCCATAGGCACGTGAAAGGCATTGGTTGAACGTACCTTCTTCCTCCTTACCCTCTGCGGGCTCCTCTTTTCCCAAAACGGTACTTTGGGCAATTGCGTTCTCCAGAAGTGCCTTCCCATACGAGAAGTATAGGTCAGCAATTTCCGGGGTATCTTCACCAACTTTCTTTGTCCTGTATAACCCACGCGTGAGTCTTTAGCAGGTAGGCAGTCCGGAGACGCGACTTTACATTAGTTCTAGCGCAGTAGCATAGTGTTCGACTGCCTGCTCGTATTTCTTCAACGCGAAGGCGCGTTTTGCGTATTCAATGGCGGTCTCAGCGGAGAGGTCCTCCATAGTCGCGTCTTGAGGCTCTGGTTTTGGCCTAACGGTGCTGGGTCAGCTAAATAGTGCAGGGCTGCTCTGTATACTCACGATGACATTTTGAAGGAGAGCTAGGGGGAGTTATAAGAGGTTCCTGTGGAGATGGTGTAAGGTGTTCAAGTGCACTCGCGAAGGTCAGCGGTTCGGCTAAAATGGCAGTCGCGACAAACGGGGACAAAGCTTGGCTGATCATACCTATACGTTCAACACCCATGACCTCCTCACTCGAGCCCAATCTTCCCGGCCTGCGGCAACGTACTAGTATGGTCTTCAAGTTTTCAGCTGCTTGAACTTTGTTTTATCCTGGGCCTCCAAATTTCAGACAGAGAGACTCAATACTCTGTGATTCAATAACCTGATATCACCACTCTTCAATAATTGGGCTCATAGCTGGCCTACTCCCCTTTCTGGCATTCCCCCTTCTTCTACGGCCTTCCATCTCCCTTGAATATTCAATTCATGCAAGGATCACGTGTAATAACGATTTAAAGCCACTCTTGAGCGCTCAGCGCTTGTGGCTTGCACAACACACCCTTTGACAGGAACCTCGACCAAATCGCGCTTAAACTAGCTATCCCATGTATCGACCTCGGTTTACCTATCCTATGTCGAATCGAGACGGACTGGACATAGAAGCCGACGGTACGTAGGACAACCATCACTGCATGCATCCTTACATTCCTGACTTATGACACTCATTAGATTGGCCTGAACCCAATCCCAATCCCATCCCTACCCCCGCTCCTATCCCTACTCCTGCTCCTGCTCCTGCTCCCAATCCAACCCCCACACCTAACCCGACTCCTACTCCCCAGCCCCAGCCCACTTCCGTCCTCCAGCACGGATCGCTCAGAGGCTTATATTCTCCTTCTACATCACCTCGCATTCGACCTGGGAGTTACTACATCCTCAACTATGTACTCTCCAGTTACGGAAATGCACCACTCGCTATCACATTTAACGGGAATGGAAATTTGGCTTCGCTCACTACGTTCAGTAAGAGCCTTGGGCAGGTCGTAAGTAGCTCTCGTTCCTTTCCTGTGTTAGGTCCACTCCTGATACATCACCGTCCATCTACCTAGTGGGTAATCCAAGATTACAACTCCTACACACAATCTCTTTCCCCTGCATCTGCCCCCCATCTCCAAGCTGGCTGGGGTTCAAATGGGATGTTTACCCTTCCAGCTGGTAATTACGTCTGGAGGATCAATTATACCGGTACTGGGTACAGGTAACCAACCACTCTTCAGGTTCTTATAATTATCACTAACAGACTCACTTTGATAGCATTCAAGACGGCCAAGCCACCGTTTTCTGGGGTTTAGATAACCCGACTCAAGGCGTCAATGTCGCGATCAGTGAAGGAAATGGCAGTGAGAGGCAACATTGGGTTTTCATTCCAGTCTAGCGGGAGAATGTAACGTCTTTGTTTGGCTTCATCTAAACTGTAAAGTTTCGATTTCTGTACGAATATGTTCTTGTTGAGGATTAGCTGCGACTTTTACTACTGCAATGACCATTCAGATTTGGCGCCTATCAAAACCTTGTTTGACTCCATCGAGTCCCAACTAATCTCCCTTTGAATACTCCGAATGCTCGAAGCAGCTTGTCCTTCTGCTATCGTCGCACAAGCATTCAGATCCATCTAGCATGCATTTGACTATCCTCTTGCACTCACCCGAGATTCAATTCAGGCAGGAAAGATATATAATTGACAGAAAGAAGCGGTATATTGGACGTATCAAAGGAGTGTGAAGAATCCCATTCGATAAACGGAGAAAATAGAGGAGAAGGGACGAAGATCAGGCCATAAGTAATGAGGGAGAAAACAAATCGAAAAAAGGAAAAGGAACGGGAGGAAGAAC
This sequence comes from Clitopilus hobsonii, assembly GCA_015708445.2. NCBI lineage: Eukaryota > Fungi > Basidiomycota > Agaricomycetes > Agaricales > Entolomataceae > Clitopilus > Clitopilus hobsonii. Next base: position 1,707,996 of record CP068000.1, on the reverse strand, counting down.
TAGATGATAGTACTACTAAGATACTCGACACAGACAACAAAGAACCCAGTCAGTGATTCAGATTATGTACAAAACCACCCATTCAGATCAGCGACGCGCTCTGCTGTTGCTGCTGTTGCTGCTGCTGACCAGGCTGCCCAGGTGCTCCACCAAACGCAGATCCGAATGCACCTCCACCAAGATTAAACGGACTGTTTCCGCTTGCAAATGATGGGAGACTCGGCACTGGGGGTGTCGACTGTGCCCCTCCAAAAGCATTCAGTCCGCCGCCAGCCATCGACGCACGGAAGGGATTGGCGGCTCCGCCAGTCATCTGAGGTCGCAAGCCAACACCGGTAGTATTTCCGCCATTCAGGCTGCCAATACCTGTGGTAGTACTGGACAAGCTTGAAGTGAAGGGAGTCGATGAGGAGAAGGGGGTTGATCCTCCGAAAGCGCCAGCTCCGGGAGAAGTAGTGGCTCCAGTTGGGTTCGTCGATGAGGGTGTCGAATTGGAGCCTGGCTCGCTGATTGTGGGTAGGGTCTCCATCAACGATGCGCCAAAGGCGCTTGTGGGTTTGAATGGCTTCAGACCGGAGAATCCAGTTCTCTGAGGCTGCAATGGAGCTGCTGGTGAAATGTTGATAGAGGGTGTCGACGAGGTCTGTGAGGGACCAGTTGGGTTTGTCCCGAAGAAAGACGATCCTTGTGATGAACCAGTAGGATTGGTGCCAAAGAGGGAAGCACCTGAGGAACCAGTAGGGTTGGTTCCAAAGAACGAAGAGGAGGCTTGTGAGGAGCCTGTCGAGCTACCGAACAATGACGATCCTGGAGAGAATGTCGAGCTTGTGGTTGACGGGGCTCCAGTAGGCGGGGAGCTGGGTCTGGCATTCAAAGCACCTGTGGTCCCATTTGCAGGCTTAACGGAAGAGAATGAAGATGCAATGCCGCCCATATCCGTGGGACCTGCACCCAATGCTCCTGTTGAGAAGTTGAATCCACCGAACCCAGTCTGCTGTGGTTGTTGTGGTTGTGCTGCTGGTTGTGCTGACTGCTGCTGTGGTTGCTGCCCCTGTTGTTGGTTCTGGCCAGAACCAAAACCCATGCTGAGCTCAAATAGCGTTGGCTGCTTGGTAGGCATAGGCGGAGGGGTAGTAGAGACGGGACCGAAGGGATTCTTTGTTCCAGTTTGATGTCTCTTGACTGGCTGAGCCTCTGGTGGGGATGTCGTCTTAGCCGCACCAGCAGCCAATGGAGTCGATGCAGGTCGGGCAGGCAGATCATTCGAGCCAGCGCCAACTCCATTCGCATGACCATTTTGCGCAACCGGGGTGAAAGTAGATGGGAAGCCTGCGGATCCAGAACTGAAGGGTCCAGACGAGGGCGCGCTAATTGGTTGCGAATTGAACACTGGGAAAGGGTTTGAGGTCCCATTTTGCTGCTGCTGCTGCTGGGCACCATTCATGCCAGGTTGGGGTTGGAACATAGCCATCCCCGTAGCTTGAGGGAACAACATGCTCTGCCTGAAGGGATTGGCCCCCGTAGCCTGTGGTCGTAGGAAATTTGCCTGTTGAGGCGCTAGGAATGACTGCTGACCATTGGCTGGTGCTGAGTTGGGTGACTGCATGCCCCCAGGCGAGGAAGCATTGAGACCCGGCATGCCAGTTTGTTGTTGAGGGAGGAAAGAGGCGAAAGAAGGATGTCCAGTCGCTTGAGGCTGAATACCGAAAGGGTTTGAAGAGTTCGAGCCCGGCATGACAGTGTGCTGAGGTTGGATAAACCCTGTTGGCTGCATGTTCATGAATGGTTGTCCCTGTCCAGTCATCATATGCGCGAATGGATTGGCGGCGCTCTGCGCGTGGAAATGAGCCGTCGTTGGGCTGATGAAAGTGGCTGAGTTAATCATTACTCTATGGCGAAAATTGGGGAATCAAGCGTACCTGTTGGTTTGAGGGTTGAACATGGTGGTTTGTTCATTCTCAATGGCTGCAAAGAAGTCGACGACGTCTTTCGAGGCCGCTGGACCGGATGTGGTGGGTGGAGCAAGGTTACTAGACGCGGCCGGAGTACTAGGCTGAGCTGGCTTGGAAGGTGTCGCTAGAACTGGTGGTTAGAGCTTATCCTCCCGTTGGTCGAGCATATATACTGACTTGTGGCAGCCTTCTTGGGTGTTTCTGTAGCAGCGCCATTGGGGTGATCCGCAGCTTGCTTGTTGGCCTTATATTCAATCCGGTTTTGCTCGAAGTTGGGATCGTCAAGATATTCTTGCAGCGCCCCAGCCAGGGACACAGGCGCCTATCTTGGTAGTCAGCTCGGTAGCATTAGCGGCGAGGGTAAGCCTGCTTACGTGCTTGAGATTGGGGATGGGTACATTGAGTAGGTTTTGCAATTTCTTTGCGACTCCGAGGTATTCCACTACGCACTCCGTTTGTTTGCAGAAGTGTCGGTAAATATCAAGGGCTTCCTTGGCATCGATGTGGGACATCTCAAAATAGTGTTCTGGTGGGGGATCAGCAAAATGGTCCAGAAACGAACGAATCAGCCTCCTCACCCAGCAGATTGATGACGCCCTCATTTCCGGCCTGGAACAGTATCAAGAGATCCTTCACAAGCATTCGCAGAGCCATAATCGTGAGCTCGTCCTCTAGATCATCCATATAGAACTATGCGACCAGAATCCGATTTGTGATTTGAATTAATCAAAAACAAGGGGAGACGTACCCGGCATTCAACGAGTGTATCAATCATCTTATGAACCGCCTTTGTCTCCCTCAGCAAACCCTTCTCGACTGTCATTGACCGAAGCTTTCTTCCCACAACAGTTTTGCTCCTGTTGATACCACCAGCACTGCCAGATGCTGATCCTAGACCATGTTTACCATGTTTACCATTTTTTGAGCGGCCCAAGTCTTCGTCAATCATGACAGAGTTTCGCATATCCCTGTTGGTTTCGGACTGTACACGGATAGCATCGTGTTTGAGATCGCGGTACGCTCGGATGCGGGCGTCAAGATAGCTAGCGTAGTGCTGGATGTTTTCAGGCGCAGCATAACCTTGTCGTGAAAGTCAAAGGTGAGCTCATCGGTTTAGGGCCGGGGAACATGGTGATATACTCACCATCCCAATTTCCAGCAGAAACATTCCGTAGGCGTAATACTTCGGATGAGGAGAGATAGCCTAGCACATTGTCCGTCGAACCATTCCGTATCATTGTGTGCAGAACAATGAGAGCTTTGAATACCACCTGCGGAAAAAATCGTCAAGGAAGTCCTGAATGGTTCGGAGTTTATTCATGACTTACCACAGAGTTTGGCTCTCTGAACCGTGGTGAAAGAGCCTTGCAAACATCGTGTACAGCGCCGTCATCAGACCAGGTCGCTGCAATGATGGGTTCAAGGTACTATCCACCAAGTTAGCTGTCATTCACTTTTCTTGCTTGACTGGCATCGTACCTTCGCTTTGGGAGGGGCAGCCTTGGGCTTGCATGCCAATTTGACGACTTTGTCGTAGCTGGACATAGGGCTAGTCCTTGGAGAACGTCAAAGTGGATGATGAACAAGGCCGTGACAAAAGTTGTGACGCCGGCATCAGGAGACAGGGAAACACTCCGAGTCCGTGATCCATTTATGATCTCCTCTGTCAATGCTATGCCATCCAATTCAGTCCAATTCTCCGACCATGGATGGGGCTTGGGACCAGTCGTGGTTGGATTATAAGCAGCTTAGGTTTGCCAAGTGCCAAGAAGTCATCACAAGGACTCCTCGCTCCAGATGTTCGCTGAGCTTCTTCCCTTCGCCGACTAGAATCATCACCTGGCAGCTTCTCCGCCAACATCTTCGATTTCTCCGCCTTCATTGGTAACTTTGGTCCAACTCCTGTCTGTGTATGATGAGGAACAAATATGAGCGCCCCTCAAGCTAGCAACCCAATTATAATTAACTCATTACGGGCACAGTTGGTATTTTTGGTGTCTGTTTCGTGTTGCTTTCCTTTATTAAGCTCGAGTATTGACTTGTCTTTGAGTGACGATTGTTCTATATGTCTTTTATGTAGTATACAGAGAAAAGTCGACCTGCACATATCACTATCACGATGATGGCCAAGTTGCCTGTGTTTGCGCTCGTCGCACATCTTAACCCCGTGTGATCGCCATGTTTTATTTTTGTCCCACTCCACCGATAGCTGCGCGGCGTCTCAACGGATGGTCTACACGTCTCACTCGTTTCTTCACCACGTAACAGGCCATTAGAGCCACTATCATGCTCTTTGAAGAGCAGGATTCTCAGGCAGGATATGAACCCATGCCCATGGCACCTAGAAAACCACACCGCCGCGGGATCTCACAGATTATACCCATGCGACATCGACCGCTTTTACGCAATGTGTTCTACGGCCTCATCGTCCTGACATGCGTATATTACCTTCTTCACTCGACAGGATATGTGGATACAGAGGAGAGGCAGATGTTCAAGGATGAAGGCTCAGGACTAGACCTATCACCTGAGGAATGGGCAGAAACAGCAGAGCAAGTACGGTCTGCATTCAAGCATGCATATCACGGCTATGAAAAGTATGCTGCCCCTCACGACGAGCTCAAGCCATTGACGAATCGATACAAAGACAAGTACATCATTGCATTTCCCAAATCGAAGCCTAGGATACTCACCTCTAGGCAAGTTTCAATGGCTGGGGCGTCTCATTCTTCGACTCGCTAGATACCATGCTCCTCATGGATCTACAGCCTGAATTTGATAGGGCGGTTGCCATGGTTGAGAAAACAAAGTTCTCCATGGCTGAGGTATGTTCTTTCTCTCAAGACTTCACGTTCTCTCTCATTGCTGAACTGCACCGCCAGGATGAATATGCACCCTACTTCGAAACCGTTATCCGATATCTCGGCGGCCTCTTATCTGCGCATGCACTTTCAGGTAACAAATCTCTCCTGGAACGAGCAGATGAACTCGCTACCTTGTTGGATCCCGTTTTCAATACAACCACTGGCTTGGCTAGGTATGAGGTCAATCCAACAACGTGAGTATCGTCATCCCAAGATTCGCCCTCTCAACTCATGAGCAATCACAGTCGACGAGCAAAGGGTACAGACACAGGGACTCTTGCGGAAATCGGCACTTTACAGATGGAATATTCCTACCTTGCGAAACTAACAGGCGGCAAGCAACACTTCAAGCGTGTATGTTACTTAGTCGCCTGTCATCTTATACCTCTGCAACTGAGCGCCCTGTTTTGTAGGCAAATGATTGGATGAAAGCCATGAATCAGGCTGACCTCCGCGTTACTGGGGGCATGCTTCCCATACAGTGGAATCTCTCTGATGCCCAGCCTGAGAGGGAACGATCATTTCACCTCTCCGTCGGTGCTCAAGCGGATAGCGCTCACGAATACCTCCTGAAGCAGTACTTGATGACTGGCCGAACAGACAAGGCAAGCTTAAAACTGTGTAATGTAGTTCCTTTTTCTCGCACCTATATACTGACCTTTCTCTGCAGATCTACGAGCGACGACGTATATCATCTCCAACCTCTTCTACCTGTCTCCAACTCGACATCTGCTCTACGTGACCGACCACAGTCTAGACAACCACGGCCGTCCGTTTTCGCATCACGTTTTCGAGCACTTATCATGCTTCCTTCCTGGTCTATTCGCGCTGGGTGCACAAACACTTCCACTTGATGACCTAGAGTCTCTCAATATCACCGCTTCGTCAATCTCGCAGATTTCATATATTCAGCCTGACGGTCAAACCGCCAAGACACATCTTGCAAAGGTAGAATCGCAATTCAGAGAGCAGGCTTCCTATGGGCTAAAAGACCTGCATATGTGGGCCGCTGAAGGGCTCGCTCAGACCTGCTATCTCACCTATGCCGACCAGCCTACCGGCCTTGGACCAGATGAGATGTGGATGGCAACCTCAGATGTTAAAACCAGAAAAGGAGGGCCCCAACTTTGGATGGAGGCCCTGGCCGAATGGAGAAGAAAAGGCAAAGTTGAGGTTCAGGATGGAGATGGTGATACTATGGCCGTACCTCCCGGTGTGGACCAGAAGCGACCGGTTGTGCACAAGATGGACAGAGATTATGCTGCGAAGAAACCGAGCTATTTGCTGCGGCCTGAGGTGAGTTTCTCTTGATTCACATGCTTCTGACCAGTTCACTAATGTGATTTGAAATTCAGACGGTTGAGTCGTTGTTTATTCTGTGGAAAGTGACCGGGGATCACAAGTGGAGATTACGTGGGAAGAAGATATTCGATGCAATAGAGAAGGAAACGAAGACTGCATCCGGTTATGCGAGTCTGAAGCATGTAGAAGGTTCTGCAGGTGTGAAAGATGATGATATGCCAAGGTTCGTACCACTAGAATAGACTAGTCACCCGTCTAGCAATAATGACCCTTGCTTTTGATAGCTATTTTCTCGCAGAAACGTATGTTCCTCGCTGATTAACGAAGAACCCTTCACTGATCTTGCCTCCGTCTAGCTTGAAATATCTCTATCTGCTGTTTATCGACGACGACCGGATACCGCTCGACAAATACGTCTTCAACACGGAAGCCCATCCATTCCCTGTATTTCAATGGACTGCAGTGGAGAAGGAAAAGTTTAGACTGTAGAGTCAGCCTATTGAACGGAATAATCAAATGATCAGATTGAATGCAGGTCGGAATCAACAGCACTTCGCTGCCTTATAACCTCGTGAATGAGCGAAGATCCGTGCCAGGTCCCAATCACAGCCTTGTTTCCGCCAACAAGGAAGCAACTTTAGCTTGAATCTCTTTCCCCGATCTTGATTTATCTTCCACCCGAGAACAGGAACATCTGCTAACAGTGTCAAGATTTGAACACCGGAGAAGGTCCGGCTGCAGCTGCCCGGACCGCTCGTCTCATGCACAGACGTGACCACCGCGCTTTCCAGATGCTCCCATCCAACTGAAACCTTTGTTGACATGGCCCGCTTCCAGATGGGATACAACAGGCATTAGAGGAGTAAACCAGGCGGCTTGAAGTACGCATCGAACTCCAGATTTCGTGCGCTTGCCTTGACCTAATAGTGTCCATCTTGCGAAAAGGACACGCACTCGTGAAGGCTTGTGGGACTGATCATTGTTACCTTTGATAGGCGCGCAAAACCTCAATCCTAGTTTGGTATGAAACGCTGCATGCACGAGGCTGCACGTATTCCAGGCCATATAAACGAGGTGTATCGATAGGATCCTTGCTGCTGGCATAACCTTGACTGCTCAGTCAGTGCTATTCCGCCCCGTACCCCAATCTTCTCTGGTTCAGCTCCGCCATAGCCAGCTCTAACAGAGGTGCCTTCTTTTGATCAAGTCTAATGTCACAGAACTGAAATATATCTTTCCAAAGTTCGCGGTCACCGACAAGCAACCAGAAAAACTACGGCCAGAAACGACCCTGAAATGATGACACAGACATATGGTGATGTCCAGCTGGTGGAACGAAATGACGGGTCTACTGAACGATTCTATAGATGAGAAACCTCGGTCTATACAGCCTACGAACGACGATGCTTGCAAACTCTTATTCGCATTTGGTCAGGACGTAAGTTCGCTCGAGCAGGGTTCAAAAATGAGTCTATAATGGAGTCTACCGTGCAGATACTCCTCAAAGCTATCAAAGATAGAAACACCGATGCTGTGAAGGCCATCCTACCTTATGTCGTTAATATGAACTGTACCGACAGTGAACAAAACACTGTCCTTCATCTGGCGGCGGCAACAGGTAGCAGTGAAATCATTGCCCTGTTGTTAATGCGTTCAGGTATCAACGCTAACGCTGTCAACAATCGTGGCCAAACAGCACTCTCGATCTCTTCTGCGAACGGACATGCGGAGGCCCTCAAATCGCTACTCAGTCACGATGCCATCGACCCCAATACGCTTGCTATTGATGGTACAGTTCTCATGCTGGCATCATCTGACGGACGCACAGACATTGTGAGGTTATTGCTGAAACACCCTTGTATTTCTGTCAATGTCAAGAATGCAGAGGGTCGAACGGCGCTTGGTGTTGCAGGGCGAAAGGGATACGTGGAAATCGTTCGTTTGCTGCTAACACACCCCGACACCGATGTCAATGTACAAGATAATGAGGGTTCAACGGCCCTTATTGATTCGTCGTGGGACGGATACACAGATCTTGTTCGCCTGTTGCTTGCCCACTCACACATCTCCGTCAATGCCAAGAAAAAAGATGGTCTATCAGCGCTCGCTGCCGCAGTGTTACAAAACAAAGTGGAGGTTGTACGGTTACTGTTGAGTCACAACAGCACCGACGTGAATATCTCAAATACTGATGGTGTAACCCCTCTCATACACGCGTCGTATGGACGCACCGATATCGTACGGCTCCTGCTTGAACATCCGCATATCTCTCCAAATGCCCAAATAACTGGAAGAACCATCACCGGAGCAACGGCTCTCATAGAAGCGGCATATCAGGGGCACACAGAGGTCGTACGGCTACTGCTCGCACACCCACATATCTCCACCACTATCAAGAAAAACGACGGTTTTACTCCGCTCCAAGCTGCTTCGAGACATCCAGAGATCTTACGGCTATTTCAGAATTATCGCCAGTAGGTCGTCCCGCTAAATCGTATATAATCCTTGATTCAAAGCAGGTAATCGGAAATCGTTTGGTTGAAAGTTGAAACTCCAAAACTGGTGGTTTTCTTCTCCTGCACATTTAAATTATGATCTCAGAAGTTGTATGTTACCACTATTTTACACACTGTACGGTATGAAACTTGTTGGCTTGAGGCCCTTTGTTGGCCGTTGGCGTTGGACAAGCCATTCATACATCCGAGTCCGCCACCCTGGCAATGACGAGGTGCAAAGATTCGATAATGGTGATCAAAGCCTGAGAAGCATCGCTAGCCCACACAACACCAAGCATATTCCGATACGTATTCCAATCTTGGAGTGGTTCTTGGCCAGCTCTTGGGCTCTACCAGTGTCGAAGGTATGGGAGAGGCATACAACCGCTAACACGCGAGAAGGTCCGGCCGCGGCTGACCGGGCCGCTCATTTCATGCACATACGGAATCCCGTTTGGGAGGTAGTGAACGCTCTTATAAAATGATCCCGTCCACTTGGAGGTGGGGGCGGGGTTTTCTCCAATTAGGCCGCAGTATAAGAAGTCCACGTCCCGTGAATCAACAAACATCGTCATTATTCCCCAACTTCTTCCACCGTCGATACCAAATGGCTACTTCTCTCAAGCAAGGCGAGTTTGTTGGTTCGTTGGATTGCGGAACTACGTGTGTATCCCGCTACAGCGCTTTAAGAGAAAGAAAGCTGATAACAATGTCTTCTTGAAGGTCTGTGAGGTTCATCATCTTCGATAGGCATGCGGATATCGTTGCACAACACCAGCTCGAGTTTCCCCAGTACTATCCTCATCCAGGGTGCGTCGCGTCAGAGCCAGCCTCAGAATCGTGCTCGTCTCATCTCAGACGACAGATGGCACGACCACGATGCTCAAGAGATTCAGCACTTCTCAGATCAATGCATTGAGGAGGCGGTGAAGAGCTTGGAGTCGTCCGGATGGGCGAAAGAAAGTGTCAAGGTCATAGGTAACTATCTAACCCCATCTTATCTTATCACATGTTTGAACCATTGCTTTACCAGGTGTCACCAATCAACGTGAAACTGCAGTTGCATGGAGTCGCAAGACTGGTAAACCGCTTTGCAAGGCCATCGTCTGGGACGATTCGCGTACCCGACACACCGTTTCCCAACATGAGCAGAAGCTACGCGACACTGGGATTCAAGTGTCGCCTGGTGAATGGAAAAAGGGCGAAGAAGGTGTTGAGGCGCTCAGGCAGATGTACGTTCCATGTGGCTCTCCTCCCCAGTCGAATTCAGGTGAAAGTTTGTCGCTAACAATGTGTTTCCTTTAGCACGGGACTCCCATTATCCACATACTTCTCGGCAATTAAGCTCAGGTGGATGATAGACCACCTTCCGGAAGTGTCTGCCGCACACGACGCTGATGATCTTCTATTTGGAACAGTAGAGTCATGGGTTGCCTATGTCCGTAATATCCATCACTTTCATCTTTCTGACGCATGATGGCTGATGATTGTGAACATACAGAACCTCCTCGGCGGAGTAGAGAAGGGAATTCATATCAGCGAAGTCACCAATGCCTCACGCACTCTGCTCCTCAACGCCAATACACTAGAATGGGAGCCTTCCCTTCTAGAGTTCTTCGGTTTCCGCAAATCAATTCTGCCAAAGCTAGTCTCAACCTCTGAGGTCTACGGAAAGCTTGCCTATGGTGCCTTGAAGGGAGTTCCCATCGGCGGTCTAGTCGGTGATCAACAAGGTGCATTGGTTGGAAACAAATGCTTGACTCAAGGCGAGGCCAAATGCACCTACGGAACGGGTGCTTTCCTTCTGTTCTGCACAGGTTCAGAGATCGTCAAGAGTAGTCACGGTCTCTTGAGCACTATTGCGTATCAGGCTGGCGCCGGTGCTAAGCCAATCTATGCCCTGGAGGGAAGTAGTGAGTTGTTTCTGTTTTCGGGTTATGAAGCTTTCTTATTTACGTGTTGCAGTTGCTGTCGCAGGAAGTGCCATCAAATGGCTTCGCGACTCAATGAACCTGATCGAATCTGCTGCAGACATCAATACTCTCGCAGCGAAAGAGAAGGATACAGGAGGAATCTACTTCGTCACTGCCTTTTCTGGCCTTCTTGCTCCATACTGGGATCCCCAGGCTGCTGGCGTCCTCATCGGTAGGAGTCAACCAACACGCACCATTTAGCCTGAGCTGACCATTGTATCTCAGGTATCTCACAGTATACCAATCCCTCCCACATCGCGCGAGCAACCCTTGAAGCGAATGCCTATCAGACAAGAGCTATCATCGAGAGCATGAAGCTCGATTCCGGAACTGATCTCAAGCATCTCAAGGTCGACGGCGGTATGACGAACGGAGATGTGGCCATGAGCATTCTAGCTGATATTGGTGGATTCTCTGTCGTCCGACCGGAGATGAGAGAGTCCACCGCGCTTGGTTCGGCGTTGCTCGCAGGCTCAGCAATCAAGCTGTTCGGTTGGGACATTACCAAGCCAGAGACATTGAAAGAGGTCAATACGAGGGGAAGTAAGGAATTCCAGCCCTCGCTTGCTGAGCCAGAGAGACAGAAGAGGTGGCAGGGATGGCAACGTGCGGTTGAACGCTCTAGGGGCTGGGAATCTAACGACGAAGATGCGTGAGCTCATGGCAATGAAGAAAACTATTGACACTATTTTGAATGAAGGGATGGGGGATCTTTTTATGTAGTATATATTGGACTTGTATCTAAACACCGTATACCCATACCCCGAAGAAAGACTTATAACCAATCGTTATTGTTTGTATGTGCGTATTTTCACAACTCAGCATTTCATGAGCATCCATTCCTTTCGAGTTCTTCACCTTCACCTGCAGGGCTCGGCGGACTTGGACTTGGGGAACTCGACGTCGAAGAGCGGATAGAAGGTGCATCCGGTATCCGAGCCGAGCCGGTGATCCCATCACGGCAAAGAACAAATATGCAGCAACAGACGCATGAAAGTAGCGATCAGCCAAACCTTATTTTCGTCAGACTATCAACAAAACTTTTGCCTTAGGTGAGTCCTCGTTATTTGCCAGAATCCACCTGTCTAAGATTTTCTAGTCACCTTCTGACTCTACAGCAATGAGTTACGTCGCTAAGGGAGATAAAGAATACGATGCCGCCGGCGCTGTGCCCGCTGCCAAAATCCACAAAATCAGGATCACACTTACCAGCAGCAACGTCAAGAACTTGGAGAAGTGTACGTTCCATAGGTTCCTGCGAGACGTGTCATAGCTGACCTGAATCCATGCAGTCTCTGCTGACTTGATCAACCGTGCTAAGGACAAGCAGCTCCGTGTCAAGGGCCCTGTCCGCCTCCCCACCAAGGTCCTCAAGATCACCACCCGTAAGACTGTGCGTACCCAGAATACCCCTTACTTGAAACAGCTACTTATCTACCTCTTTCTTTAGCCTTGCGGTGAGGGTTCTAAGACCTGGGATCGCTACGAGCTTAAGATTCACAAGCGCTTGATTGACCTTCACTCGTCTTCCGAGATCGTCAAGCAGATTACCAGCATTAGCTTGGAGCCTGGTGTCGAGGTTGAGGTTACCATCTCTGCCTAAGCTGTGTCCTGGTGGATCGTGTAGTTCTCTCAGTGTACCATGACCTTAATTCGATGCCAATTAAAGAGACTTCACAAACAGCGGATCAGTGGCCTGAAATGCTCAATCGTTGTTGCCGCAACTGTGTCCATAGGTATGGGTAGGATAATACAAGTTCTACCGTCCAAACTTCTTCAGTGGGTCGGCTTTCTTCTTACCTCCGCGACCGCCAGAGAAACCACCCCTCCCTCTCCCTCGGCCCCGTCCACGACCACGAGAATTGTTGTCTTTTCGGAAGGGTACAAAACCTGGTTTCTCTGCACTCGGTTCTGTGGCGTCATTGCTTGCCACAGGTGTGACCTTTGGCATGAGGTATTTTGGGACATGCTTCATGTGAGATTGTATCCGTGTCGGATGAAGAGGTTTATCGTGTCGAAGGAATTCCAGATCCAATGGGTTATCCTCGAAGTGGGCCTAGATCAGGGCAGTTAGTCCACCATAATGTGATTATACGTAACCCATTCTTACCTTGAGTTTATCAGAGTTTAGAATCTCGGTCTTCAACTCCTTAATCCGGGCCTCCTTGATCGCACTCTTCGTAACACTCCTCAAAGCATCCTCCATCCTATACCTGAATGCCTCGACCTGCTTCATGTTGAAGTTATATTCCTTAATCTTACTTCCCCTCGCACCCTGCTCCTTCTCTATTTTGGCGAAGACTTCTTCGTCCTTCTTTGCACTGGGTAGACATCCGACCACCTTATTCTTCCCCCACTGTTCTTCGGGTACAACGAAAGACAGAGACATCCCAGTGCGGCCTGCGCGAGCTGTACGGCCAACCCGATGAGTGTATGAGCGAGAGGTGGTAGGCAAATCGAAGTTGAGGACGCAGGCGACGTCAATGAAGTCGACACCACGAGTAACACCGTACTCTTTATCAGTGGAACGCTTTTGTTGCTTCCGCTTTTTTGATTTTGATTTTGGTTCTGGTGGGGGCGAGGACGGCTTTTTACGTTTCCGCGACGATGAAGATGGTTCTGAAGGTTCAGGTTCTGAGGCATCACGTTGAGTTGGTACAACTAAGAAGTCATGTAAATCTGGTGGAGTATTCAACGGGAGAGAGCGAATCTCACATTCTTCCTCTGCCTCAGAGTCCTCCTCCTCTTCATCTTCTTCATCCTGCTCTATTGCCCCGCTTTCATCTGTAGCAATGATATAGTCATAGACTCCCTTGTTGAACTCCTGGACTACATGGTATCTGGAGATAAATTATTATTGGCTTCGATAAGGCATGGATGGGAAGTATATACCTCGAATTCAACGGCAGCTCTGAATTGAGCACACAGCTTTTTATTGAGAACTGCTCCAAGAACAGTTTGACCCGATAACTTCGGTCGACATCATTCACAAAAATGATGCATTTCCCTCGTATTAGTTTGAGTTTGAGGATAACGTAGGTGAGGAGGAATTTATCGACTTCCGAACATCTTTGAGCAATCAACAGTAGGCTCAACGATGATAAGAAGGGAGTGGACGTACTTCACGGCGTATTGGCTGAGATTTGCAGCTTCGTCTTCGTCCTCCTCTAGCTTAAGGGTGGCGGGATTGTGTAATGTAAGGCCCTTGAGCATCTCAACGTCTTCTGTCATAGTTGCACTCATAAGGAAAGACTGGTAGATCTTGGGAAGGTATGATCCGCTGAATATTTGTCGGACGTCTTCATCATGGCCGTATGAAAGAATCAGGTCGGCTTCGTCTATCACCAGGGACTCGAGGGATTGCAGCAGGAGTGTCTAAACGAAAGGTATTAGAGGATGTCTATATATCAACAAGTAACACACTTTGGATTGGAGGAGTGCAAGTGCTTTTGATGGTGTAGAGACGACAATGTCAGGTTTATCAGACAGCAGCACTCTTTGCAAGTGCGTTGTAGTTCCAGAAGCGACATTTATTGAGGTCACTTCGGTATCGCAGTACGCAAGCAGCAAGCGAAGGTATGCCGAGACTTGTTCCGCCAGTTCACGAGTTGGGACCAAGATGAGAGCTCTTGTAGCCTGTTGTTTGGGGTCGTCTGTGTCCAGAGCCTACCAAAATACAAGTTCAGATGAAGGTTCCGTGCACAATGGAGGGGAGGACGCACAGTTTTTGTATTGATGATTTTCTGAGCAACTGGCACACAGTATGCAGCCGTCTTTCCACTCCCTGTCCTAGCCCTAGCAAGGATATCCCTTCCCTCCAAGGCCAATGGAATTGCTTTTGCCTGAACCAACGTCGGTCGTGCAAACCCTGCATCAGCTAGAGCTCTGAGCAGCCTGCTGTCCAGTATATGGGAGAACGAGGAGAACGAGGCCTTTTTATCGACGAGACGTTCATCTGCCATGGCTGCCTCAGGCTCAAGGCTTGAACGATGAACTCGGTCGTATTTTTGTGACAGGCGATCAAATTCTCTGAAATCGTGGCGGAGTTCCAATTCCCGATGTCTTTCGAGAACAGTGAGAAGGCCATTTGTCGGTTGTGCGTTTATCCAGGATTTTTACCTTGGTTTTGCTTATTGAATCCATGTATCAGGTGTGGGAGACAAGTAGCAAAGTACAATTGCCCAACATGCAATGTGCCGTACTGTTCTCTGACATGTTTCCGCTCTGAAGTGCGTCGATGACCACATCACACCAGTACGCGTCTAATTCGCCCGATACTTATGCTTGGAATAGGCTCATTCTACATGCTCAGAAACTTTCTACAAGAAGGAATTAGAGACGGGTATACGCGCCGAGCCGTCAAAGTCGGCCGAGGAAAGGATGCAGATGATGGAAATGTTGAAGCGGTTCGAGGAACAGAGTCTTGAGGAGGAAGAGGATGAAGAGGACGGAGACGATCTTGCACAGAGATTTCAAGATATCGACTTGGGTGCGCATATAGCTCGGCTTGCCAATTCTCTTCATTCTTATGATACTTCCGCAGATTCTGCCTCTGCGGATGAGCTGTGGTCAAAGCTCAAGCCCGAGGAACAACAAGAATTCCTCAAACTGATGCAAGATCCGGAAAGCGACCTTGCTAGGAAGCTTCTAGCGAGCGAAGCTGTGAATGATGAGACAATTCTACCCTGGTGGGAGGCCCCGCCTGATCCAGAGGCCATGCCGACAGCCAAGAAATATGGAAGGAGGCCTGAGCCTATGGAGATACCTACTTCACTCATCAAACCTTTGCCGATAGGGACACCGCTAATCTACAATATTGCTACCATATGGTGAGTTTTTTCCCGTCAATCTTTACTCCGCAATCTCTAATTATCTTTAGTATCGCCTATGCATACACTACTCGGAGACTCTCCACCTCGCCCCTTGGTACTCTGAATGCGGAGTCTATCGATGTCGAAGAGGCAAAAAGCTTGGTATCAAGCCTAGCTCCCTTCTTGGTGGAGCGTCAATCATCCGTGCTATTCTCAAACCTGTCAAGCCTTTCGACCGATCTATGGTCACGTTTACCTGAGGTACGAGCTTCCTCTGACATTCCTGCCTCGCCATCGAATGACCCCGAATCAGATGGAGCCCAGCCTATTCGCCCTACTTCTTCGTGATGCTTCTTCACTTCTCAAACCTCTACCAGTCGTGCCCGTTACCACAGGTCGGCCCGAAACCACACGCGGAACCGACATCATATCACATCCACATTCGAACAGCGTCCTAATGCTATCTGATGTTGCTAAATTGTTTGAGGTAGATGCATCGGGCAAGCAAAACAAGAAGAAACACGTCGTACAAAAACTGGTTTTCTATGCCGCGCAAATCCTTTCAACGCCATCTCCAATTCTCAGGGTCTTGGCAGATGAGCTGACGGTGAGAGCCACCCAATATGAACGAGGTACAGCTGCTACCGCCCCAGTCATCAACAACCAGGAGGCGCGGGCAAAGGGGACGGCACAGGAACGTAGGCAGAAAATAGAAGAGGTCCAGTGATATTGGGAGGACATAGGATACAATTCACCTTATCGGTGCGGTCCTTAATGACATATATTGCGGCCCGAACGCGAATTTGACTGTGAGGGTCGCTCAAGATCAATAGGGCAGCTCTCTACATTGACAACGGTCGGTGATAAGGTTAAGCGTCTATGTTTTAACACTGCGAAGGTTTCTCGATATGTTTTTGCCTGAAGGATCGCGAGCCAAGAATAATTCGTCTAAGCGGTCCTTAGCTTGGATTCACAGCGACTTCGCATGAAATAGCTTGAATTTACATATTGCGCTGCATACTCGTGAAGACGGTCCCAAGACAATGCAGCTCAACTTCGGCTTTGAGCTTGCGACGAAGCCGTCATGCAATGCTGTTTTGTAGCCTGACTAGTTTCCCATCCTTGCACATGTCTTCTTGACCATCTTTTGGCATATGGTGCTTGAGTCGTCCCCCTTTCGATGCTCAATGCCCGTATCTGTCCAAGGACCATAAACATTTGCTCGTCCTCTCCATATTTAATGGACGAGGATACTGCCACTATCAACTACGATACTGTCTCCGTGGAAAGCTGCTCAGAACCGTTGCCGACGTGAGTTTGGAGTCTTCCAAGTTCTCGTCTGGCTGGATGTATGTATACTTATGGTCAGAACTTCGCCCAAGCCCAAAGTATCAAGCTCTACTTCTCATTTGAGCTAACGTCAAAATATCCTTGATGTCGTCCTGAATAGGCCCGGTCCCATGACTTGAGTATGTTCCTCGTACTCAATCTGGATCCTCCTATTCATCTGACTCCCGTTATTCAGGATCTTAAACTTTATCTACCTTGTCTACCTCTCGGCCATTGGCTTCGGTAAGCTTTCCTCCTTGACCTTGATCTGTTTTGTTCATATCGTTCCATCAGCTTTTCTTCGCATCATCAAAGGTACCTTCCTCATCCTGATGCAGGTACATGTAGGGTGACGCATTCCGTCGGTCGTGTTCAGCAGGGCACGCTCGTGGATCTGCCTGTTAGGTCACCGAGATAAGTTACTGCAAATGTGGTGTAAAAGGTGCGCTGGAATGCGGTTGTTGTGGCTGCTTCCCTGCCGCTCGAGTTGAGGAGTTGGGCTTTTGTCGGGCAGACAAGTGCTAAAGTAATTCAGAAATATCCGAGTAGTACGAGTGCATCTCAGAGGGCCACTCCAATCTTGATATTTTAATTGTCTACCAGAGATATACAGCAATTCCTGCTTGTAACCCATCTGCTGTAGTCATCGTCTGAAGTTGAGCTGCAGCGGGCTCTGCAGGTGCGAAGCACCGCTATCAGTTATCCGTTTCTCCTCATTGGACGACTGCGAAGGTACCCTTTCGGTACTCACGTGATGTAATCGGAGGAAAAAAGGATTGACGATAAGAGTACCCTAACGGTCAAACGCCACATGTGGGTCATAGACGGGGATTCCTACAGGACACGACCAAATTCGAATATATCTAGACGTCGTAAGCCACTGCTCCTCCATCACATCTGTCGCTCCCCTAGTCAGCGCGGACAACTCGCTGTCCCCTCCTCACCCTCCTTCTTACCTCGTCGTTGTTGTACGATATGTCAGATGAAGTACTCAATTGCGGTTCCGGCGGTGGTTCTGACGACTACTTTGGCCTGAGGGTTGCCTCCGTGTTTATTATCCTCATTGGATCCTCATTAGGCGCAATATTTCCTGTCCTAGCCAAACGTTCGTCGTGGCTGCATGTACCCAAAGGCGTATTCGAGTGAGTGCCACACACCATTGATCGATATGTTACCTCGTTCTGATAGTCTTGTTCTTTTTTTTTTCTTCGGCGGTGGATAGTTTCGCGAAATACTTTGGTTCTGGGGTCATCGTGAGTCTCACTCATCTCTCGATCTACCGATACGGCTCTGACAACGTGATGTAGATTGCCACTGCGTTTATACATTTACTCTCACCCGCTCTGGACGCACTAGGATCAGATTGTCTATCAGAAAAATGGCACGAATACGTGAGTACACCAACACAAACCATGGGAGACACCTCGGGCTAACGGCTGTATGACTTACCCTTCGTCTTCTAGCCCTACGCTCTCGCCCTTTGCCTCCTGAGCATCTTCTTCATTTTCATCGTCGAAGTCACTGCTTTCCGTTGGGGTACCGCTAAACTCGCCAAAATTGGGAAACACCATGGTACGTGTTTGACAGGCGTGCACGCTGTAACCTCGTTCTAGTCTGATCATTGCCTTCATCGGTGCTTCTCTAGATAATCACGGTCACAATCTTGGGTCCCATGCTGCTCATGGCCCGGAAGGAATGATGGACTCTGAAGCTGGTGCTCCTGCTTCGATGGACATCGAACCGAAACGTGTCGAAGAGGGGAGTACAAGTGATAGCGTTGAGCCGTCTCATGATCAACATGGCCACCATCCACACCGCCCGCACGGAATCATCGATACGGCAGTCGCGCAGATTGTTGGTGTTGCCATTCTAGAGTTTGGCGTGGCATTACACAGGTATGGCATTTTCCTTGGTTTCAACCAGAAGACAGTGCTGAGAAGCTTTTTCATAAGCGTTCTGATCGGGCTTACACTGGCGGTGGATGAGGATTTCAAGGTTCTATTCGTCGTCTTGGTTTTCCATCGTAAGTGCCTTACTCAGAGCTTACAAGACTTGGATCTAACTATCTCCACCTTCTAGAAACATTCGAGGGTCTTGGTATCGGATCTCGACTGGCGTATATGAACCTTCCGGCCCAATATAACTGGGTACCATTAGCAGGTGCCATTCTATATGGCCTCACAACGCCCATCGGTATCGCAGTTGGCCTCGGAGTGAGATCAACGTACAATCCTGGCAGCACAACTGCCTCGATCGTCAGCGGGACACTCGATTCCTTGAGTGCAGGCATCTTAATTTATACTGGTCTCGTGGAGGTAGGCTTATCGAACCTGATATCAATATCACAGAAACTAACTCCATCGATCTTCTAGCTCCTCGCTCACGAGTTCCTATTCAACAAGGAGATGATGGACGGCTCCAACAAAAAACTCATCTACTCTATTGGAACAATGATGCTTGGTTGTGCAATCATGGCACTACTGGGTCGTTGGGCATAAGCTGGACTCCCCTGTGACTTGGACTGGATCTTGTTTTGGACAGACGCAGTAGGAGTGTAGGATAGGTATCTATAGAATTACAGTACAACTACTATTGAGCATACCGGGAAGGCCAGCAAGCAAGCAATTGAAATGATTATAATATCCGTTCTAGTGTTTCTCCTCTGCTCTTGATTTTCTCCCCATTTTCTCCCTTCTTTTTTCGAAATCCGGTTCACGGACAAAGACGGTGAGGTCGGGCCGACGATTAGGCGACCAACGAATGACCAAGCCAACCCAGGATTAGACGCCCTACTTTCAGGTCTCGACGATGAGCAAGGACGCGACGCCTTCGAGCTCGGCAGCTACGGGCGCGTCGAATGCCGCAAATCCCACCACAGGGAAGCTTCCACCTGGAATGGTCATTGGCCCTGATGGAAAGCCATGCAAGATCTGTACGGCGTTCAGGAATTGGAAGCCCCGCACCGAGAATGCAACGAATAGTGGCAAGGGCAAGGGAAAGAGTCAAAACAACGACTTCAAGTCCACCAGTGCTGTAATGGCTGCTCTGGCGTCTGGAACAGCTAATGTTGCTACCACCCCCACTCCTACGTCGCGTCCTGACGCCCCTCCACCCAACTGCCCACCAGACATTGAACAGCTCGGAAGAGCAACATGGACATTCCTACATACCACTGCCGCATACTACCCAGAGAAGCCTACGCCAAATCAACGTGCTAACATGCTATTTCTCTTGAAGTCATTGCCTGTGCTGTACCCTTGTGGTTGGTGCGCGAATGACTTCGGTGAGGACATCAAGAAGAATCCACCAGATGTCAGCTCGAGGGTCGGGTTGAGTAGGTGGTTGTGTGAGAGGCATAATGAGGTCAATCAGAAGCTGGGCAAGGATAAATTCGATTGTGCGAAGGTGGATGAGAGGTGGAAGGATGGACCGAGCGATGGGAGCTGCGACTAAGCGAGGTGAGGGACTGGTGTTGGTTCTCTTTCTTTCGTATAATGACGATCTTTTCAGGCATTTGCCTCTCTGGAAACCATACCTGTATCGATATACTCCCTACTCATACTAATAGACCAAAATGCGAACACCCGCACGCTGGTCAGCGTTGGGCGCCGAAATAGACTGCGGACTCTTGTAAAAATAGAAGTATGACATTTCTCGGTGTCATTAGACAATACTATAGATAACCACGGCTCGTTCACCTGCCATGATATTTTCCTCGCCCTCGTCCTCTTCAATATCCTCGACGCCATACAGAGAGCTACGGACAATCTTCGCGATGGTCCGGAAAAGGCTTGGCCCTGGACTGACATGATCGTTACCACGTGTGCTCCTTAACTGGTAGCTCTCTGGAAGAATGTTATACGCTTGCCTTGTGCACCTCAGTCACTCGTTAAACTCATACCATGAGTTCCAATGGTAGGCGACCCCGTATCGTCGTCGACCCTGGTTCACCTGGACCTCCTAGAGTGAATACCTTCATTGGAAGACCCCTTATTCGCTGGATTTCGCTGTCTTGTGTCACTGTGGTAGTCCTATATACCTTTAGCCCTATACTAAAGGACTTTCTCTTCTTCAACGAACGACCAATATTCCCTCCTTCGTCACCTCCACCTCACTACGAAGATGCCGAATATCATAGATTACCACCTCATTTCCATCCTGCTGAAGGACACAAAGCACGACCATTGCCTCCGCCATTGCATCCCCATCTTGATCCTCCGGATCATCATCATCATGGACAGTCAAAACTATGGAATGGGAGGGCTGAGAAGGTGAAGGAGGCTTTCGTACATGCGTATGGGGGCTATGAGAAGCATGCGTTGCCTGCAGACGAGCTGTTGCCTGTATCAGGCGAGAAAGTTAACAAGTGAGCATATGACTTGCCTCATGACTGATAGTCTCTGAAGGGGTCCCTTCACTAGCTTTTGTGGATGGTCACTCACTCTTTTTGACTCTTTGGATACCATGTGGATCATGGGCCTCAATGACATGTTCTATCGTTCACTGGAAACCGTTTCTCGTGCTACGTTTTTCGTAGAGAAGGTGTGTCATTCAAGTCATCTGGTTTATCTTTGCCATTGAGCTTTCTTCGCAGACCAAATTTGCCCCGTTCTTTGAGACTGTCATTAGATATCTCGGCGGTATGCTCAGTGCATACGCCCTGTCCGGAGAAACCGTGCTACTCCTGCGTGCCGATGATCTAGGGAGAATGCTCCTTCCTGCTTTCAATACTACCTCGGGGTTGCCAAAATACGCTGTGAATACGGTATGGGGCAATACCCAGATGGGCTGGAGTCAAGATGTTCTATGGTCCGAGGCTCTCAGCAACCAGATGGAGTAGTGAGTTCTTCGACTTACCCGTTCAAAGCATGCCCTCAATAACTCTGCAGCAAATATCTTGCTTACCTTACGGGCCGAACAGAATATTATGAATCTACTGAGAGAATCATGAAGAAAATGTACAATGCGCCTATTGTCAACGGATCGTTTCCGACAAGATGGTCCCTTGAACTGGGGACACCAACGAACCGTTCGTGATGATTTCTTTGCACTTTTGAAACACAGTCATCATACCTTTATTAGATCATTTCTCCGTCGGGGCCTTTGCCGACAGTGCCCACGAGTACCTGCTGAAGCAATGGCTTCTGTCTGGACAATCCGAACCCAAAACGAGGGATCTATGTGCGTTTATACCCGTTCATCCCGGACTTCCTCTGACGTCTTCCTACAGATCTCACTTCTGCCAGCGCAATCATATCTAAGCTCCTCTACGTTACGCCCGGACGGAAACTACTCTATGTGACAGACACCCAAAATGGGTCACCAACAGACCAATTCGAGCATCTCTCCTGCTTCCTCCCTGGGCTACTTGCCCTTGGCGCACATACCCTCGAGCTCTCAGCTGAAGACAAAGAGTTGCATATGTGGGCCGCGGAAGGACTAGCTCATACTTGCTGGTTGACATACGCCGACCAGAAGACTGGGCTCGGCCCCGATATCATGTCAATGGAGAGTTGGCGGAATGAAGATGGGAGCAGAAGTCAGAAGGGATTGTGGACTTGGCAGGTGGAGGAGTGGAAGAAAGAGGGGAGGAGAGGTGGTGTGCCACCTGGTGTCAGGGATGGGGAGAAGGAGAAAGAGAAGATGAGGGAGTATACCATGAATAGCAAGAGTTATTTGTTAAGGCCTGAGGTGAGCTTTTTGATATTATTGAGACGCATGGCATCTAAAAGGCGGATAGACGGTTGAAAGCATGTATGTGATGTGGAAAGTGACGAAGGACGACAAGTGGCGGGAAAGGGGATGGTACGCTCTTCGACCCGTTTTCGAAACAAATCCCCTAACTGTGACGTTATGGATAGGTCAATATTCGAGGCCATCGAGAAACATTGCAAGACCGAATTTGGCTATGCCAGCATATGGAACGTCGACGAAGTGCCTGCATACCATAAGGATGAGCAGCCGAGCTGGTTCCTCGCTGAGACGTGAGTCTTTTCTTCGTCCGTGAATTATTCTCTAACAGCCCTTTTCCAGGCTAAAATACCTTTATTTGCTATTCAGGGACTCTGATGTCCTTCCTTTGAACGAATGGGTGTTCAACACTGAGGCACATCCGTTCCCCGTTTTCGACTGGAGACCTTGGGAGAAGGAACGATATAATATCACTATCTAGTCTGCATTTTTTGTGTACCATATAGCGCAATTTCTTGATATAATCCATTCGGAGGATCCATCGCTGTTGCAGTCGGAGAAAGAGCCCCGCGCGCCGATGCAAGCAAAGGCAAATACAGTTGGTCACCGTCTCTCATCACGCCTAATCGGGCGACGATACCATCTGACCATTTCGCGTCTTCCACAGTTCAAAGGGCAAGATGGTCTACCACAATCTCAAATGTAAGAATAAATGCTATTTGCTCTGGCTGTGAAGTGTTTCTCATAGGTTCAAAAGCGCTGATCAAGGGCATACGTTCCTGCAAGGTAAACCCTAATTCCTTGACTGTTGCAGAATAGATCTCCTGACGTTAGACGCCCCGGTTCTTAGACCGTCGCAGATGAGCGCGCTCTTATTCAACAAGAATCAGCGGCCATTCGTGCTTCGTTTCGTGAGGAAGACTCTTATCAGCGACATAACAACATCGCGAAGCTGCTGTACATCCACATGCTTGGGTCGCCTGCGCATTTTGGTCAGATAGAATGCTTGAAATTGGTTGCAAGTCCGAGGTTTACGGATAAGAGGTTGGGATATCTGGGTATTATGCTGTTGCTGGATGAGAATCAGGAGGTGTTGACGTTGGTCACGAATTCTTTGAAAAAGTACGTGGTTTCCGCCGGCCATGATGAGGGTTGGGCTCTGATGTCGAAGGGTTTTCGGTTTGCAGTGATATGAACCACTCGAATATGTATGCCGTTGGGCTGGCACTATGTACGTTTGCAAACATTGCGTCGGAGGAGATGTCAAGAGATCTGGCGAACGAAATTGAGAAGCTTTTGGGATCAAGCAACACATATATCCGCAAGAAGGTGTGGCGTGTCTTCAGACAACAATCCTTTGGCTTAAACCCTCCTCTAGGCTGCTCTGTGTGGGTTGCGTGTCATCAAGAAGGTTCCTGACCTTGTTGACCACTTCACGGACAAAGCCAAGAATCTTCTGACCGATCGAAACCATGGTGTCCTCCTTACGGCTATCACACTTGTGACTGAGATGTGTAGCATTGATCCAGACGTCCTAGAGGAATTCCGAAATGTTTGTTTCTTCGTCTCCCTTTTGATGTATTTCTGATTGTAAAGACAGGCCGTCCCTTTGCTGGTTCGCAACCTGAAATCTCTGGTGACGACTGGGTATAGCCCAGAACACGATGTATCTGGAATCACAGATCCATTCCTACAAGTCAAGATCCTCCGATTGCTAAGACTCCTTGGAAAGGGAGACCAACACGCTAGCGAAACCATGAACGATATTCTCGCCCAGGTCGCCACTAACACCGACTCTACGAAGAATGTTGGGAACTCGATCCTATACGAGACGGTGTTGACCGTCTTGGAAATTGAGGCAGATAGTGGCCTGAGAGTAATGGCGATCAACATCCTTGGAAAGTTCTTGAGCAACAGGGACAACAACATTCGGTGTGGCTATATGCAACTCAGACTGTGCTCTCACTGATCCATGATTCAGATATGTCGCCTTGAACACGCTCAACAAGGTTGTTTCGATGGATACAAGTGCCGTCAAGCGTCACCGAAATATCATCCTCGATTGTCTGCGAGACGGAGACATTTCAATCCGGCGCCGAGCTTTGGAACTATCGTACGCTCTGATTGACGAACAGGACGTGCGATTCCTCGTTAGAGAGTTGCTGGCGTTCCTTGAAGTCGCCGATGATGAATTCAAACTCGGCATGACTACACAGATATGCCTGGCTGCAGAAAGGTTTGCCCCTAACAAACGGTGGCATATTGACACAGTTCTCCGTGTTCTGAAGCTTGTAGGTGTCGACAATCTTACAGCATGATCACCGCTGACAGGTTACAATCAAGGCTGGCAACTTCGTGAGAGAGGAAATATTATCGGCGTTCATCCGACTCGTTGCACATACCCCTGAACTCCAAGGCTATACTGCCTCAAAACTCTACGCTGCATTGAAGGCGGATATTTCCCAAGAGTCCTTGACACTCGCTGCCACATGGGTCATTGGAGAGTACTCGGAGGTTTTACTGGAAGGTGGCTTCGTGGATGAGGAACAGCCCAAATCTGTACGCACCCGATCTTTGTAGGATTTACGTGTTCTCGCTAACGACATATAGGCGACCGACAAGGAACTCGTTGATCTTCTGGTCTCTATCATTGACTCCCCATATGCCAACTACTTGATTAAGCAGTTTGTCCTAGCTGCGATCACCAAGATTGCTTCCAGGCCGACCACCTCGCATGGCGAACAGACACGGATAGCGGAGCTCTTGCAGAAGTATACAACAAGCCCCGAGCTTGAACTTCAACAACGTGCTGTCGAGTTCGAGAGCTTGTTCCAGTTGGGAGACTTGAGAGAGGGCGTTCTAGAACGAATGCCGCCGCCAGAGTTGAAAGCTACTGTGATGGGTGTCGTGAGTGAAAACAAGCCCGTCGGGTCAACAAGAGCTCAAGAGGTAGGTCAACTATGTTCTTTCGACTAACGACCTCATTTGACCATATACAGGCGGATCTTTTGGGTGAAGATATTGCGTCGACACCGCAGGGGACGCAGTCGACCGCATCGAATCAAGATTTGCTGGCAGACATCTTCGGAGGAGGGGCTTCGACTGAGTCAGCACTTACAACCTCATCACCGGCTCCCCCAGCGTCTCAGAAAACGACAATCGACGATATATTGGGACTCTTCGGTTCAACGCCAAATGCCAATCCTCCGCCTACAGCGGCTCCACCCGCCACGAGCCTAGTAACACCTTCCACACCATCGGCCTTTTCTCTCTCCCAAGCACAGTCGCCGCCTCCTCAACCTGCTGCGCCAAAGCTTACGCCATACACTGCCTATGAGAAGAACGATTTGAAAATAACACTGACACCACAAACTAACGCTGCGAAACCAGGCGTGGTCATGATTTTGGCGAGATTTCAAGCAGCTGGAGGGTCCGAAATTTCCGGCGTGAACTTCTTAGTCGCCGTACCAAAGGTTGGTTGTACTCCGGCATTTAAAACTTATAATTAACTTATGATCGATATTCGATAGACTCAGCAACTCCAGATGCTTCCCATGTCGAATACCACCATCAGCCCAGGGTCTGTAGAAACACAACAAATGAGGATCGTGGCACCTCCAGGGGTATGCATCTTCCTTCGCCTTCTATCAGCTTCTATCAGCAACGTCTGACTTCTTTACAGAGTAACGTCCGACTCCGCCTGAGGATTACTTTCTCTGCGAATGGCCAAAACTACCAGGACCAAGTAGACTTCGCCGGATTCCCACCAGGTTTGACCAGCGGATCATCGTAATTCACTTACGGTTGTACATACCTTTATATACTCTTCAACATCTTATTAGCATCCAGAAGAAGTCAGGGAGAAAATAAGCGCATGGATTGAGGGCTCTTAAGGGGCGATTAATATCAGTTTAGCTCCATTCAGCCCGAGGCTTCTTCGCCAACCACGCCAAGGGACCACAAGCTTCTCGACGTGATGCAACCTGAATTGTCGATGCTGCGTAAACCCTTCGGCAGGACAGCAGAAGATCCCTGCGGCAGCGACGCTCTGACTCTGACCCTGCACCTTCCATTGCATTAACGCGCAGCAGGTCGAGTCATTCTAGCCTCCCAATTGTTCCGAGATCTTCCAACTGGCCGCTCTCCAATTCATTCCTTTGATCACGGCAATTGTCAAGACACGCCTGGAGACGTTGAACGGTTTTTGAATTGGATATAAGAGTGGTCGGCTCAACAGGCAGCCAGCACACTAACGAGCGCTGCTCAAAATACTCGTTTTATTCACTATCCAAGTATCACGTCGATGCCTGGGTGGAATCCGTTCCATCCTCCCCCTGCCCCTCCAGGCCTTGGCAAAGGAAAGGTTCTACCAGAATTCCGTGCAAAGTATGTGATAGCACCATTGATAAAATTAAACTTTTACTCAAAATGCTAATTATAGCTGGCTCTCGTTCCTTACATTCTTTTGGGTCAATCCTCTCTTGAGTGTTGGCTTTTCGAGGCCGTTGGAGGAAGATGGTAAGTTTCGACCTCCCTGGGCAGAACTGTTGCGACGTATCTGACACCCTGGGATTCCAGATCTCTGGGAGCTGCCAGATGAATATTTAACGGCTCAAGTCACGGACCGGGTCGAAACCCAATTCTATGCACGCTGTCTGCCCGAGAAACGACCAAAGCATCTCCGCGACCGATTGGCTACAGAGGCAGAGAAGGAAGCCGCCAACCAAGTGCCCGAAACACCCGAGGAAACACAGACGGGAGATGAGGGAAAAGAGGATAAGACTTCGTCCAAATCATCCAGTGACAAGAAGGCATCCAAAAAACCGGATCCTTACGACGAATCTTGCTTCCTGGCTCTGTACTATACGTTCTTCTCTCGCATTTGGTGGGCCGGAGGCCTCTGTCTTATTTCGGGTTTGTGGGTTCTCAAATTTAACTTTCGTTAATTCACAATTTCCCTCGGGCAGATACACTCAAGACTACTTCACCTTTGGTGGTGAAGGCCCTGTTGAACTGGTTGACAGCGTCATATTTATGGGTTCACCTTACTGAGGAAGAGAAGGCTTCTGGTCTAATCAGTGCCCCTCAAGGAATTGGCAGAGGTATCGGACTTGTTATTGGCCTCTTCCTTATACAACGTCAGTGATAATGGTCTACTCCTCAATCGTTGAATCTAATCGGTGTTTCTTCGCACTCCCTACAGAGGTCTCCAGCGTGGTTAGTGCCAACTCCCCAGTCTTAATGTTGAGGTGACGTACTAACATCCGTAAAGGCATTCAATCACTGTTATCAGAGTAAGGCGCTAGCTATCCGCTTGTTAATAATTTGCTTATTTCTCTGGTTACCAACAGTCAGCTATATAACAGGAATTCATGTTCGAACTGCTGTATGTACCTTGTGCATGCCAATTCCCAGAAACGCCGCTCACTACAAGGATTTATCTAGGTCATTGGAAGTATTTTCCGCAAGTCCTTGAGGCTTTCTGGACGTGCGAGGCTTGACCATTCGGTCGGCCAGATCACAACGATGATATCCAAGGACGCCACGGGTTTGGAACAGTTCATGTATTACGCGCACCAGTGAGCACACCGTAAGCTTCGCTGTATTGTACATGTTCACTGACATGTTTCTTAGAATCTGGGTGTCACCGATACAAGTACGCCTTCTTTTTCGGTTTTAGACCCAGGCGCTAAACCAGCTTTCTAGATTATCCTTGGTTTTGGATTATTGATAGGAACGGTCTGTCTTCTTATACCTTAGTTGGATGATCTCTGAATTTTTCTTCAGCTTGGCTACTCCGCTCTCGTCGGTCTTGGAGTAGGTCACCGCCTCGTAACTCTCTTGTATGTCCTCACCACAGGCGCATAGGTCTTGGTACTCGGCCTCCCCTTTCAAGGCATTTTAGGCTTCCTCCTTTTCCAGCAACGAGCCAAGGGACTAAAAATCACCGATAACAGGGTGAAGTTGACTACAGAGGTATGTATGTCTGAAAGCTGTTCGATGAGTCTGCTTAATGTGAAGATAGGTCCTGCAAGGAATCCGGCTCCTGAAAGCCTATGCTTGGGAGACTTTTTATGCTCAGAAGATTGGAGACTACAGACGACGCGAGATCAAGATTCTCAAACAGACAGCGTAGGCCAAATATCAGCTTGCTCAGTTACCAGTATCACCGCTCACAATGCGTTGCAGGGCTGTGAATGCATCGCTCGTTGCATCCGTCACTTTCCTCCCTACAATCGCTGCCATACTGTCATTTGTGAGTTGATACTATAGTACCTCGTGAATTCTTCTCGTATTAACAAGATGTAGATCACATATAGCTTGACCGGCCATGACCTCAATGTCGCCGTCATCTTCTCCGCATTTTATCTCTTCAACGTGAGTAGATACTTGCACTATCTTAGCATGTTTTTACCAATTAGTTTATTAGATTATCCGAACCCCTTTGATCTTTTTCCCTCTCGTTGCCGCCAGTTTGTCCGAAGCTCTGGTTGCGCTTGGCCGTATCTCGAAGTTCCTGGCTGCTGAAGAAATGGCTGACTCCTACACCATCGAAAGTGATCTGCCAACCATGATCGACGTCGATGGTGACTTCACATGGGAGGTCACCGCCAAAAAATTGGTCGAAATCGAAGCTGCCAGAGTTGCTGAAGCGGAGGCAAAAAAGGCGGCACCACAGACGACCGAGAAGGCAAAGAAGCAGAAGAAGGGCAAAGCTAAAAAGGGAGAAACCGACGACAAGAAAGTGGATGAGAAAGAGGCGGAGAAGGAAGATCAACCCACAGAAGGCGGCAAGAATGGCGACTCGGAAGAGGAAAAACCGTTTGAATTGACAGACTTGAAGCTTCAGGTACCCCGTGACTCCTTTGTTGCCATTGTCGGTCCTGTGGGCTCTGGCAAGGTGAGAACGTTTCAAACAACTACGAACCTATCGCTGATGGCGGACCCCCAGAGTTCGGTACTTCAGGCACTGGTTGGCGAGATGAGGAAAACAAAGGGAAACGTGTGGTGTCCTGTGCAACCATCTTATGCTCGAAAGCTCAAGGAAATTCTTAGGTCCGTTTTAGAGGATCCCTCGCCTATGTATCTCAAACACCCTGGGTTAAAAATGCGACCATACGGGACAACATTGTCTTCGATAGGGATGTCAATGAGAAAAGGTACGACATCGGTGGCAATCTGGAGTTACTCGCTCGAGCTGACCATGACTGGAACTCAGGCTCCGTGCTTGTATTTCAGCGTGCTGTCTCGAACCAGACCTTGAGATTTTACCACATGGTGAATATACTGAGATCGGCGAGAAGGGTATCAACCTGAGTGGTAAGTACCCAAGTACGCGACTATGGAACAACCATGACTCATTTACCATCCGTTCTAGGTGGCCAAAAGGTGGGCAAGCTTATGCACATGTTACTAGCTTCTGATTGTGTTACCAGGCTCGTATTTCTCTGGCCCGAGCAGCCTACTCGGAGAGTGACATCATCTTACTGGATGATCCACTGTCTGCTGTGGATGCTCATGTTGGCAGAAAGATCATGGATGACTGTCTCCTCAGCGGTCCACTGAGTGACCGCACACGCGTCTTGGTCACACACGCGTTGCATTTCCTTGATAAGGTCGACAAAATCTATGTTTTGGACAAAGGCAAGATCATCGAGTCCGGATCTTACCAGGTGAGCTCTGCTGCCTGTGATTAGCTACTGTTGTTAATCCTCTTCGTATCCAGGAACTTCTCGATCATGGCATGGTCTTCTCCAGTCTGATTGCAGAGTATGGTACGACCCAGAAGGCTGGTCGCACAGGCCCGACAGCTACGGGAAATCTTGCCTCTGCTATCGATGAGGCGGCCAATAAGGAAGCAAGTGCTGCCTTGATGCAGGCCGAGGAACGCAATACGGGAGCAGTTACATGGGTTGTCTACAAGAAGTATTTTAGATATGCTGGTGGCCTTCACTGGGTACCCATCATTTTGGTGCTGATTGCGTTGAATGAATCCGCTCAAGGTTCGGCTTCTGCATCCTAGTCTTATGAACTAGACACTAAACGAATTTTATGTCTAGTGGCGAACAGTTTATTTCTCAGCTTTTGGACTGGCCAAAGCATCCATGGCTTTTCTCAGAATGACTACATCGCAGTCTATGCTGGCATTGGTTAGTCCATATGTAGTTCTGCTCGAACTACAAGCTGATTGGAATGATTAACAGGCGCTGGTCAAGCGTTGACTTCTTTCCTGTTGTGTCTGGTCTATGTTTATATGGGCCTTTTCGCCAGCCTGAACCTCTTCAGTAGCGCTCTTAATCACATCCTAGGATCGCCGGTCTCGTTTTTTGACACAACTCCCATAGGTGCGGTCTAAATGCAACTTCACGATTGTCATTTTCTCACAAGCGTAGGTCGAATTACGAACCGTTTGTCGAAAGATCAGGACACGCTGGACGCTGAGCTTGCCATTATCTTATGGAATGTGAGTTGATTAGATTGGAATGGGAAAATTTTCCGCGATACTGATTTTATCGCCAGGTCTCGGTATCGTTTGCGGCTGTTCTTGGTACTGCTGGACTCGTTTTCTACACCTTCCCTTATTTGGGTATCCTCTTTGCGCCTGCAATCGTCATCTACTACATTGCAGCACTTTATTACCGTCGCACCTCTGTGGAGACTAAGCGTCTCGACTCAATACTGCGCTCTGTGCTCTTTGCGTCATTTTCTGGTATGGAAATTTGCTATCCACCTTAGATGCATCTGACAAATCTCCCAGAGACG
Source organism: Clitopilus hobsonii (assembly GCA_015708445.2). Taxonomy (NCBI): domain Eukaryota; kingdom Fungi; phylum Basidiomycota; class Agaricomycetes; order Agaricales; family Entolomataceae; genus Clitopilus; species Clitopilus hobsonii. The sequence goes on along the minus strand of CP068000.1, from coordinate 1,676,816 downwards.
TTGACGGGTCTGCCGACCATTCGAGCGTACAGAAATCAGGCGAGTGTGCCGTAGCTTCAACTGATAACTGACTTATACCATGGTTCTCAGCACAATGTGACGAAGAACGCACAGCTTGCCCTGGATCGTGAGAATCGCGCTCTGTACTTGACGGTCACTATTCAGAGGTGGCTGGCTCTGCGACTGGACTTCTTCGCAAATATATTGCTCCTTGGCATTGGAATCTTTGCTATCTGCCTCAGGCACACCGTGAACCCTTCCAAAGTCGGTTTAGTTCTAACATATACCCTCAGTAGTAAGTGTTAGAAGGGTGATATCAAAGACATGTGCTGACAGTTATTTTTGCAGTTACGTCAATTTTCAGTGAGTGGAACTATCGTGACTTTTAGACCACAGCATGCTGATGAAAGCTTTCAAGCCGAACTCATCTCAACATTTGCTCGAAATGAGCAGAATATGAATGCCGTCGAACGTATTGTGCACTACGCTGAACTACCCGAGGAAGGTGCCACTACAACACCAGACGACCCCCCTTCGACATGGCCGCCCAGTGGAAATATCGAGTTCTCTCACGTCGATTTGGCCTATCGGCAAGGCCTACCCCTTGTACTCAAAGATGTCAGCTTCACAATTAGGCCAGGAGAGAAGGTCAGTACTAGGTCTTCTTCGAAGCACACAAAGGTCACCCCGTAACATTCAAATTCCAGATCGGTGTTGTTGGACGTACTGGTGCTGGAAAAAGTTCCCTGATCCAAGCGCTCTTGAGAACTGCTGAACTATCTGGTGGCAAGATCACGATAGATGGGATCGACGTCAGTAAGATTGGCCTCGATGTGCTTCGACATAGGATAGCTCTGGTTCCTCAAGATAGCGTACTCTTTGTGGGGTCCTTACGAGATAATCTGTGAGTATAACTAAATATAAGTTCGAGCGTTCCTTGTACTGACATGTTTCTAGCGATCCTCAACGTCTGCGAACAGATGCGGAATTGATATCGGTCTTGCAACGAGCATGGCTTCTACCAAGGGGTGGATCCATCGACCCTGCTGTGGAGGCGAAGTTCAGCTTGGATGCTCCTGTTGGTGATGATGGTATGTATTCATCGAATACTGTCGTACCTTATATCCTTTTCTGATCGATAGACTCCAGGCTCTAACTTTAGCGCTGGAGAAAAGCAATTACTGGCCCTGAGTCGTGCTTTGGTCAAGAACAGCAAGATCATCATCCTCGACGAAGCCACAAGCAGCGTAGACGTTGAGACGGACGCCAAAGTGCAAAGAACGATCCAAAACGAATTCGCCTCAGCCACTCTGCTCTGTATTGCACATCGCTTGAATACAATCGGTAAGGCGACTGTCACGGTCTGTTTCTTTTGTTATAGAGTGCTGATGCTGTTCAAAGCATACTACGACCGGGTCATTGTCATGGATGCTGGTTCTATTGCCGAGTTTGACACTGTTCTTAATCTCTTCGACAAGGAGTCATCTATCTTCCGTTCCCTCTGCGATGAGGCGAACTTGACCCTAGATGACATTGTACGAATCCGTTCTGATCATATGGGTGGTGGACTCGTTTAAACTCGGGTTCTTATATTTATAGTTTGTTGTTTTGACTTACGACTAGTGCGACGAGGCCCCTTATTCATTATCGCTTTGATATCACCCTCTTGCTCATCATAACCCCCTACCTGCAGCTATATGCCCCATACCCCCAACTTTTTGGACTATTTTCGTAGATAGAGACCATTGATTCTATTTGACTAATCAATTGAATGTCAGCCCGTTCATCCGCTCTTTGGATCAAAGAACAATTTGTGAGCGGCACTGCGATGCGTCGGTTCTTGCTCCGTCACGTTTAGCCGAAATGTTCTTAACTCGACATTCCAAGCACAATGATACCTTTGCCCCCAACAGCGATGTCTTCTTTCACTAGAAAGATCTTGCACACTCCTCACAGCTCTCGGACATTCACAAGCTCAAGCTCAAGAGCGCAACCACTAACGACAAAACCTCTACATGGAACAGTCTCGTCACATAGATCCTACATCCTCTTTCATACACCAGAACCGCCATCTGCATACCCTGCAAAGATATCTTCATCAGTACAAAGGGCCTTGCAACTCAAGGCCATGAAATGGGGAGGGATTGTCAACTTTGGATATCTCGAAAGTCGAAGAAAGGAAGCAACGGATGGACGAACACCTGTAACTGCATTTTCGACATTCGGTCAGCGACTCGAGATTCCCGACATCTCAGAAAAGAATGTGGATGAAGTCGAGCAGCTACTCCTCAACCATGCAGAAGGAGCTTTGGCGGATGGCACACCAGGGTTGGTGACTGGCACGGAAAAGCTCCAAATATACGTGTGCACACATGGCGAAAGGGATTGTCGATGTGGCGAGATAGGAGGAAATGTGGCTAAAGCTTTGAGGGAGGAGATACAAAAGAGGATTGTGGCAGACCCAGAGAGTCCAGCGAGAAGAATTGAGATCGGAGAAGTGGGTCATGTCGGTCAACATTAGTGAGCACGGCCATTTGCACTCCCCCCTTTCTGGAAGATGCTGATCTGATCGTGATAGTCTTGCTGCCAACGTTTTGGTGTTCCCCCATGGCGAATGGTACGTGTCTCAACCGACCGCAAAGGCTTGAATGTGCTCAACGTGTCCCGATAGGTTAGGTTTGGTCAAGCCCGAACACGCAGAAAGCCTTATCGACAATGTCCTTCAACTGGCTCCTCCTTCGTCAAGTGATCTACTAAGGCGTACCCCACTACTACCTAAGCATTGGCGGGGCCGAATGGGCCTCAACAAGGATGAACAGCTTCATTTAATCTCCTGTCATTCATGAGATTTCTCTAACCGTCATCGGCACCGTGCCGTTTCACCCCCAAGACTCTCAGGTGCATAGATTGGCACGGGTAGCACCCTCTTGTAATCCTCTTCGGCCTTTCGTGCGGGCAGGATCCAGGCGGGGTAAATAGGCTTGAATGATTAGCAATGAACTTAGAGCCAACTGATTAGATTCTTACTAGAATGACTCAATTACCTTGCGCAAGCGTTTATATTATTCAGTCTCGAACAAACTTGAACAGGTCTATTCTCGTAACCACCAAACTCAAACCATGATTGGGAAGCTCCAATACGTCCAACTCGACGTCTTCACCACCACCCGCTTCCTGGGCAACCCTCTTGCCATCGTGCGCCTCCCAGAGAACTTTGATCTCTCTCACTCCCAAAAACTCAGCATTGCGAAGGAGTTTAACCTCTCCGAGACCGTCTTCCTTCATGAGACTTCCAACGCGAATGAGCCCATTACCATCGATATCTATACTCCGAAAGAGGAGCTACCATTTGCCGGCCATCCAGCCATAGGTTCAGCAGTGTACCTTCTATCCCAAACCCCAGGGAAAGATACCGTCACCTTGAAGACCAAGGCCGGTCTCGTCGTGGCTAAACTGGACGGCGGACGCGTCCTCCTACAGATCCCGGTCGAGTTCAAAGTCCACGACCCCTACCCCAATATCGAGGTTAAGACTCTGCAACGCGGTCTGAAGGATTCGGACTACGTGAATGGGCGTGGCCCTGAAGCACTTTGTTCGATCGTCAAGGGGAGGACATACATCCTCCTCCAAGTTGCATCCGAAGACGCGCTTTCTCGCCTCACAACCTACCCGGTCCGATTCAAAGCTGAATACGTCGGTGAATGGGCACACTTACACTTCGTTGGGGTTTACGCTTTCTACGAGCGGGGTGATGGTATAGTGCGAGCCAGGATGTTCGATCGGTCGGTTGAAGATCCTGCTACTGGAGCTGCAGCATCTACACTTGGAGGGTATCTCGGAAAGAAGAGAGGACCTGGGAAGCATAGAATTGAAATCGTTCAAGGTGTTGAGATGGGAAGGAAGAGTGAGATTACGGTGGATGTAGAGATTGGAGGTGACGGAGATGTTAAGGCCGTTTATCTCGGAGGAAGTGCAGTTAGTGTAACTGAAGGCAGTATCCGGATAGATTAGCATGGTGCTTTATGACCGACATATAACACTCTTCTTGTGTGTAGTAAAAAGGCATCCATGGATAATATACGCTTGGATGATCAGGGATAATATCGATAAACATCAGGCTCGCAGCTGATTAGATCCGCTATACGAATGACTCGATCACTTCGCGCGATGCTTGATAATTCTACGACTCAAATACGTCCCAATCTTTCCGATAAACATGGTCGACAAGCTTCGCTATACTCAGCTCGACGTCTTCACGGCTACTCGCTTTCTTGGCAATCCTCTCGCGATTGTGCACCTCCCAGAGAATTTCGATCTTCCTCATTCAAAGAAGCTCACCATCGCAAAGGAGTTCAACCTCTCTGAGACCGTTTTTCTTCACGAGAATTCCGATGCGGATGCACCAATCACCATCGACATCTATACAACCACCGAAGAGTTACCGTTTGCCGGCCACCCAACAGTCGGTTCCTCGGCCTACCTACTATCCCAAGCTCCTGAGAAAGATACCGTCATTTTGAAGACAAAAGCTGGTATCATTCCCGCCAAACGTGATGGTCAACGGGTCACCTTACAAGTCCCCGTCGATTTCAAAGTCCATGAGCCATACACCAATGCTTCTGTCAAAACTTCGCAACGTAATCTGAAGGACACGGACTACGTCAACGGCCGGGGCTCAGAGGCCCTCTGTTCAATCGTGAAGGGGATGACATTTGTCTTACTCCAGGTCGCTTCTGAAGATGCGCTCGCACGTCTGCATCCTTATTCGGAGCGTTTCACAGCTGATAATCTCGGCGAATGGCGAGGCTTCCTTGGGATATACGCCTTCTATGAAGGGGACGATGGTGTGGTGAGGACTAGGATGTTTGATGCATCACTCGAGGACCCTGCTACTGGGTCTGCAGCATCTACATTGGGAGGATATATTGGAAAAAAGAGGGGGCCGGGAAGGCACAGGATCGAGGTTGTACAAGGTGTCGAGATGGGGAGAAAGAGTGAGATCACAGTCGACGTAGAAATCGGGACTGATGGCGAGATCGATAGGATATACTTGGGTGGAACTGCCGTCAGAGTGATTGAGGGTAGCATTCGACTTGATTAGGATGAACAATACTAATAGACCAGGGTACGTGTATCCATGCCGAATCAATTCAAAAGTTTCGCGGAATTTGACACCCTTCCGCATTTGCAATTCTGCCTCGAACACACGATCAACAGACAGATCGATCTCCTCTTTCAAAGCGTCGAATCTCGAAAGAGTAGTAGAAGCAGAGACTCAGGCGACTGAAAGCCTTCTCTGGCTGGGCTGTCGGAAATCGCGAAGTATGAGAGTTTGGTATTCTCAAGTTCGGTAACTTTGAGAAATAGAGTATTTGATCCCATGCTTTGTTTAGATTAGAGAACAAGCTCTTGAAGAGCCGAGCTTCTTACCGTCGTACGATGAGCTGGGGCGAGAGGGGCCACAGGGTGCGGTACCCAGCATTGATTTTTCCATACCATAGCCTTTCCACCGCATATCGTTTCTTCTGAGCATCATTACTACCTTGTTTTGACAGTGAACCGGGAGGCGGCATTGCTAAAGGATGCGATCATGACATGTTATCTTGAAGCACTACTACGATGATCAAGGATCAAAGCGTCCCTTACCATGATCCAACTACCCCGCAGATGGATTTTGTCAGCAAGATAAGATTGACAGACTAGTGTAGCTACGAGTGGTCAAGCTTGTCAAGCCCACGAGCGCCTACTATGATCTGCTATGATACCCACTGAAGGGGCGCATTAGATCGAGAACGATCATGATTATCAACTTGAAGCACCTCTCGGAGGCTCCACACGCTCTTACCTGCTTCTCTTCAGTTCTGAATACACAAGTGATGGGTTCTTCGATAGGCACATGCTGCTGCTGTGAGTGTAGTTGATTGTAGTGGGGGTGCCGGGATACATGCGGCCATAATGGATATGTACGTCCAAGCTTCAAGTGGTTCAAGTGGATTATTGATTAAATTTGGTTTCATTTGTGTGCTCTACTTCACCTATGTGCTGCGTACTGGGAGGTGTGTTGTCAATACAGCTTCGCTGATCTTTCTCTTTTCACGCCCTTTCCCAGTGGCAAGCCCAAATCTTGAACTCATGGAATTTGGAGGCTGTGATGGGTGAGCATCGGGGCTATTCTCTTTCCGATAATCATTCCTGCGGAACCGAATGCCGCAGAATCTATCAGTCTTCAGTGCTTGAGGTCTTCACCTCTTACTCCGAGCCTCACGCGGACTGGTAATCTCGTATCGAACGTGTGATCTTTTTGCGAGAATCAACCATATTGAGATTCTCACGTCAGAAAAGAGCTACGTTTTCCTCAGATTGCCCATCGGAAAGCAAATCAGTGCATCTCCTTGGAAGGCGGATCCTTTCATTGTGTCTCCTGCTTGCTTCTACTCGGCAGTCTCAACTCCACCGTGACTGCCCAGGGTACTGTGGACAAGTTACATCACGATTTGCGCTGGGACGTGGTGGGGTGTCATAGCCCTGGATGATTGAATGTTCCTTAAAGGAATGCTATGTGCAGCCGCGCTGGAATCGAAAATTATCTCCCAAAGATGCCTTCGCTGATGGATGTAAATGCCAACCATACGCCGTTGTGAGTGGGGTAAAAGGACAAACTCTCACTTAAGTAGCCATAGTAAGCTATCAAGTCCATCGCCGGCAAAGTGCCGCAGTTATGGAGCTCAATCACAATCTGTACCCGTTCTCGGTACCTGATACCCCCACAATTTTGTCATAAATCTACGGTTCTTAAGATCGGCATCGGCGTGGTAAGTTCAATACAACCCCAACTGTCGCTTCTCGTCCTCTCACGTATTATTCCTCAAGCGCTTGAAGGTCATGTCGTACTCACGGAACTCGAAACTTGCTCGATCGGCAATGCTTCTCTACGTATCAGGCCAATGGCATGAACGCCGGGTTGAGTTTTTAGAATAGTATGAATGCTGCTATGTTCAGGTTGATTTGATACCTCCGCATGATATTCTTAACATACCTTCTGCTTCTATGGGGTCAAGATCAGTCCACTCGGGGGGGTTCGCATGCCGAGCACCCATATGTGTGCGTGAGGAATACCTCCATCAAATCGATCTGCGATCGTAGTCACGACGTAGTGTTTATCTCCACCAGGGAGTTCGGCGTCCTCAGACTGGTTCGCCCGAATCAGTCGCAGTGCCTGGCATCCAAGTGACGCGTAGAATCACGAGTAGAGGGCAGATCGAGGCAATGTGCAAGGAACCGGCTGCCAGAGCATGGGAGATATTTGACATCAGTACGTTGATGAGTTTCATCTTCATGATCGACCATGACCTTTCTCTGGCAGTGGCAGTGGCAATGCTAATGCTTGTGTGGTTGGTGATCTTTGGTGATCCCCACCAGCCGGACTTCTGGGACAGCTCAGCGCTTCACGCGCAGAGACAACCACGCGCTTACAACTCACAACTCCGACAAGAAGCTGAAGCTGATGTACAGTACCAGTATCCTAGCTGCCAGATCTGCGTATCGTTCCGCAAATCTTTGTGTACCTGCAAACCTTCTGAAATGCCGCAGCCTCCGACGGCTTGGACCCCATTACGACCGGATGTTTGCCTCAAAATTGAATCTCACGGCAAATAATGATCATCTGGAGTAGGTTCTATAACGATAGCTACAAACAACAGAGAGGCCACCTCCGAGCTCATAAAGATCTCGCAGCCGGGGGTGCTTGAAGTTGTCCCTCTAATTTTTTGAACCTTATGCAATCGCAGGCACAGAAACACCACAGGTTCTCCGCGAGTACTCGTCACTCAACCACATGTGCCTCGGAGAACCGTTCGTTTCAACATTCGTCAATTTTCGCCGTTGTCGCTGACTAGCTGTCTGACAGGTGGAATGGCGTTGAACCTCGATGGCTCGACCAGAAATACCCAAACAGACACCCAGGGCTTGAACGGTCTGGTAGTTTTACCAGTAGTAAGGTCAGTGCACTTTGAGGGTGCTACTAACCCCACACTGATCACGACCTTATTCTAGTCCTAGTAATGGTCTTAACCAAGGTCTTTTGGGCTCCAATATGCCTATCTCATACTATGGCAGAATTGGCTCCTGCCAGCAAGGCTCAGACAAGCGCGCCCACTTTGCGAACCCCGTCCCCGTTCACGCAAGCCCAGTCCACGCCTTGCCTGGCCAAAGTCAGGTATCCGGCTTCACGGGGCAACTCCCTATCATCGCTCATGCTGCACAAGTGCTCACTGGCATAAGCAGTCTTATGCGAACTCCTGCCGTTGATCATCAGACGTCAAACACAGCCAACGATTACGATCGCGGCATTCGTCGCAACTCGCCCGATCTTCCTCGTTACCCACAATCATTCTTGGCCGATTTATCCATTTCTGGAGGGTTTAACCGCTTCCCAGTGCCCGAAAGGTCGTCTTTGTCTAAGCGGCCTTACCCAAGCTGTGTCCCCGATTGTTTACCTGCGTTTCAAAGCATGTTCCACGGGGTCCTTTGGTCGCTAGAATTTCTATGTGGATGGAATGGGTGCTTGTGGGGGATACATCGCTCGCTCTGCAGCAGCTACGAAGATTATCTTACAGCGGTCATTCAACATCTCAACAGCCACCTGGAGACCCAGAGGGATGGCGGCTGGGCCTGTGAGTGGGAGGGGTGTTCCAAATCCCAAGCACGGGCATTGGGTCCTACACGCGATCGGCTCCGCCATCTACATTCCCATCTTCCTTTCTACACTCTTTGCACTAGATGTGCGAAGCTCGTCGCGCGACCTGATTCAAAAGGCAAAAAGGATCGCTGCCGCCAAAAAACTTGCGAGCCAACGGCAGCTCTCCGTACCAAGGTCAAAGATGCTCATGAACAATATTCCAAAGGAATGACTCTCCAGGATTTCTGCGACCTCGTCTACACCCAGTAAGAGAAGCTTCTTCAGAAACGGGTTTGATGGATCTGTGTGGTTATTGGCTAATTTGTTTATTTCTCTAACAAACACGGTCACGGTCGTGGTGCGTCTGGCATGCAGCACGACATTCTGTAGATCATATATAGAGAATTGTTTTCATTGGATACCACCGCTCTCGCTTGTTTTCGACCATAGCTATCGTTTTGCGCATTGATTGTACCAAATATTGTAATGATGCATACAGTGAGATGAAGAAACTAAATAAAGACCTGCAAAGGGTGACGATCATAAACATTTTGACCTTCACTCAACTCTCCAAGGTCAGGGTAATACGGGACTAACGCGTCAGAAGCACCCAGGTATAACGAGTTGTAGATCCTCCAATAAACTTCCCTAACCTTTCTAGCAGGGTGGAAGAGACCTTGTAGGAGGTAGTTGAGAAGCACGCCAGGCCCCAACGTCACACGCATGGCTTCGATAGCCTCCATCACTGCGCCGATAACGTGTGGCGATGTCTCGAAGCAATTAGGCCAAACGAGATTCATCAAGTGAAGCATCGAATCTTCACAGCCAAGACCTGCGACGCCGAGCGCTAGATGTTTGACAATAGTACTCGCTGTCTGTCGATGGACCAAATCACGGTCTGTGAGAGCGTCCTCCAGCATGGTCACGACAGAGTCGACGTAGTACGCTGATTGAGGGCCGACGTATTCGAAGACGAATGAAAGCGCCTTCAAACAACCAGTTCGGACGTTCAGTTCAGCGGTACGGTATTCGTTGAGAATGGCGGGAATACATGTGAAGGGACCGCAAGTTTCGGCAACGATGGCGATGGCGACGGTACTGCAGACACGGCTCTGACGCTCTTGAACGCGCAGATTGGTGAGCAGGACGGAAAGAACGTCTTGAGGACCCAAACTCTTGGCAATATAGCCAAAAGAGTTGACAGCTGCTCGGCGAATGGCTTTCTTGTGCGCCTTGAGCAAGTCGAGAAGCTCGAAACAAATGCGCATCCACTCTCTAGCGGGTACGAATTCGGCGCCGCGATCAGCTATTGAGAACAGGTTAGCGAGGTGAAGAAACTCTGATACAATAGGAGACAACACACCAATGCGACCAATCAAGTTGATGGATGCTTCCTGCACCTTTTCATGCCTGTTTCGCAGAATAGGCGTCATTCTTGGAACTGTGAGCAAACGCATTAGTAATGTCAACATGTTGGCAGAAGGTAAAGACTCACGAAGATCCTTCACAGGAGGGTTCATTTGTGTCATACCAACGACATTGGCGATAGCACCTTCAGCAGCAATGATGCTTCCGAGGGTATCGGGATACTCTTCTCCAAGCTGCTCAAACAATACCAAGCCGAGTTTGCTCAAAAGCTGATCTTCCCCACACTGCTTGATGACAACCGCCAACCTGGTGGTCAAATCGGCGGCTTGTTGTCGAACCTTGGCACTCTTGTTGTTGAGACGCCAAAGGATGGTCGAGACGATCTGAGTAAGGTAGGGCTTAACTCGGATGCCAAGAGCATTAACGACGGTACCAAAGCCATCAAGCATGACTTGGTCTTCGGTGGTCTGTTCCTGGAAGGAATAGATGATTCCATCAACGAGGCGGACCTCGAGTCGCTCGTCAATGTCGGATGCACCGAGTGTCTGGACGACCTTGGTGATAGTCTCCATAACCATCTTCCTGTATGGCTCAGCCTCATCTTTCAACTCATTGACAACCCTGCCCACGATCTCGGAGACACCAGCTTTTTGGGCGAGCTCGACAGTGGTCTCGACGACCTGCTTGTAGTTTCGCCTGTCGAGAGCCATACGGCGGATCCAGAACGACTTGAAGAAATCGGGGAGGATATCCTGCTTGATATATGCAGGTGTGACACCCTCAGTCGCAGCGCACTGTTTTACAACCTTCAGGACAATCTTCTTCATCTCCTCATCCGATGTTTGGAATTCTCGGATAAGAATGACGGTGACTTCCTTGGTGTAATAGGAGGCGTATTCGGGGTCCATGAGGGGAATGATGAAACCAATGGCTTTGAGGAAGGCAGCGAGACCTTTGCCACGGTGAAGACGAATACCGAGCCATAGAGGCTTAAGGACATTATCGAAAGACTCGATACCATAAGGTGCAGCGGCCTCAGCAAGAGCAGCCAATCCGAGAGCAGTCATGGTCCTGACTTTCTGCTGTTCATCGGAGAGACCGTGGGCGATACAATCAACTAGATTGCGGAGGTGGGGGAGGACAGCACAACCCATCATGATGGCAATCTGCTGAACAATGCGGATACCAGTATGTCTGGCTTGCCACGACTTTTTGGAGCGACAGACGGCCTTCAAGAATGGAAGAAGGGCAGGAATACCAAGAGCAGATGCCACGACCGAGAAGGCACGGGCAGTGGTATTTCGGACGTACTCGTCGGCGTGGTCGATATCAGGACGCATGGTGGAAATCATGTGCGCTAGACCTGCGGCCTTGGAAAGGTTGGAGATAATTTCGCGACCCTCAACACGCGCATAATAATCCTCGTCAATGAGTAGGGGCTCAATAACGACGAGAATCTTGTGCACGTATGGCCGGACAAGATCATCGAGCTTGTAGAGGACACGGTCAATGACCTTGACAAGTAGATGGCGCTCTTGATCTTCAAGAGTACGTTCCATGAGAAGGGGAAGAATCTTGTCGAATAAGGGTCCAGCTCCAAACTCTCGTGCCTTGTCGGTGATTTGGCGAAGAGCAGTTTTACGGACTGGGGGAGTACCGTTCTTGATCTTGAGCAAAAGGCGCATGATCTTGCGCTCCTTCATCTCGTCAACAGTGAGCTCAGTTTCATCCTCCTCCTTGAGAATCTTGGCGAAATATTGGGCATCCTCTTGTTTGAAGAATGCCAAATTTCCGACGCCTGGTATTTCGGTTGGAAGTTCAGGAGCAAGGCCGGCGGCGGCGGCAAGTGCAGCAGCATCAGAGCTTTCCTGAATTTGGAAGCCTCCAACTTCGGTTATTGGGGTGGCCATCATTCGGCGGGGAGGGATTATAGGCGCATAGCCTGGCGGGGGTGTAACGATAGCATATCCAGTGGCGGGCAGAAGAGCGTCAATCTCTTCATCAGTCATGTATCGGTTATGCTTGTCCTCTGACATAAAGCCGGGAGCATTCATGATGATCTGAGTCATTGGAGCTTCGGGAGCAGCTGCAGGAGCCTGGTCCCAACGTGAGCGCTTCGGAGCCTCTGTAGCTGCAACTTCTGCGGGGGTGGCGTCCCAACGCGAACGGCGCTTCTTGGGTGCGGAGGCTTCACTTGCCTTTTCCGACCATTCATCCTTGACGGGTTTGTTGGGGTCCACGTTTTCGTCCGTTGGCTCCTCGACGTCCCAGCGGCGCTTGCGTTTTGTACCAGTTTCCCTTGGCGGAGTAGCATCCTCGGCAACGTCTTTGATTTGCCCTCTAGGTGGTGTTTTGTCAAGGTCCATCTGCATTTTCCCCTCCTCTCGCTCCTGCCTCTCTTTTTCTTCGATAATCCTTTGCACCCTCAACTCCTCTTGCTCCAACCTGGTCAGCCTCATCGCCTCCTTGTACCCTCCCTCTCCTTCACCACCTTCTTGAAAAGCATCGGCACTCTCTAGAGCTGTACGATTGAACCGACGGTTGTGATAGTCCGACTGGCGAGAGGCGATTTGTCGTTTTGACGCTGTTTCGGCAAAGGGGTCGACATCTTCTTCCTCAGCCAAGTCGTGGAATTCCTGAAGAATATCCTTCGGAGCTGTATAAGATTCCAATAATCTAGGAGACCCTGGTGGAGACATTATACCTAGACACAGTAAAAGTCGATGTTGGTGGTCGGAACGAAAGCCGTCATTGTGACTAAGACCGAAGTATAGTCACTCTGAAGTTTTCCCACGCTCGTCCCATCTTGAAAACGCGCGGAATTTTTCCTTTCTGCTGCTCAACGTCGTTTGTGAAGGTGAGCTTCCATCTCCTCCCTTCATCTATAAGATGATTTCTTGCCGCCCCAGTCGTAGCTAAAGGCTTTGACGAATGGCCGAGCATATAGCCAAACTTTTTGCACCTCTGAATACTTTAACCTCATCCTGAAGATTAGTTCACTAATTCCCCTTCTTCAGGCTCATGATATTCTTCAACCACGATTCTAGACAAATTTCGTGTCAAGGTCACTTGGTAGGTCTTTGTTCCTTGCGCTCGCATGATGTGAACATGTCACCAATCTCCAAAGCCACTGGCGATGAGGATATCACACATACAAAAATACTAAGAACAGCCAGCTGATTCTTTTTGTCGCCATAACTCTTCATTTCTTGCGTGTACTCACCTGGCTCCTTCGCAGGATCAACTCGCTTCATGATAGCTTGAACTTGTATCGTGCCAGGGAAGTGTTTCCTTATATTATCTCGTTCCTCATTTTGTATTCTTGTATCGCCGAATCGTCCAAATCATACTTTTGCACATCCCATCGCTAGCTTGCAGAGTGATTTTTATCCATGAGATTCTGCCAAAGAAAAACCGCTGAAGGCAACCAACTTGGGCGCTTGCTTCTTACGGTAACGAATGATTCTCCGAACGGCCTTCATTGGCTGAATTACACGGGACTCAATTGAATTCTTCAACGTGTGGGTTGAATGGGATCGTAAACTCTGTAGACGTTCTCGTTGCCTAGGCACTTCTTTCCAACCAGCACAGATGCCTTCACTCCCTTCCGTCCGCACCTCGAACGCCGCCTTCAAGCCCGCCTACAAACCTGTTGCAGTCTTTGTCGGTGGCACCTCTGGTATCGGCCAAGGCATCTGTGAAGCCTTCGCCGACCACCTTGGCGGCAGAGCAGACATCATCATCGTTGGTCGGAATCGGGAAGCGGCAGAATCCATCCTCTCCAAACTACCTAAGCCCGCTGACGGGGACTATAAACATGACTTTGTACAATGTGACGTCTCTAGAATGAAGAACGTGGATGTTGTATCCCAGGACATGCTCAAACGGCTTCCAAAGCTTAATTTCCTATTTCTCACTGCAGGCTATCTGAGCTTGGAAGGGAAGAATGAGACGGAGGAAGGGCTAGATAGGAAAATGGCTGTTCATTACTATTCAAGGTGGAAGTTCATCCACGACTTGCTGCCGTTGCTGAAGGAGGCCAAGAAAGAAGGAGAAGAGGCTAGGGTTCTTTCCATGCTTGCGGGAGGGAAGGGAGGTCCAGTTGACCTCGGCGACGTTGGCTTGAAGAAGAATTACTCCATGTACCGAGCAACGATGGAAACCGCAACCTATAACGACCTAATGTGCGACGTACGTTCTTCCCCGACTGCTCGCCAGTTTTGTTGTTAAAATCCCTTCCTCTTCTATAGGAGTTTGCGCACCAAAACCCTGAAATCACATTTGCCCATTCCTACCCAGGACTCGTCCGAACGCCAATCGGAAACGCGTCGAGTTCCTATATTATGTGGATAGCATTCCATATCGCTGTGGTTCTTGCATACCCCATCTCAGCTTCTATCCGTCAGTGTGGGGAATACATGCTGTATGGGATCTTGACTTGTGGGCCAGGTTTTCACAGGTTCAGCTCGAGGGGAGAGAGCATAGACAACGCAAAGTATTATGGATCGGAGGAGGCAAGGAAGAAAGTTTGGGAGCATACTGAAGAGGTCACGAAAGTTTCTCTTTAACGCGCCTCGAATTCGCGACTGGATAAGGAGTGGTCGGGAACAGTGGTCCGAACTGTATCCAGGAACAGAGAGCAGTAAGGCATGGGAGAAGGATTCTCGCGTCGCGTACTTCAATATTTGACTACGTCCACCTTACGATATCAAAGCGGATAGTCCTCCTACCCTCCTTCCGGCAACCAAGATTCGTGCTCGCCCCGGCATGTAGACGTCAAGTTAGTATATAACGAAGCCTCCTTTGCGTTCATCCATCAAATTCCCCTGCGGATGCCTTCACTTTCGACCGTCCGCGCTGCAAACGCAGCCTTCAAACCCGACTACAAGCCGGTCGCAATATTTGTCGGCGGTACATCCGGGATCGGCCAAGGGATTTGCGAAGCTTTCACAGACCACCTCCATGGCAAAGCCGACATTATCATCATTGGCCGGAATCGCGACGCCGCAGAAACCATCCTCTCCAAGCTACCCAAGCCTGCTGAAGGCGATTACAGGCGCGAATTTGTCCAGTGCGACGCTTCCCGGATGAAGAATGTGGAAGTCGTAACCCGGGACTTGCTTGAACGACTTCCCAAGCTCAATTTCCTCTTCCTCACTGCGGGTTATCTGAGTATAGATGGGAAGAACGAGACAGAGGAGGGATTGGATAGGAAAATGGCCGTTCACTACTATTCCCGGTGGAAATTCATCCATGACTTGCTTCCGTTGTTGAAAGGGGCCAAGAAAGCAGGGGAAGAGGCAAGGGTTCTTTCTATGCTTACAGCTGGCAAGGGAGGACCAGTGGACCTGAATGATATTGGGTTAAAGAAGAACTTCACTGCCTATCGCTCAAGGATGGAAACAGCAACCTACAATGATCTGATGTGCGACGTACGTGCCTCTAAACTCCTTGTTATGCTGAATACTGAAATCTCCTATGCCTAGGAATTTGCCCACCAAAATCCTGACATTACTTTCGCCCACTCCTACCCAGGGCTCGTCCGGACGCCTATCGCAAACGCCTCAAATTCCTATCTCATGTGGATTTTTTTCTATCTTGCTGTGGTCGTCGCATATCCCATCTCGACTTCCATTCGTCAATGCGGAGAGTACATGCTGTATGGAACATTGTACAGTGGACCGGGCTTCCACAGATTCGGTTCGCGTGGAGAAACTTTGGACAAGGCGACATACCATGGATCGGAAGAAGCGAGGAAGAAGGTTTGGGAGCATAGCGAGGAGGCCACAAAAGTGTCACCATAATGTCGGACTTTCAGCGTGTAACTTACTACATGAATCTTTCGTGTGATAATCTCGAATTCGGCGGATGCCTCAAGATCTCTCCTCCTGGTAACCAAATTGTGCGTTGTGGATTGTTCTTCGAAACAAGAGTTTCCATTGGAGAAAAGGAGCCCTCCAGTAAAGCAGGGCCTTCTCGTGAATGGTTCAAGCCTTATAGAATGATGGAAGGCCATAGAGTACGGCCTGGAGGCCCAGTCCACGATAAACGTCGCGTCTGACCAGTTCTGACCTTCGCGCGAACGCGACGCGTTCGGATTTGGCGCCTCGAAATCCATGTTTGACCAGCCGTCGGTATAGCTCAGCCAACGACAATATGTATCCAATTCCGGGGATTCTTCCTGTATATTGCCTAACCTGATGTAAATTGCAAATGATGGCATGGTCCAGGCGTGCCAGTGACGAGAGCAGCCGGCAAGAGATTGTCGGAGTTCAGATGCATACCTTTGTGCTGCTCAACCGAAGCCGAAGGCAGTCGTCAGTGGCCCAAGCAATGTGGGCGTCCTAGAACACTTTATAGCTCGCCGTGCGATCGCTCTGCTCCCTAACTCTCACTACCATGTCGGATCCACGCCAAGGACAGTCTTTCATCCAACGCCAGGTGGCACAAGCACGTGGAGGTCCTCCTCGACGGTGGGTCTGGTTCCTTGCAGGAGCCGCAACATCTGCCTTGGCCATCAAGCTTTACGACGATAATTCTCGATTGGGTTTGAGTTGGCGTATCGCGAGACGTGTTATGCTTGGACCTTCAAGCTCGGAGTCAGGTGAAAAATGGCAATGGAAGTGGAAATGGGGAGGAAAGCAAGCCGAGCCTCAGGAGGAGGCTGGTGACGTTCAAGCCAGTGTCCGAGAGGACGAGACTCGTGATTCAGTAACATCGAAGACTCTTGGCTCGGATGAAGAGAGGAAAGGAACACTGGCTGATGTAAAGCGGCGAGCACTTGACAAGGTACAGGCTTTCCTCTCGGAGATCTTTCCGCAGCTCTCTGACATTTGTATACGTAGTTTGGTAAAGCGGGTGAAGGGTTACAACGGATTAACATTGCTGTTGATTTCGGCAGCCGAGGTGTACGTGATTTCGTCCTTCAATTGAGTTATGCGGAGGCAAAAGTCTGATGAATTGAATTTCGTGCAGAAGAAAACTTCCACAGGGCAAGAGCAGGTCAACAACGACGATTCCAGTCAAGAACCTTCCAAAGCATGACTGCCCAGCTCTACCACATACAACTAGCACATTTCCTGTATTTCTTAGGTTGTCCCTGCTCAATGGCCAATCGATGACCAAGCCCCGGAAAAAATGCGTCATATGTTGCCCCCCTTTTTGGAAAGTGATCGACAGACCAAGGCCTCGGCCGCGAGTTTTCTTGTGCGTCCGGCCTCCGCTACGGCAGGCTACGGCTCGTCTTCTCACCACAGCCTCGACCGCCTGCTATTACGCATGTCGCCCCCTCAAAAGGATTGCAGGCGGCTAAATTGTGACCTACCAGGCTAATCGTTTCGGAACGCGAGTCGACCCCTCCGCATCGACGTCGGTGGCGAGTATATATGAACACCAGATACACCAATGCAACAGTTGTTGACTTCATCCCCTTTCCATGCAACAGCAATGGGTCTCACCCAGCCGATCGACATTGAAACGACATATGGGTCCTATCTCCTCGGCACACTTTTCTCGACACTGTATGTTCCCTTTGCTCACACGACGCAATGATGTCTGACCATCTCGAAGTTTCACGGGAATCACATTCGCACAAGTAATCGTCTATTTTACCGTCTACAAGGACGATCCTAAATGGCTCAAAATATTAGTAGGTAGCTGATTCTGCCACGCCTTCACTGGCTTACATCTCCTCCTAGGTTGTCTTCGTCTCGTTCGTGGATTTTTCAAATCATTTGGATGTCTCAAATTCTGACCGCGAACGAAGCATCATCGATGTTACTTGCACTAGCTTCATGTGGGCTGGCCTATGGGAACTCTTCATCACCCACTACGCAGACAGAAATTGGGCAGACACGATACCATGGTGAGCTTAAACGTATTCATCCTTTTAAACGAGGTACTCACCGTTCCTAGGGGAATCGCAGTAAGTCTCGAATGAATCTCTCGTAGAACCAGCACTGAACAATTCTCAGTTGATTATGCTATTTAGCGTGAGTGCCTCTTCCTCTAAAGCGACGCCAGTCACAGTCTCATGACTATCCTGTCATTGTAGTCATTTTTGACGTGCTCCGTTCATTCGTAAGTTTGGTTACCATAATTGTTGGTTGGGAGATGCTGATCCTGTATGCAGGTTCTTTGCACATCGCATCTATCTTCGTGAGCTCTTCTCAATCAACCAGCTCCCTGACAGCATGCTTACCGGCGTCTAGTCAGCAAACGCAAATTCTTCACTGTTGTTCCAATTGTAAGTGTCATTTCCTAGTCAGGGCGTAGTATGGCCTAATATTTCAATAGATTGGCTTCGAGCTGCTGAGACTCGGTATGTTCTCTCACACCCTTACATTGTTGCCCCTCTCATCAACAATGTACCTCCAGCCATTGCCATTGGTAAGTAACTAGATATTGCTATGCCTTCCACGACGACCCAACTGTTTTCAATGTCCAGTCATCACAACAAAATTGTGAGTGTTTCACCCCCTGTAGTTATTGACTCTGTATCTGATTTCCTGTGTAGCTTCCAGTTGAACAGTTTATCCGCCTTCCAGACCAAATATTCGTGGATCTTCACGTTTGGTCTATGTGCCCTAGTTGCAACGGAGGTCCTTGTTACAGGATGCCTGATTACCTACCTGCGTCGCAGTCGGACTGATGTCCTGCACTCGTGAGCTCTCCTCTTTCTCCTCAGCCCAGTTCACTGAAAATTATCTTTCAGACCTATCAACCATACACTTAATAACTTGATCCACTCCGCCATTGAAACGGGTCTCGTAACCTGTATCGGTACCATCGTTGCTCTGATATGCGTAAGTATTACGAAGCCATAGTCGTTGTATTCGAACCCGTACTCAGACCTTTATCAGTGGATCGCCATGCCAAGCAACTTGGTGTTTCTGGGTATCTTCTTCACGGTCTCGCAACGTAAGTCAGGGAAAACATCACTGTGATCAACACCTGACACGATTTCTATAGTCTATGCAATCACATTTCTACTGAAGTGAGTCCATCAGCTTCTGCCTCACTGACGTGATTTCTGACGACCCTCTCAAGTCTGAATAGCAGACATGTCATTCGACGTGGTCACTCTGCGTCGCTGTTGGGCACCAATAACATGCCTCTTCCAATCAAGTTCCGCAGCCGTCAAACATATCCTCCGCCACTGGTTCGTTCCTCTTTCATGATGGACAACGTCGATGCTCATACAACCGTACAGACGCCATCCATTTCCGGAGAACATTCCGTCACAAGTAGGGTGAGTTGATGACTATTTTCTTCGATCCTCTCATGCTGATCAACGCTTGCAGATCAAAGTTGACGTAGAGAGATACGTCGCTGTCGACAGACTATCTCACAGCATGTCCCTCCCCGCGAGCCCTTGCAACAGTCCTGCACCAGCTCGGGACGTCAGCCAGGATGCTAGGGAGACCTCCCTAATGACCAACTCCCCGGTTTCTCGGGTGGATAATTCTCAGGCTTGACGAGCTTATGTGCATTCAAGTTGACCACGACGGATGTCTTGACCTAGGCCAAGCTATTCTATACCTACTTGATGGAATTTTACGATATTCAATTATCCAAATAATGTACCTGCATATTTACCAAGGATGTAATCAATGCCTCTCCGAAAATTTCCTCGTCGTTCCGTCCGTCCTCGACGTTCAAAGGCCGGCAGCACCAAATTGCGTTGACATCGTAAGCAATATTGCGTGAAAAGACGCGACGCGTTCCTTCGGCACGAACTTTGATCGAGATTTTCGGCATCACCCACATTCGGCTGCTCGGATAATTGACCCCGTACTCGGCCAACACACACGCAAACTCACCAGGATCGCTGCGGGGCCTGCGCCGCCGATTCGATTCGTTAACGTCGCCGAGGTCGCAATGATAGATAAAAGTGAATCGGAAATGCACCAACTCTCCAACAAATTCACTACCTGACGCAGTATCTGCATCCTCAGTACTGAACAACCTTTACACTGTTCAACACACCCTCAAACCACCCTCCATACAACATGCATCCCTACCAGTATTATCACCACCACGGACATTGGCACCATTTCCATCGACGTGGACCTCGTCGCTTCATCTGGTTCTTGGTCGGAGCAGGAGTAGCTACCTGGTGGATCAAGCATAAGGAAGAACAACGCCAGCTTGGCTATGGAGGAGGCGGTTCTTGGGGAGCTTGGGGTCATTGTCAACAGCGACAAGCTATCCAGCCTGCCCCTCAATCTCCTGACCAAGCTCAGGCCGCACCATATCAACAACCTCAGCAATCACATCAAGACCTTTGGACATGGAGGCGGGAGCAGTGGATGAATAGCCAGCAGCGCCAGCAGCAGGCAGTACCACAAGCTTCCCCGGCTGAGGCAGCTTCTCCAGCAGTAGTCCCAGTTACATCTGTAGTTCTCACCGAGGAGAAAGCACCTCGACAACCTCCTCCTACTCCTCAGGAGGTTAACATGGGTCAGCAAGCCGGCGATAGGGTAAGCACCTTCCTTGGATTGCAGAAGGACAAAATACTGAAAAGTTACTCTAGCTTGTAGAGCTCTCCGAAGCCACCTTGGACACCGTCCTGAACACGGTTGAAGTTTTGAAAGCAGTACGTACCCCTCCGATGCCCCTTTGTCTATTCTCATCTGACATTTGTCTTCAGAAACTCGCAGAACATCGAGCAGAGCGGGAGAAGTCTCGTGGAGATGGCAAGAGTGATTCTCCACCTAGGCTCGTCTGAGTTCTCTCTTCAGTGTATCATTATTTCTCTTCCAGAACATTTAGATAGACATTACCTAGTAGCTCCCCGATAAGTATTACACACTCTTTACTCTGTATTTCTTATTTCAAATCCGCCAGCAAACAAGCTATATTCCATTTCAATCCAGCATAACAAGGGTCACTGTAAATACATGCAATAAGTTCATTAAGATCTACCAATATTACTGAAATGAATCAGGGCGGTGTTAGATCTCATTCGTTAATATACACGACTCTTAGGCGCCAGCGACAAGAGCCTCTGGATCATTGGGTTTACTACCCTCATTGATGTACGACGGAGCCGTCGGGTTTGTCTCTCCTTGCTCATCAGCTAGAAATGCGCCTGAGCAGGTAGTTTTTCCAAGAGAGGAAGAGTACTTACGAGTGGAGTACCAGAAGTAGGTGATTAATCCGGAGATGATGACGACGAATGAGACGAAGTAGAGCCAGTATGGGTGGTAGTGCTGCAGAGATGTTAGCCTACCTCCAATGCATTCGGATACATCCCCTTACATAGACACCAAGACCTTTAGGTAAAATGAGTACACATATATGCGATAACAGCTGCAGTGGTACGCACCGATGAGGAGTCCCCAGAAGTCACTTGATAGTAAGGACAGATTGTAGTAGGTCGAAGACGCCATACGGTACAGCAGAGGTGCCACAGTGTACAAGATGAGCATAGCTATTCCTTGTTGATCAATAAAATACATTTGAAGTTCAGTGATCACACTTACCAGCGGTGTAGGCAACCAGAAGGCCAATCACAGCACCGTTCCAAGAAGCCTTGGTCATGTCATTATGTTCAAGACCAGCAGCTTGTATACCATTGATCAAGACGCCAAAGAGGCCAAGTGTACCGACGACCTCGTAGAGAGGGCGTTTTCTAACGAAGAATTCTTCAGTTGCGTTGGCTATGGAATAGTGGTTAGAAAGTGGCGGAAATGTGATTGGGGTGTACATACTGAAGCCGTAAAGTGTGGCACCTGCAATCATGAATCCATCACCTTTGGCGCGGTCGAGAGCAGTCCAATCCTTGTCAGTGACTTGGTCAGAGACGACCAGGAGACCGAGACCGACAACACAGATGACAACACCCTAAGGATGCGTTAGCGGAATTGAAGAAGCCGGCGATCGAGGTCAACGCACCAAAATCTGGGTCCAATGGTATCGTGGTCGCATGTAAACCCAAGAGAAGAACATGCAAACAGGAATAGCCCATCTAGACGCCAGTGAGCAAGATCCGGCGAGTAAATTGGGTGGACTTACGCGTCTAAAAGCATGCATGATAAAAGGTCGGTGTATTGGTATGCCTATTCATACAATCGTTGAGTAAACTTTGAGGATCGACGTGATGATTGCTTACCTTCACTACTAGGAAGTTTCCCTCTACGTCACAGGCGGCAAGAATGAAGTCTAGATCATGTCAATTTCAAATTGTTCCTTCTAAGGAGAAGAAACATACATTTCCAGCCGTCTTTGATTATCATCTTTCCCCATCCTTTGATTCCGTCTGTGTGCACATATCAGCATATGTTATTCCGGGAAGACATACGGGATACCCACATTTGTACATGGTATAAGGGGTATAGATCATGCAAAGCGTGAAATAGCTTGTCAAAAGAGTGTCGGTGTGCGGACACTAACTTGAATAGGTTAGGG
The DNA here is from genome assembly GCA_015708445.2 of Clitopilus hobsonii. Classification (NCBI taxonomy): domain Eukaryota; kingdom Fungi; phylum Basidiomycota; class Agaricomycetes; order Agaricales; family Entolomataceae; genus Clitopilus; species Clitopilus hobsonii. Next base: position 1,654,360 of record CP068000.1, on the reverse strand, counting down.
TACTCACACAAAGAATGTCTGGGTGGTAGGAAGCGCCCAGTTTCTATTAACTTGAAGTTCCGTGGTGGTGACATTGGTACAGGTTATACAGAGAGAAACCAGCTGCCCAGCTAGCAGTGAGAGCGTGAATCGTTTCGTCCATAAGCTCTTCCAACGCTGCCAAAAACTTGAAAAGAAAGTTTTCGGCGAAGAGTAATCGATTGGAGGTCGAACTGGAGGAACATTCTGCACTTCAACAGCTTCCCCTTCGTCAGAGAACTCGCCGCTGTTCTTCTTGAGGTCTTCGGGGTGGTCCGGCGACGACATGAGCCTAGTCCTGGTCAGCTGAGGGTAAATGGGGGCGAGGAATAAGCTGTACCTCTGATAAGGATAGGCAGCAAAACGGTCCTCTTGAGAGATTCTCGAAGAACCTGCAGAGTCCATTTTAGCGAGATTCGATCGAACCTTTCCACCTGATCACAGATTCCAAGAAATTTCTTGCCATTGTTGGTCAAAATTTGGCAAAAACTTGGAAAACAAATAAATTGCCATGTGATTTTGTGCCTGATCCTTACGCAATGCTTAACCGGCAACTAATTATATACTTTTCCTTTTTCAGATGTACTAATGCCGGTTCATTGAATATCATCGTGTGCGGGGAGCAGCGGGAGCTAAACTCTCATTCAACCCTCGTGTTCTAACGACAGTATGGGTCTCTTTACTTCTTCCAACCAACATATCATCCTAGCAAAGCGCGAAGCGCGTCAAAAAGCCATTGAAAACGCGGGTCCGGCAGCTGATGCCACCACAGTCGCCACATTCACGGCAGCCACAGGTCAGTCTGGTGGCTTTGAAAAGTAGGGTTTGGGGTTTTGAAGAAGATACTTGTATCGAACAGCTACAGAGATTGTTGCACGGATAGAAACGGGCGAATGGACCGCGTCTCAAGTCATCGAAGCTTTCATTGCTCGTGCTGTCATTGCACATGCAGCAACGAATTGCTTGACGGAAGGTTGTTTCTTCCATATGCTTCACATCTCAAAGTAGTGACGAACGTTTGATAAAGTTATGTTTGATTGGGCAAGAGAACAAGCCAAAGACCTGGATCGGGAATTTGCCACTACCAAGAAACTGAGAGGCCCTTTGCATGGCGTGCCTGTGGGTAGCTCTCCTGGCAATTACGGACTGAAAGATCCTTACTCTCTCATCTTACACATAGGTCAGCCTCAAGGACCAATGTGAGTATCTTCGACAGCTGCTACGAAGCTTTCATATTCAGCGGTCGGATCCCTAGTCAAGATCAAAGGCTTCGATGCGACCATTGGGTTCTCGACATGGGCAAACAACGCGCATAAGGAGAACGCAGATGTTAGTATTCCTTCCGTGTTGTCCAATCCATACTCAGCGCTTTTCTCATATAGCTTGTAGACTTGTTCCTGAGTGCAGGAGCCGTTCTCTTCGTAAAGACCAATGTTCCTCAAACCATGTTCGCCTTCGAGTGTTCCAACCCACTTTGGGGCAGGACCACAAATCCCTACAGTGACAAGCATACCTGTGGTGGTAGCTCGGGGGGCGAAGGAGCTCTGCTGGCAATGGACGGATCCGCTCTTGGAGTGGGGACGGACATTGGCGGGAGTCTTCGTATCCCTGCGGCTTTCTGCGGGATTTACTCTTTGAAGCCTGCTACGAGCAGAATAAGCTACTATGGAGGACTTGGTAAAGAGTGTCTCTTGCAGGCCATGGGAATATCATTGACATGCTTTAGGACCTGTTCCTGGATTCGAGGGTATTAAGACTGTTGCGGGTCCTATGGCAAGGTAATGAGAGGGAGTTCGAAGCACAATTGACGTGTTTATTGATTTCTTCCCCGCAGGTCGATCGAGGACCTTGAGTTGTTTGCGAGGGTCTCTTTCGGAGAGCAAGGAAATGACCCTCAAGTTGCACCGATACCTTTCCGTGAAGTCTCTTTGCCTCCAAAGCTGAAATTTGGTTACTACACCTCAGGTGCGTGGTATAGCTTGCTTTCAAGAGAAGACCTACTGATAATTATGACTCTGTAGATGGATTTATCAAAGCATCTCCTGCTTGCCAACGCGCCGTCCAAGAGACAGTCGATGCGCTTCGCAAGCAAGGCCATGAATGTGTTGAGATTCCTATGAAGGAAGGTTTGTGCCTTCATCTTGAGCTCATTCATCAGCCATTCTGATTTGTGCTGGCAGCTGTTACACGTTCCTTCAGGATCTTCGTTGCATTAACTTCCGCAGATGGCTACAAACAGATGATGAGCCACATTTCCCCTGATTCCATGGTACGAGCCCATAGCTGCACATTGTGAGCAGCGGATGCTGACCCAGCTGCAGGAGAAGAGCCTTCAGCTTGTTTCGATTGCTCCCAAACTCTTCTGTAAGGTAGTCATGTCCGTCTCACTATATTCGACTGACAAATTTTATTAGCGTGGATGAGAAACTCGCTAGCCTGGGCTTTCGAGACTTTCTTCAAGGACAAGATCTTTGCCGAGAGTCTGCGTCAAGCCAGGGTGAAGACAGTCGGGGAGTATACCAGTCTCGTTGCTGAGCGACAAGACTTCGCCCACTGGTTCCACCAAGCAGTAAGAGTCTTGCTCTATTATTCCTTCTGACATCATGACAGTTGCCGGCTTAGGTTTGGAATGAACACAAGATAGATGCAATTATCGCACCAGTTCAGGGACTCCCACAATTGCCTCACGGGTACGTGCAGCTTGACAGTGTAATTTGCTTATAGTAAACTTATACACCACTGCAGAGGTTGTGACAACCACTCTAGCATTGCAGCATCTACTATTCTCTACAACATGGTCGACAACGCCGTTGGATGTCTACCCGTTACCAGAGTCGACCCAACTTTAGATGCCATCACAAACGAGTGGAGAGAAGGCCCAGGACACGGATCCTCCATGCTCGAGGCCGGAATTTATGGAGGGAAAAGTCCTTTGTATGACCCTGTTGCTATGGCTGGTATGCCTGTGGGCATCCAGATTGCAGCGAAGAAGTGGGAAGAAGAGAAGGTGTTGGCCATGATGCATGTTGTAGATGAGGCACTTGGGAAGGAGAGAGGTTTCGGTCCGGGAGCATGGACTAGGTGGAACGAGAAGAAGGGTGCTTGAGTGGATGCTTCATATACCCCACGGGGACACATCTCTTGTATATGGTTATATTTATTTCATCTATTTGCGACCTGAACGCCTGTCGGCTTTTCGTTGCTCGATCTAGGAGAGTTATTTATTTGAACGAGTCAGTAGTCAATAAGTTGACATACCCATATTTTCTTGCAATCCCTATAAGCCTGGAAGTACTCCAAACACTGGTCTCGGTCGTAGTCATTCTTGTTGAGACAATCCATCGAAGCTTTGGAAGCTGCCGCACAGGGGCTAACACCAGTCAGTCAGCGACATTCAACCGAGAGGATTGCCCGGAACTCACTCAATGAACTGTGATTCAGAATGACGGCCCTGGACGGGCTTGAGTCAATAAAACTGGGTCAAGAAGCTGGAACACTTACGGTGAACTGTTCCTTATAGTCTAGTGGCTGAATATTCTCATTTGGGGCGTTTGTTGTCTTCCCCTCCTTGGTGCTCATGCTGGTTAGTGAGGAAGCCAGGTTCGACACAGCCACAAGCGGATGATCTCTACCGCTGGTCTGAAGTTACGCGCAAAGTTCGAAGCAAAGTACGAATGCATTACATTAGAAATAGAGCATACATAACAGCAGTAGCTAGAGTACTTAAGGCTCCATAGGAAGAGGAGGGGGCGCCTCGGGCTCAGGAGCAAAGATGAGGGGGAGGGGAGGGGTCGTTTGACTGTCCTCGCTAAGCAAAGTAGCAACAATCGACCTTCCACCAAAAGACCTCCCAGCCAATCCCTTAAGAGCAGCAGCGGCAGAAGTTGCATTCGTGAATTTGACATAAACCCTTCCAACACCGGCTGCCTCGTCGATTCTCGCGGCTTCCTGTGCTGCAGTCGGCCCGTCACCCCATTTGACCTTGTCTCTCTTGCTCGGACGAGGAATACGAAGGTCGTCCACTGGACCGAAGTTGGCGCATTCCTCTTTGACGTCTTCGAAGATGTCACCGTATTCTTCATCATCAACAAGGTCTTCGGAGGTGACCATGTTCAACATGAGCAAAATACGAGCATCCTGAGTAGAGTCTCCGGCGGGCATGATTGGTCGAGGAAGTTCGGGGAATTGGTCATAGGGAAGGTTGGGAACCATTCCGGGGTCTCCAGCCTTGGCCCCAACGGAGGCACGTTGGACGACGAGAGTTCTATCACCCAATTCCATGTTGTGAAGAGAACTGATAGCCACGTCAGTGACAGAAGGGTCCACATATTCGCAGAAAGCAAAGCCCTAGATTCAGATAGTTAACAGACTGTTGAAAGGACGTGGATCGAGGACTGACCTTGGAAGGACCATTGCCATTCTCACGAACAAGATTGAAAGCTTTAAGGTCACCGAAACTCTTGAGCAACTCCATAACTTGTTCTTCATTGAGGTAGGCAGGAAGACCTCCAATGAAGATTTTGTTGATAGAATCGGGGACATTGGTCGACACGACTCCCGGAACATGAACACTGGGAGGCATGGCGATATCGCCACCATAATCCTTGGGTCGGCGGATCTTGAGAGGGCCGTTGATGAATATGATACCATCGAAGGCCATCGCAGCTGTGGCATCCTCTGCGCTTCGGAACTAGGAGCAAAGTCAGTCTGTGAAGACAAACTGTGGAACTGTGGCATTACCTCTACGAAAGCATAGTTCTTCTCGTAATTACACTGAACGGCAAGGACAGGGTTGCCTGGTCCACCAGTACCAATGTTCATTTCGTTCATCTTGGCATTGAAGAAGTCGGCAAGGTTCTGCTCATTTACTTCAGGGGTGATACTGCCAATGTACAGGCGGCGAGACTGGCGAGAAAGGTTGGGGTTCGTGCCGATACCCATACCAAAGGTGGGCACAGGCATAGGAGGGGGAAGACCCGCGACACCAAGGATGGGAGGTGGCTGCGTGCGGTTAGCACCGGGAAGGTTGAAGAGACCTATCCATACGGAATCAGAACATGTATCACAAACGAAAACAAGACATACCAGTTTGCTTGGCTTGTAATGCGGAATATTGCTCATATCCGGGTGCATGGACATCCCAGCCGGTAGCCTTGCGTTTGCGTTGGGAAAGTGGAACAGCACCCTCCGGAGTGGGTGAGCGCCTCTCGGGAGTGCCTTCTCTTGCTCTGCCGCCGGCACCCCTTCCACGTTTGTCTCCACGTGGAGGACCGTCATCACGTCCATGTCGACCTCCGTCCCGATGATGTCCTCCTCCACCAAAGTCTTCTTCGCCTCCTCGACGGCGTCTGTCATCATCACGGGGCTTGTGGTGGTCGTCAAACTCTCGGTATCTGTCTCTGTCGCGTCTGTCGTCCCTTCTGCTGCCCCTACTATCACCATAACGGTCTCTGTCACGATCGCCACGGTCTCGGTCTCTGTCACCTCGGTGCTCCCTGTCGCGGTCATGCCTAGAAGACCTGTATCTGTCACGGTCATCACGGTATCCGTCTTCACGATGTCCACGGTCTATAAAAGGGAACAAAAGCACAGAAAAGGTGAGCAACGTGAAATGTGTCGTCTGCTGGCATTAGTAGTAACCCCTGGGAGAAGCGAGTGGTGAGGGCTAGAAGTTCGCTGTGCAATGCTAGCTAGCTGAGAATGGGTAGGGGATATGGTGCAAAAAAGAGAAGAAATGCACCATAAGCACATTGTCTCGACGAGTATGGAATTTTGGGGGAACGGGGGGATTTGAGAGAAAAAGATATTTACCTCTGTCTCTGCCTGAGGACGAGTGAGTTGCGTGCATATCTAAGCTCAAGAATATCAATAAAATGTGTTTTCCATAAGCCAGAATCAAACTCACCGTAGTCTTCAGCCATTGCTTTGAGTTAGGCGCTTTCTGAACTTTTTGGTGGTTGAGAGAAGAGCCTGAACAGCTTTAAACTCCGCAGGCGGCCCAACTTGGCACTATTGCCGGCTGCGCTCGTCTATAAGCACATCCTTCACAACTTTCACCACAATCATGCCTACAGAACTCCCTTACGCAGCAGACGCTGAAATGTCTCTATCTTATGATGAACTAGACGTAAGTGTGTCAACTACAACCACTCAATGCTCAGCTGAACGCATCCTCGCAGGTTCTACGGCGCCAGTACGCAAAGGAACTAGAATCAGCGCACGTAACTCTACAGACGAAATTCAACTACTCATGGGGGCTTGTTAAGAGTCCAGTTAGAGATCACCAGGTGGAAGGTGTGAGGCTTCTGCAAGGTAAGCTCAGCCCAAAGGGACCATATCAGGGTGCATGACGTCTTATATCACTTTACAGAGATTTACCGGGCAGAACCCTCAAGACGGAGAGAATGCCTGTATTATCTGGCACTAGGGCACTATAAGATGTCGAACTTTGAAGAGGCTAAACGATTCAATGGTAAGTGAGAAACCTCCTCTGCCTCGACCAAGTCACTTATCTCCAACAGCTCTCCTGTTGGACAAGGAACCGCAGAATCTCCAGGCGCAGTCACTCGGACAACTTATTGATAATGGAATTGCTAAAGGTGCGCAAGTCCGGAACTTTCTAGTAGCATCTTACTGACTGTCCGCAGAGGGATACATTGGGATGGCTCTGGCAGGCGGTGCTGCCGCAATAGGGACCATTGCATTGGCTGCTCTAGTACGGCGCGCGCGCCGATGACCTTCCAGCTTCATCTGACCACGCCCTTAGGGGTACTCCGGACGCCCTATGTAACTCGAGACCATCAACCCAGGACCTTTCCCTCTCGTGAGGTCAATTCTACCCAATACCTATTGCCAACCCCCACATGGTCCGATATCCTAGTTGTTTCCAATGTACACGACGAGCTTCTATGACTTAATAATATAGGATATATGACTTGCCATTGGACAAGGTCCAGCGGGTGATTCTATCCTGTAGGCTACTACATGTTAGGTAAATCCAGTGTATAAGAAATGGGGTAATCATGAGAGTCCGTAAGGTCAATAAAGATACATGCAAAAGTACATTGAACATTTGTTATATGCACGTGTGGTCGTTGAAGATGCAGGAAGAGGTATAAGTCAGTTGGAATACAATATGGGATATTTTCCTGATAGCTCTATGTCGGGAGGAATGATGCTGCAACGAAGATTTAGCACAAATTTAAGACCTCGAAGCTTAGGGAATGAGCTTACCAGCCTGTGCATCCATTTGCTCCTTCGTAAGCTTGGGAAAGGCGCTTAAGAATTTAAAAACCTAAAGACAATCCGGGATACATACTTTGAACGCCACTGAACCTAGGATGCAGAAACCAGTCAATACCCCAGCCTGGAACAGCACCCAGAAGAGAGCCCAGACTAAAAAGCATCAGGTCAGATACGAGGTGGCATTCTTGGCAGTCAATGCTCACCATGAGGTCCTATTCTGGGGAACAATATTGAGAATTGTGTTGCATCAGAGTCGTTGGTTTTGTGGAAGAATCGATCATCAGCAACGTCCCCTGTCATTTCATCAGTCCGCTGTAGAGGACAAGAGATGGTTGCAGAGCTCACAAATAGCAAATAGCACGCTGTCGTGAAGGTCAGTACGAGCGTTTCCTCTTGAATGATAAGCACCTACTTCATCACGCCCACGAATAGGCAGTACCACCGCAACGCTTGCCTGGATGGACCGAGGCTCAATCATTATTTCCGTGGCCGTCATCGGAAGTCAAGGACTCACGCATGGTCGACGAACCAGAATCCGATTAATAGCCCTTCATATATGAAAGTAAGGCATATCGTTCTATGAGGGGAGAAGGTAAATGACAGTCACGCAAGAAGAAGCTGGCTTCACTCACAGCTTGTCGCGCACAAGCGCTAGCGGCATAATTAGCCCGATCCCTAGCACGAAGCTCATTATCTTTGCCACCAGCGTATCCCACCCTCCAAGTACAAACAGCCCTCCCAGCAATGCCGATCCAATGTATCCGGACGCTAGTATAAATAGAGGCTGGCCGCCTTCTACAATGGTTGCTCCCCCGATGTGAGGGTCAATGGTTAATCGAAGTATCCTTCCTCCTGATAGTATAGCCTAGTAGACTGTCAGCCAAAGAGTAAGGAGATGCCGCGGATAGAAGCGCACAGCAAAGATATGGCATAGTTCGTGTAGTCCGATGGCAAAGAGTTTGAGTGGATTTATGAGGTTGCGAACAATTGGGACGTTCCAGAAGCCGAAGATGATTACAGCCATTGCCAAGATCTGGAGGGTAAATCATGAGGCAAACGCTCTCTTGCCCAGTTGTTGTAGAACTTACAACGTATATCACGACATACTGAATACTAGTTAGTGAGTTATCTTGGCCAACGGATCAGATATACGCCACTCACCTGGTCACTCGAAGGTACTACCGGTGCGCTCGACAGTGGCGTAGGCGTTGGTGTAGGAATGGGATTCGCATAGGGAGGTACCGTAAAGCCCATTGATTCCTTTGTTCAGGGCCGCTGAGAGAGTCTGTTCCTGTTCGTGAAATTCCAATTCCTCTGCGTTCAGTTTCCTCTTTAAGCTGGTCTTCAAAGTCTATGGCGTGGATAGTGCAGAAAGCGTAGGGAACGCCTAGGGTGTCCACGGTCGGTCCTTTTGACCTGCAGGCGTCACAGCCAGTGCAGTAGTTCGAGTTTGGAGTCTGCCGATAGATGTGAGGACGCCTCGTGTATCCAGTGATATCCTGGAACGGTTCCAAGCCGCGCCAAGGTTCATTTCGAGCTCAACATCACGTGATCGATACGCGTTCTAAATCGCGCCGTCGGGTTTGCCTTTTACGGAAATCCTGACTTTGACTCCAACCACATCGAGGGTTCGACGACTTTTGTGGCTTCACTCGATTATCACCGCTGAGATGCGAATTTCTTGGGGTTTAATTTCCACTCTCTTCCGAGGATCAACCTCGCGGTTGCGGGAGACTGCGCGAACTATCATGGATCAAACGTGTCAGACTAGTAGCTGGCCGTCGCTGGGTATCCTTGCGTACGATGATTGAATGATTCGTATCGCCTCCAACAAACTTCGAATACAACACGAGCAACGCTGCGGGAGTGGTGTGGCTTCTAGTGGATGGCATTAGGGTGATGATCCCAACATCTTCCTATCTGCGAAAATTTCCTGCACCAGCGCTTGCATAAATACTGGGGTCTCCACTGCTGTCCTTTGTATGAACGGCCCATGTGGTTCAAATGGCGCGAAATGGTCAGATTTGGAAACTCTTTCCCTAAGGACTGGCTGCGATGGTTTCTTTGTGTGGGCCTAAGCAGACTGGGCCTCAGTTGAATCAGTCGCAAATGACCTCTTCGTATTAGCCATGTGCTCGATATGTAGACTCTGTAGGATGATCATTCTGTGAGTTCCAATCCGCCTATGCTATCCCTTTGAACAACTGGCATAAAATAGAGCTAACCCGCGTTGAACGTTTGACACAGCCTTCCCGATGTTTTCATAGCCCCCTTTTGGCATAACTTTCTTTGTCCCTTCTTTTGGTGAATCCCACCTGGAAGTTAGAGAAATTAATTCAGGGAAGATATGACGAAACGTCTTCAACGTCCGGAGTAAGGTGGCTACGTATAAAGATGACTTCAGACTGACCATACATCCCAGTTCTTCTCTTCGTCATGGAACCAGGAACTCTTTCTTCCTATGATGAACCCATTTCCACCAGCGATTCCATATGGAACGAGTACATCGACAAAGCAACCTTGTTTGACCTTGGTCTCACAGAACAGTGGAGGCAAGGACTTGACAGCATCCTCCTCTTCGTACGTTGGCTCATCCTTCTAGTATAATGCTCATGCTAACAAGACTTTCGCACCAGGTGACACTTCTCATTGCCATCTTAGTCTCCTTCGTGGTCGAGGTAGAGAAGCAGCTCAAGGTCGATCCTGCCGTCTTGACCAATGAACTTCTCCTCGCTATATACACAAATCAGGTTACTGGCAATGCTACCCTCGCCAGCAACTTCACTCTTCCTGCCGCCTATACGCCGCAGCCAGCCGCTCTGCATAAAACTATTCAGGCAAACACTTTACTCTTCTCTGCGCTCACCTTGTGTGTCGTCACTGCTACCACAGCAGCTATAATCAGGCTATGGGTATACAGATACAGGAAACAAACGATGATGCCGGGTTCTGGAACAGCATTCCAAAGGGCAATGCGTAGGCAGCAAGCATTCACTGGTGTGCAGGCGTGGAAGATGGATCTCATCATTGACATACTTCCCCTCACCATGGTTCCTTCGATCGGGATGTTCTGGTGGTATATCTAGTACGTCCATTCCACCCAAACCTTATTTCTGTACTTACCGTAGCCGATCAACTAGCACTTATGTTGAGGCTGAGTTGCGCCTCGCGGGGTATGTGGCAGCAGGAGTCTTTGCCATCGGGCTTTCCTTCCTTGTCGTCACGCAATTGGCTGGTGCCTTCGTACCTGGCTGCCCTTTCCAATCTCCTCTATCGGACTTCATACGGTGGTTGGTCGATGCTCTCTTGCCTCGTGCAAGTAGGTATAGAGTACCTGTGCTTTGTACCGCCTGCCCCATCATTCTTGCGGGAACGCTCTTGATAACAATCTACACATGGACGCCAGAGTATCTCCTCGGATTTTACTTTGCTGCTGGGAGCCTTCTAGCAACTCAGACGACCTCACCCAAACTTGGCGATAAACATTTCGCCTTACTCAAAGACCCCGGTTTCACCCTCCTCTCCTTCGGCATCATCTTTCCCCTGCTCTTCTGTGCCTATGTGAAAGCATGGTGCAATGGAAGACAGGCAAGCCCATGGATCATGTTTTACTTGCTAGCGTGTCTCATCATGATTGGACTTTTCATCATCATGAAGAAACTAGCGAAACCAGTGCCTGATAATACTCAGGCTGAAGCCATCGCATGGCTTCTTCGATCTCCGGATGGTATCAAGAGACCGAATATCCTTACCAAGGCATGCAAAGCCGCACAAGAAGAAGAGCAGAAAGCTCTTCTGTTGTCCACAGCTTTCCCTTTACTCCACCCCCTGCTGGAAACGGCGGTAGAGAGAGGCTACCATCACGACATCAGGGACTACCTCGACTCCATGGTGCATCTTTCATCCTTTGATGAAAAGGAGCAATCATTACGTCGGAACCAAGCATCGATGGTTCGACCGGAGATGCCTGAGGAACTTTCAAGGTTGCTGGAGCGTTTAACGATCGACGACACCTTCGAGGACGATCACATACGTGATGCCGCCTACCAACTCCTTGCAAAATACAACCGCTCGAGCATGGAGGCCGTTTCAGCCGCACATTCGGAAGGTAGTCTTTGTAGCTCCTTCATTGGTGACATGACCGCCATGTTGAGCGCATTCCCCCGGTTCCTCTTCGATCTCTTTGCTCGATATCGAAGCAAGAACAAGGTCTCTGACGAGGAAAATAATGTGGAATCCGTGACACCGGCCTCCAACTCTCCGTGTGCCTGACGGACGCAAACGTTGAGTACCCGCCATAGAATGGCTTAGATTATGAATCCTTATTCGGGTACTCTAGAATAGAGATCCTTGGTGTGGGCGCAGCCATAAAACGAATGTATATCAACATGATACTCGTAGCCGACATCAAGCCATGAAGCGCATGTGTTCGAAAGTACAAGAGCATACTATAGTAGAAATAGCACACATAGATAGATCGTCCGGTTATTTTAATTTGCGAAAGAGAAAAAGAAAATGTGTCGGTTTATCATGTTCCCTGACCATTTACCTCCTGTTGGATGCCTGATCCTCTGCATCGCTATCCAAGGTTCTCCTTGAAAAGGCAGCACTTCGACCAAGGACACTTGAAGGCCGCTGGGAAGGACTTTGACTGCCAGAAAGCCTATTCTGTGCCCTGGCGCTTAACGGAGAGCTTGGTGTAGGAGGTGAGCCTGACATGCTATTGCGGTTGTTGAGATTTTGAATCATACTTGATACATTGCCTCCGGCTCTTCCGCCGCGAGTCATTCTGGGTCCGCGAATACCGCCTGAACCTGCTCTGGTGATCGAGGAGCGACCAGTACCCAGGACTTGATCTTCGTTTACTGCTGGAGAAGGTGTGCGTACCGGTTCCCTCGGAGCAGGACTGGCGGTGCTAGAAGGTACTCTCTGGCCAACGTTAACCCGTTTTTCCGGAGTAGGAGGAATCACTTTTGGTTCGGCCGGAGTGGCTGGTGGACTAGGAACCTTGGGAGCGTCGGATTCTTCCTCGGATTCTTCCTCAGATTCTTCTTCACCGGATTCTTCCTCTTCCGAATCCTCTTCATCAGAATCCTCAGGTTCAACGAACTTAGGTCGAGTTGGGGTTGGCTCATCGTCCTCAGGGGGAGGCTCCTTGAAAACGGGACGAGAAGGTGCATTCCCGGTTTCGGGAGGCGGCTCTTTGAAGGTTGGGATAGGGCCGGATGAATGAGACACGGGAGGGGGAGGGGGAGGAGGCAATACAGGTTCTTGAATAGGTGGGGGCGGAGGAGGTGCTACAAAGGAAGGCGGGGGAGGGGGAGGAACTAAGGGCTTCTCTTCCCGTTTTTCAGAGATAGATGGGCGAGGCGATCTCCTCGTAGGTGTAGACGGGGACAAGCTCAATGAGGCAGAGGGAGGAGGCGACTTAAGGCGCTGCTGGGCTGCTAGCAATTGTTGCGGGTCGACTCCATCAGAAATGTTCCTCCTGCTGACACGCATGTCGACGAGGGCAGTGCGCTTCCTGGTGGGGGGCTTGCGTTCAGAGTCACGTTTCTTACGCGCGATCGTAGGCGGTAAAATGTCCTCGTAATATTTGATGAGATCGATGAACAAGACTGAAGTGAAGTGGTCAGGACAGATGGTAATGCAATTTTTCCAACACTTACGAGTTGGGTGACGATCCTGGATGGACAACTCCGTCTCAACCTTGGGTCGTACAATAGCTATAGATGTGACGTGAATAAGTGAGTGGTAGTTGTTAATAGATCTGACGTACTTCGGCCAACTGAGAGAGCGAGTTTGCTGATATAAACCTCGAGATCTTCCTCGACCTCAGTGTTTTCGACCAAGCTGTACATTTATCAGCAGTCAGTAGGGTATCTCATTGCCAGGACAGAGGGACTTACGTCCTAAGATGCTTGACAATCTCATCCAAAACAAGCAAATGAATCCTAGGCATCCTCTGCAAAACACTATTCAACTTCTGGATATGCTCTTCCTTAGCTTCTTCTTTCTCTTGCTTGGGAGCTCCGACTGTAGGATATATCTTTCTGAAATCTTCCCATGCTTCATAGAGAGCCAAAGGTGGTTCAAGCTCGAGGATCCACAATTTGATGGTGCTAGCGATGATGGGAGCATCGTACTTGGCAACGACCTCGGAAGTGATGGGGCGCTCAACGGGAATGCCATTGAGGGCTTCGCGAAGGTGATGGACGGCCGGAAGAGGGACCTCGTAGATCCAAGACTTTCTCTTCTCTGTTTAATTGATCGTCAGCAAGGAAGCCGGAAAAGCAATCGAGTACGACTAACCTGCATCATTGGGCAACCTTCCATAAGCTTCAGTCAATCCAGCCAACAAAGCGGTGAGTACGGGAGGAATAACATCTTTCTTCTCCTCTTGCGGGCTAGTGATGCCTTGCCATCCACCCTCGGCCCATTTCCTCAAATCGATACCGAAAACAACATCGCACTCATCATGAGCAGCACTCTCATACAGCTCAGCATGCGGGCGGAAAGGTCCAGTGCGGTACCTCTCGATGAGAGCGTTCAGATCAGAGTCGGGCTGGAATGCTGAGACAAGGGTGGAAGACCTCTCGAGGGAAGGCTCCAATGACTTGGGGAGATTGGCAAGGGTGCCTTGATACTGCAAGAGGACAGTTTTGACGGCCCTCAACCTGTCAGCTTCCCAGTGTTGTAGGATCCTGAGGTTTTCTTCAATCTTCTCTTCGAGCGCCAGCCTTTGACGGTCAAGTTGACGAACGGCAATGCGGTAGGTCCTATCGGCTTCTTCAGCCTCTTGTCTGGTGCGAACGTAGGCAGGTTCGCCGTTGGGACTAGTCGCGAGGGCTTTGCTGACAAGATTTACGAAAGCTCCTGCGCGTTTAGTCAAGTTCTTTTGGGGACCAAGGCCGCCAGCTGTGATGGGTTCAGGTTTGTCGAATGAGAATGCCTTTGAACAATATGGTTAGAAGAGATATTTTCCCGACATTGAATGTACTAACCTTGGGCCTAAATTGGTAGAATGCATCATCTGCATCTTCAAACTGATTGCCCAACTCTCCGAGCCTCCTCAACAAACCCTCACGTTCAGTCAGCTCCCTCGCGGCGTCCTCAGCCCGATCCAAACTTCCATCGAAACCAGGGACGTGGTTTTGCAACCAAGATACAAACTCCTCACCAGTAAATGCGTCGGGATACTCTCCCAGAAGAGGGAACCTGACCGGCCGAAGCGGAAGCTCGGCAGCGGCGCGAGTGAGGAGTTTAGAGACGTCTGCAGGTGCAAATGCGAGTCCAGCAAGGAGAATAGTCTGAGGTGGAACTGGATCAGGATCGAGGTCACCTGCGGTCGATGAAAGGGGTGAAAGCGGAGGAGGAGAGGCAATCATCGCTGGGGAAGCCGATCTCTGAATATTAGTGGGACTCTCATCGACAGCTTTGCCTTTGCCTTTGTCAACCTTGGGTGCAAGAGGTTTTTCGTCCTCATCAATGGGTTCTTCAGAGAGCTTCGAGCCGACCGTACTCAGTGCACCGGCACTTCGCCTCTGGATTTCCTTGAGACGTTGAGAGATACGTTCAGAGACACTAGCTGTTCGTTGAGGAGGTGTGCGACCATCGGCAGGTCGAAGTCGAGGAGAGGACGTATAATTGTCGGTTGCACCATTGACATTAGGCGCAAACTTGACGCTATAAAAATAGGCGTGTCAACACGGACCCGCGGCCAAAACAGCATCGTGGCGTACTCGTCTTCAGCATCATCAGCCTTCCTCACTTTAGTCAAGTATTGTTGTTTGAGTTTGCCAACATCGTTATGAGCTTGTTCATACGCCTTCAGCCATTCGCCAAGGATGGTGCTTTTGTTCTTCTTGATGCGATCCTAATGCAGATGGTTAGCGGGAGCGACGCGTTTCAGATGGACATATCGTACACTGTACGCACGGGCCCATTCCTCGAAAGGATCGGCAACGAGGTTAGTGAGTTCATTGGAGATCGACGCGTGGGCTTTTCCTTGAGCAACGGACTCTGCTTGGAGTCCACGGAAGGCCATGAGCAAAGATGCACCATCATCGGCTCCAAAACCAGTTCCTGAAAGAGATAAGATATGAGATGAGGGTCGATGTACTTGTACGATCAGGTATACCAGCTGGCCCAGTCAACATGGGATTGACCAGTGAAGACGCAAGTTGGCCTTCTACCAGAGCACGGGCCTAGTAAGTACGTCAGAAGCATGAGTTCCTGACTAGTCTTCTTAGAAGTCGAAATTAAGATTACCCTAATGAAATTGATGATCTCTGCATTCTCAGCGATTCCCTATGCGATAAAAATGAATGAGCCAAGAACTCGTGTACAGGGCAACGCGACTGGACGCCAACCTGCTCGAGTTTGCCATACAACACTTCAAGACCTTTCCGATAGTCCTGCGACCAGAACGAATTCTTGAAGCTTAATGGCAAGGATATTACTGCCATTTTTTGGAACTAAAGTCGTGAGCAGTCGTTAGAAGATGGGAGGTGGATGCAAGCGGAGTGTGCAGTGGCCGTGCTGCTGTTGCCTGTTGACGGTTTGCACAGACCGATGAGGATCACCAACCTTATCTGGAAAGACATACACACGTGGCAAATTAGTAGCTCATACCAAGCCATAATTCCTATAATTCTACAGCTATATAGCAGTATTTACAAGGCAATCCTACAAAGAAAGCCGTCCATAAATCGAGTTATCGTCGCAGACCCGAAGAATCAGGACATGCCTGAACCGGACATTGCCGAACTCGGCAAAAAATAATTGGGCGTCACGGCCAAACTTGGTAAAGCACACCAGCGTTACGGACGGACAGGGAAAGTCTTTGCTTGCTGCTTTGCTCACCGTGCTCGACGACGATGGGACATGCCACAAAACAGCTAGTCACTAAAGCAGCAAAGCTTGCATCCGTCTCAACTGCTCACCTTGCAAAGTTCCCACCAAAACAGTCACTATTCAACCCAAGAGGTGACATTCCAAAAGCTGCTTTCTCACCAGAAATATGGGCCGCTGCACAACCTCCTCCGCCAACAGCCCTCTCTGCTTTCTCGCATAGAATAGGCATGGGCTCAATCCTTACCTCCCCTGACACCATCCTACAAGCTTGCACCCACTCGTCTTTCGTCACTTTACATCGCCAGCAAGAACCTCATGAACCGACACCCGCGACCAATGGTCAATTGGCAGCAATTGGGAATTCTCTTATGGGTCTATTTGCTACCGAATACGTAAATGCTGCATATCCATACCTTCCGACGCGAGTGTTCAAGGCTGCAGTGGCTGCATATGTCGGAACACCGACGTGTGCCACTGTTGCGCAGGAAATGGGTGCTACACCTCTTGTGCGGTGGCAGCGTTCTGTGAGTCCACCTCCACTTTTCCCTTGTCATTGTTCGAATGCTCATACCCATTACAGGAAGATGTGTCGCATACTGACGCGCTAGCATCAATACCCCGCGCTCTCACCGCCCTCATTTACCAGAACCGCTCCCTTCCCTCCGCCCGCCAGTTCGTCCACTCATACTTCCTCGGCCGACAAATAGACCTCCGAGGGATGATCAAATTCAGTAACCCAAAGAAGGCCCTTCTCGAAATGGTCAAGAAACTTGGCCGAGATCGACCTGTCTCAAGGCTACTCAAAGAAACCGGTCGTTTCTCCAACTCTCCCGTTTTCGTCGTCGGCGTCTTCTCAGGTGCAGACGAGCTTGGTCAGGGATTCGGTTCGTCCCTCAAGATGGCAGAATATAGAGCTGCAGAGGACGCCCTCCACCGTGTCTACCTCACACGAACACCTACCTCCCAACTTAACCTCCCTACATCAACCTTCCCTCTGGGTTTGGGTGATGTCTTCAAGCAAGGACCGGAGGCTGAGTATACCGCACCTGAGTTGGTTATGTCGGAGGTTATGTACGCGAGTTCGGGGAAGAGTTTTGTTCCCAAGGGGCCGAATTCGTCGTGAGGGTGTAATATTACAATATCTAATACTAATCATAATCCATCCACAAGCTACGTGCTTGCCTGATAGACAACAAGTGTGTCCGTAAGAGGGGATATGCTGCCTCGAGTGAATGCCAAGCCTCTGGCTCCTATAGGGCTATGACTCTAGAACCGTCCTTTCCTCTGGTTCTTCTTCACCTGACACTTCTGCCTCTTCCTCAGACTCGTCCTGCTTCTCACCAGAGTCTTCTTCCAACCCTAGCCGCCGTCGCTCCTCACGTTCTCGTTCCAGCTTCGTCGTCTTCAGTTCTGCCTCCAGAAGCGCCTCATCCCAAGCGACAAAGAGTTCGGACAGTGCATCCACCTATATAAGACGAGGAATCGGTTCATATTTTTAGCACAGTGAAGCGTATCCACCTACATGCGTTGAATGTCTTTGTATCAGACTCGCCATTCTCTTCTCTAAACTCTCAGCAAGCTCCATATCCTTTTGATTTCTCTCAATAAGCGCGTCGAGTTGTGGTTGTAATGCCTCATAATCTAAAAGTATAATCAAAATCAATAAACGCGTTCTACGCGTCCTTGTAATAATGAAGTCTACGTACCTCCCAATTTGCCAGCTCCTAGTACCCCTTTCTTCTCCAATAGCTCAATTTCACGAAGATCACGGTCTGCAGCGCGTATATCCGGTTCCATTTCCGTGAGAAGAGCGTCCAGTTGTTCAGAGGTCATTTTCTCATATGAAGGTGGCTCGAGGGTGCCAGAGAGTGCAAATGCAGGTGTAAGATACTGAGCATGTTTATCGTCTATATACAGATGGTTAGCGAAGTCAAAGGAGCAGGAAGAAGACGTACATTGGCTCATGAACCGTTTTAGCCCATCGTTCGAATTCACTATAGAATCCAACCGCTTTTGAACATCCCAAGCCATCTTGACCAACGTTTCTCCAGATCCAGTCTCCTGCTTAACGACCTTCTTCTTCTCTGAAAACCTTACCCTCTTATTACTATCCTTCTCCTTGATATCCTTCACATTATTATGCTGATCCTGCTTCGTTCCAAACACGATAGCCTCTAACCACTTCACTCTCAATTCCAATGCCGTAACCGGGTCAATCTCTACCGGTTTTATGTCACTTTTCGTCGTCGAATCCATCCCTTCAGCCGACCCAGACTCTTGAGCGGCAGAGAGCATCGACGTGATATCAGTCGGCGGAGGTGAAGTTGGTGGGGAGATCGAAGGAGAGGTAGGCGTCGAGAACATTCGGTGCCGCCTCTGTACGTGGTCACCCAAGAAAACACTTCCTAGACCCGCCATTGACATACCAACCTGCGCCTGAGGTCGTCGATAGGGTATCCGGGGTATATGGGTTTATCGTCAGGCGCGGGGAGAGGGATTCACGACGAAGGTCAGGTCAGGTACTCGCTACCGATGGAGGTCCGAATGGTCATTCGGTTGACGGATAGCATGCAGGCAGCATCATATGTATGATTTAGGGCAATGTGTAACTAGATATACAAATCCAAGTAGTATGGACCATGTTGAATGTCCTTTTTGATATACACCCGAGAGCAAAATGCAGCGACGTTGAATCTTACAACGGAATATGGAATAAATATCCGATCTTCCCCCGACTTTCTCTATTTTAGACATCATGGAAGCCAGCAGGCTGCTGAAGCGTGCTGACATCAACACCAGGAAGTGGCCACTTCATGGCGAATTCCCGAACATCCTTGCGGAGCTCCCTCACCTGGCCATAGCCGACCTTGCCTTCCTCCTGCTTGGTGGCTACGCGGACGAAGTCCTTGAGCATCTTGGTGCCAGCCTCCTTCTGGAGGGTCAAAGACAGCTGGACGGCACGGTGAAGGAAGCCAGCGACCTGCTTGACGTCCTCCTCGAGCATGTTTCGGGAAGTGAGGGCAGATGTACCGAGACGAATACCGCCAGGAACCTGGGCAGAGGTGTCACCGGAAACAGCGTTCTCTGCAACAGAGTCAGATAGATGTAGAGAGTATGAAAACTTGTTGCTTACTGTTGATGGTAATACCCATGAGATCGCAAACCTTCTCGACTTTGGAGCCAGTCAACCCAAGAGGACGGAGATCCCAGAGAACAAGGTGGTTGTCAGTGCCACCGGTCTGGAGCTTGTAACCGTGGTTGACGAGTTCGGCAGCCAAAGACCTGGCATTGGAGACAACCTGCTTAGCGTAGTCGCGGAAGGAGGGCTGAGCAGCCTGAAGGAGGGTGGTGGCAATACCAGCGATGGTGTTGTTGTGGGGACCACCCTGGCAGGCAGGGAAGACAGCTTCATTGACACGCTTCTCGAGGTCGGGAGATTGTTCAAGGTCTTTCCTGAAGAAGATGAGACCAGCACGAGGGCCACGGAGGGTCTTGTGGCTGTATAGATCGTCTTAGCATGTGAATAAGGAGAAGGGGAAGAAAACGTACGTAGTGGTAGTAACAACATCGCAGTACTCGAAGGGGTCGTTGAGTTGTTGACCAGCAATGAGGCCAGAGGTGTGGGCAATGTCAGACATAAGCCATGCACCCTCCTTCTCGGCGACCTTCTTCAAGGCGGCATAGTCCCAATCACGAGGGTAGGCAGAAGCACCACAGATGATGAGCTTGGGCTTGTAGATCTTAGCCTGCTTCTCAATGCCTTTGTAGTCGATGAGGTGAGTATCAGGGTCGATGCCGTAAGGGAAGGATTGGAAATAGATAGAGGAAGCGGTCATCTTCTTCTTGGCGGTCTAGGTAGATGGGATCAGTTAGGAGGTGCTAAGAGGGTTTTGACATGAACATACATAGTAACCATGGGTGAGATGTCCACCATCGGGAAGGCCAAGGCCCATAAGACGGTCCTGAGGTTGGATGAGGGCAGTGAGGGCGGCGAAGCTGGAAATGCATGTTCAGAGAAAGAGCGGAAATGATCCGGAAATGAGCCTACTTTGCGGTCTACAATACGTGGCACAAAGTCAGTCCAAGTAAGAAGTGAGTCATTTTGCAAACTTACAGAACCAGAATAGGGCTGGACGTTAACGCCCCACTTTGCCGGATCTAAATGGAATGCCTCGAGAGCACGCTTGCGGCAGAGAATCTCGAGCTCATCAATGTATTCGTTACCACCATAGTAGCGAGCGTTAGGAAGACCCTCAGAGTACTTGTTGGTGAGGATGGAGCCATTAGCTTCCATCGTTGCACGACTGGTCAAGTTCTACGCATGTTCCGTTAACACCCGTTGACACGCAGAAGTTGCTTCTGCTCACCTCTGAAGCAATGAGCTCCAAACCAGTGAATTGCCTCCATGTCTCCTTGTCGATAATGTTTTGGACCTCCGGGTCGATCTCGGCGAGAGGAGCATACAGAGGCTTGTTCTGATAACGAGCTCACGTTAGTTTACAACGATCAACTATACGAGTGCCACGTACGAAATCGGGAGTGTTAGCAGTTGCCATTGTCCTCAGCGTGAAGCGTGTAGCTGGCGATGAGATGGAGGAACGAAGGAGAGGGCTTGTTAGAAGGCGCAACATCGGAAACCGGATTATGGACTTGGAAGTAAGGCAAAAAAAAGTTTACGCCGGATAAAACCGAGGAGTCATCGATCATTTTATGTGCGGCCGAAATTCTTTATTTCCTATCATTTGTCCCGTTCCGCCCCATTTCCAAGAGATCGCGCTCCTATAAGAGGCAAGCGTCGAGTAGGGCAGTGTACAGGGTGGAAGAAACAGTGAAGGAAGGATGTTGAACGTCGTTGAACGAATGTCCGATTGTTCATCGATAAGATGGCTCATCCGGGCATAGATGGATCAGGAACAATCGCAGAAGCTCTAGTGACGCCATGTGGCTTCAACATTGACTTGCGCCACAGATTATATCTCGACATTGAACAAAACTTGGGAATACAACAGCTAAACGATACAAGCCTCCTTTTGAGGTTTACAGATACAGTCGTAGAAAACATTACAGTCATAAAACAGTCGTCTCGTGTCATCAAGACATCAATTAGTACCTCTCCGAGGTATCAGCGTTCACAATCAGCTTGTGAGCTCTTTCGCTTCGCGGTCTCAAGCGGCATTGGTATGGTTTGGGGTGACTGCAGGCAAAAATTAGTATAAAATCCAACATAACTCAATTCTGACACTTACCAAGTAATGCCACTAGTAAAGTTTAGCTCCGGCATAATCTCTGCACCTTCCTCGTCAACAGCCTTCACAACATCAAATACAGACAAGATGGACGCAATTGCAATCCACAAGCTTGCCTCAGCCAGTGTTCTTCCAGGACACACCCTTCGCCCAAAGCCGAATGGACCAACTGGAATTGGTTCGTTGTTTCCGTGGGGTTTGGGCAGGTACCGCGTAGGGATGAAGCTGTCTGGATTGGAGTAGACTCTTTCATCGAGAGTCATCGCCCGAGTGTTGGCGATGATCATAGACCCCTTCGGTAATAGCATTCCGTTATAGGTATCATCCTCCATTAGACGATGGGGTACCCCTGTCACTCTTCAGCAAAGAGTGGGAAGCAGATCAAAACTGGTACCAACCTAGAGGAACTGCATTGTACCATCGCAGAGTCTCCCAAACCAAACAATCGATAAAGGGCAAAGAACCTCTGTCCTCAAACCCTGGCAAGCGACTGTTACCGATGACTTCGTCGATCTCCTTTTGAGCTCGCTTCTGAAGTTCTGGGTGTCGCACCATGGCTAGAAGGAACAACGACATAGTGGTTGTAGTCTGTGGAATTGGTCAGAAGGTCCGACGCAGGTATGAAAGCTTCAACTCACCGTGTCTGCAGCAGCGATGTACAGAGTACTCGCAGCTCCTTTTATGTCTTCTTCACCGTACGATTTCTTATCACCATCCATGCGTAAGCCTTCCAAGTGGTGTGCAAGGAACGAGGGCTTTGCGGTTCCCATCGCCTAGAGAATTCGTGAGCGGAGGATCTGCAAGAGGACGAATGCACGCACCAGCTGTCTCTTGACCTGTTCGAGGGGATAGTCTCTCAACCGATCAATGTATTGTTTTAGATTCCTAGCATGATGAGCGTAGTAAGTTCCTGGGAACCACTTGGGTAGGTATTGCACTGGTACGAGCCGTATTCGTTAGCTGGCCCTCGTGATGAATCAAAAGAAGAGCTTACAGAATGGGAGAAAATCCACAGGTGTATTCCCAGCAGGGCCAGCTGTACTAACCGCAAATCCCGCATCCTCAGCAATCTTCACATATATATCATTATCCGAATCAACGCGATGACCACAGCTCAGCGTGATTGCGATGGAAGCAGAGAATCTAGAGAAGTACTGCTCTCGTTTCGTATCGTCCTTGAGTAGATTCTGGAGGAGGACATGGGTTTCCCGAAGTTGTACAGGTTGATAGGTAATGCATTTCCTGTTTGAGAGGAAGTGTTGGAAGATGCGACGGTGACTGGCTAGCCGTTTGCCGTAGCGCATGAGAGAAAGAGAAGATTCTGCCCAGCCCATGCTAAATATTCAAATGAGCTTGAGTGAAAAAAGAACATGATATAGTGATGTTGGCGAACATTTCGTATATCAACAACCTTGGCCTATCACTGTAGATAGCGCTCCGCTTGTCCAGCAAGTCGATAGCCGCCTGCGCGCTATTGAGAACGATCATCGTTCGCCCGAGGAACTGAAGGCAGATGACGTCGCCTACCGGCATCCAAAAGGGTCGGTGAATAAAGAGTGCAATGACGTTCCGAAGGAGGATAGTTACCGTATTGCTTACCCCACTGCATAAAAGCATATTCAGGGTGCTCAGCGGGAATACATCGCATGTGTCCCAGGATCGGTTCAGCAGGCGGGCCAGGGGGAAGAGGGAGGCGATGCTTAGTACGACTACGGTACCAGCAATAGGAGAGAGCACCAGTAACGAGACCGAACAAGAGCCAATCAGAGCCCATGGCAGTTCGAAGGACCTGGGAGAAGGGTTGTCAAGTCTTGTGTTTCCTTGGGTCGGTATATATACACCTTCCCATGCACAAATCAATCGGACAAACATGCCAATTCGCTCCATCTCTCGGCGGGGACGGAATAGGCTGATTACGAGCAGGTATAATTATGGTAAATTATGGAGCTGGCTAGCTCGTATTCGCTCAAGGCAGACGGAATGAATTCAAGATCTATTTTGAGTTGCCAAATTGGTGAGCTTCAAACGTCTTCTGAGCAATCTCTGCATCGTGTCCTTGACATACGGCGCCCAATGTGTGGTCACATGTTGACGATTGAGGTGTCCACAAATCCAAGGTGCTGGCCAGAAGGCAAGAGCTCGGTCCGCGACGGTGTGAAGGTGTGTGGCGTAAGGATGAGAAAGGCAATGATGAATGCCGAATAACAGGTGGAAACAAAAAATTCTGACTCCGCCGACACCCTCATTTCTTTCACGTCGCTTCTCTTTAATGGTCGTTGCTAGGAGTTTTCACCCAGGATTGTCATAAAACGTGGACCCTACAGAGGAATCAATAGACACTACATCACTCTTTCGATGAGATCACACAAAGGCTGGAGAACGAAAACGGACTCGGACCTGTGTACACCCGTGGTCATCGGCCAATGAGACCGTTTCTAGCGCTCCAAGACACGCAAGATCGCACCTACACCTCTGCAGACCTTTCCTGAGATGGATTGCATACCGGTCAGATCAGGTCAAACCCTGGCTACCAAGCGATTCTGCCGTGCTTTTAATCGCCTCGCCTCGGTCATATGTTCTTCAAGCCGGAAGCAAGGATGCTGCGAGATACCTCTTCACATCCGGGAAAGGCTCGGTTCAAAGCTTGTCCGATGTCGCACTCAGCCCACCCACTTTCAGTGTTGTTTTCACAAGAAAACGCCACAGCTGGGTACTGCCAGTGGGCTGCCATGGGCGAGTGATGGCCGTCGCCCCCTATGTGCTATCTTTCGAGTGGTCTAAGTCTCATCAAAAGTGCGAGACTGAACTAGGCCATAGTAGTAGGCCGTATTTTTGGAAGCCAAATTACACTGGTGGACCGATCGGTACAGTGGATAGATATACCACTCAAAAGGTGCAAGTAGCAGGCCGAGGTATGCGACAAATTTTAAGCATATGAAACGTTCATTCCAGTTACCACGTCCTTGAAAGATTACGCAGAGACACGGATGGTAGTAGATGGGATGTGGAATGATACGATTTCGGGTAGACCAAGTCTTGAAACATTACAATCATTTCCGCCACTGAATCGAAGGCGGAACACTCATCCTAAGTATTTCCGACATAATATACACGAGCAACCAAAATGGGATGTAGGAGGATTGATCGTCGAGAAAAGTTACAAGCATTTCTAATAACACAAAGCAAGAAAACTATAAATGAGAGATCTTCAATAAATAATGCGCACCCATCCAAAGTAAGAAGGGTTACACCCTGTCACTATTATCCCCTGGCCTCGATGACATCTCTAAAGGCAACTGGGTATATCCTCCTCCAGGCCTGCCACTCCAAAGACCCCGAACACTATCCACCATCGTCCCAGCAGTGTCAACGAACAATCCTGACCATCCTGCTGAGCCGACTGCAGTCTTCAGCGCCTCATCTTTGAGCGCCTCTTCAGGCATTACGCTATCTGCTGGCCGTCTCCACCACCTCAACATCAATGAAGATCCGACGACGCTGACACTACTGAAAGCCATCGCTGCGCCGCTGAGCATGGGATGCATATATAGCCCCCAGGGAAGGAAGATACCCATAGCGAGCGGGATGCCGATAATGTTGTAGATACAAGCCCAGATGAGATTCCTTTTGATGGTGTTGAAGATGGTGCGGGAAAGGTGCAAGGCAGCAACAACGTCGAGGAGATCGGAACGCATAAGGACGATGGACGCTGCTTCAATGGCGACTGAGGTGCCGGAGGAGAGGGCAATGCCCACTGTTGACGCGACTAAGGCAGGCGAGTCGTTGATTCCATCTCCAACCTAAATTAGCAGAGGTTAGCGTTCTATTCGCAATTAATATGGATAAAATGAACTTGCCATAGCGACGCAATCTCCCCACTGTTCCACCATTTCTTTCACTTTCTTAGCTTTTCCACCTGGGCTCATCTCCCAGCTGACATTCTCAGGTCGAATGCCAACTTGTTGGGCAACAGCCAATGCCGTATTCTTGCCGTCGCCAGTCATCATGTAAACCTCAATGCCCATCTTCTCCAGTGCGAGAATTGCATAGCGAGAGGATGGTTTTGGTTGATCAGAAAGGGAGATAGCGAGAACAGGTATTGGTGTAGGATGTGCCGATAGTGAGGTAGAAATGGCGACATAGATAATGGTTCGCCCCAGTTTGGTTTCGTGCGCTTCGTATTCTCTTAATTCTCTTGGAATACTATCGTCGGCGTGGCCATCTCGGTCTTGTGAAGCCCATCGCTTGTTTCCAATCCAGACTCTGCACCTCCTTCCGCCCGAAAGAGTGACGTTAGCAGTGACACCTGCGCCAGTCGCACTCTCAAAGCTCTCAATGTTTATTTGAGGACCAAAGGTGCCCAATAGGTCCTTACCATAAACTGCAACTGCCTTGGCAAGCGGGTGTTCGGATTTTGCCTCGACAGCTGCAATCATAGCCAGAACCTCTTTTCGCCCGGTGACGCCATCTGCAGTCATTCCTTCCAGTGAGGCATCTCCACCATAAACCTCGTCACCATCGATTGAGGCTGTCCCAAC
The DNA here is from genome assembly GCA_015708445.2 of Clitopilus hobsonii. Classification (NCBI taxonomy): domain Eukaryota; kingdom Fungi; phylum Basidiomycota; class Agaricomycetes; order Agaricales; family Entolomataceae; genus Clitopilus; species Clitopilus hobsonii. The sequence continues at coordinate 1,628,457 of CP068000.1, read as the reverse complement.
CCAGGACACACCAACGACGGACACCTTTCCTTCGGTCACCGTGCCGGTTTTGTCGACGACAACCTTCTTGATTTTGGTGCTCTTTTCCAGTGCATTTCCACCTTTGATCAGGATGCCATTACCAGCCCCGACACCAGTGCCGACCATGATAGCTGTAGGTGTTGCCAGGCCAAGTGCACAAGGACATGCAACGACGACCACGGAGATGCAGATCTGAAGGCATACAGCGAATGATGAGGCGCCTTTCTGCTGTTGGGCGTGGAACATCGCCGGGAGAGCAGAATTTGGGAGGAACCATGCTAGTAGGGACCAGCAGATGAGGGTCAGGACAGCTAATGAGACGACGGTGGGTACGAAGTATCCCGCCACTCGATCGGCGAAGGCCTGGATAGGGGCTTTACTTGTTTGCGCCTCCTCAACCAATTTCACGATCTGAGCAAGGGCGGTGTCCTTGCCTGCCCTAGACACAACCATGTCAAAGGTTCCCAGACCGTTGACTGTGCCGCCAATGACCGCATCACCGACCTGCTTAATCACAGGAACTGCTTCTCCCGTGATGGCGCTCTCGTCAACGGAAGACGATCCACGGATGAGCGTGCCGTCGGCCGGTATCTTCTCCCCAGGTACGAGCTTTACGGTATCTCCAACTTGTACAAGCTCAGTGGGGATCTTCTTCTCCTGGGTACATGCCGGTGCATCGGTGTAAATGGTAGCCATTGATGGCGCAAGTGACATAAGGTCCGTGAGGGCTGCGGATGTGCGACCTTTCGCCTTGTTCTCGAGGTACCTTCCCAAGGACACGAATGCCAACAACATTGTGGAAGTCTCGAAGAAGAGGAAAGGACGGTAGGAAGGGGTAGTGTTGAAGGCGGCTGCGGTTATAACCCAAAGGGAGTAGAAGTAGGCTGCAGATGTACCAAGCATGACAAGGACATCCATCGTTGCGGAACCGTGGCGAAGGGCTTTGAAGGCCGAAATGTAGAACTTGCGACCGACCCAGAACTGAGCGGGTGTGGTGATTAGAAGTTGAAGGACATCCCCTAGGTATATGGCGTTGAAAATACGAAAGTTTGTGATGTCTCGGAGAAAAGGGATGTGCATTGCGATCATTGAAATGAAGAACACTGGGACAGCGAAACTGGCTGCCCAGATGAACCGGCGTCTCCATTCGAGCACTTCCTTCGCTCGAGTGAGGGATTCGACTTGTGTCCCGTCATTTGCATCGGACAAGACTGCATCGAAACCCATCTCCTCGATGCGCTCAACAATTTCGCGAGGTCCGAGGATGGCCGGGTCGTACTTGACTTGTGCAGATTGGTTGGGCTCTGAGACAACAGCAGAGAGGATGCCGGGGGTAGAGGAAAGAGCGCTCTCGATAGAATTTTGGCAGCTGGCACAAGTCATGCCATAGACGTGGAGGTTGACGGTATCTGCTAGGACAGGTTGAATGGGAGATGCATCGAAGCCGATATCCGAAATCTCTTCGACAAGCTTGTCGACATTCCATTTAGCGGGGTCAAACTCAATGACACCACGTTCGGCCAGCAGAGCTACTTTGACCGAATAAATCCCAGACTGATCTCTGAGCATTCCTTCGATTGCCTTTCGCTTTGATGAGCAAGGCTGAACGCTGGAATGGACACGTTACTCACCTCTACACATGAGCCACAAGTCATACCCTGAATCCTGAGTTCACATTTGTCGATGAGAGGCTCGTCAAGAGCGCCTGTCTTGTCCATTGCTGACTATGATGACTGCGGGAATGAAGAAAGAAAGGGAGCCAGCCCAATAGTAATCGAAGGGGTAGCGAACGACAAAGTGTGAGAGAAAGGGACACAATGATGATTAGTCATGAGACCGGAATCAATCTAATGCTGACATCCTTACCAACCTTTTGAACGCCTGAAACGTCCTTTTGAGCGTCGCAGCGCTGCTTGCAAGGGGATGGAAAGGTCGCCGTATCTTCTACGAGGTTTTAACGGGGAACACCAGCACGAAAAGCAATTGAACCGATTAGTCATAGTATTAGGACCATCAACCTCGGAAGCTCGGGTTAATTTCGACTTGGCTCGGTCGCATGACGCACGAGCCATTTGGAAAATTGGCTCATGAGGTATATCAGCCGCTCGCAAAAGGCGTCAGTTGGTCGTGTCCGTGCCACTCTACAGCGAATTGTTGTATGCACGGAAAGTGACGGAAAGCTATTATACAGATTTATCAAGTCAGCCTCCCCTCCAAGCCACCTGAAAGCGATTCCGAGCTATCCCATTGACAACTTGAATAGTATAGAAATTAGCAAGGATTAGGATCTAAATATTAGATAGATCGTACATACGATAAGTTACTATATAGAAAGCAATAAATAATGACCGAGATGAACCTCATAAATAGGCGTTCGTCGGGGATCAGGATACAAAAGTTGGTCCGAAGCATGATGCAAGATGATCTGGACCAACCTAGACGCATGTCAAAGACCATCAATTGGTCCCGTAGACAATGTTCCAGAACTCAGAAATGAAAACATCCTGGCCAAGCTTTGTATTCGCCATCTGAATGCGCTCTCTGAGGTCTGCTGTGGCTGGCTTGCAGTGCCCCGAGACACATGGGTTTTTCTTCCCTTGTGCATCACGCCGGGCGGTGATCTTCGCACACCTGTGACAAAGAGTATACCACGGTAAGTGTGTCGAGATGTGACGAATCTTTTCCCGGAGTCTCTTGCGAGCTTGGTAAGACGCAGTCGTGCACCCTTCCCAGCGGCAGCCACATCCCGTACTATCGCGAATGACCTCCTGTGCGTGCCTCTTGAAATGCTCGAATACCCTTTTCAAGTAATCCGGATATTCGTGGCATTCATCTCGGCAGATGGTATGCCTGCAGTCTCCCCACCGACATTCATATGTCGATGCCCAGAAAACTCCATTTGGAATGAAGATATCCTGGGTGGAGAGGGGACAGTCTGGAACCCAAGAGGCAGGCGGCCGGGTTGACCGCTGAGATGTCCAAGCTCGAGGGACATCTGGACGCCGACCAACATGCGGGGTGAAAATTCCTTGCATCGCGTGGCCTTGGTCCATGAGATTATGGATTGTGACACTTCGGACACGTTGCTTGGGGGAGGGGAACGGGGGCGGAGGAACCCGAGGGAACGATTCCAAATCATTGTGGAAGAGTAGGCTGGGATATGAACCGCCTAGCCATTGGGGGAATTGGACCCTGCTGCTCCTATCTGTATGTGTGACCTGATTGGAATAGAACCCCGAATCGATACCATCGATGCCGATACTGTAGGGCGCCAAACTAGAGGGCGCTTGCACATGTTCTGACATGAGCCAGGGTATGCTGTCGTCGCCGGGTATCAACGTATGGTTCATTGAAGACGCAGAAGGGGATTCAAGGAGGAGAATGTCCTGGATGTGTTCCGTGTTACACATCGGGTCAAGTAAAAGATCAGCCTCCAAAGTGTGGTTAGGCGGTGCCGTAACGCTGCCCAGAGTTTGGAATGCCGAGTGCCTTTCGTGAGCAAAGCGGTGAGGGTCAATTGCAGTTATAGAAGCCCAACTATCGGCTGCTCAAGAAAGATAACGGGGTCAATGCTATGAAAAGACACATCACGGTAGCCACTTACCAGCAGGGATCAGTGCTTGACTCCAGAGAGTATGGGCAGTGGTACGAGAAGGGTAAATGCATGGATTCCGGGGGCGAGGCATTTTGGAAATTGTAGAGCGACGAGCTTCAGCCCTCAAATAGTGGATTGAATGCGCCGCGTGTGGTACAACATTTCTTCACACTTCCAAACCGTGGCTCCATTCTGTTAGATGATGCCCCGAAAGACGTAAATTGAATGGAATGGAAAAGGACCCAGTAGGCCCAAGAACGTGTTCGACTGGAGGCCTGAGCTGCCTGTGAACTGGGTTTTCGATCATGGTGGGGAAAGGCTGAGGTCTGTGACCATGATTATCCGTCATACCAACCAAGTGGGGGTCGACTAGCCAAAGAACACGTTTAGAGTTCTCGAGAAAAAGGGCGAAAAGACTGTAGCGTGTCCTAAAAGGTTAGATCAAGTTTAAGGATCACGTAACAGTGCATGAATGCAACCTGGTATCGTCAGGTTAGAAAACGACGAAGACTTCTCGTATTCAATAGTGGACTTCTCAAAGCGTTGGTAATCGGTCTTAGTGCCGGTTTCAGCCACAGTTTCGATTGTGTCCCTGGCTTGAGGACATTCTTTTTTGTCTGCAGAAAGAGTCAGACAGTTCGTCTCCTCGAGGCCAAGGGGGCCAAATTGAACTTTGTATCAATCCAACTACTCGCAGGAATATCTTTTGTTTCTTCGTTCAGTCTAAACCACCCCATGAATGATGGTCGAAGGAGACGCACCGCGATGGTCAGATATCAGCTAATGATAGGAGGAGGCGGTGAGCCACTGAGAGAGCTGACGATTATCGATTAAGTTTGTGACTTACAGTAAATAAGCATTCTTGATCATGGCAGGCTGGCTCTGAGCGGAGATCACAAATCAGAAGCCATGGCCACTTACCTCCCTATGGAGCAGGGCATTTAGGAGCATCTAGGCGATCGCACCTGTTTGGAGACTGGGTGATCGCATGGCGAGGCCCTCGAGCTCAAGGAGGCATCCCCATGATAGGGTCACCATCTATAGCTCTTACTTTTGGCCTTCCAAATGTCCGTATCGAGAGCATGAAGCATGGATCGTGATCCTCAAGGACCTCAGGGTCACTAGCACCACCTACGATATAATCTTCGAACACTTCTGGTACAGACTTCGGAGTGAAGTGTAAGTAATCGGCTAAGAACACGGGCAATAACCGAAAGAAACATTGTGCTTGGGGCCTTCTAGGCTTTCACTCGCGGCGTGAGAATGGGGTAAAGGGCATTGCGCGTGTCAAGCGCGTGTCGCGAGTTTCTATCGTCTATCGCACAACGAAACTTATCCCCAATCCGCGAACGGCCTGACGTCCAGGGCACGTCAAAAAACGTGTTAAGAAGTATGTTCATGCGCATCATCTCCTATTAACTCATATCCTACCAACGAGCCTCTTCTGTAATAGGTTCGATCTAAGCCGCTTCAGGTGACTCCTTGGACTGGAACACGGCGCGGGTTTCAGGTTTATGCAAAAGAAGGGATGTCGAGAGCATGTGAGATCTGTTCCTATCACCTTCGAGCTGATCATGACCATGGGCTTCAGCGTTCAATTTCTCGAACCTCGATCTGTGAGGGGATAGCTGCGGCTCGGTTTTCATATCCGTAGCCGCGATCGCTTTGTTTCGAAACAGCAATGACGAGTCAAATCGAAATCTCTCTGGAGATAGTCGAAGAAGCAACGTCAATGTGTGCCAGGAGGACCACTGTACCAAGGCTACTTCGTTGAGTAGTAAGGCGTAACTCGGACTACATTGTTTCCAGTGGTGGTGGAATACACAGCTCGCACTGCAAACGCACCGTGACACAGAGCTCTCCTGATGAGTACCAGAAAGATGGGACTCGTCGTAAGAGTCGGCCACCCTGGAAAGTCACTACAGGACATTCAAATCCCAGGATCTGACGGACAAGCTAGGCAACGTGTAGAGCTCATGCAGAACAGTTTTAAATCGATTTCATGAGGGAATGTCTTCGATTCTGCGGTCCATCTCGGAAGACGTGTCTGCGGAGGTCATGAGTATTCAAGTCATTATGTTTCATGCAAGCTGAAATGTGATCCTCGTGTTGATTGAGACAGCGGTATAATATCGGCAGGAAGTTGTCCATACTTATCGTGATTACTCGAACGGCATATTCTCGACGCTATCACCAAGACTCATCCAGTTATTCGCAGTGTGCTCGGCGTATTCGTGCTCTTCCCTCGCAAACTTTTGAGCAGCAATGCTTAGCAGGGCGTTCTCTCTGTTATGCAGAACTACCCTCAGTTCATGCCATAGGCTGCAACACTAATCTCAGTTTCGGGTAAAAGGAGGATGTCTGGAGGACTTACCATGCTCGAACAAACACTCGTCTGCTCAACATAGCCACGATGGTAGCCTTGTCCTTCTCGATGGCACTTGTTAGTTTCTCTGCCTCATCCTGCCAACCTTCTTTGGCAGCTGTCCTTATACCATCGAGCTTTACACTGTTCAAATCAGCTCGCTTCTTGAGTTTGTCAACAGTATCGACAGACAGTCGGTCATGTCGAATGAATAGATCTCTTGTTGCAAGATAGAGATCGCGTTGAGTCTTGACCGATTCCAGAGTGCTATCCATCAAAGCTTGCGTCTATAAGTCGGCCAGGCGTGAGTATGTGACAGAAAGGAGAGCTACAACGTACCCTTGCTTCTGCCACTTCCGCGGCCCGCCCGAGGTGAGCAGCTACCTGCTCAATCCCAAATCTGACACCACCGCTCAACTCACAGTCATCGCCTCTCCAACACTGCCCATTCACTTCGTTCACTGCTCGTAATATATTCGTGACCCTCGAAAGGTCACTCTGATCGTCCGAAGACAAAATGGATGACAAGGTAGGTAGGGTGGGCGAAGAGAACGACAGTGGTGAATTGGGAAGATACGTCGAATATCCCATTGCCGGATGATTTGCAGTTGATCGAGAGAGAATAGTAGAGTCGGACATCACAGAAGGCGCATATCCAGGCGAGCGAGGTGATCGAGGAGTGTTCGGCAACGAGGCGGAGGAAGATAGGAAACCAAAGGGGGAACTCAAGTGAGTTGGTAGTCGAAATAGGGCACTAGGGCTCGAGGAGGAAGGAATCCTCACCGCTGCCGCTTCCCGTCGTTTTATGATCCTCTCTGCAAGGACGCAGATCCTTTGCCACTGATCGATGAGATGGGGGAGCCGTGTACGGATTGAGCTACGTGATCAGGTCAGATGGATGACGTCTAGTAGACAAGTGGAGAGGCCTACGCGACTTTGTCCTCCAGGTCTGAAGGAATACTCATTTCCTCCACTCGGTCCACCTTTTTGCTGGTACTTTCCTCATCAAGGCTAATTGGCGTATTCTTCCTCCAGTTCTCGAATGATTTATCTGTTAGGAACACATGAAGAAGACCATCCACGGAAATGATTGGATGGTTTCTGGTAATCGTGAGATTATAAAATGATCGAGAAGGAGGCGGAGACTTACATTATGAAAGTGAGAGACCGTTGAAGGCCTCTCCTTCGTTGTTCAAGGAAATGCTCATCTGCAGCGACTCGTTTGGGAGGAAGGGCGGGGAATAGTCGGAAAGGGTATCTTTTGACGAGACAGTCCCAGAGGAATACAAATTCAGAATAACGTCTGGTCACGGTGCCTCGCTAGTAATCAATGTCAGTATTCCGCTCGATCAAGCCAGGTAGCCACACTATTACATACCTCTGTTGTGATCTCATACACCATATATCGATTGAGTATGAAGCCCTGTGCGCCGAGAAGGCGAACTTTACATGGCTTTTGCTTCGACCACCAGTCTTTCGGTAGCCCTGTTCCGGCGAGTGACCCGCCTGCACCAGCACCTGTCGCTCGCGCAGTATAATCTACTGGGCTTGTGGTAGGCCCGGAAGCAAAGTCCCCACCGGCGTCATAACCGGTTCTCCCAGTCGTATTCCAAACATCATCTTGGGAATATGAAGGTGCAGGCGGGGCTGCGGGTGGACGAGATCCATACTGGGTGCTGTTCTGCCTATTCGGATAAGTGAATGTCGATGTTGAGGGTTGTAATCGGAGAAGATCGAGAGAAGGCTCCGGAAGTTCGTTTTGGGAGGCAAGGGAAGCGACTTGCTCCACGCTGACGTCCTTGCCACGCTGAGCTAGAGCGGCAAGGGCTAAGGCAACGAAGAACTCATGTTTAGAGACGCGCGGACGACTGGAAACCATGTTGACGATCTAATTCAGAGATTTCAGCCATGCTCAGCTGGCCCAGGCTGAGTAAACTGACCTTGTCGACGACTGTAGCGGGTAGACTAGAAGTATTCAACACTCTAGAGAGCGCATTGACGCTCGCTTCTTCGGCCATCCCATCATTGGAAGCTACGGCTGCAAATGCGGTGTGGTATATAGCAGGCGGAGTAGCATCACCTACAAGTCAATTAGAGCATAGTCAGCGGACCCATTTGACTGCTATCGATACTGAAGTTGAACGGACCCAAGACTGATCCCAGCGCCCCAGTACCGGCCCCGTTTGTGTTTGCGGCTCCACTTCCAGCTGACTGGGACTGCCTAGGCATAGGAGGAGGCGGAGGGGTGGGAGCAGCACTCCAAGGATCTACATCGTCGTACACAGAATTCGCTAACGGGTTCTCATCGACATAGCTTGCCCCCAGTCCTCCGAACCCCGGTTGTGTGCCATACCGCTGACCTGCTCTCGGGGCGTTGAACATAGTCGATTTCGTATCAACGAAGTATGAAGGAAGTCAAAGGAAGAGCTGAGAAGCGATGCCCTTGTATCCCCAGAGGCTGAAGGCGCAGCTAAGCTGCGTGGTTCAATTCAAGGGATGCGAGGCTGATAGCCCAAAGCCGCCGCTTGATGATGCTGCGATACCTGATTTGGTAACCAAGTTGACGTTTCGACGTGATGCACGGATTTCTCTTCCCAATTCAATTATCTTTAGTTTCGTCCAGCAGCGAAAAGTAGTGGTATCGTGATAAGTATGTAAAACAACTAAGCATCCCACATAATTATATCAATTATTAGTCCATGCCGAAGCCCTAGTTATCTCAAAGAATCCCCTCTTTACTGGACCGGCACTTCATTAGTCTTCTTCGCAGCGAAATGCAACGTCCAGGTGTTAAGCAGACGCTTGCTATTGACTTCATCACCAGTCAAACTAGAATATTGTTGTTAGCTATCGTATTACAGAAGGAGTTTCCGGAAAACCTACCCTGGGGTTCCATAAGTCAAGGGTGCAAGGAATGCGAACATCCAGGCCATCAAGAGGTTGAAGACAACAACGATGATAGGCCCCTTGAGACCAATGTCACTGTATTGAGCGGGCTTGGCCACTGTAGTCGGGCCACGAACGGAGATGGGGTAGTTGATGGTCTCGGAAAGAACGAAGTTGAGGACGGCACCAGCGATCATCGTGGACGCAAGGTGGGAAGGTAGATAATGGTGAATGAAGAGTTGACGGTTGAACAGGAAGAAGGGGAAGTAGTGTACTGCCCAGATGAGGAAGAAGAACCCGGCATTATTCCAGAGACGGTTGCGGACCTCTGCGGGAGAAGCGTCGTGAGTAAAGTGGCCACAGAAATTGAGTAGTATATTCCTTACCATCTGGGATGGGGTCGAATCGTCGTCTTCTTGCAATCAAGTCAGCACCGAGCATACCGACATAAATGCTCAAGGCGACAAGGCATGTCCACCAGCCAATGAGATTGCCAACGAGGTAGATCTGCTTCTGGCCATCATTTTGGGTCCAGAAAGATATACCGGTCAGGACGAATGGCCAGTTGATGGGTCCACTGGCATAGGGATGAGAAGCAGTCAAGCCTGCGTTGTGCTGCATCATCAGAAGCTGAAGCTCAGCAAACTTCTTCAAGAAGTTCATGCTCTTGGGTTCTTTCTTGGGAATATGTTCGACGCGGAGCATGGGATCAACACCAACTGGAAGGGAGGGAATCAGAGGCTTGTCTTAAAATAGGACTAAGAGGGATACTTACATTCATCCTCAATGATGGAGTCAACAAACCAGGTAGCAGTTCTCTCGGCGGCATTCTTATTTCCGTTAATTTCCTGTTGCTTGAATGCCCAGTCAGGAAGCTGGCCGCTGTGTGTCCATAAGGATACACGGGTCGGGACGTGAACGAGTCTGAAGTATCCGCTCTTGGTCTTCCAGACGTTGCCGTCATATCCATCAAGGAGCGAAAGAGTGAAGAGGGTGTCATTATGTCTAGACCGATCGTTCTTGGGCCACGTGGTGAACTCTTGATTAGTGGGCATAAGAGGGGATGCAACATCATGGGTCAAGAGGTAGGTTTGGGTATTGACGTGGAGGAGTTGGATAACGTCGTTGTGGCGGACAATGCGACCACGTCCAGATTCAGGGAGCGCCTTGGTGGGGATGATTTGCCACTGGTTATTGGTATCATTGTGGGCATAACCAGTGACTTGTTGACCTTGACTGGAGACGCGACCATCTTCATAGGTCAAGGGGTACCTTTCAACGTGTGAGTGCAAGAACACCTTCGAGTCCTTGTGCTTCATGGTAATGGTATCGTAATAGTGAATTTCTGTTTGATACTCAGTTAGTTGCATTCTGCTGTTTGATCCAAGTTGCTTACCATGGCTGTTCAATAACAGTTCATTGCCCAAGAGAGTTTCTTGGAAAGCAGGGCTCATGAAAGTGTCGCCAGAACCCGAGTGAGTCAGGATGGCAAAGTGAACATAGAAAAACGAAAGGTAGATCAAGAAGGGAACAACGATGAGGCCAACAGCGCGGGCAGCAAAATGCTTCCAGAAAATGTCCTGTAATAGTGTGAGCGGATGAAGGTTCATTTAGAATGAGAACTTACGATGGAAGGATTCCTCCTGATGTCGAGGATATCCCACAAGTCAATCAAGACAGCAAGGCCGATGGCAAAGACAGTGAGGACACCGTTGACCTTGGAGCCCCAGGTGCAAGCCATTGTGACACCAGTAGCGATGAGCCAAGTCCACCATTCGGCGCTGAATGCACTGCACGAGACTATAAGCGCCTGGCCATCATTCGAGAACTGGGGACTTACAGGTAACGCAATTTACGGAAACGGATGTAACAGTACATAGTCGCCGTCATAAAGAAGATGAGCGTAGCATCAAGTAGAATGAGACGGGATTGGGTGATGTGTCCGTTATCTGGAATAATTACATGTCAGCTCCAAATTAATATCTATAGATGATTTCCCTACCGAAGAGAATCAACGAGGCCGAGAAGGCGGCAATAACCGTTGAGTAACCGCTCTCTTTCATGATGGCGTACACAAGGGGAATGGTCAAGCTTCCCAAGATGGCAGGGAGTGCGCGCATTCCAACGAAAGGAACGTGTGCGTCCGTGTAGCTGTCGCCAATGTTCTCGAAGTGGAATTGCCCATCAAAGCCAACGAACCAGCCCGCTAGCCCGAAGAGAAGTTTGGCGAAAGGTGGGTGAACGTCGAAGTAATATTCGCGGAGGATATACCACGAAGCAAATTTGCCGAAATGAACCTCGTCAAAGCTGTGTGTTCGTTGAGCAATTGTGATATGCTATGAGAGTGTTGGTCAACTTACACAACCTGGTCTGGGTGGTTGATTTTGTAGAAGCGTAAAGCGAAGGCCAGTACAGTCAACACGGTTATTGTGATGACGCTGCCTGTATGGGTCTCCAGGAAGAGTTCAATCTGGTTCCTGTTTTTCTATGAAGCATAAATTGGCGTCAGTTCACAGTAACACTTGGCAGTCTGCGCTTGTGACTTACAGGGTTCTGGTAGATTACGCGCGCATGCTCGTCGTCTTGGCCATTGTCTATATGGCCGCCTGCAGAGGATGGACCAGCCGCAGGCTGTTTCTGTCGCTGTCGAAGAGTCGACATGGAGGGAGAGTTAGTGAAATCACAAAGTTCAGTTTGTCGCGTTGGCTTGCCACGAACTACTTTGCTTAGGTAATCCGCCGTTGATCATTGTCGGTGTTTCGTCGGCAAGGACTAATTTAACAGCGCAGCAAGCAAGTCGATGAGAGGACAAGTAAGTGAACGTGTTCAGTTCCAAAAGGTATCTGATTGGATGCATGTACGGCCTATAAACAACGAACAGCTCGGTAGCTTCGTATTAAGCGAAATTAGCAGTTCCAAAGATAAGTGAATAGAGTAAGGAGCGCTTGATAGTCGGAGGATCAAGAATCTGGTAGTAAGAAAGCGAGGGAATCAATTCCATAAACTTGTACACGGCGGCAGAAAGATAGACCAAGAGAAAAGGAAGAAGAAAAAATAAGAGTTCAAGGAATGGGCGCTAATCGCGAGAGACCCAATCAGTACTGCGAGAGACCAGCTCGATGGAGTTATCTGTTGTCCAAAATAGACGTTCTGTTGCACTTCGGCCACTCCAGCTCTTTTGGTCACGCAGGATCATCGCCTGAAGAGATTTGTTAGAGAGAATGGCAATGAATTTGGGCGCGTGACTTACCTGCTGAGCGCCAAAGTTGCGTTGGTCGTGAGCGAAGAGCTCGACATTATCCTCCAATGCCTCCGAAAGGATCTGCAGATCTTGTAGAATAGCCTGCATTGCACGAACAGCCGCAATGTTTAGGAGGTCCTTGCGATTCCTTGCAGTCACGCCGTTGCCATTCTGAGGAGCAAGAGAACGTGAGATATTCTGCAAGACAGTCTGCAGAATCCTCCTGGTCTCGCCCATGATCTTCTGTGCCTGAGGGAAGTTCCTCCTCGACACTAACACGAGAGCTCGCGTGATCATGTCGGAAGCAAGCAGCTCCATTCGGCGACGGACGATGACTGAATCGGAGACGGGAGGTGCGGCTCTTGGAGTATTGCTCGTGGGCAACAAGGTGACGGTGAGTAGCACAGGGTGGACCAAGCGCGATACGTTTTTTGAAGCAGCTGGGTCGAAGAAAGAGCCATCGACCTCGACAACCGGAACCTCGTCGATCATACCAGACATCATCCCTGACGTCAAGTCAGGTTCGTCCTCGATGCTCAGATCCTCCAATCCTAGGCTGCGAACATACTGATCCGTTGCATTCAGTTGTCGTTGCCTGGCTTTTTGTGCTTGTATTTGACGCTGAACGTCGGTGTTGTCCAGCTCGAGCTCAACGAGCATTTCTTTGCGTTCGCCATAGCGTAGTTCACCGACGTCTACGTCCACATTTTGGCCGTCCGATGACAGGATGGAAGATGGCCCTCCGGAGACCTTGCGTATTTTGAAGCGATTGCCGTCTACAACTTTGATGTGCAGCTTCATGTTGAGAAGCCCGATGGACATCATGCCACCTACACAGCCTGCAACGCAATCGCGTAGGTCGTACCAATCCTTGACGAAAGTGTAGGTTCCACTTGTATGGTTTGACATTAACCAAAGAGAGGCCGGATCATGAGAGCGACCATAGCCGAAGGAGTGAATGGGGACATTTGCCGCCTCTGCACGAGCAAGCACCAGGTCCATCTGGGCACGTCGCGTGCTCTCGGCGGCATCGCTAACAAGGACCATGCCCGCGATTGGATTACGTGCCTTCCGCTGGAGTACCACATCAAGACCTGCACGTCTCCATTAGTCCAAGCTCAGTGGTGTGTTAATGGTAATTGAATGACTTGCCATGATTAACCGCTGTCACCACGTCGGTCTTCTCATCCTTTGAGCCTCGGACCAAAAATTCGTCCTGCCCCTCTTCCAGATGCGCGCCAATCTCGTCGATGAATTTTTCGAGCCTGGCTCGGCTCCGCGCTTTTCCCGGGCTGAGGAACGGGGTTTTCCTGACTTTCCCAGCCGGACCAACCTCGAAGGTGACCAGACTTAATCGGTCTCTCTTGGAAAGAGATGCAAGCATGAAGTCCAGTGTAGTTCGGATGACCCTGATCTTCAGCTGCGCCGTGCTAGGAACAGCAGTTGGAGGAGGTAGAGATATCACAAGAATGAGATCAGTGGGTGGATGAGGAAGGGGTGTCAACGAGTTTGAAGGCCCAGAGGAGGTATAGGGGGTAACCAGAGAAGTTGGCGAATCGTAGGTGCTTGCTTCATCACCTTCACCCAGTGGTGAAAGCTTATTATTGGAGACCTGATGGCGCAATGGCATTGAGCCATGTGAAGTGGAAGAGGATAGTGTAGACCGGGATGAGCCATTCAGAAGGCTGTCCGTCGTACTAACCGATGTTTGGGTCCCACCACTCAGCATTCGCATAGCTTTCTGGCTTCCACCAAATTCCTCCATACCAAGCGATCGAGTCGGTTCAGGAGCCGGTGGTTGAGCATTTTGCACTTGGAATGAGTTGACAAGGTTTTGGATATTGTTCTTCCAGGCTTCGAGCGACCCACGCTCTTTGAAGATGAGAATGAAGGACGCCAGTTCGTCTTCCATATCGATTGTGAGGCTCATTTCCCCTGCAGCTGAAGAAGCCGTGACATGTTTGATGTGACGGACGTAGATACGACCTTTCAATCGTAAAACACCCTTCGATGGCGTTGAGCTGAGAGAGGAGCCATCGGTTGCGGTTGAAAGCAAGCGCCCCAGTCCACGCTTCTTCTCTTCCACCACGCATATAATAGCCTCTTTGAAGAGGTATACATAGAATTCGCGGATTGCAGAATCGCGTCGAACCGAAAGCAAATCATACATCTGCAACGGGCCTAGATCTGACAGTGGGTGTCCTTTCCAATCAATAATACGATTCCGCAGGTCTTCGGTGATCGCATTGAATGGCGAATCGTCGTCATGCTGAAAGACAGATGGGGGCTGGTAGTATGAATCATGCCCGTTGGAAGAACCAGCATATTGTTGGTGCTCGTGTGGCGGTGATAGTGCCTGGTTATCGTACTGACGGGAATCGTGTTGCTCATACTGGGAATGTTGCTGCTGGCGTTGGCGCGGGAGAGCTACTGGATCCGGGTGAGGGCTGGATTGTGCAGAGCTCCCGTCTTGCCTGGAATGACCATTGCTACGCCCATAGTTTTCGTTCATAACAGGTCCTGGAACATTCCCGGGCCGTTTTCCAGGTAGCTCGATGATAACGATACATGTGAGGGGTTGATTGGGATCGGACGTTCGGGTGAGAGATGAGAATTCAGGCCGAACTTGAATTGAGGGTGCAACGACGTATTGTGAATGGTCGCTGCTCGGCCCTGACCTTATTGAAGGCGTGTGTTCTATTGGGTCGTCATCGTTAGGGTTATAAGGCGCCTGTTGCTGAGTGCGCCCGGTCATTGGGGTATCGCGTCCAGGGTATAAGGAGGAAACTTTGGAATCGCTCATACCAGTAAGGGCTGCCAATTCTGAGACTAGGTGTGAGCAAATGACACCCGTTAGGAGGAAAAATAGGCTTACTATTGGATTTGCCCCCGTCCCCATCGCCTACCTTCATCGGCCGACGACATACACCGCAGACGCCAAGATTTGACTTTCGCGGCACAGTCGACCTGGCCTGATTCGGGGGCGGCCCATATACAGCAGTAAAGCATGCCTACGAAAGCATTGTTGAACGAAGTAATTCGTGAGGCGTGAAAATGAGAGTTTACCTCATGAAGGGCATGACCGCACTCTGGGACTATGTGCGGCTTTTCGCCAGGCAAACGGAAGCTGAAGCTGAGAGGCTCCAGGCAAACGGGGCATTCTGCTTCGTCTTCTGGGTTTTCGCGGTTTGAGACGACGGGCAACGGGGGAGTATGCATATTGGAGTAAGGGTGAAAGGAGTGACTCTTTTCGCTGGATGTGGCGGCGGAAGAAACGGAGTAGGCCGAGTGAATAGATGGCGCTTTATTCGCTCCTGGCTTTCGAAAAACTGACTGAAAAGATTTAAAAGAGGGCTTGGTGGTCGGGGAAGGTACCGTCGGGGGCGTAGGAGGAGGGCGTGGGGATGTATATGTTGGGGTGAGAGGGACTTGATTGTAGTTGGAATGATCGGAGGGAGTTGGCGAGTCTCGATGATTCCTCGATAGCCAACTGGCTGCAGAACCTGATCTCATGGACCGCGCTGACAGTCAACTTTTTGACCGAAAACAATGGGAAAAAAATGGGTCCCGTCAGTGGAATGTTCAACGTCCTTCGTAGCAGCTGCTAGCATTTAGCATCTTTGATGGCCTCAGTATCGCTTCCCACAATCCCGTTTATTTGCCTCAAATACCCCTCTGGGTTATTCACAAGCACTCCTCACTTAAAGCGCAACCGTTGCCTAATTAATGGAAATTTGTATCCCAACCCTGTAACTGGAGATATTTTGTCCATGTCATATACTCTGTTCTGCCAGGCATGTGTCCACATTTGCCTTTTTTTGATTCCCCCATCATCTTCGGCCTATCCGCGTGCTCACGTCTTTCCCATCTCTGTAGCAAACTTCGACAACTTTTGATACCTGCTAAACTAAATTGGGAGCCAATCATTCTCATGCGGTTTCTTTTCAGCTGCTCTCAGTCTTCCTCGGCAAGAAGTGTAAAAGTGAGCTTGTGCACGAGGACAGCCTCGTCCTACGTTACCACTGCAACAGATGTGGAATATCATGATGTGTTGGACAGATTATCAGTTGTCTTTCAGTATCAGAAGGTGCCTACCTTGCAAATGGCTATCAGTATCGTGCCAAAATATCCATTGACGGTGATCTCGACGTCACGGCCTGTGGTGGTCGGAAATTATGGATCAAAACGTTTCTCTCTGATATGCATCTTCTCATCAAGACCACAAACCTGAATCTCTGAACCAGAGTTGAGGTTCAAGATCAGCCTCCTGAACCCGAACCTTCCTGTATTTGATCTGCGGCCAAGTGCAGCATCCTTACCTCGCTGGAGTATGCTGACGTCGAGCGTCAAGCGTAATCATCAGTCATCGAGAAGCGCCCAACACAAAGACTATGGCGTCCTCACTAAGCTTGGTGTAATACACGGAAGTCAGCAGTTTTAGCCTAGGCTCTATATATACGACGGGGAATCCCTGTATTAGGATTTGCCCAGCGATCAAAGTGCCTACTTATCTCTGATCACTTCCAAGTTCAATCGTTCGAATTAAGACAGCCGAGATGTCCACCTACAAATCGCCTCTGGAAGGATACGAGAACGCCGAACCTCTACCCACCACCGTCAATCCAGACGGCAAATCCCTATTCAATCCCTCTGCCGGAATCAAATCAGCTTCTTATGAGGAATTTCCGAAGCCGATTGACTCATCCAACAATGGTTTTGATTTCCATGGTGAGTTTTGACACAGAACGAGCTCGTTGCTGGTGTACTGTATTGATAAGATATCATAGTATATTACATGCCAACAATTCCATCTGAACTGAAGTATGCACGCGAGTTGCACGAACGTGTTCGACGAGAGTTTCCCGAAGTATGGATCGCTGTCAATTTCGCGTGTGCAAGCTTGAGCATCTGAACATGATTTCATAGCTCCGCATTTACAGATTCTGGGAGAAGCCTGTAGGTGAGTACGCCGTCCGTGTTTTAGAAGAAGTGCATCCTCGACGAAGTCTATGTCTATTTAATAGGACCTCACCCTACGGCAATGTTCGAGATTAATACATTTACGCCACATCAAACCGGTGCACTATTCTCTTGGTTAACAGTGAACAGAGGACCTTGCTCGTAAGTACACGAATCCATGGTTTAATTCGATACTCCCACGGTTGACCACTTGCTTATCTTTCAGCGTCCTTATCCATCCATCATACCGAGTTAATGTCCTGGATGGGAAAGCCTTGGCCTTTACATACCGAGATGCTAAAAGAAGTGACGAAACATGGACTCAGAAGCACAACGTAAATGTTCATTAGTCTCGCAGAAATGTCAAAGATTCATCGCGAAGTGTTCAAAGAAGAGAAATATATACATATTGATGGATGCAGTCAACTGCAAAATCAACTGAGATGAAGCAAAAACGTGTCCCAGGGAGGATTCGAACTTCCGGCTTCTCGGAGTTATCTAAAGACCACAACGAGATGATTTAACCACTAATCGACAAGGACATTGCCCCAGTGCTGACTTTTCCTCTTATAAACGGCTGGTGTCCATACTGAGTTTGTTTTCAGCCTGAGAAGCAAGGTAGAGCCTTTTTGACGACCAGTTGTGTGGGCATATGAGATTAGCCCGTTGTCCTTTCCAGAGGACAAGGCTAGCTTCGAGTTCAAAGAGGCGGTCACTGCCAGGATAGCATCAAGCCAATCCGCCAAATTCGCGTCCTTAGCGAGTCGGTATCGTATCAGGCAGGCTGCCGAGGGAGGATCCGTCCGAGCACCGCCCGGAGGTTATAAGACGCTGATGTCAATTCCGAAAGTTCAGACCTTGACTATCACCCAACTACATTCACTCACCCGCTCAGCTTAGTTTTGTCTGCATTTCTCTCAAACTCAATGGCTCCTCCTCATATTATCGATAACGCTCTTGGTGCTGTTGGCAACACACCGCTTATTAGACTTGATAGAATCGCCAAGGCTAAAGGCCTTAAATGTAACCTTCGTGAGTTTTTCTGTTTGGTTTCGTAAATTTTCCTCAAAACTGATTGAATCTCGTTTCAGTTGGAAAGGTTGAGTATATGTCAGCTGGTGGCTCTGTGAAAGATAGAATTGCAAAGGCAATGGTCGAAGCAGCTGAGAAGGAAGGGAAGCTCATTCCCGGCAAGAGCGTTGTTATCGAACCCACTTCGGGGAACACAGGTGGGATTTCTTGGCCAAATTCAACCTGGATATATGCTCATTCTCGCGTAGGCATTGGGCTTGCAATGGCATGTGCTATCAAAGTAAGTGTCGCCCGGACAGCTCGCTCGAACGGATGCTGAATACTTTAGATAAGGGGTATGCGGTGATTATCACCATGCCTGAAAAGATGTCTCTTGTAAGTGGCGTGTGTTCTAGTTGCATCAATGCAAGCCAATCTGACGCCATCCCGTTTCCGTAGGAGAAAGAAGCCGCCCTTCGCGCTTTGGGTGCTGAGGTTGTCCGGACACCAACTGAGGCTGCCTGGGACGCTCCCGAGAGCCATATAGGTAGAGCCCTAACTTGACGCTCAGGACCTCTCGTGGCTGAATTCCTTAACGATCGCCAGGTGTCGCCCAGAAACTACAGCGAGAAATCCCTTACGGCATAATCTTGGACCAATATCGTAATGTGGGGCTCTCTGCGAGACATACCCTGATACACTGCTCACTCACTGCTCTTTAGGTCAACAACCCTCTTGCACACGAATTGACGACTGGTCCGGAGATCATTGAGGCCGTGGTATCAACGCCTTCCACCACTGAACATCCGTCGTCTGGACGGGTGGACGTGCTCATCGCTGGAGCGGGAACAGGAGGTACCGTCACTGGTATATCCCGGGCAATCAAGAAGCGGCATAACAAAGACTGCACCGTTGTCGGTGTCGATCCTGTATGTTTCTCTCTAGTCCACTAAGTCCACTGTCGCGTACAAAGCTAACCCATTGATCAGAATGGCAGCATTCTCGCATTCCCCGATAGCCTCAATACTGAGACTGAGGGTGCCGCATACGTCGTGGAAGGCATTGGCTACGACTTCGTGCCAGATGTACTCTCGCGAGATCCTGCTGACGTCAACTCCTGGGTCAAGACGTCGGACAAGGAGGCGTTCACTGCTGTCCAGTCTATTATGCGCAATGAAGGCTTGTTAGTCGGAGGGAGCAGTGGAAGTGCTCTCGCTGGTGCCCTCAAGTGGCTCAGTAGCCCCGACGGATCCAAGGTAGCGCAGACTAGTGGTCTGAATGTTGTTGTCTTGCTTCCTGATGGGTATGTTTTATTCATTGCACATAAATGTCCATTCTCGCTTACGGTCTGATAGAATTAGGAATTATATGAGCAAGCCTTGGTTCTTGGACATGGCGATGCAGGGTGGAAAGTCACCTCTCGCAAGCAAGATTGACGCCATCCTCTCACCCACGAAATCAGAGAGGACGAAGTTTGCTTGGGATGATGTCCAATCAAGGAATGCTATGCTTTGAATTTTATCCAGAGGTTGATCATAGCTCGAGTACATTCATATTTTTGTTTCAATACACTAGACGTATTCCTTGCCACAGTTTGTTTAGTTAATTCACACTGCTTTCTCTTGGCTTTTTCCACAATCGACTTTTTTGTATTGGAAAACAACTACCATAAGGACGAGATACATGGGTTCAAATGTAGGGCAAACTCCAAGGACGGTTGGAAAGAAATATAAACCAAAAGTCCAAAAGTGTATTAGTCGACCATCCGCTGTTGATTAGGCAGCGTAAGTTCATCGTTATTGGCACATCACCAGAACCGATTGCAGCAAGGTATGCGTACTGCTCGGGCAGAAAGTGGCCGTAATTCGTCGGAAATATGTGTTAAATTAAGCCCAATCGGCCATAGTCAGTCGGAAACGTGTTGTTATTGAAAACTTCTCGTCATTGTATTGGGGAAGGTGGTGGTTGAAGTCGTGAAAATTGGTTTCTGCCCAAGCACCAGCGAGCAATTTTATCGTTGGATCACTAAGTCACGTGAAACAGCTCCATTGAGATAGCGACAGAGACTCAGACGCGTTCCCTCAGAAGCGCCCAACAACCTTTGTACTTTATCGAAGTACAAGAATCTCAATTTCTCGGTCGCACTCATGATATAGCCTCAATTCCTCTTGGTATGTATTCAAGAACTCGTAGTCTGCTCATCAGACCCTGATATACTCAGCATAGACATACAAGATGGAGAATATGCGCGAAGTCCTCGATAATCTGAAGGCATCAAGCGTCAAGCTTAGGCAAGAAGCACTTGCCAGCGTCCGGGAATTCTTCTCCGACGATCGCATGGTCGAAATGTGGCACATAAAGTCCAATGGCCAGGCTGATCCAAGATTATGGCTACCCGTATTCCAGGCTCTATTCACCGCTGTCCTCAATGAGAGATTGGCTTTGACGAAGAAGATGAAGACGTCCTCCTCGACCAGCGTGAACGAGAAGAGGTTCACGGAAGCTACGCAGATGGTCAGGTGGCTGACCGAGCGGACGGTGGTCTATCTCAACAAGAAAGTGGTCAATGCATTGCTTGAACACTTCTTGCAGACTGTTGAAGATGGTGGCCAGATTCGCAGCCTCTTTGCCTTGGATTATATCAAAGCCTTGGCCTGTATATCGAACTATACACCCCATCTCGACTGGATGGAAGAGGACAAGTGGGTTAGGCTGATCCAGATGTCTTTCAACTTCGTCTTGGAAGATCCAATGAGGACCCGATTTGAGGAAGACGAACCTGAAAGCTACAACGCTGCCGTCAAAACGGAAGTCGGCGACGAAGACATGTTTGACGATGACAGTATGGTTACTGACAGCGAACCCTCCTCATCACGAAAGCGAAATCGCAGTGATTCCGACCCTTTCTCCCCTACTTTCCGAAGGCAGACGCACCAGAAGAGGAAGCCAGTATCAAAGGAGCAGCTAGAATGTATGGCTTTGCTTTCCACCTTATTTCGCTCACCCTCGGCGCCCCTCCTTTCCAATCAGCACCCTTACTTCCCTTCCTCCCTCCTCAGTCGCATGAGGCGATTTCTCATCAAATACAATGCCGACGACACCTCACTACTCCATGACTACGTTCTCGTGCTAGCATATATCCTTCCCACTCTCTCCATCAACAAAATTCGAGAGGTCAGGGCCTTTGGACAAGCATGTTGGCATCAGCTTGTCGGACTCTGGACCTCGAAAAATAAGAGAGTAAAGGAGAGTCTGACTATCATTTTTCGCCTGCTCTTCCCGTTCGTAGCGGAGAACGAAGACGAAAGTGAAAGGGCTGATATGCTTTACGCTCTGGCTACCCTCATCGACAAAGAAGCAGACAGCAAAGCAATGGGGGAAGGACTGAGCGTCGACTGTCTCCGATTGGAATTGCCAGAGACACGCCTTGAACAAGCTGTTCAATATCCATCAGCGTTTATTGCGAAGACTTTCTGCGCCGGGCCCAACTTCGATGCCACCCACGCAGTAGTTTGGAGTATTTTCAGTCTCCATGCAGATTGTATAGCCAAGGTCGGTGACTCCAATTCATTCTAATCTTTGCAGGACTTGAATCAATTATGAATATCTTTTGTTTTAGCTATATCACTTCTCGGAATCAAATCATCTCAAGGCGACCCCAATGACTTCAACTCGTCGAGGGAAGCGAGCGCGTTTGGACTTAGAAAACCCCGTCAACTCATTACTCACCAACATCAAAAATAGAGTAGCTACTAACGCAAGGTCGTGCTTGCTGCAGACCATGCTATTCCTCATCGACTCACATTGGAAAATTTTGCACGAGGAGCTCAAACGGGAGGTAGCGGAGACTCTCCTGCAACTGGTATCAGTCGATGATACCAAAGTGCAATCATGGATTTTCCTGTGTTTTGCTGCTATAGCCGATGCGGAGACCCACGACCAACCAGCACTAACCAGACCACATACCACCTCATCTGAAAGCATTCCCAGCTCTTGGGACTCTGTCTGGACAAACGCAATTCGTCGCGCGAATACACCAACTGTTTGTAGAACGGCTTGTCATGCGGCCCATTCGATCCTTCTCCATATGAAAACCCTTCCCATATCCCAACATCGAGTTCTTACAGAAATTGAATCTGTGATCAAGGACCTTGACGTGCAAGGACCACCTGTTCCGCACGACTCGATTTGTGCCTTTCTGAAGTCCTGCCTGCAGGTCTCAAGTCAGGACATGCGCATGTATAGGCTTCATTTTGAGGACAAGGTATTAACCTGGTTGATTGATTGTTGGAAACCGGTAGATGTCACCAAGAAAACCATCTCCACAACCATGCCCCACGATTTTACGACGCTCTTGGCGACTATTGGGCATTTTTCGAAGCAATGCAACCTAATACAGGGGTACCACTTGCCCAAATGTGCCACCGCACAGGTTTTGGTAGAGGAAAGTCGCACCTCGGTCGTTAAAGAATTCATGCTGTTCGCCAAGCTGCCCGGGTTACCTCATGAGGTACAACCCACAAGCTCTGCTCAAACTGACGGCCCATCTACAACGTCGTCGGCTCTCGCCGGCCTTCAAGAACAGAAAGGACGAGAACGCCGCACATCTTCATTCCTTTCGAAGGCTCTCGAGGATGCACTGGCGATGTGGGACGACGGCCGCTCGCCAACGGCCGATGTAGCTCGCAGATGCGCAGATCTGGCTGTTATCAGCCTGTGGTATCAAGGCCTTGTTGTATTGAATGGTACTCAAGCTGACCGTCGCGTCATTCGATCGGCGTGCCATTTGATTCAAAAACTTGTCACACAATTGCTTGCCCACAAGTGGACAGTTTCAGAGAAGGGATCCATTATCAGCGGTCTTGACCCATTGACGACCACTCAACGGGGAGGAGACGATGAAAGTTCATGGGACATCCTGGCCTCTCCTGACATAGGTTCCGGAATCAAGACTAGCTGTTTGGATCGAAGAACAGCTCCCACGAACGAGAACCGATACCAAGACGTTCTTCGGATCAGTCTTCTGAGAGTGATCTGGCAAAATACCGAAGTACGTTTGCCAACGTCGATTTAACTTGCTGTTAACGATAATTGCAGGTGCAAGAATCCTTTGTTCAAGTCTCTGCTAGCCTATGGGACATTCTCCGTGTCTCAATGCATACAAGTACTGATCAAGGTGACAATGCTTTGGACGACAAGGACGGCTTTGGTCCGATTTCCACCGAAAGCCCAATGGGCGATTCAGGACTTGTTGACCCTTCGACCTCCCATGTGGTAATCATAGACGCATGTCTGCGATTCCTCACCGTAGGGTCTACCTTGCAATCAGCATCTGGAGAGCCTCTCCGTAAGAAGGAACTGGTCGATGTTTTCCTCAGCTGCGCAGATAATTCAACGGAGTTGTTCCTGCTCGTATTCCCCAGGCTACTGCAGGCTGTCAGACAAGGATACCTTCATTTCGGTTCCTCTAACCTCAGTGATGCCCTAAGCACTCTGGAAACAATCATTGTCCAGTATGCCTTCCAATTTGCAAAGAACTCAGCAGTCCAGCTCCTTGTCATCCAGCTCCTGTGGTGTACATTGAATATTTGGGGCGCGTCGGGGGCGGCAATACAGCCAAGATTGCTCGAGAATATCCAGCTACTGTGCAGTATGGTGGTGGATGGCCTGCAAGGAGAGTCACTGAGATCTTGGTCAGTGAGGGATGCGATCGCACGATTCCTCTCGGCATATCTTGCTGTCAATCCTTTCCAAACTACATGGGCGGATGTTGATATGGAAAGCGACGATCGTAAAATGAACCCGGTTACCCTCCTTTACTCCTTGAACTCCGACAGAGACGTTCGCGTTCGATTTCGGACCTCTTTACTATGCACACAGCTCTTCGCACTCAGGAGAGAGTGTCCATCGTCTATATCGAACGTCTATTCTGGTATACTTCCGTATCTCACCAAGGAACCGGAAAAGTGAGTAAACGTCAAATCAAATGCCACCGTCATCTCATCTTCCATCAGCTACGAGCATGTCCTTTCACGCATGATCGTCCTCGGAAACGTCATGATCGCCAGCTCGGAAACTCGGCGTGGGCCGTATTGGCATTTGTTGGAAACATGCCTTTACACCAATAACGAGCAAATACCGATCAACTACGAAGGGCACATCCAGGCTGTCCTGCATGCCGTTGCTCAAAGGTTGGGCTTCCAGACCTTGGCATCTTTTTTCGAAGCGTACGCTTCCCAACTTGCCTTCTCAATGTGCCAAGTGGCTGCAGGTGGTGATCCCGAGACGCAAGGCCAGATCTCCAATGTGATCCATTTTCCCTACCGCATTCTGGGATATGAAAACAGACTGCAATCGGCTATTGCAACATTTCGGCCATTCTCACCCACTAATATCTGGAACAACGGGCAACGTCAATTTACCGACCACTGCAGGGCAATAGGGAAGACACGAGAAGAGGGTATCATCTCCTGCTTTGGAGATATCGTTGGCTATGAAGTTGTTCGCTGGCTTGGTACTAATCAAGAGCCTGGGGACTTATCGAACCATTTGCAGAACGAAACCTTGTCGGGGGAAGAGTTTGACACACAGCTAGAGAGCACCGTTGACGCAATTGTTGTCTTCATCCTTCAGACACTTGGAGACCAGGATGTTTCTGAGGCTGGACCTTACTTCTTAGCCTTTAAAACATTCGGAAACAATACCACCGCATCGCGCATTTTTAAAGACCTTACTCGCTTCAGAGATGTGTCAGGATTCGAACCCCACCAACCCAATCTACCCTCGTACCCAGTCACTGTCATCCTATCATCATTAGAATGGCTAAGATACCAATCCAGTGAGGTCGATGCGCCTTCCACAACATATCACGTCATCCAGCAATTGTTCGCTCAGATCGAACGCACATCCCTAATCAACGAACAGCTGCGCCTTATCAATGCTATATCACTCTGGGTATCGACCCACCACACTGACTTCAACAACCATACCATGCTCTACGCTCTTATTCGTGGCTCGGCAAGCCTTTTCCAGCAGGTCGATCTGCGGACAGCTTCTCAGTCCATCCTCGATTGGAGCTTCGATCAGCTTCGCAAAGTAGGCTCCAGCCAACGCATGCTCTCCGATATCCTGCTTCGCATCGCCTGCATAGGCAACGACCACCTATATGCAAGCCTGGAAGTTGAGCAGCAATCAGCGGCCAGAGAGATCCTGGCTTGGATCGACGATCAAGTCTTTCGTTTCTCCCAGGTGCAGAGTTTCGCTGAGGAAGCCAAAAAAGCGCTCGCAGCATGGCCACACTGCCCGAATGGGCCGCTCGAAGAAATGTATCAGGCTGTCAGCCCCCAAACTATTGCTTCAGCCCTTCAAGGACTGAAGAGCTCAAGCAACAGATTCAGATTGGTATCACGATTGAGGCAGTTCGCCGGTACTCCTGAATACCCAGTCTCCACATTTACCACTCTCGATTTTTGGCGGCTGAAACGTTGCATACCTGCCTCAGAAGACCTTAACATGATGGATATCGACGCTTTTCTTCATCTCTTGTATCTCACAAGAGGCACCTTCGAGAGTCTGGCAAGCGAGGAGGATCAGACTTCTCTTCTCAGCCGTCGACAACGACTTGCACACGCAATGCAGAGGTCTGGATCCGGTACGAAACAGGATCAGGAAGCAAGAAAGAAGCGTTATCAATCAAGTGGTGATGATGACACAGGAATGTGCTCCGTCGTCTTGTTGTTGCTGGACAGATTGCATGGGGACAATTCCCATCATGCCCACGCTTCATATCACACCTTGCGCCGGATTGGCGACCTGCATGGTATAGGAGAATGGATACCTGAGCACGCCAATGAACTACAGTTTCTTGCAAAAGCTCAGGCTCGAGAACCTATGGAACTCGGTGACCGATCTCTTAACACACTCCAGGCAGACGAATGGCTTTCCCTCGCCGAAGAGCCGTTGAAGTGGACAACCTCGATAGCGACATTTCTTTCTGAGGTTCTGTCACAAACAAACCCATTCTACTATCAGATCATCCCCACCTTGCAGTCAGACCCAACGTTTGCGTCAGAAATATTCCCTGTCTTGATACACGCCCTTCTCAGAACGGAGCAACAAGGCCTTGCTCAACAACCCATTCGCCAACTCCTTTCAGAATATTTTGGCTCCATTCTTCGTTCTCAATCTGTTGACGTCCGATGTTCTCGGTTGATTCTTGAGACAGTTCTACACTTGAGGAACTTCTTCCCTATAAACTCCCGTGAAGCACTGGCGTACAATTCCTGGCTCGACCTCGACTATCCGCTTCTGGCCTCACGAGCTATTTCATGTGGAATGTACACCTCCGCGATCCTCTGTCTGGAATTGGGCAATGAAGTTGGGAACACGGGCAAGTTTGCCCGAGAGACGGAAGATATCCTCTACCAGATATACGAACACATTGACGAGCCGGATGGATTCTACGGTATAACGTATAAGGATCCCCACCGCAACCTGTTGAAACGGTTTGAACACGAGAAACAGTGGGACAGAGCATTCCGGTTCCATGGTGCTGCCCTTGAGGCAGGGTATACCCAAGATGACCATGGTACTGGCCTTGTCCAGTCATTCCATGCAATTGGGTTGAACCAACTTGCTAATGATGTCCTGCAGAATTCTTCTGTCCCCAACAATTCTGTCTCGGAAACAGATTACAGGTTACCCTGGAGAACAGAAACTTGGGATTTACCTGATACCACCAGCCATCAAGGTGGCGCCCCGCTATACCTAGCTCTGCGTGCCATTCACCGCGAACGCGACGAGTCAGCCGTGGATGCTCAAATTCGGAAAGGTATCATGGCGGAAATGAATCACCTTCGAGAGCTTGGTGTGGAGAATTTCATCGAGATCCAAGCCACAATCCAGGAATTATTATGCCTCGGAGAGACATATCGGTGGAGGTCTGGCTTGGGAAGCACTTTCAAGAGTGTTACAACTTTCACCTTACCAGAACTGGAGGATATTGACACCAACTTCGAGTGAGCTATCACAGTCAAATATCGCTATTCATAGCTTATTCGATTCTCCCAAAATCACAGCTTTCCTACCTCAGAAGGAATTCTAGCTACTCGGATGTCTTTAATGCGCGCTGCGAGGTCCAAAGCTGAGCGCCAGCAAATTGGCACTCTGCAGTCCCCCCTGACCAGGGCGTTATTAGATGCCGAAAAACGCTGTGTCCTCAATCTGTCCGCTGTTGCGCGCTACTCCAATCAGGATCAGATTGCTCTCAATTCCATCATACGCGCACAAAGATTGGAGAATGCTCGTTCTTTGGAAGTGTCCGAGGAGTTTGCAAACGTTCTTTGGTGCCAAAAAGAAGAGAGATCAGCCGTCGAATACCTCGATCGCTTGTCCTTGAAGGGTGACAGGACAGACACTCACGATCATATCCCTGCGAATCGGATGGCACTAATCTTAGCTCGACTGGTGAGGAGTTATCTATGATATCCTATATGCTCCGCTGACAGCTCTGCCTGCAGGGGAGTTGGTCTTCCAAAGCCTGCTTGAAGCAACCCAGCGAAATTCAGCAAGACTACTTTCAAAAGGCTACTGACTTGTTGTCAACAGTCGATGTCACAACCCAGGGTGGAAACGCCTTTGCTGAAATTTACTATGAATACGCTGTTTTTGCGGAGGAACAGTACCATTTCATCAGCAATTCTCCAGACGTCTTGAGGCGAAAAATATACCGTGACCGCAAGCGACAAGAAATCGAAGCTGCCGAGCGCGAACTGTTGAGCAATATGCCTGATAGCAATGGCTATAAATCTGTGAAAGGCGAACTCGGGAAACTGAAGAAGCAATACGATGAAGACACAAAGATGCACCAGACATATTTCACCTCGTTGAATACATTCCTGAATGGAGCTATCGAGATGTATTCCCTGTGCCTTCATGCCTCTGACGCCTTCGATCAAGATGCGGCCACACGACTTTGTTCTCTCTGGTTTGGCAACTTCCAGATCGAAGACAAATCAACACAAGATACGATATCAAATGCGCTTAGGCGTGTCCCTTCACGCAAGTTCATTTTCCTGGCCGTGAGTATTCTCGTATTTTTTTGTGGCGATGGTGTTTTCCAATCGTCAATTTTAGCATCAACTAGCAGCTCGTATGTCCACGACGCTAGAGGAAGGTGGAAGGACAACTAAGCCACGTTGCCAAGAAGATCTACAGGCTCTATTGCTGAGAATGTGCCGAGAACATCCGTTTCACAGCCTCTATCAAGTCTATAGTTTGAAAGGCGACTTACAATCAATCGTAATCCCAGGGTCCGGGTCGCATTCTCAGAGAACAAAACACGGCCTTCCAGGGCAAAACGAGCGCATGCTAGCTGCAGCAGGTATACTCGACCGTCTCCGTTCAGAACCTGCAAGTTCAACCCGGGTGAAAGACATGGAACGCTTATCCCTGGCTTCCATCAGATGGGCAAAGCACAAAATCGACAAGAACCTATCACCGGGATCTCAGCATCCGATACCTAATGTGGAAGTGCGCAAGATCCAGCACTTGAATGTCCCCGTCATGACTGCCTACCTTCCAGTCGATCTAACCATGAAGTATGACAAGCTCTGTACGATTGCCCGCTTCCGGTCACACTTCAAAGTGTGCGGCGGCGTTACACTACCTAAAGTTACGACATGTGTTGGCTCTGATGGGAAGGAGTATCAACAACTGGTGATTTCTAAGAGACACTAATTCCTCACGCAACTTCGACTTATATCTCTTTATTCTAGTTCAAAGGTGACGATCTACGTCAAGATGCTGTCATGGAGCAGGTATTTACCCTGGTGAATACAATTCTTGATCGTGATCGGCAGACCAAACGGCGAAATCTGTGTATCCGCACTTACAAGATCATTCCACTCGAGCAGCAAAGCGGCGTGCTGGAATTCGTTGAGAATACGAGCCCCTTGAAGACCTGGCTTGATAGATCTCATATGAAGTAAGAACTACCTTTTCCCTATGAGTGGGTTGTATTCAAGAAGCCATTAGGTATCATCCAAAGGACCTGAAGCCACGGGATACCTATTCCGAGATCGCAAAGATTCACGCTAAATATATGGAGAGTGATTCTGAGAAACTCTATCAAGCATACGCGGAACTGGAGAAGAAGATACGTCCCGTTATGCGCCACTTCTTCACGGAGAAGCACAAGGTTCCCATGTCGTGGTTTTCTATGCGTCTGAGCTACACGCGCAGTGTAGCGACCACTTCTATTGTGGGCCATGTCCTGGGATTAGGCGATCGACACACGAGCAATATTCTAATAGATAACGTGTCTGGCGACGTCGTTCATATTGATCTGGGTGTTGCTTTTGATCAGGTGTGTATGTCATCCGTGCGATCGGTTCCATGCTTATATTTTGTGCAGGGCAAAGTTCTACCAGTTCCAGAGCTTGTACCTTTCAGGATGACCAGAGATATGGTGGACGGGATGGGACTGTCAGGCACATCTGGGGTATTCCAGCGTTGCGCGGAAGAGACTCTGAGGGTGATTCGTGATGGGTCTGCCGTCCTCATGACGGTCCTCGAAGTCTTCAAGCACGATCCTCTTTACAACTGGTGGGTAGTTCCGAGAATCAGTATTTGAGTGAACTAATCGGTTTCAGGACGGTGGACAAGTTCAAAGTTGAGCGCATTCAGCAAGACTCTACGGCGTCTGAAGTGGTCCCAATCCCCGGAAGTACGATCGGGATCGATATGAGTAGCGGGAAAGCTGAAGAAGCAGCTGATCGTGCTCTCGTCTCTGTATCTCGAAAGCTGGATAAAGGTCTAAGTGTCGAATACACAGTCAATCAACTCATCAGAGAAGCTACCGATAAAAAGAATCTGGCTCGCATTTTCAAAGGTGAATGATCAAAGACACTGCTTTGGTGCACACACACTAATCTGTACCCTGTAGGCTGGGCATCTCTACTATGATACATCAAACCTCGTCACCTAATTCCTCCCCGTAGTTAAGTTCACCTTGCTATCGCTATCTTACTGATTTCGTACGCTTTTCATGCTTGCATATACATTCACGTCAATTCTTTATCTAATTCTCGCATAATTCATCCAATTCAACGAGCGTAGATTCAAATATAATCAGAAACAAATAGAGGCGTCCAGATATATGTTGTGAGTACGTGTAAGAGCAAGACAGGTATATGAGGAGGAAGAGAGGAGAACAAAGCAGATAAAGGTAATGTTACACATGTGCATTTCCGTGTTACTTGTTCTTCGCAATTTCCCGAGCTGCTTTGATGAGAGGAGCAAGGGTACGCAGAGGCTCAGACAACTTGAAGAATGGGTGCTGAGAGAGACGAATCAATATCTTCGTAGAATGTTGAAGGAGAGAGTAGACGTACCTGAAGGAGTTCTGTTGCGCTAGGCCTCTTGTCTGCATCCACTTCCAGTGTCTTGGCCAAATAATCCTTGAAAACAGGCGACAAATTCTCCGGATTTGCGATTGTTGGCGTTCCGTTAGTTGCGATGAGGTATAGGGCTTTCAACGGGTTTTGATTCAGGTATGGTGGTTCTCCTTCAATCATTTCTGTATATCGTCACCATTAGCGTCAAAGCAACCGCAATCGGGGAATAGACACGAACCAATAGCCATAATTCCGAGACTCCAGATATCAACTTTGGGTCCATACTCCTTACGTGTGACAACTTCAGGTGCCATCCAGTAAGGTGTACCGACCATGGTGGTCCTCTTGGCGTGCCCTTCGGAGATTTGAGCGCAGAAACCGAAATCGGCTAGAGACGCGAGTTAACATCCCAAATAACTCTCGAGAAGGCCATATAACTTACTAAGCTTGATATCACCAATCATACTCAACAAAACATTGTCACTCTTGATATCACGATGAATGACACCATGACGGTGCAAATGTTCAAGACCTTGAGCAGTTTCCCTCGAAACAGCCGCAATCTGACCCTCTGTCATCAGGTTGGCAGTGACGACGTCGGTGAGCGAGCCACCCTCCATGTACTCCATGACTACCCAAAGGTCATTGTTATAGAGGAAGGAGTCAATGTAGTTGACAATGTTTGGGTGTCGAGATGACCTCATCACGAGAATCTCGTTGATGATGAGATCCTTCTTGGGTTGCTTCTCGAGGTCCATCTGCTTGATAGCAACGGACAAGTTGGTGCCAACTTGGTAAGCGGTATACACTCCACCAGAAGCTCTGTGAGTGAATCAATCAGCATAATATTCGTATTTACTTTAGAGTTGAACCTACCCTTGACCAATCTTGACCAGATTCCTGTACAACTTGGTAGGATCTGCATCAGTGCAAATCTGCTTCAACCTCCTCACAATATCTTCATCCTTAGTCTTATCAACCTTCTTCTCTCTCCTTCTCGGCGTAGCCACACCCGCAGTCTTCGCAAGGGTAGCCACAGCCGGACTCTGTTGCTGCTGCGTCGGTGATCGTACATCACCGTTCCGGCCAGCACTAGACGTGGTCGACTGGACCTGCGTCTTGCTGGAAGAAAGATCGGTAGTTGAGGAGCCCGGAGAAGTCTTGATCGGCTTTTGAAGGCCTTGTTGAAGATGAGAAGCTTGAGGACCTGCACCTGGTGCTGGTGATCGCCTATCCTTGGTTGTATTTGCACGACCCAATCCTTCGGGTGATTTGGGTGATTTAGTGGGTATACGTTGTGATGTGGACCGGTCGAGAGTCGGTCCTGCAATACCCGGAGGTGTCGGAGCAGGGCGATAGGCAGTAGGTGCTGGACCCTGTGCCTTGGCCTTGTTAGTAGGTGGAGGAGGGGGTGATCGCTAAAGGGGAAATAAAACGTTTCAGTCCAGTAGACACGTAAACGACATGAGGTTAGGACATACAGGATTCTGCAAGGCATCATCGAATCTTGGAAGGAAGGATTGCTCTGGGGCAGCAGGAGACATGTTCCCAATCTTGTCCCATTTATCGGCCTGGCCTTCCTGGTAGAACTTGACAATCTCCATTACAGCCTGAGGGTTCTTTTCCTGCTCTGACCGAGAAATGCCGCTGTCCTGCAATAATTGTTGCCATTCCTTAGGAAGACCAGTGAACTCGCCAGTCGAGGAGTTGAAACCGACGTGTGTTAGATGGACAGGATCATATGGCGTACTGATCTCAATACGTTTCGACTGACCAAACATGGACATCAGTCCCAACATACCCTTCTTGGATTTGGAAGCCGTGCCGCTGCGGGCTCTAGCAGGCATTGTCATCTGCGCACTGCTAGGAGGGCTGAAGGTGGGTGTTGAGCTGTACTCTGTAGATGGGGTCGGGGGGATATGGCTATCGAAATCTGGATGCTGGTAGTGATCATCCTGGGGAGGGGGTGAAGAGATATGAGTGTTGGCTAGGGCGTTCTGGGTAGGGAAGATATCGTTCAAGGTGGCAGTGTTGGCACGGGAGGGCCTGGGAGGGGGAGATGTAGCGCCACTCATTCCGTTTGCTCGAGAGTCGTGATGATGTGGGATGGTGGAGCCTGAGTTGTGGACGTTGGCAGCGAATGGGTCTTGTTCAGTGACACGAGCCGTTGGTGAAGCTGCAAAGCTTTGTCCTCGCGTTTTCGGAGGGGGCTTCTGAAGCGAGTTGCGAACGCGAGGTGGCGTTGGTGCTTGGCTTGAATGTGTGGATACGGACTCTGCTGAGTGTTTGCTGGCTGCTGGAGGTGGTGGGGCCTGTCTAGCGGGTAAATAGGCTTGATATTTGGCAGCCTCTGCAGCGTGATGATTAGCGTCAGCGAGGAGGTTGTGGTATTCTTGAATCGATTCCCTTGAAGGTCTGTGGTACTCTACAGTAATTTTTGATTGACGAGGTTGCTGATTCGGAAATGAGCGTTGATTGATTGTACTTTGCGATGAGGACATGGCCCAGGGACTCCCGGATTATTTTGCCTGGAAGAAATTTGAAAAGGAGTACCCAGTCAAGGTCCAGTTGTTTTACAGCGATGAGAAAGATCGCATACCAGCCTCTCAACAATCAAAGGGTGCCCTGCTCGACGGTAAATTGCGGATAGGCCGTCTCTCTGGCGACAATCGCGATCCTTGTGAGTTTCCTGAATTACACTTACACCGGTTCGGCTGTCAGTGGTCGTGAACTTGATTGGCACCGCGGTCATCGCTCACCGAAGTGTTGGAGATCCTTGCTCGTTGATTTGGACGACGACAAGAAAGAGCTAGACGCTCTGTTCGCTGGCTGGTCCTTGAGATGGACGGGGTATGGCAACCGACAAGAAGGCACTGCTCTTCCCGCAAAATAGCAGGGCTTGGTAAAGTCACGTGATGGCTGGCCTCTTCCCTTCACGGTCGCAAACTTGGCTCTTTTTGCTGCGATGCCTATAATAACTCGGCCTATTATTGTTTTAGCTTAGGGGCGTTCTATACTAGTACTCGTGGCTAGCATGCGATATACTGTAGCCTTATTATCTGTCGTACTTCTCACACCCAAAAGGACCGTCGACGGCAACTTTCACAGTCTGTCCAGATGATCCACACGTGTCTGTATCTTCATGGACAACCCCTTGATCCATTTAATCTCGTTCTCTTCATCTCCGTCTGCCACCACGCAAGATATCGTAACCACATACCGCCACAGGCATAATCAATCTCAATCAAGCTTTGCTCGGCGGCAAACTGATCATTCATCGTCCATTCTTCATTCACTGCTCGATCATCTGGCGCACTGACCATCCTGAACCCCCCACCAATGCCCGAGACTGACTGACAAACAATCCACAACATTTTACCTGCATTGAACCAATGGGGCTAAATACTTCAAAGATGACCCGTCAGGCTAATTGAAATGAGCTTGACCTTTCGATGGGATGGGATCTCATACAATCTCTGACGACTGTCTGACGATAAGGTCAATCTCGCAGACGCAGCAGTTTCGTCTCATTACCAATGCCACGACTCTGCTTCGTATATGGGAATGCATTGAAATTCATGTAAGATATATAGCATCTCGCCTTATTCACGATGCAGCTGCTGCGCTGTTATCTCCACTATCCATTCATGTCTCCCCAGGCGAAATGACTGCCGATATGAACCTATTCGACCCGTTTTGCGCTTCTAACGCGTTCGGGATCAGAATTTCAGAGCGCCCTCACGATATTCACGATTCTCATGACAAACCGCCGCCGTTGGCACGAACGATACATAGAAAACGAAGCTCTTACGATTTACGTTATGTTTTCAAATATGGCACTGAGCCACCCAGAGATTCTACTGCCTCCGGTGGACTTCGACCTCTTTGCGAGACGCCCAGGCACAGAAACCATGGGACCAGTCCAAGGAGAGACTGTGCGATTACGACGCACCATTGAGACTCGGAGGAGAGACCAAGAGAAATTGCAGGTGCATTTGATTGCCGTATGTCGTTTCGTTGCTCTGCAGGTTAACTGCTGAAAATTTTGCTGACTCCAGTTTCAGCGTATGACTTGCGACAGCTCATAATATGTCTGGCGTTTTCACGGGCTCAGGGATGTTTTGGGACGAGGTTGGAAGTCTTGTCAGAGCTCCAGCCGAGCCTGTAATGTGGTGGAGGTGTTTGTGTCAGAATCCGAAGTCGAGGGAACAGGTGGAATCAGCCTCGAGTATTGGTAGCATGATATTGTCCCACAGATAGTATCATAAGCAGGCTAGCAATCTTCCCAAGACTGTAAGATTTGCCTTGTAGGAGACCTTGATCATGAACTTTGCGTTCAAGTTGGCGCCTTGGTCCAAGCGCCCGATTCATCATTTCCCACGGTTTTCGATTAGTTGAGGGTAGGCTCCATA
This sequence comes from Clitopilus hobsonii, assembly GCA_015708445.2. NCBI lineage: Eukaryota > Fungi > Basidiomycota > Agaricomycetes > Agaricales > Entolomataceae > Clitopilus > Clitopilus hobsonii. Next base: position 1,593,572 of record CP068000.1, on the reverse strand, counting down.
TAGTAGAACCAGCTCGAAATTGATCGATTCAAAGAACTACTACAGCTCCTATTTAAACAGGCTCAGAGAGACTCGTACTCAAAGAGTCGGGAGAACCAAGGTTTGGAGTGCCATCGGAGTTCCAGTTCACGCTATAGGAAAATGGATACAATTACTCAGTGTTGCCTTCGAAAAGAACAAGACAGATGATCTTACGGTTGTACAGCGGTATACCTGTTCCCATCACAAGTTCCTGGAGTGACAGTGTTTGCATGGTATACGTTCCAGATTTGATTTCCAGATGGACTCAAGAAGAAACCGTTGTGGCCGGGCTATAAGTATCATGATTGTGAATTCACAACTACAGATTTACTTGATGACTTGAGGGACGTACTTGATATTGACCATTCGCGGATGAGAAAATAGGTTGAGAATACTTGGTCCAGGAACTACTGCTGAGAGGGTTAGATCCAGTGAGTTCGAGCCTGCCTAGTTTGTAGCCAGTCCCAGCGCAGTTCGATGCAGAGTAGACGATGAAAGTGCGGCCTCCATGGTATAAAGCAGCTATATGAAAACATCAGCTTAAGATGGGGCGAAAGTAGTGGAAGAATGACGAACCTGGCCCTTCGTTGACGTTTGCACCGACTTTCTCCCAGTCGTAAGAGGGTGTAGAAATCTTGACTGCGTTTCCGACAGTGGTTGGGCTGTTCATTTGGCTAAAAACGGTATGAGACTTAGTATCACTGTGTCTTGCAGGTCATGGGGTCCTATCTGCTCACGCAATCCATAAGCATTGGTCTACACATCTAACATCAGCAATCTAGCCTCGGTTTTGACTTTTGAACTTACCAGCACCATCCCAGCTAGAATAAACGAGGTAACGAGTCGTCCCAAGAATCAATATAGTCGCATCAATAGACCAAACATCACGATTCGGAATCGCAATGCGTCCAGCATAGCTCCAGGACGAATCCCAGATGATACTCGCAGAGCCCTTGAGTACGTGGATATGTTGATTGTCGAAGGTTCCAGAAGTGCCGGCCGAGTAATAGCTAGAATTATCACTTGGATACCAGTTTGTGTACATGGCGTTTGATGTGCTCACATATACCAAGAGTTAGTTGAAGACTGCCAGTGAATCTCTGGAGCCCCTGGGTTGATGCTACGTGAGTATGACATTACCGAGGCGAATGCGAGAGACAGACGTACAGACGTTGCAGCATCTGGACGCCGTGCTATCCGTCCAGACGACTTTGGGAGTGGCTGTCTTCAATCCGTTGATGGTGGTAGCCCTTGTTATTTGGATATTAGACCAAGTGGTGCTAGTCAGGTCTTTCGGGTGATCAGGCTATGAACCCAGTGAAATTGAGGAGAAACGTACAGTAATAGCCTTCATGGTAAACCATAAATGGATCAGAGCCATCTGTTTTCTTGATTGGGTTGGTGAACGCGAAGGCAGCCAAAGCATGCAGTGCAATAGCGAACAAGTAGACCAATAATTTCTGCATGGTGCAGGAACTAGATTAAAGACGTTTGCATCCCCAGGACTTTATGTGCATCGAGTTGTATACAACGGGCCGATGGCGGTCTCCTTTTCCAACCCATGGTATTACCGGTGTTGACTCTGAGCTCAATTCCTAGCATGTCGACCGAACCGTCGCAACAAACTGATTCTCTGCCTCGCCAAGAATGGGAAGAAAATCCTGTCGCTAGAGGGACAGCTGCTCAGATGGCCTGTTAGGCCTATGCCAGGTTCATTGTCGGATCATCGTGTCTGAACAGCTGTAAAGGCGGGCGCAAAGGAGTGAGAGATGACTGAATTGTTGAGCTGAGGGCGGACCGCGGACCGTATTCAGTGAAAGTTACGGGATGAGTTGACAGAGAACGTGGAGTTGACCAAAAGACGCGCAGGTCACGCGTCAACAAGGCATGAATGCCTCCACAGTACAAGGAATCATACCAAGAGAAAGCTTGTATTCATGACAGTCATAACCAAGCCGTAACAAGGTAGATGATGTACAAGTGATCAATCCAAGTCATATGGCGTATAATAAATACCGAGAGCCCAATCAAGAGCAAGTAGGCCCGAAGGCTTACCACTCCCACGTGTCGAGATCTGTGACATCGATGGCAGTGGTCACTTGAATGCCAGGGCGCGAGGGATCGCTAGTAAAAGCGCGCAACTGGCGAGAAGCTGTAGACCACACGCAATCTTCGTCGGTGTCGTCGGCGCAGAAGCCAATAGTATAGGCATCAACTGCAGTGTTGTCAGCGCATTTCCCAACAGAAATCTATTTCGGGAAGGAAAGAAGCATATTAGCATATGACATCGTTTCGGCCAGAAAAATCTAATACGGACCGTGTACTTGGATGAGTTGGTGAGGTCGGCCGTGCCGAGGATGGTTGTGGGTTTGGGAACAGACATCTTGGCTTCTGCCGATGTGGTATCATCTGGCTTGATGAGAGACTTGCAAGTCTGCTGGACGGCGATCTTCGGGTAGGTTGCGGACGATGCAGCTTCATGTACAGAGTCATCGATATAGATTGTGTACGAAGAAGTGCCGGTGGTGGAAACGTCGCCGAGGGTTTGCTAAGAAAAAAATGAGCTGACAGTCTGGGCAGAAGAAACCAATCTTACCGATAGAGGGGCATTCCTGCGAAGCTTCCCTGCTAAGCTGCTGGCAGCCGAGGGCTTCTGCTTGGCAGCACCTTCAACATCGTCGCGCAGGGGTCCACCAGGTCCAGTAACAATCTCGCACTCGTTGTGGAATACATACCACCAGCAGTCGGTTTCGCCCACGTTGCCCCATGTACCCTTATAGTTGATCCAGTCGAGGTCTCCACTATAGCTATCGGGGTAACCGATATCAACGAGATCGTTCTTCGTATCCCAGTAAACACCACCGTCAGCAGTAACATCTTGCAACTGGAAGACGACGGCGTTGACATAGGTGAAGGTGCCGGCGCTTGACCAGAAGCCGTGCGATCCTTGAGCTACGTATCCGACAGGGCGATTCCCGTTATCAAACTTGGGCGCTTGGTCCCATGGAATGGTCCTGGGGGTGGCATTAGTGAGAGATATGGTGAACTACATCAGCATCACTTACCCGCTACCCTTGTCGTCGTGGGCGTGGTAGTCAATCTGGGTGGCAACACCATTGACGGTTCGAACTGTCATGCGTTCCCAGTCGCCGACGTCTGTTGGTGACATGCGGTATGTTATTTTGCTTCCATTACAATAAAATGGTGAAAACTCACGGTCACCGACCTCTCCGATGAGAGGAACGTTCTTGCCTTGGTTGAAAGGAGTGAATAACCAGTAGTAAAGATCGACGATGCCGTTGGCCTGGGGGGCGAGTTGAATGTCCCAACCTAGTAGTAGTAAAATGCATTCAAGCCAAGCTCACCTTTGGTGCAATGAACGTGTAGACGGCATCCTTGCTTGTAGTCGGGTTTTGCCCGCGCAAAAAGCCTCCCTTTCCTGAATTGATATCCGTGGTCAAGTAGAGGCTCGAACCTTGGTTGGCAACATCGCCCAGGGTTGTGGATGACGGAGCGCCATTGACGACATTGCCGCTAGAATCAGTCAACTGGATGGAGATGGTTAGATTGATTTGAAATGCCAATCAACAGGATTTGCGCACCTTGACGCCAGCGAGGAAGTACTCGACGGTGGAGGGGAAGTAGACCTCAGAGGGATGGAACCTCCACTGAGGAGCATACTTGGCCGCAAGAGCGATATTATCACCAGAGGGGGCCGCGAGGGCTGCAAGCGCAGAGAACGCGAGAGCAGTAAGGATCGTGCGGCAGAACTGAGGTCAAGAACTCAGCCTTCTGCTTGAAATGACGGAGATTCAGCTAGACCTACCATAACCTACAACGAAAGGTGCGAGTAGAAGCGACGAGCGACTTCATATTTCATCGAGTGGCGAAAACACTTTTATACTGCAACCGCTAAGCAACGAAGCAAGAGCATCACAAGCACCCAGAGAAGGTTGGTATAAGAATTGATGCCTTCCGCATGGTCGCTGTAGACAAGGAAGAGAAAAGAACAAATCAAGTGACATCTGTCCTTGTGATCCCATACAACCTTCAGCACTGGAGCTAGGTCTTCTTGGGACTGAGATGATGAACGTGAATCCTGGTTATGGCTTGAACCGGAAATGGTACAGGCGGCCATCACGCTTGAGGACGATTGAATAGCGCTGACGAAGCCACCTGACGCACCTGCGTCACCGAATATTGTGAGCTCAAGGTAACTTCCAGGCACGTTGGCAAGAAGCATGCATGAATTTCGACATTATTGAGGTAAACCGTAAGCTACAGTGTCCTGATTGACAGACTTCTAGATAGACGAAACTCGGATCAGAAGGAATAGCCGTCCGAAAAATCGTCGTAGTCGTTGTAACCTGCGTAGCCCCAATAATCATCGGAATATTCCTCCTCGTCCTCTTCCTCTTCATCGGTATAGCCCATAATAATGCCATCCCATTCAACATCAACCACAATGTCTTCAATTGATTCCACCACATCATGATCCACCCGAGTGCAATCAGATATAATGAGAGTTTGAATCTCTGCCTTGCGTTCGCATCTCTCCATCAAAACGTCCAAGAAAACGTCCAAGAAGTCTCTGTGTTCGCTTTCATGAAGGAAGAAATCGTCGAAGGACACTCCATCGAGTTCTAATTTGCGCAGAGCGGGGAAGTATACAGGTGGTACAGTTGACTTGCGTCGCCGCAAACCAGGTCTTCGTACTGAGAGGAGATCGCTACTGCGAGGCGTTGTCGGGCTCGTCGGCGAAAGAGTTTCCGTCCTTTCTGCGATCAATGCAGGTATCAGTGACGAAGCTGAGCGACCTTGAACGGTGATCTGTTGGAGTTTCGGCAGTAGACCGAAGCCGTCTCTCCAGACTTCAAGCGACAGCGGGTTGAATGTACCGAATGACTTCAGCACCTTCAAATGGCCGAGCGAGACCGCATGGGCGAACGAGGTAATGATTGTGTCGTGGATGTTGGCTTCAAGTGTAACGGAAGCTCCAGACCAGTTCAGCTCGAGTTGAAGATTGGCATCGGGCATGGGTATAGGTCCATACTTGGGATAAACTTTCGGCCATGCGTGCAATTGCAAGGAGTTGTACCCTCTATTTGTCAGATGCAACATGCGAATAGGTTTCGCCCCTTTGGCATTCTGATGAGCTGACACAAAGTCGATGATACCCGAGAAGGAGTCTGTGGTAGTTGGGGAAATTGCAGTGCACTGCAGATTGACCGCTGCCTGGGGTGGTATCGAAATTCGGCGGAGCAGTGCCGTGCAGGCCTGCACCCTCCCTGACAACGAAAGTTGTGTAAGGGAAGGGAACTCCAAGGTGTGATCAATGTCGGGGGAGGATAAAGCAGAGACGACGTTCGGCAGTGCGTCTGTGAGGTTGAGGACCTGAAGGGTTGGCATCCTTGAGAGCATGCCAACAACCTGTTCCATCGTTGGACGCCATGACTCTGGGAGTTGACGTAGTTGAAGTTCCTGTAGGTTTGATAGATGCTGTGCCTCCCAATTGACTTTGCAGCGCGTCAACTGCACATGGCGCAAGTAAGGCATTTCGCATTGCAAAACCTTCTCGGGGACGGCGATGTTGTCCAACTCGTAATAGTAGTGGTTGGCGGAACCTGACAAAACGAGCGACCGAAGCATGGGCCCCTCAAAGTCGAGGTCTGTGAGGACCCTTTCAACAACGCCATGGCCACCGCTGAGTTCAAGGTGATGGATTCGGCTAGCCTGACGAAGGGCTTGTTCCACAATGCTTCTCATACGAGGAGTGCTCATCCCAACACCGGATTTAATGGTAAGTCCGGCACTCTTAGAACGCCTCAGCATCTCTTCGGCCCACTTCGGGTGGTTGAAGATGATGTTTGACCATAGAGAAGGTGTGTCGAGTGCCACTGAACGCCAGTGCCGAGATACATGGGTGACTTTGATCCAGTTTAGGGGAGTGATACCACTTGCGTCGTCCAAAACACGGTATGAGAATATCTTCGCCAGCATCTCTGGTGGCAAAGTTGCTACGGGTGCAAGTCCATTCCTTTGTGACTTTAGATTGCGAATTTGCTCCTCCAAGCGGAGAACGTCTAGGTCGATCTGCTTTCGTGATTTTTCTGCAACAGTATCATGGGTAAAGTGAGGCGTCATGGGTGTAATGGGACGTGGAGAACGAGGAGAACGGAGGTCATTATATTTCGTGAAGGTCGTAACTGTTGGAGAGGATGGCCCTCGGTTAGATATTGAATTCAGTGAGCTGTCGAATTTAGGCGCTCACCTCGCATAGCTTCTTCTGAGGGATTTGGGATAATAAAGGCTTGAGAACCTAGACCAGCTAGAAGTTCTGACATTTGGAAGACGGATTAACAAAGTATATATAGTATAATCGGAGTCAAGCTAAGCGAACGCTCACGGTGGTTCGACAGTAACCAGTGGAAACCCCCCTTGATCGTCCACACCGCCGCCGTGACACGGTCACGATATCATACCGAGTTAGTCCACGTTTCAAGCGCATCTCTCCAGTTTCCCTTGTTCTTCTCATGGAATCCTCAGAGCTGTACCATATCAAGCAGCAATTCATTCTTGGTACGTGACTAGAATCTATCAATTATGCAGGATTAACGGATATGTTCGTGATATAGGTGCTTATAGGACCCTAGTGAACATTAGTCTCCCGGATCCAAATTCCCCGGACTATACCCCGACTTTGTTGTATCAGGCTCGCGCTCACATCGCCCTTGATGATCCCCAACGTGCCATAAAGGTTCTCCCAAGCGATTCGGAAAACGTTGCTGTGAAAGCAGCGACGTCCTTAGCGAAGTTTGTTGCTGCCGTAAAGGACGACGACTCGGCTGCTGGTGAAGCCTCGTTGGAAGAACTCAGGGATCTGGCTGTGGAAATCGAAGGGGACGACGTAGAGGAGACGGATCTTGACAAAGCTCTTGTCCGTGTTCTCGCTGGGACAGCCTTCGCTAGAGCAGGTGAGGTTGAAGAAGCCCTCGAAACCTTGGGCACGGACACGGAAGACCTCGAGGCGTAAGTATTACTGCACGTCCTTCCGTCCTTCCTTCAGCGGCTCACACCTGCTTGTACAGTGTTGCCGTTATCGTACAGATCTACCTCTCCATAAATCGACCGGACTTGGCAAAGAAACAATTCGAGCGATCAAAACGCTGGGCAGAGGATGACCTCCTGCTACAACTCATTGAATCGAATATCATCCTCGTCACAGGAAAGGATAATTATGCAAACGCCAGCTCGTTCTACACAGAACAGCTAGCGAATCCTTCTCTCACATCACCCTATCTCCTGACCGCGCGCGGTGTGACGAGAATCCTCCAGAACGATGTGCAGGCAGCCAAATCAGATCTTGACGAAGCGCTTGAGCACGTCAAGAATGATGGTGACACCCTTGCCGCCTTGGTGGTGGCAGGTGGTCTGGGCGCTATGAAGAAGAACGAGACGGAGGAAGCATGGTCGTAAGTTTATCTCCTTGGAATCTCCTTGTACTTTACTCAACGTTGATCGTTATCGTAGGCGGCTCGTGGCCGAGCATCCGTATCATCCGCTGGTGACGGATGTGCAAGAAAAAGACTCGCTCTTCGATGAGTGTGTAGCAAAATTCACGGTCCCACCTATAGCTGCATAGACTATTGTCAATACTCCGTGAAATCGATGAGATCACGATAATGCACGATTTATTGACTCTGCCTCGGCGGCGCAGCAGAAAGTTGGCACCCGTGAGAGTGGCTTGGGCCATTTTACTTCCGGGGATGACAATCTGGTTCTTCAAGCCTGTCAGTTGATCACACAAACGCCCGTTTATCAGCTCTTGGGTGTAAAACAGCCAATTCAATTTGGAGAGCATCACAAAAGGGAACATTCCAATCATCCACATGTCGAGATGACTCTGCTGTTTGGAAACATGACTTGACAAACCAGGCCCAACTGTCCCCATGATGCCCTAAATGCTCTAAAGCTCCAGGGGTTGAATGGTAAAATTAAAAATGATGAAATCGCCACTGCGACTCCTACAGCAGCAGGCATCCCTAAGCTTTCCATGCGGCAACGCAGACAGGTCGAATTATTCCATACGCATTTTTTTAACAGGTGGAGCGTAATACGCGATATGTGATTGGACTCGGAGAAGCTTTGCACCCAGATTGGGCAAAGGGAGTACCTTTTTATTCGGCCCAGAAGGGTAATGACGATATCCGGATGGCAGGCATGGCAGGTGGAATGTTTGTATCAATATACGCCTTCTTCGGTTCCTCTCGTACCTAATGCGGAGGAGTATTTATGGCTGTTGAATTCGATGAGAGTGTTCTTTAGGTCTTCGTGCCCCAACACCTTACATCCTTACCCTCTACGACCCTTTAACGAACGATGTCGACGCTGAACAGACTCCCATCTGTTTTTGGCGGCAAGAAATCTAAGCGCGAAGGCGTGAGTATCACTCGGTGTAGATTGACCTCATTCATACGGCTTATCATCGACACAGTCTGCTGCATCTTCAGATGATGAAAAGACTGCTGGCAAGAGTGGCCCAAAGAGCCCAGCTACCGAGGAACCACAGGCTATTCGTGACTTCAGAGAACAGGTGAGATCGACAAGTCATTTTCGGAAAGATATCTGAACTCATGTCCCGGCAGCTGAAGAAAGAGAAAGGCAGTGCTTTCGCCATAGCCCCAGGCACATTGGTGGGTACTCTCGACGCTATATGCGTAGTCAATCATTGACAATTTGACTAGAAAGCGATTGTCGATGCCCTCCGCAATAAAGAAGCCATCGACGACAGGCAATATCTCGTATGTTGGTTCCCTTCAAAGTATTGTTTTTTTCTCATGGTTTGCTCTGTAGCTTGAGCACGCTTTGACCTTCGTTGCTCGTCTTGATGACGGTCCAATCAAGACTACAATCCAGAACAAGATTGTTGAATTGCGTTAGTCTTTGTCTTTCAAACTCCGCAAGTACTTTGGCTCATTCCTGTTACAGTCTACAACGATCTTGCGCATCCTCCTGCTACGAGCATTGGCGAAAAGTATCAATTCCGTGCTGCGGATGGCGCATATAACAACCCAGATCTCCCTGATATGGGCAAGGTATTGTAACTCACGAAGAGGAGTGTTTTGAAGACTCACGGCTTACTTTTAGGCCGGAACGCCCTACGCTCGTTCCGTCCAGCAGGGCAATCCTCTTCCCAAGAACAGGCTTCCTGATTCTGGTTTGATCTTCGACGTGTTAGTAGTTTCCATGATTTGGCTACCTACAGAATTATTGAAACACTCTATCTCAGTCTCCTCAAGCGCGATGGCTTCAAGGAGCACCCTGCAGGTCTCTCTTCCCTTATGTTCTCTTTTGCTGCCCTCGTCATCCATACGTAAGTGCCTGATCTCCCTCGACCTGATCGGATAGTTTTTAAGCATTTGCATTTGATAGTGTCTTCCGTACCTCTCACGTTGACGTCAACATCAACGAAACTTCCTCCTATGTCGATCTTTCGCCCTTGTACGGTCACAATCAAGAGGAACAAGACCGTATTCGGCTAAGGGACGGTCGTGGTCTCCTTTACCCCGACAACTTTGCTGAGGATAGGTTGCTCCTCCTTCCCCCGGCTGTCTGTGCTCTGCTCGTCTTGTTCAGCAGGAACCACAATGTAAGCTTTCATGTCTACGAAGGAGATGACTGTCCTGACCTCTTGATATAGTACATTGCTAAGCGTCTTCTTGAAATCAACGAACGCGGCACCTGGACTGCCGACGTCTCGAAGCTGAGCCCGGATGACCTCATTACCCAAGAAAACGAGATCTTCCAGACCGCTCGTCTCGTCAATTGCGGCTGGTTCGGCTCCGTGGTCTTCTCTGACTATTTCTCCTGCATTCTCGGTTTGGTCAGAGACGGTAGTAACTGGTCTCTTGATCCCTTCGAGGAGATACGCAATGAGGACCACTCCGTCTTCGAGCGTGGAAAGGGCAATGTTTGCAGTGTTGAATTCAACTGTCTCTATCGCTGGCATGCCACTACCTCCCAGCATGACGAAGAGTGGGTTGCAGCCACCTTTGCCCAGTTCTTTGATAACAAGTCTCCCGACGACTGCACCCTCGAGGACTTCAAAGCTGCCGCTCACAAGATCGCTGCTCAGCGCCCTGATATTCATCACTGGACCTTCGGAGAGTATGTTATGCCGCCTTTTACCGTTAAAAACATATCTCTGATAATGATTTATGCAGTATGAAACGCCAGGAGGACGGTAGCTTCAAGGATGATGATCTGGCCAAGATCATCCAGGATGCTACCGATCGCCCGGCTGGTGCCTTCCGTGCCCGTGGCACCCCAGCATGCATGCGTCTCCACGAGATCATGGGTATCGAGCAAAATAGGCGATGGGGTGTCTGCTCCCTGAACGATTTCCGTCAATACCTTGGCCTCAAGCGCTACACCAGCTTCAAGGAGTGGAACCCTGACCAGGAGATCTACGAGGCTGCCGAGAGGCTTTACGGCCACATTGACAACCTCGAGCTCTACGTCGGTCTCCAAGCAGAGCAGGCCAAGCCCGTCATGGAAGGTGCAGGACTCTGCCCTGGTTTCACTATCAGTCGTGCCATTCTCAGTGACGCTATTGCCCTCACTCGTGGTGATAGGCACTTCACATACGATTACACACCTTTCAACCTCACTTCATGGGGCTTCGCTGATTGTCAGCGTGATCCTGGTGCTTATGGATTCGGAAGCACACTCGGACGACTCATTCTCCGTACTCTTCCCAACAACTTCGGCGAGAAGAGCGTTTATACGTATTTCCCCTTGATGACACCCTCATCCATGAAGACACATCTCACCAAGCTCAAGGTTCTCGATCAGTACGATCTTGAGCGACCTAAGGCTATTACTCCGACTGTCAAAGTCAAGGAATATTCTCAGGTTGCAGAGATCGTCAAGACACCTGCTGCTTTCGAAGCTCCTTATGCTGACCGCGCTGCTCGCGTTATTCCTGGAAAGGGGTATGGTTTCCTTGTGTACTCAATCAGAAGGTTTCCTGATCGTGACTTCCAGATTCTACACCGTTGAGAGCACAGAAACCCAGCAAAAGGTCTGGAAGGCCCTCGCCAGCACCCCCGAGGAGATCAGTAACATCACCACGGACTTCTACGACCTCGCTAAGGTTCTCATTGAGAAACGTTCTTACGGCCTTGTTGGCAAGCAGACCCGTGCTGTCGACATTGTTCGCGACGTTGCCAAGACCGCACCAGTCATGTGGGCTGCCTCTGACTTGGTAAATATTAGCTTACTTCGCGACATGACCAGCGGCTTACCTTGTTTTGTAGGCTGGCATTCCGTTGAAGACAAAGGAGAACCCCTCTGGTGACTATACGCCTGAAGAGCTCTACAACATCCTCGGCGAGATCTATTCGTAAGTACTTTCTGCGGCAACGGTTTATCCATTCCTGACGTTGCCCCTAGCTTCATCTTCCTTGATATCGAGGCCGCCAAGAATATGGTCCTCGGCCAGAAGGTTGTCACACATGTCAAGGGCCTCTTGAGCAAGATCAAGGGTAATCTTCACAACGAAGGCAAGGACAAGAGGGTGAGTGACACGGGAAACCTAATTTACCAGTTCTGACGCTCATGGATCGGATTAGAAGTCTATTGCACACTTCGTGGGCTCCGTTCAGACCCTGCTGAAGAAGCAGACCAAAGACGAGCGCGATCAACTCCAGATTATCAAGCGTCTTGCAACCCTTGGTGGTTCCACTGACGAGCTCGCTAACACTGTTTTGGCTCTCATGGTCAGCACAACCGTTGAGCTGTCTCTGGCGTTGACCAACGTCATCAACCTCCTTGTTGGGTCCGCGAATGATGCCACTCTTTCGGCCAGCCTCGCAGATTCCAAGACCGGCGGCATCGATGCCTACATCTATGAGGCTCTCCGTATTGACCCTACCTTGCAAGGTGTTTATCGCACCGCTACCAAGGACGTCAAAGTTGGGGATCTTACAGTGACTGCTGGCCAACGCGTCTTCGCTGACGTTGCCGCCGCTAACTCCACGGAGACCATCTTCCCCTCGCCTGCTTCCATTAACGTCCAGCGCGACCGCAAGGCAACCATTTTCAGCGATGGCGCCTTCACTCACTTTGGAGAGACATTGACTGTCAAGATCATCTCGGAGGTCCTCCGGGCTATTTACGAGCATAAGAACCTCCGTCGTGCACCTGGCCAGTCTGGCGTTCTCCAGAGATTCCAGAATGAGGCCCGTCCCGATCTCCGATACTGCTACCTCGACGATACCATGTTCTCAACTGCATGGCCCAACTCTCTTACTCTGATGGTAAGTCTTTTCGCTACCCTGATGCCAGACAATAGATTGACGTCAATCTCAGTACGATACCGCGTGAAAAGGTGTTGTTTTCCTTCTTCATCTTGCTACTTCCAATACCTTGTGCCTTGCATGATACCGAGACGAACTCATTGTATTTGTATTTACAAAATAAGATTGCCTCTCGATTCCGAAAACCACTTGCCAACACTGAACCGTTGACAGTAGTGATTCTTGGTCTGACGGATGTGAAACCCGTGTACATGCTGTGTTGCGTGCATAAATTCAAAGATAATGGCATGTAGATAATAAACGACGAAAACATTAGGGTCACTTGACTCCCATCCACTCCACAAGCTTCTCCAACAGCCTCTCAATCCGTTTTTGTCTCCCCTCCATCTCTTCCAAGCGTCTGTCTGTATCGGAAGCGAGCTTTTCGGGATCCTCCTTCTCGAGTTCCTCAAACTCGGTAGCGGTTGGGTGATCTCGAAAGGCTGTCTGACTATCCTGTTCCGGGCTGCCTACCTGTGGCGCGGGAGATCGGCCAGGGGAATGTCCAGGAGACTGATATCCTATACTGCCTGGAATCTGTGAGAAGGGAGGTGGTGAGGGTAGATGTTGTCCAGATTGATTTGATGCGCTTTTCGCAAGTGGAGAGAGGAAATGTTGACCTTGACCTGGACGCTCAGGCTGTAGAGGGAAGGTCGGGAATTTCTTCAGAGCAGTCGAAGCTCCTTGTGATGTTTGTTGATGTGGCCGTAGTGGTTCTGGTCGGCGCATGGAGACCATGGATGAAAGCCGTCTTCTACTAGCTGGCCCATAGCTGACAGTAGCGAAAGCAAGTGTTGGCGGTGGTTTGTCATTTTCTAGATTGGGTTCTTCTGGTTTGTCCGCAATGAGTGGCTGAAAGACTTGTGCAAGTGGACTGGCGTAATTCTGAGTGTCTGGTAGGGTACCTCGTTGGAACATGGAGTTAACTCGAAGTCTTGGGACACCTTCCGTTTGTTGACGTTGAGGAGGGGCATGCTGGGGTTGACCATTGGACAACTGTGATGACCGACGAGCCCTCGGCTGGTATTGGTAGGAGTGATTGTCCTCTTGGGTATCCAATGCACTTTCGGATTCTTCCTCGATCTCGAAAATCTATCATCGGAACATGTTTAGACAAGCTCGCCACAAAGGACCCGTGAAATGGTACTTACTGCGCGAATATCGCCATACGAGCCAGCGAGCCTTTCAAAGAAGGCTGAATAATTCATCGAGTTATTGACTATTGACTGCCACCAACGATACCAAATTACTTACTCATCCTCTTCAGGCCCCTAGGAAGTGTATCCATGATGGAGTCAATCACTGCATTCACAGTTTCTTTGAAACCAGTCGTTCCTTTACTCTTTGACTGCCTTTCATATGCTGATATGATCAATAAAATTGGGAAGCTTGTCAGCCTTTGAAAATGCTGTTAGGGTCTACGAAGTAAGTATAGTAACCGGCCATACCTGATCATGAAGACGTTCACTTTGTGGAACCATCTTGGTGTCAAAACATAGCTTGCTGGTAACATGATACAAAGCGCCAGGAGGTTCACGGGAGGCTGATATGAAAATAAGAAGTCTGCTTTGACACTGTTACCGAATTTATGTCAGATATGAGCACATGCAAGACATGATAGAGTAGACGTGCCCTTCAATGGTCGAAACAGCTTTTTGGAACATCGCCTATACCGGTGTTGAGCCGACATCAGCACGAAAGGGAATGTTTGGCGTACCTCTGCCGCTGCGTCTTCATTGATCGTCGCAAACGTATTAGACAGGATCTGTAAGCCAGCACACCTAAGCCTTGGCTAAGAGCTCGCATATAAGGCGGACCTACAGAGACAAGCACTGGAACTTGATTAACACCTGGGGCCTTAGAAGATTTCAAGGCTACACACCTGTCAGGAGTAGGGTATTGCTCAGGCAAGCATAGGTAACCATCAGAATCGGTCCGAAGATAGGATGAAAGTGAGCTTAAGGCAATCAGGTTGAGCGAAACTCTTGGGAATGACATCAAGAAAGCTTACTAGCAAGGTCGAAGCCAGTTGCGTCCAGTCCAAACCAAAGATCTAGCATCCACCATGCGATCTGCCTGCAAAGGATGAGCTAGGAGGTTGACTAAGACTGAAGTAAACCTACCCTACGCCATATTTTGCTTCATTGCGACTCAGCCTAGGTAAAATATTAGGGGATGAACGTTCAAAGCAAGAAAAGTAACATACGTCCACAGTGCATAAAAGAATCCGCAGAAGCACCACACAGCTATGAACATCAGTGCTGCGAATTGAACGATCATTGCTCGCAAGGATAGAACCATGAGATTATCTTTCAAGGTGACAAAAGCGAGGCTGAATTGCAATTTATTTCTTGAGCAGGGTGTATGCGCCAATAAGGACGGCTACAAACCGAGGAAACAGCATGCACGCTATCAGCGCGAGGGAGTCAATAGCGAGTTCGCTTGCCCATTTCTCTAGGGTAGATGTTCGATGACAAGCTTTCATAGGTGAAATGGAATACATACCATGGTAGCGAACGCCGTACACCCTTAGAATAGCGTAGATAGCATACATGGTGACTTTATAATTTCGTCAGCAATCCAATTGATTGGTCAAGACCAAACACTCACTAAAGGCCAAGTCGAAGCCATTCTTCAACAGAATGAGTTATGGGTCTCATCGGACAAGACCTAGCTTACCCATGTGCCTTTGAAGTACACTATTATGACCCGTTAGCTGGCAGACCAATGGCATTCAAGACTGCCCTGAATCACCTTTGATCCCATGTTCTTGCATTGCAGCGACTTTCTCTAACGTGAAGCCAAGGGCATACACCATGAACAGAATTTCAGTCGTATCAATACGATGGCTACGCTGTTTGACTTCTATTGCTGCAATGAAGAGGATGAAGAGAATCAGGAAGCTAGAGGAGTGTGAGAAGGGGATATGGACTCCACGAAGTATGGGGCCTACTTCAGGTATTCCAGGACTGATCGTATGGCAGGGACTTTGAGTCTAGTTACAGTGTGAGTGCATTATGCTTTGCCAAAATATGCGCTATACCTGCCGATAGTGGTCGAGGAGGGGCGCTTTGTGGGGATCGTAGAAGTGAATGGGGGTTCGCTTGTATGTCTACATGAAGTGTTTAAGCGGCTTCAGCGGGCATGTGGAAGGTCGAAACTAACGTCGGAAAGAATAGCATGGCTACTCTCAGCTTGGTATACAAATTTTCCACTAATAAATGGCTGAGAAATCGAAGCAGAAGATAGGAGCGGCGAGGCTCACCTCCAAATGGCATTGATAACCCTTTGACACGAGCTGCTCTTGATAAATCGCTTGGCTTTGCCCAAGATCGCCATTTCAATTGCGTTCCCTACTCTTTCCTCTAAATCGTCGTCTCTCTCTTCTCTTGCCCTGTCGATCACATCCGCGTCTGCTCCGTTATATACTGGCCAAGTGGTGGTCAAAGCCAATGCTAAATGCATGGTGCTTCCTCCGTAATCTCGGAAGACTCGAATAGCAACAATTTCGCAAAGAAGAGCTCGAGTTTCTGAAACTGAGGATGTGAGAGGATCGTCGTCGCGGATGAACTGGACCCGGTTTAGGAGGAGGCAAAATACTACGGCCATATTGCCTGCTCGTTGGATGGCGAGGTACTTCTCAACTAGGGGTTGGATAAGAGTGTACGTGAGGTCTGGTGCCGTGAGCTGAGCAGAGTTTCCAATCAGCCTGTATTTAGGGACCGAACAATGAAAGGACGAACCGCTTCATAGGTCAGTGGAGTATCTAATGCGAGCTCAGTACAGCTCAGCTCGGGAGGAATGCATTTACTCACCGATAAAATGCTATAAACCATCAGAAAGTCCAGTCAGATATCTTTCAAAGTGTTCGGAAGGCCGCCAACAATATCTTTGGGAGCTCTTCTCGTCTATCTCCAACACGAGGCAAACTCGGACAGACTCGACGATACGCTGAAGACAGCGCTTGCTCCAAGCCGGCCGTTAACAAGTCACTGGCTACTCACAATTATGTCCTGGATAAAGAATCAATATGTTGCCGCCCAGGTTGAGTTCAAGTGCTCCAGAAACTCACCGCTCGTATTAAATGGATTATAGGGAAAGTCTCCGTTGTTTCGATGTCTTCACTGCTCGGCAACTGCAGTCAGCATTTTTTCGACTTGGCTCCTTCTATTCTTACTGTCGCAATAATGGTTGAGTCTCGGCTTGGGCTTCAGACATTTCGAGGATGGTACACGAAAACCGAAATTGTGGATGTGAGCCACAAAGGCGCGCCCGTTATGATGTTACGTCCAATAAGCGCTACATTTGCTATTGGTAGCCCCACCAACTGCTCAAGCGCTGCATTTGCTATTGGTAGTTCAACCAACTGCTCGAGCGCCGCATTTGCTATTGGTTGCCCAACCAACTGCTCAAGCGCTCGAGGGCGAGATCTGTAGACCGCCTGATCATGTATCTGTTCGGTGGGCTCATTAACGCCTTCACCTGCGAATGGAGACATGACGTGGGCTGTCAGAAAGAAGTCAGTATACATAGTATAAAGAGAGTCCCTGGAAGTGCTCACCTGCGTCGCCAATAAACGTACAAGCCTTGTAATGTTTCCACTTGAAGCCCACAAGGCAAGGCATTCATTGTGCGAAGTACGATACCCTCCTCGTCAGCAGATTCGAATACCTTCAACAAGTCGGGAGACCAATCGGAAAATAATTCCTTCGCCACAGCCTTCAATTGCTCCTTGCCCTTTGCTTTCCCTGCCTCGTTGTCCTTGTACCATGTTTCGGAGGTACGCATGATAGCATAAACGCTGAGGTTGCCAACTTTAGTCGGATGAAAGTTCAGGTCAGTGTCGTCGTTCAACGCAAAACTATGACCGGTGCCCACGAGTTTGACGAGCTCTGGATGAGATTGTCGTATGAGGAAGGGATAGTGAAATCGGCGAAGCTCAAGCCGGTGTAGATGGGTGGCTGTTTGTCCAACACATGCGAGCGAACCTAGGCGAACCTTGGACCAGGCCCCATCGGCACCAACTAGTCTCTTGACCTTCTTCGTGCCCGATTGGAAAGCGAGCTCAAAGAGTTGCTCGCCCTCAAGCCAGGTGATAGTGTTGAGCTTATGATTCCAATGCACTACGCTGGTGGGCAAAGAATCTAGCAGAATCTTCCGCAAGTCTCATCCTCGTCAGGTTGAGTCTCTTCTGCCAGGGACGTCAAGGTCGATTTCCGGGTTGTAGTACTCTCCATCCTCGTCAGGTTGAGTCTCTTCTGCCAGGGACGTCAAGGTTGGAGATCTTACAGTGACTGCTGGCCAACGCGTCTTCGCCGACGTTGCCGCCGCTAACTCCACTGAGACCATTTTCCCCTCACCTGCTTCCATTGATGTCCAGCGCGACCGCAAGGCAACCATTTTCAGTGATGGCGCCTTCACTCACTTTGGAGAGACATTGACCGTCAAGATCATCTCGGAGGTCCTCCGGGCTATTTACGAGCATAAGAACCTCCGTCGTGCACCTGGCCGGTCTGGCGTTCTCCAGAGATTCCAGAATGAGGCTCGTCCTGATCTCCGATACTGCTATCTCGCCACACCATGTTCTCAACTGCATAGCCCAACTCTCTTACCCTCGTGGTGAGTCTTTAGCTAGCTTTCATGCTAGACGATGTACTGACGTAAATTTCAGTATGATACTGCGTGAAAAAAGTGTTGTTTCCCTTCATCTTGCAACTCCCATTCCCTTTTGCCTTGCATGATACCGAGACGAACCTATTGTATTTGGATTTGTGTTTGCAAATTAAGATTACCTCTCGATTTCAAATACCATTTGGCAGCGCTAAATCTTTGACAAACAGTGTTTCTTGCGTGAACGATTTGAACCCGTGTATAGATAGGCTGTGCATAATTTTGAAGATCACAATGTCTAGATAATAAACGACAAAAATGTAGGGGTCACCCGGCTCCCATACCCTCCACAAGCTTCTCCAACAATCTCTCAATCCGTTTTTGTCTCTCCTCCATCTCTTCCAAGCGTCTGTCCGTGTCGGAGGCAAACTTTTCGGGATGCTCCTCCTCAAGCTCCTCCAACTCTGCTGCAGTTGGTCGATCTCGAAGGGCTGTCTGACCATCCTGTTCCGGACTGCCTACCAGTGGCGCGGGAGATCGACCAGGGGAATGTCCAGGAGACTGAGATCCTATACTGCCTGGACTCTGTGAGAAAGGAGGTGGTGAAGGTAGTTGCTGTCCAGATTGATTTGATGCACTCCTGGCGAGTGGCGAGAGGAAATGTTGGCCTGGATTGGGATGCTCAGGCTGTGAAGGGAGGGTCGGGAATTTCCTGAGATCAGTCGAAGCTCCTTGTGATGTTTGTTGGTGTGGCCTTAGTGGTTCCGGTCGGTGCACAGAGACCATGGATGACAGTCGTCTTCTGCTCGCCGGTCCATAGCTGACAACAGGGGAAGCGGGCGTCGGCGGTGGTTTGTCATTTTCAAGATTGCCTTCTTCCGGTATGTCCATGATGCCGGTGAGTGGTTGAAAGACTTGTGCAAGTGGACTAGCATAACTCTGAGTGTCTGGTAGGGTACCTCGTTGGAACATGGAGTTAACTCGGAGTCTTGGGACTCCCTCCGTTTGTTGACGTTGAGGAGGGGCATGCTGAGGTTGACCATTGGACAACTGTGATGAACGACGAGCCCTTGGTTGGTATTGGTAGGAGGTATCGTCCTCTTGGGTATCCAATGCACTCTCAAACTCTTCCTCGATCTCGAAAATCTATCACAACATGACGCTTAGACAAGTTGGCCACCACAGATCCGTAAAAGGGTACTTACTGCGCGAATGTCGCCGTATGAGCCAGCAAGCCCTTCAAAGAAGGCTGAAGAGCGCATTGAGTTATATATTATGGGCCAACGCTAAATCACTTACTCATCCTCTTCAGGCTTCTGGGGAGAGTATCCATGATGGAGTCGGTCACTGCGTTCACAGTTTCCTTGAAACCAGTCGTTCCTTTAATCTTTGACTGCCTTTCATACGCAGATATGATCAATAGAATTGGGAAGCTTGTCATCCTTCGAACGTGCCATTAGGACCTCCGAAGGAACTTTGACAACCGGTCATACCTGATCATGAAGACGTTCACTTTGTGGAACCATCTTGGTGTCAGGACGTAGCTCGCTGGTAACATAACGCAAAGCGCCAGGAGGTTGACGGGAGGCTGATACGAAAACAAGGAGTCTGCTTTGACACTATTACCGGAAGTGATGTCAGAGTGCGTACATGAAGCAAGATAGAGTAGACTTGCCCCTCGATGGTCGAAACTGCTTTTCGGAACATTGCCTACACTGATGTTGAGCCGACATTAATACTAACAGAATTGTTGAGCGTACCTCCGCTGCAGCATCTTCGTTGATTGTCGCAAACGTATTGGACAGGATCTATGGACCAGTATAAATAAGTCTTTGCTGACAGGTCGCACGTTAGGTGAACCTACGGAGACAAGCACTAGGACTTGATTAACATCTGGCTTTCTTGGTAAGGATTCAAGTGTGCATACCTGTTAGGAGTAGTGTATTGCTCAGGCAAGCATAGGTGACCATCAGAATGGGTCCGAAGATAGGATGGAAGTGAGCTTGAGGCAATCACGATGAGCAAAATTCCAGGCAATGACATCATGGGGCTTACTAGCAAGGTCGAAGCCACTAGCGTCCAGCCCGAACCAGAGATCTAGCATCCACCATGCGATCTGTCTGCAAAGGGTGAGCTAGGAAGTCGACTAAAGGATCAACATGACCTACCCTACGCCATATTTTGCTTCATTTCGACTTAGTCTATGTGAAATATTAGGTGAGGAGAAGTTCCAAGTACGAAAGGTAACGTACGTCCACAGTGCGTATAAGAACCCGCAGAAGCACCACACGGCTATGAACATCAATGCTGCGAATTGAACAATCATCGCTCGTAGCGATAGGACCATGAGATTGTCTTTCAGCGTGACAAAGGCGAGGCTGAATAGCAAGTATCCCTTGAGTCGATATATGCGTCAATAAGGATGACTACAAACCGAGGAAACAGCATGCACGCTATCAGCGCGAGAGAGTCGATGGCGAATTCGCTTGCCCATTTCTCTAGGGTTCAGATTCAATGACGAGTTCTCAGGTGTGAGTTTCGGAGATGCATACCGTGATATTGAACGCCGTACACCCTTAGAATCGCATAGATAGCATACATAGTGACTTTACAATTCGGTCAGCATTCCAATTGACTGGTCCATAAGGATTACTCACTGAAGGCTAAATCGAAGCCATTCTTCCATAATATTAAGACTCTGTGCCTCATTTGACAAGACATAGCTTACCCATGTGCCTTTAAAGTAGACTGTGATAAACCGTCAGCTCGTGGCCGGATAGTATTTGAGATTGACCAAATCACCTTTGATTCCATGTTCTTGCATTGCAGCAACTTTCTCCAACGTGAAGCCAAGGGCATAAACCATAAACAGAATTTCGGTTGGGTCAATACGATGGCTATGCTTTTCGACTTCTATTGCCGCGATGAAAAGGACGAAGAGGATCAGGAAGCTAGGGAACCATGAGAAATAGATGCGGAGGTCTCGAACTATACGACCTACTTCAAGTACTCCAAAACTGATCGTATGGCGGGGACTTTGAGCCTGGTTATCGGGTGAGTGACGTATGCTTTCTCAGAAAAAGTGCCATACGTACCGATAGTGGTCGAGCAGGGGAGCTTTGTGGGGATCATAGAAGTGAATGGGGGTTCGCTTGTATGTCTACATGGGGAGGTTGAGTGGCTTCGGTGGGCAGGTAGAGGGGTCATACTGACGTCGGAAAGAATAGAATGGCTACTCTCAGCTTGGTATACGCATTTGCCACTAATAAATGGCTGAGAAATCAAAGAAGCAGAAGATAGAAGCGACGAGGCTCACCTCCAAATGGCATTGATAACCCTTTGACACGAACTGCTCTTGATAAATCGCTTGGCTTTGCCCAGGATTGCCATTTCAATTGCGTTCCCCACTCTGTCCTCCAAATCGTCGTCTCTCTCTTCCCTCGCCCTGTCGATCACATTCGCGTCTGCTCCGTTATATACTGGCCAAGTGGTGGTCAAAGCCAAGGCTAAATGCATAGTGCTTCCTCCATAGTCTCGGAAGACTCGAATCGCAACAATTTCGCAGAGAAGGGCTCGGGTCTTTGAAACTGAGGATGTAAGAGGATCGTCGTCGCGGATGAACTGGACCCGGTTTAGGAGGAGGCAAAATACCACGGCCATATTGCCTGCTCGTTGGATGGCGAGGTACTTCTCAACGAGGGGTTGGATAAGGGTATACGTGAGGTCTGGTGCCGTGAGCTGAGGGGAGTTTCCATTGAGCCTGGATTGGGGGCCGAGCAGTGAAAGGACGAACCGCTTCATAGGTCAGTGGAGTGTCTAATGCGGGCTCAGTATTGCTCATTTCCAGAACAAACCATCTACTCACCGATAAAATGCTATAGATCATCAATAAATCAAGTCAGACACCCTTCAAAGCGTTCGAAAGGCCGCCATTATCTCTGGGTGCTCTCTGCCTATCTCCAGCACGAGGCAAACTCGGGACAGAGGCGACGATACGCTGAAGATGGCGCTTGCTCCCAGGACGCCATTATGAAGTAGCTGGTTACTCACAATTATGTCCTGGATTTATAGTCAGTATTTGGCTGTTCGAGTCGAGTTCGAGTGCTCCATAAACTCACGGATCGTATTAGGTGGATTATAGGAAAAGTCTCCGTTGTTTCGATGTCTTCACTGCTCGGCAACAACGGTCAGCGTCTCTTCGACATGGCTCCTTATACGCTTACTGTCGCAATAACGGTCGAGTCTCGGCTTGGGCTTCAGACATTTCGAAGATGGTGGTGCATGAAGACTGGAATTGTAGACTTGAGCCACAAAGGCGCGCCTGTCATTGTCAATGACAACATCATGATGTTACCCCCAATAAGCGCCCGCAGAGGACACAATGGCTTCGATACTAGGCGCTCGGATTTCTTTCGCTGCTATTGGTTGCTCAAACAACTACTCAAGCGCCGAAAGCAGTATTTGCAGTATTCCCTAGATGCTCTAATCACGCATTTATTGGGTAGACTCACCATTTACTAGTATACTATTACATCCGTTTGGTTACAAGACCTATGTACTCTACTTACAGATTCCTCCATGATATATACTTACCGGTACTACTTACTTACATATACTAACGAAACTACATCAATCATATCCACGAAAGCCTTCACTGTTGGCCAGCTTCAGGAGGAGGGCCGTGCGACTTGAATATCTCGACAGTGTTTTTGCAACTATCAGGCCCGAAGAACAACTCGAGATTCCTAGCGGATTCTTCAGCAGATATCTGCACACGAGGCCACATCTTTGTCTCAAAGTCCGATAGCGGCTTGTTTGCAAGGAGGCAATCAGCAAGCTCCAAAGCGTCGGTCATGGCCAAATTAACGCCTTCGCCTGCGAAAGGAGACATGACATGGGCTGTCAGAAAAGAGTCAGTATACACAGTACGAAGAAAGTTTATAGAAATGCTTACCTGCGTCACCAATAAGCGTACAGGCCTTGTGGTGCTTCCACTTGAAGCCCACAGGTAAGGCATTCATTGTGCGAAGTACGATACTTTCCTCGTCTGCACATTCGAACACCTTTAACAAGTCGGAAGACCAATCGGAAAACAATTCCTTCGCCACAGCCTTCAACTGCTCTTTGCCCTTTGCCTTCCCTGCCTCGCTGTCCTTGTACCATGTTTCGGAGGTACGCATGATAGCGTAAACGCTGAGGTTGCCAACCCTAGTCGGATGGAAGTTGAGGCCGGTGTCGTCGTTCAACGCAAAGCTATGACCGGTGCCGACGAGTTTGACGAGCTCTGGATGAGATTGTCGAAATAAGGAAGGGATAGTGAAATCGGCGAAGCTCAAGCCGGTGTAGACAGGTTGCTGTTTGTCTAACACCTGCGAGCGGACCTTGGACCAGGCACCATCGGCACCAACGAGTTTCTTGACCTTCTTCGTGCCCGATTGGAAAGCGAGCTCAAAGAGTTGCTCGTCTTCATGCCAGGTGATCGTGTTGAGCTTATGATTCCAATGCACTACGCTGGTGGGCAAAGAATCTAGCAGAATCTTCCGCAAGTCTCCCCTGTCAATCTCCGGGTTGTAGTATTCTCCATCCTCGTCAGGTTGTGTCTCTTCCGCCTCCTGATAATGGACAGTTCCATGTCGGTCGAGGATCCGCACAGCACTTTCATCTACACGGGCAAGTTTGCGCCATTCCTCATAGATACCAGCTTTCTTCAAAGCTTCCTGACCAGATCCTTTCTTGAGGTCGAGGACACCACCTTGGCTACGGGCTTCAGGCGATGGGTCAGCCTCGAAGATGGCGATAGACAAAGAGCTGTTCTGGTGGAAGAGGATACGGGCAAGTGTCAAGCCTGCCGGACCGGCGCCTATGATCCCAAGATCGAAGTCCGCCATTTTGGTTTCTGACGTGATGAGGATGTTATGCAACAGGGAAAAGTTGGCAGAGAAGAAGATTGTGTTAGGTGAGTTGAAGCGAAGTTATTTTACTGACTTTACCTGCAGTTCAATCAGCTTTTATATGAAAAGCTTGAAGCCATGACATTCTTCGGCGCCGCTTACCTTTCTGCGCCGCGCCTGGCAGTGGCCCTTCGTCATCGCGGCTTGATCGCGGCTTTGATTTCTCCGTTTTCGCTTACGCGGTTATACGGATGTGCGGATAAGCCAGCGACTAGAAAACTTTGGCAAGCAGCAAGCAAAGTTACAACATAAATTCACTATGAGCCACATAAAGTGAGCCATTGGGCCTGGTAAAGGCTTTCAAGAGGACAACAACCAGAAAAAGGTAACAGTTGTGCCAGGTTTGAACTTAGGGACCACATCCTCCCGCTACCGTTCAGATATTGCGCGATTGGGTGTAAAGAAATATTATCCATGATTAGTACATAAGGAATAAATAGCATAGCGCAGATACAAAGCAAGCCTATAGTGGTCAGTTGAGAGCCTTCTACCGAATTATGTTGAGCTTCTTCAAGATCTCGCACGCTTCTATTTTCCTCTCATCAATCTTTTTCACCTTTTCCCAATCAGTTCCAATTCCCAACAACCCAATTTCCTGATCTCTGTCTCTTTGCTTCCTGTCCGTCCCACGTTGGCATTCCGCATACTTCTCCTGGGTATAGGCACGGTCCACATTGTTCTCGAACTGCATTAATCCAGGACCTCGCTGCTTGGTAGCGGCTTTATCTGACGACGAGGATCCTCCGTCTTGCTTTGCAAGCTCGGCACCAATAACAGGATGTGACACGAATTCTCCCTTGTTGACGTGGTATTCGACACCAAGACCATGTGTAGTCCGTTGAACATTGAAGCGAGTCGAGCCTTGGAATGAGAAACGAGGATCGGGAACAGGAGGGGTGCTGAAGAGGCTTGGGAGTGCCGACAGCAAGGAGAAGGCAAAGAGAAGGAGCAGTGGAAGGAGTTGAATCAATACTGATCGAGGCTCCGCTGGGGCAGCATTTTGTTGTCGGAATTGCTGTGCACCTCTTCTACCCATGCCATTCATGCTAGTGAAGCCACCTGGCCCGAAGCTGAACGAAATGCCGGGTCCACCGAAGCCGCTGGTGGCGAAGGTTGTACCTCCCATTCCGCCCATACCACCTCCAAAGAACATGTTGAACAGATCTTCGGGGCTGATTTCACTCTCGAACATTGGTCCTCCGCCGTTGAAGGATGAGAATCCAGCTGAAGGGGAGGATGACCTGCCACCATATCGGTCTTCAGGGTCGGCTCCACTCTGATCATATATGGCACGTTTCTGGGGATCTTGAGTATACGATAAGCTTGTGAACGGTATCCGGGAAAGATAAATTATACCTGATAGGACTTGGAAAGCTTTTGAGACCACTGGACGTGATTGAATTGAGTCAACAAGGATTTTGTCTACGTAGCAAGATCTTACATTTGAACGCTTCATCAGCTCCAGGAGCTCCATTTTTGTCTGGATGAAGCGCGAGAGCAAGCTGGAAGTAGAGAATCAGCCGAAGGAGGTCTTTGACACGGTGGTATCAACTCACTTTGCGATATGCCTTCTTGATGTCATTCTCTTCGCACGACGTCTCTAGCGACAGGATTTCATAGTATGCCGTGACTTTACACGCTCTAACTCGCTTGACAACAGCATGCTGCTCCGGGGTATAACTCTTCTTCTTTTCACTGGGTCCAGCATTTCCATTCGCTGAACCATTCGGAGTCGTCGATCCCTGCGCCTGCGTATTTCTGTGTTTAACCCCTGCAGCTGAAGGATGCTCCTCTGTTGCTGAAGAGGTAGATGCTGCAGGCTGGTCATCCCCAGCTGCGTTGATGACGGCAAGTAACTTGAGTGCCTCTCCCGTCTCGAAGAGCGCTATGGATTTCTGACAGAACTTGCGTGCCGATGAAATGTTGCCCGAATCCAGATGTTTCCGGGCAATCCTGATGCATTTTTCTGCTTCGTCCCGATTGCTCTCCATTTCAGACGGTGTCCTGCACTGTTCTCACAGAGTTCTGGAGAGTCTTTAGGGTCTAACCGTGCGCTGGTCGTCGTCCTTGGGAGTGGGAGGAGTAAAGGGTCCGCTTATGTAATCGCCACGAAGGCACATAATGATCGCCGGACGCGATTCAGAGTTAGTCATTCCAATTCAAGCACTTGCATGAAACCAAGATCCTCGATTCCTGACGAAGATAACGAATCTTCAGAGCTTAAAAGGTTCAGGCAAGAATGGCTGGCCGAACTTAGAAAGCAACAAGGAGGCCAATCGACCAAAGCTGGCGAAACCCCGGGCTCTCAAGCTTTGAATGAACCCGGTACTAGTTCGGTCTCTACCACTGGTAAAGGCAAGGCACCTGCTCCTGGTATACAGGAGGACTATGTCCCAGGACCTTCAAACCAAGTCATTGCAGGCTCACCGGCTGCCTTCTCTGTACCTTCAGCCTCATTAGATGCCTCTAGGCCGGCTATTCATCCCAGCCTTGGCGGTGCTCTCGAGATTTATCGTCGCGCTGTTGAGCACGAAACACGCGGTGAACTGGATGAAGCCATGGTTCTGTACCGTCAGGCTTTCCGCATGGTACGCAGTATTTATATGTATTATGTTTGAAGCGAGATTGACTTGATTGCTAGAATGACAATGTGGACAAGGCGTTCATGAGAGAAGAAATGATAGCTTCTATCGTAGCGTCCAACGCAGATCAGAAGCACGAACCCAAGCACTCCAAGAAGAAGTCCGTGGACGTGGTCAACGACGAACTCGCTGCGAAGCTTGAGACCTCTCTCCATGTTCAAGGAACATCGACTTCCATTCCCTCAGCTTCGGGCGGTCTTGCTGCGCTCGTCAAGGCTTTCCCTGAGGGCCTGAAGTTCGAGCCAGAGGAGGACTGGGAGGACGCCTACCTCAATCTTCTCCCGGAGGAGATGCTCATCCACATTCTTCTGATGCTTGACCCGACATCCTTAGAGCGCTTCGCAAGAACCTGTAGAAAGGCGCGCCTACTTACTCTGGAGCCAGCTCTATGGAGGTAAGCAGCAAGAGAAGCCTGTTTGCTCATTCTTTTCTTACGATTGCTTCACAGACGGTTTGTTGTTGGAATATATAGACCTCCGCAGATTGAAGATCTCGAGGACTTGGAAGAGGTCATTGGACGCGCTCTATTCGACTACCGCCGTGTCTTCATCGAGCAGCCTCGAGTCAGATTCGACGGCGTCTACATTGCTACATGCCACTATGTGTGAGTCAAGTCGCCACCAGCGCGGTTCCACAGTATCTGACTTCCCTCGTAGCCGAAACGGACTGAGCGAGAACTCCTGGGTCGCTGTCAGTCATCTGTTTGCCCCTTTGCGGTCCCGTAATGTCCAAGCTGACCCGACATGACAGATCAGTCATCTCATCACCTACCACCGCTACCTGTAAGTAACACTGCCAAATTTAGTTTCTATCTGGATTCAGGGCGTAAGGGTATGTTTGAGGTGCACCCTAATAGGTCACCATCCAACATACGCCTGAATCCAGATAGAAACTGATTTTAGTGGTGCATATTCCCCTCCTACGAACTTCCAATGAATACTTACCTTTGGTGCTTTCCAAAGACGATTGCTTCCTGATGGGCAAGCCTTGTTATTACTGGTCAACGAGGATGTAACCCCTCAGCAAGTGATTCCAACCCTCAAGCCATCTCTCCGTCAGAAGGTGACGTCATTCATTCTTACGCCACACATTGAGCGCTGAACCAGCCAACATAGGGCCTCACCATCGGGCGGTGGCGTCTCTCTGGAACGACCATCTACCTCACCAATCTTCTAGAAGCCAGCGGGAAATTCTACATTCCATCCACAGGAGACATGGGCGACATGTCAGAATCTGTCCATGCCGAAACGATCATGATTCAACACATGCGTTACGCCTTCCAGATGAAACTAGAGCTGGTCTCCAAGCCTCTTGGTAGATGGAATAGGCTCAATATACAGAACTACGATTCGGTCAATCTGGGCAATGGAGATGTTTGCCCAGTCGGGCTGAAGCGTGAGAGGCCATTTTATTTCTCGAAGGTAAGGTCGTATCCTCTCTATTGATGTAATAGTGTGTGTCTTTGTACATCTTTGTCGATAAACGATGCTTTCTGTATAGTCTGTAGAATACCTAAACCTAGATATATGTTGTGCTTGTAACGCATCTGTGTGCATTTATACATCCTGCATTATTTGACCATACGTGATGTTGGAGCTGAGCCGAAGTACAGGAGCGACAATGAACGGTGTTCTCGCTTAGGCGAAATATGTATTTGATTCACTTGTGCAAAGTCCCCTGTATCTGACAAGGCGATTGCGAGCTAGGCGGCTATTCAGGCTTTTGACTTCATTGAGGTTGGTGCGAGGCTGGGTGTCCCTCGAGTTCAGAAGACTTTTTGCGCCACCCCGAGCTCTCCGCGAGGTCTGCAGTTTGTATGGTTAATGTGATGAGAAATGACGAGTATGAACTAAGAATAGCTCAAATGTCTCAGAAAAATCCGTCTGGACCAGCCTAGACCTTGGCTATGGAAGAGATTTTGCGCCACACCAGGTTTTCCGCCGATAAATGTGGTAAATGTGACGAGAAATCAGGGGAACGAGCTAAGAATAGCATGAACGTCTCATATCCGACTAAATATAGCTCAAAAGTGAGACATCCAGCCACCAAACGCGCTGCCAGCCTCCATCTCGAAAATCTATAAAAGGAGCTTAAATTTGGCGTATATTCCCCAGAAAGCTTGCGCCTCAGGCCCTGCAGTTAGGTAGTCTTAGTGTAGTGTAGTGTAGTCTTTTTTAGCACTGACCATTGCTTTTCTGTAGGTCTGGACCGACTGGATACGACCAGTGCCGAGGTCGGGGAGGACACCGGATAAAATTGCCGTTCGCCGTTGCAATGTCCGGGGGGATTAGAGCCAGGTGGTAGACACATTGCACCAGAGTGTCGTGCCTGGGGGACATGAGAGTTCTGACAATGTGGTCAGTGTGTCCTGTCGGGTTGGTAACAACGACTGCCTCGGTCCTTGCCTATGACTCTGGCCATCGTGCCCTTTTTCTCGGCGGTAGTTCCCGCGGGTCTGTCCTCCCACCCTGGGGTCATGAGCTATCTGTTGAGTATTGCACTACAGCTCACAGAAGAGATCGCCCGGGAAAAACAGGGTTCATCCCTTTCGGACCTCCCACTACAGATATCATGTGTGACAGGCATGCTCTACTGTAGTGCGCGTCTGGAAAGCACTTGAGTTCGCTCCGCATTTTCTGGCCTCTCCCTGCACACCGTTCCGGGTGCGGGGGGAGGCCAGAATTGCGTTAGGTGAACCTAGGTAGCACTTGATTTAAACGTATTAGTGTACCCCAGTTTGTATTGGATCTTTGAATGATTGTGAATGCTCTTGAAGTACCAGAACATCGTCTATTTGGGCACTGCAAGGGTGAACTAAATTGGGTAACGAATATATATCCCAAATCATTACGAAAGCGGCATAAAGATAGCTAAATGGTAATAAATAACGTGTTTATACGATCTTGTTTCGGGTCAGTATTATTTCCTTCCTTTCCTTCCCTTTCCTTCCGAGGCTCGTCGGCCAGGCACCCCAATTATCAATCAATGTGCAACGTATGCCACACAGAGCAGTGGGAAACCAGCATACAAACCCAACCAGAACACCAAGTTGCCCAATAACTTGTTTCGTCTCACCATAGGGATCCTACTTACGAGGATCATTGGAATCTGGACAATCTGTAGCACGAAGAGATACATCCTATCATTCATTTTGTCAGGAGCCTTCGTAAGGGTCTTAAAGACAGAAACGTACCGAATCTTTTTGGTAACAATGACCATCACCAACTCATGCACACACGCGCTGAGTAGGAAGGTCCAGAACATAGCCCAAGTTTTGGACACACCGTATCCGAGGATCGGTGGTGCGTAAACGTGTCGTAGGAGGAAAGCGTGTACTGGTTTGTTCCATTTTCGAGAGAATTCATCTTGAGAGGTGGAGTTCCACCAGTCTTCGTAGAATTGACGATCAGCAAAGCTGTGAGGATTGAATTGGATTTAGACATCTGACGGGAGGAGTGAACAGGATGAAAATGCATACCATGAGAGCTCAGCGAAGCCGTTGCAGATACATTCTGTTACAAGAAAGATGTCGGTATGGGAGCGAGTGAAGATATCTTCAGAGGTACTGACCGAAAATGATGAAGAACAGGAGAAGGTAGGCGATCATGAAAGGAAGGGCGAGATCAAGCAAGGAGCGGAATATTGATTGTTCGCCGGTAGGGACGTAAGGGAGAATGAAAGTCTCCGTGACCGTATAAAGGAGTGCGAAAGTTCCAAAGGTGGCGACTGTCTTTTCAAAGACATATAATGGGCGAATGCTAGAGCAAGCATATCAGCCTAGTGAACGAAGAATCGCTTCGAAGGGAGACATACCGATCCGTTCTAGGATATTCTAGCTCATACACCAAGGTTGGATAGAGCTGATACATCATGAAATTCTTCGCTGTGATATTAGCTGGCCAAGTGACATATTCTGGGCCAGCACTTGTCAACTCGCTCTGGAGATCAGAATACTCCTTCGCGAGCTCAGCAACCCTCTCGTCCGGATGATCCACCAGGACATGAGATTTATGCAGGTGCTTATGTTCCTGTTCTTCCTCTGAAGGGGTACCTGGTCTCGAAGGACTCGGAACGGCGCTTCCAACCTCTTCCGGTTCTACGCCCTTTCCGTCCACCTGAATAATGGGTGTTGTGGTATCAGAATCCTTCCTGGTATCAGGCAGAGGCCTAACGTCAATATTGCCCTCAGTAGCCATTGCTACCTTGTTCAGCCTCCTCCTTAATGCACTGGCAGTGCTGGCATCGACATATGTCGCTGTTGTGCCTCGTGGTATGTCGGGTGTCCCGATTGGTGTAGGTTCGGCGTCCGAGTTGGTGGTGTCAGTGAAGGGTTGCTTGGAATCAAGTTCTGCGCGGTGAACCTTGGCTACCTGGATGGCAGTGTCCCAGCCCCCTACGGAGTCAGTTGCAGAGCGAAGCTCGCGGAGGAGGTCGGCGGAGTGGATTGTGACTGCTTGGAGGTGGCCATTAACGGCCAAATAGGAATGCATCTTCATTATCATGACCTGGAAAGGATTCAGAGGCGCCGATAGGAGGATCTAAGATGCAGTGTTGACATACAAAGCAATGCAGTGTTAAGTACCCAGATTGCACCCATGGCCATTGTCTAAATGAATGGTGAGTCCTTATCTCAGGTTGCGCATGAATGAATTGCGCTCACCTCTCGAATGTCCATGTTATAACGGACACCAAAATTGATGTTTGCAGCAGATGTTGGATGACAAGTCCGGTCCAATAGTAGTTTATCCATCGTTTCTTGAGAGCAATCGCGAATGGTATGCAGATGCCGGTGGAGAGGACCAGTGCCGCGTCGCTCAATGCCAGGGTGAAAGCATCTTGCGAGAACATGCTTGCAAAGGCCAGGTTAAGAGGTTGTCCGGTCTTCTCTATCCCTCGTACATAGATCTGGACCGTCCATATGAATATCGAAACCCAGAACAGGGAGAAGAAGCCCTATAATCGGCCTATCGGTCAGAGCAAGGTACTACTGACGATAGGATAAGCGCGTACCCGGAATTCATTGACACCAGAGCTCTCATTGCTAATGTCGAAAGCCGACTTTCTGGGTGCAAAGGTGACTAGAGCGCGTAGTTTCTTGCCATTCTTTGACCTGAAAGGCTTGGACACGTATAGGGTACCCTTTGATGTCTGAAAGCCTCCGCTGGCTGTCCGTGACGCTACCGGAGGTACAGAGAGCGTTGAGGCCTCTGACATGGTGGTGGTATAAGAATAAGAGTGTATTGAGCAATCCGCAGGTACGCTGCCTCCGATTTGAATTGTAATAGTAATACGGGCGGACACTGATGAACTGCTTTACGACGTCATTTTTGTCATCAATGGCTCTCGACGGGCACGCGAGCAGCCCGAGGTACGCGACGATTCAAATTTTGTTAGTCTTCATTCAAAACGCCTAGCTCGATAACTAGTACATAAAAGTACGGAAGGTAGACGATCTGCAAAGACTAGAAAGTATCGATATAGCCGTGTAGTTTAACGACAGTGCACACGGAAAATAACAGTGCAAAGCGTAGATAAGCGCGGCAGAAAAGGAGACTACGGAGGTTCTGAGGGACACAAAACACGGAGACGGGACAGTGCATATCATTTGCAAGAGATCCAGAGTACGGAAAACATCAGAATTGACTTTTCGCAGTCGAGAGTCTATATATCTGTCCATTGTTTGCCCTTGTTTGAATCAGAAGCCGAGCTTTCGCTTACTCTGTCCCACGACTCGGACGCGTCCGAGCTGAGCGTTTAACATCCTTGGCTGCTTCATGCAGTGACCTTGAGATATGCCTGGATTATCGAATGCCGAACATTCTTTTCCAGCAGATACAAAGCTCATCGAGTTTGAGAGAACAGATGGTAGTTCTGCAAATTGGCCCAAGAACACAACGAAAATCGTCAGCAATGGCGAGGTCAATTTCATGCTGCCACTTCCGCTCGATAACAATGGCTCGAAGAGGTGGAGAGAAAAGGTTGGCCAAGGCATAGCTATCAAGCTAGGATACCCAGGTATGCCGTGTTCATGCCTTCCTTTGCACTCGATGCTTACATGCAAGTTTGATCTATCAAAGCCGGTCGGTACGCCTTGAAAAGTTGGCCCGAAGGTTACGCCTTTTACAGCCACCACAAGGGCAAAGAGAGGAGTCCAAGAACCGATCCTTATCTATATGGTGCGCTCAAATAACTCGCTGACGCGAACCGGATTCTGATCTCAGGCAGGATGGCACAAGGCTCGATTTCGCTCTGCCCAGGAGTTCATACCCCATGCTGCATGGCTGTTGACAGACCCAACAATGGACAACTCGAACTGCGAATGCAAGTACTGCTCCGGAAAAACGCAGAAACAAGTTGCAGAGAGTATGCCTCCTGGCGTGTTCACCACCTCGACCTCTCCGGGTCCTATAGGGTTGAACAAACGACCGAAAGACAAGGAAAAGACGAAAGAAGTACTTCGAGACCAGCTCCACAAGAGGAAGAAACCTGTACGCGAGTCGAAGATGTTTGCAACAGTTCAACCTAAACCCGTCCCCCTGACCGCTACCAAATCCCCAAATTTACATCCCAAAGAGGCAATGCTCCCCGAGAGGGAGCTAGATCTTCGAGCAGTCAACGCTAGAAACACAATATTGAAATTAAAAAGGTGGTACAGGATGGGAGAACTTGTTTGGGTCGCATTGCCGAAGCCCATCAAGGGATTCGACCAGCATGCAATTATTAGGTTCTGGCCAGGGATCGTGGAAGACAATAACCTGAGTATTAAAGCTACTCCAAATACCTCCTCTGAGGACCAGAAGATGGATGGCGTACAGGGTAGCTCGAATGACGACGATGACAAGGCTCCTTGGGAGATCACTCAGTTCTACAACTACAAAATCCAACTCTTAGCTGTCAACCGCACAGTCCTGTCCCCCGACCGTCTCCTTCTCCCTTACCAAGCATACGTCCCCAACCCCGAGCTCATGGAAGAACTTACCCAATATCCTGCAGACCAACTCGATTTCACCTCCGAGCTTTCAATGGAATTCGATCCTTTCCCGCCAGAGGGCAAAGAGCCTGGCAATTTCGATCAGGCGGTTGGTCCTATCGGTCTCGCCATGCAGATTGGTGCAAGATTGTCTGATTTCTGGAGTTTAACCGACGAATGGACATTCGAATATACCGAATCTCCGGGTAAAGTCGATGTCGCTCGACCAATGCTTCCACCTACGGTTCCTCCATATCGACCAGGGAACGATAATGGAGCGAATTCATTGGTCAATGCCCTACAAACTGCAAGTAACAATAACGCCATGTCACTGTCCCAAGCCTCGTCTTCTTCCTTCCCCCACTCTCAAACGCCCAATTCATCTCAACTTCCGCAACCAATATCGACATTCTCACCCGCGCCCACTCCCGCAGAGATGCGTAACTTCCAAGCGCATGTCAATGGTGTTCAACCTGCTCCGGGGCAGAGTCGTACCAGAATCCAGTTCCAGGGATTATGGTGGGGAGCTGAGAGGATTTGGACAGATGATTTTGTGAGGTTGAAGATTCCTCGCCGACGACTTGCACCTCAGGGCACCGACCTGATTAAGCCTCCTTCTGGACCTGGTGAAGGCACCAAAGCATTTTTGGTATCTAATGGAGCAGATCTTCCAGAAGCCGAACCTAGAGTTGGGGCTGGTGATAGAGGTGTATTCATGAGGCTAGATGGCCTATATGTCGTGGATGTGCAGACGGATAAAGGACTTACCAAGGAAGTCCGAGCTGTTGGGATGATTTATGAACTCGCTGATGAGGACTGGACGGAGCCCGTTGGTGGGCCTTCGTCAATCTCTGCACCTCCACGGTTTGTTCCCCGCCCTAGCCCACTCAATCCGCATATTCCCGCGTCAACCTCTACGGCTGCTACATCTACGCCAGCTGGCGAGAGGAGGTTACCATACCTGCTGCCCGAGGCACCTTCAGGATTCGTATTCAGACCGGTGTTACCAGAGAACTACGAGATGATCATCTCATTGTGTATGATCAGTGGGAGGTATTATCCGAAGATCCTCCAGCATCCTATGTTGGAGACTGATGTCTACCGTGCGCTGAGCGATGATTCTCCTGTGGACGGGTCGGAGGAATCTTCCGCTTACAGCCACCTGTTCGCGCTGGAGGGTCTCAATGCTGGGGTCAACAATTCGGTTGACCCGTTGATCTATAAAGGCAGTAGAAGGAAGATGATGGAGGAGGCTCTGCATAGAGCTCTCATTGATTTGGAGAATATGCAGAAGCAGAAGTTGGAGGCGCAAGATGACGGTATGGATGATGGTGAGGAGGTTGATCAGCTTCAAGATGATTCACAGGAGAATGGGAATGCTATGGATGTCGACCTTTATTAATTCTTTTGTTGGAACTGCCACATGCTTTGTATATTGCTGTCGATATATACTTTATTACAACTTACATACGGAACTTGTATTATTTTTTGTTGCCCTTCATAGCGACCGAAGATGACGTTGGATCAAAATCCTGACCCACCTGTAACCCTGAGCTCGCTTGTCATAATGGCCTTGTAAGGCTCAGGATCTCAGGCTCTCACTCACCGCCGTCATTCGCTCGCTCCAGCAAATTTCACGACGTAGCAGCTGTAGCCGCACGAGGAACCGTCGGGCTGTGGTCAAGCCTTATATACCCCGAATAAGCCCAGCCAACTGTCAGCTCGTGACGTTTATTCTTTCTGGCAAGAGCCTGCCGTGGCAGTGACCCTTGGACGATCCGACGGTTCCTCAGCTCAAGACGCCTCTTTTTGTTTTCAATTTCTTCTTTTATTAGATCTTTTCATTCCCGCCATATACCCTTATACTTTGGACCGCGACAGTGAAGGAACGTGAAGAATGGCGACGACGATGATGTTACCAGTGTCAAGGTCCGTCTCTGGAGCAAGCACCACTGGAGACTCCTTCCATACCCCATCGTCGCCGTTGAGCCTAGCCAGCTTCGAACACCTCGACTTGACCCTGAATGACGATGAAGGTTAGCAGAGAGTTTCGCGTAAGGCGTTTCTTACGCGTTTGCTGATGAAGGATTCTAGAGAACGTTACCATAAAGCGACCAGTGTCCAAGTTTGTTGCTGAGGAGGAGCGAAGGCCATCCGAGTGCGTGTCATTGTTGCTGGGCAGAGGGTATTGCATTGACGCTGGCACGTAGGGATATACATCTACTGGCTATCTCGACACATATGACGGAACTTTCTTACGCCATCTCGGATATTCAGACGCGTATTTTTGGTATGCTCAACCTCATTATGCCCTAGTTTCCTCCCTCACTCCCCACCTTAGAGATACAGGAACTCCGCCATAAATCTCATTCTGATGGTGACGCCTCGAAAACGACTACCACCATCGACCAAGCTTTGGAAGCACTGAACGAGAAACTCGATTCAGTGCAAAAGGGCATAGAGACCATTGATACCACTCTTCAACCCCACCTTGAGAATGCTGCTACCCCCACCCTCCCAAAGTTCAATGGTCAGAGCGATGGCGAAGACACTGCCGTTCTCCTGCGCAAGCACGCTGCTTTGGTGGCAGATTGGCGCGCCGTGAAGGAGGAGAGCGTCGTCCTTGGGGACGAACTGAAAGAGGACAAATGGTTAACTGTGTTCAGGACCGTCACGGATCAAGCGGATGGTATGATGGGTAGTCTAGAGAAGGCTGTCAAGAGATGTCAGGTAAGATCTCATTGTTCTATAATCTGTGATTTCGTGAAGGAAGTGATGTGATGCCTGCAGGATTTCATCTGGCAAGTCCACAGAGAGGATCCGCTTCACCGATCTACAAGTTCCTTGAGAACACAGGACTCGGATCCTCAGCCAACAGCAACGCTAGAACAACTCAATACGCTGATGGAGTCGTACGAGGCTAAGAAAAAGTGTGTTCTCTTGCGGTCCTTATTCGCCATTATAATTGACATGACTGTAGGCACTACATGCCCGCGACTTCAAAGGTGCTTGCAATTGTCGATAGGGGTGTTCGAGATCGGGTCACCAAGAACGGAGAAACCTTACGACGACACGCTGAATGTTCACAGCGTTGGAAGTCACTTCGTGAACGAATTTCCAGAACCGATAAAGAGCTGGAGACCATCCAAAGAATGTTTCTTGCTGCCGAAGCTACGCCTAGTGAGGCGGACTCTAGCACCTCAGGACGGGTTTCATTGAAGAATGGATACCTCGCAACACCTCCGAGCAGTGGCAAGAACAGAACGCTGAGCTCGACTGGCGTCTCTGGCACTATATCACCCTTCCGAAAATTGGCAAATAAACTCACTGGTTCCGCCAGTAAGATTGTCCCTGCCAGTGGGACACCAATAAAGAAGATTACCATTTCTCGGATGCCCTCTTCTGAACCTCCGCCTCTCAGGAGGCAGAAATCCACTGGATTCGGCTCTACACTGGGAAGCGAACCACCCACCCCAAATACACCCGATCGACCCTTTCACAAGCATAGTCATAGTATGACGCCAGAATCCTCTCCACAGGCTTCGAAGATGCGTTCTGCTACACCCAGTAAAGGAAGGCCTAGCTTTGGAAGCAAGCAGGCGTGGAACAGCTCAACGAAACTCTCACAGGAAGAACGGACTGGGACTATCCGAGGAACACCACCTAAACGACCTCCGTCTTCTTTTAGCAACTATGGATCTACGGGAAGCGACCTACCACCTGTTCCATACCTTGGAGGAGCAACACAGAAACGAAGCGTATCAAGAGCGTCGATGGCTTCGTCGAGACCTTTCTCCCCAGCAATGTCGTCCACCATGTCGATGAATGACTTGTCTACGTCGGCTAGTGGAAGTTACTTCCAGTCGTTCAGGTCTCCCTCTAGGGCGCAGACGCCATCGAGGGGTTTCAATGTACCTGTCCCGGTGACCCCAAGGGCGAGGGCAAAGACGCCGAGTCATATACCCAGACCTTCCAACCAATTCAATCTCCCTTCTACCCCTGGTGGCAGATCTGTCTCTGGGAGCGGAATAGATACCAGCCCACCTTCCCGACGTGCATTCTCCCCTGCATTCTCAACCTCATCAGGAGACGTCACTTCCTCTAATTTCTTCCATCCTCCTCGTCCACCTAGTCGGTCAATGATACCAGTGCCCAGCCTGTCTCTATCTGGACCTTCCCGACCTAGCTCCGCGATGTCCGACTATGGACAAAACAATAACCTTGCCCGATCTCAGACGCCGAGCAGGCAGGGGTTTTCAGCCACGATGGGACGATCATTAGGCCGACTCTCATTGGGACCTAAGGCACCACCGTCAAGTTTCAAAGACTCACAAAGTCCCTCAAGTCGGGCGCCATCTCGTGCCGGCTCAAGGGCGGGCGCCTATACCCCACTGGGAGATGGACCTTTATATGAATACACGCCGTATGGCAACAAGGACCCTTTGGACATGGAAATTGCAGCGATAGTGAACAGCATCCCTCATGGATTGACTGTGCAGAGGGTGGATGACCCGCTGAGGAAGGCACCCAAGGAAGGAGAGGAGGTCCAAGCGAAATACTCGTTCGCGAACCAACTGGCGACGAAAACGGTTGTATGCAAGTTGACTACTTTGACCAGGTCTGGAAGGAATAACTCTGGAGATACGGCTATTAAGAAGGTTATGGTTCGCGTCGGCGGTGGTAAGTCACCGGATTCCTTATTCTGTTAACCCGGAGGAAGAATGATTGACATGGGAACATTTCACAGGTTGGCAGGACCTTGCCCAGTATGTTATCAATCGCCAGGCTGGTCAGATGTAACTCTTCTATTACTCGTCATGGAGCGTCTGGGTTGGAGGTGGAGATGAAGCGAGCTACTCCAGATTCTAGAACATGTCCTTGTCTGGACAATGATACCATATATGTTTTGCATGCATGCTTTCCCGATTATATTCCCTGCATTATCCAATCATACAAGCTTTGTATTAACTACGCTATCATGTGTTCTGGTCTAGTGAGATAACGATTAGACGTACCGGCAATGTGCAAGGAAATCTACCGTCTCTCGGTGGCGGTTGTTTGTGGTTGCCGGTTTGAGGTACTTCGATCAACAATTCCAGCTGTCGGTCGAGGCTGTTCCATTGGAGCGATCTAATCAATGGTTGAATGTGGACTTTGGCATGCCGTAACCTGGAGCTCCCAGGCTAAGAATAAGAATAATAAATTAATTTACCAAGTATAAAGGACAACAGCACACGCGATTATCGCATGCATCAGCGGCCCTTGCGCCTAAACACATAAAAGGCCCCATTTCTTCTTCGCGGCCTTCTTTCACACCAACATGGACTCAACAACATCATTTCCAGCTGGTCCTGGTACACCCACGAGTTCACCAAACAGTTCACCTCTAAAAAGAGAGAGAACAAATTCAATAAAAAGGCTGCCCGGCAAAGTTGGAAAAGGCATCAGAAACCAATTTCGTCGAATCAGCGGAAATTTCCGCAATGAAGATAAACAAGGACACCTGCCCGTCGTTGTCATTGACCCCGCCACCCTCTTCCCCACTACTCTCAGCAGCGTCAAGGACGAATCTCCCCGCGACAGCATCTTCAAGAGGAAGAGATTAACAAGCTTTGGCAGGCGCAGTGGTAGCTTCAGCTCGTCATCGGCATCGACTTCGTGTTCAACGTGTCCAGAGTGCGTTCGCGAACAGCAGCAGCGTCAGCGTCAGAGGACAGTGTCATCCCCGACATTGATCATTGACCACACGTCTATGCTACCTATGCCCGCACCTTCTGAGTCCGTTATGGAGATCGAGGCCGAGAGCGCGTCCCAGGCTGAGGAGCAGATGCCTCTCAGTCCTCCGGCTCTTGTCCAGCCCGAGATTCCAGACCCCTTCCTACATGATTCTGACGACAGCGGCTCAGAAGGAGACGCTGCCAGCCCAGAGTCACCTGTAGTGTCGGAGTCTCAGCAAACTATCATCGCACCTCCTGTCAGTGCTGAAATCTCTCTTTCCTCCCCGGCTGCTGTCGACGTTTCCACTCCTCTCCCTCCTACACCCGGGCCTAACGTCGACAAGCCTGTTCCGCCACCGCCCGCCCAACAAGAAACGCCCTCCTCAGAAAGTGAGGAAGAAGAAAATCCAGATGTATACCTACCAGGTCTCATCCTTCCCAGCATGTTTTTGCCCATACCTAACGTACGCCGATCGTTCTCAAATAATCTCTATTGGTGGTTACACAAGCCAACCACTATGTATTATACATGTATCAGACCGATCCGTTAACTACGCTGTTGACGAAATATATTTATCCACCCGAAAGTCGACCACCGCGAGACGTGACAGGAGATTATAAACGGAATGATTTTCATACCCTCGTCGTGAGTTTCTCTCGACGATTGTGACGAGAAGCGGCCATAGATGAAACACGCATACAGATGACGAACAGCTGGCGAGCCTTGGCCAAAATGGCCCGAGACCGGCTGGTAAGCGCAGAGCCCGAAGATTTGAATCTTATTCTAGGGGTGCGTACGCGACGATTCCGAGTCTGGCGGCCCTGCGTGGCGCAAATGAATCCGAATGTTTTGTCTGACTCGGAGACTTCTTTTTTCTCACAGTTATGGTACATTCGCCTAGCGTGCTTGGCCCGTCTTCGGTTGTTCAACCAAACCTCCGCCGAGTGCACCAACTTGTTTGTTGTTCTCAATGCAATTGAACCAGTCGACGCAAGAACTTGGGTCTTTGAGAAGGTGTTGCCGTTTGAATTGGAGGTTATGTATGCGAGAGTGAAGTACTGGTCAGGGGACCATATGGGATACCTTGACGCGCTGACAGGGTTGCTGGGCAAGTGCAAAGCGAAGGCAAGGAAGGGAAGCAAGAAGGACGATGAAACAACTAGATCCATGTGGAAAGAAAGGGCTGCTAGGATTGCACTAATCATTGCTAGCCAGTTGGTCGAACTCAAGGTAAATTCCCTTTATGCGCTTCGCCCACTTCATCTGATTACTCTCGATGGTAGGACTTTGCAGCAGCGACGAAGCTTCTTCTGCCTCTCTGCAACCAAGGTCCCAACATCTCCACTTCCGCTCTACGTTCCTCCATCGGACGGATTTACCTCCAATCTGGAGAGATTCAAGCCGCGGCATACCACTTCGGTATAGTTGCCGACGATCCTGAAGCCCCCGAGGAAATGAAAGCTATGAATGCAAGCATACTTGCTGTCGGGGAAGGTGATTGGGAGAGTGCAAGTGAGATCTTGAAGGGTTTGGTCGAGAGAGATGCGGAGAACTTCACCGTAAGAGGTTACTTTTGCTATAATATGGGTAGGATACTGACGAAGGGTCCCCATTTAGGCCGTGAACAACCTGTCCGTATCTTTGCTCAGCCAAGGAAAACTCAAAGAGGTGGGTGTTGCGGAGAACCATGCCAAGAAGCATGGCTAAAATAACAACTGCAGGGAATCCAGGTCCTCGAGAAAGCCTTAAACACCTCGCCAGCCAGCGTCGTGGTTGAGCCATTCCTTTTCAACCTTTGTACGTACCTGGATCCGCCATGTTTGGTCTACGCGCTGACGCTCCGTCCAGCTACTCTCTATGAGCTTCGCTCAGCTACAGCGGCAGATAACAAACGGAAGCTACTCATAGAAGTAGCTAAATGGAGTGGAGATGGGTTGAAGACGACTTGTTTGAAGATGCCCACGAACTGATTGATCTTCGCAACAGACTCCTAAGTAACAAATCGTAGCATTTCCTGTGTACAGTACAATAATGAGTCAACGCAAATGTGAGGCATTGTAACAAAGATTTTATGGATATATTACGGTTAGATCTCGAGAATACATCTAGGTATCCGAAAGCTTCGGTATGGTGGTGTACAAAAGCTGCTTAACGTACACACCAGGAAGGGGGAATATACACAGCAAGCAGTTTAGTACACGTAAGGAATGAACTTCCACTTGACAACTTCACAGTAGCGGTCCCAGTCCTTGCCGTACTTCCTCGAGCAACGTTCAAAGTCACGGCTGCAGCGATGGATGAGGACGACAATGAAGAAGACAGAGTAGAAGTAGGGGATGGCGGAGGCTCCTCCGACGATGGCACCCCACATGAGGGACATGATCCAGTCAGCGACATAGTTCTGTGAAAGCAAGACTCAGTCTAGAGCATTGAGCGCGGTAGAATAGAACATACGGGTTTGCGAGACCATGCCCACCAGCCAGAGGTAAGGAGGCGGTTACCATGAGAGGTCTCAATGTAGGTTGGGTTCTTGACGATGCAGCCAGGAAGTTGAGGGAAGGTCTTGCGGAACTCAGTGATACCTTGGCATTGCATCTTGAACCTGCTCTTCTGTGACATCGAGGTATCCCAGCTGCGAAAAGATGGGCGTTAGTCGATGAGGGGATGAAAGTCAAGTAGACTTACACATAGTAGGCGGTGCAGAGGGTAGAGTACAACATCACATATGTGAGGGTGGAGAACCTGTATGTGGAGGGGTCGTGCGAGGCCATGTAGACAACGGAGTAGACATAGGACTGTTGAAGTCTTTAGCTCGTGAAGGGCAGTGATTTAAGTGTTGTACTCACGAAGGGGACACCAGCAAGGTTCCAGAAAATGACGAGGAAACCCCACTTCTCGTGGTACATATCCCAGGTCTGAGGAATGCACTCTTCACCCTTACAGCTATATGACAGTCGGTAACTTTTTCACAATACTTCCTCGAAAATGGAACTTACCAGGCATTGAGGTAGAGGCCAGTAGCAAGGCACATGAATGCCATGTTGGGAGTAACATAGCCGTACGTTTCGTACTGCTTGCAGGCTCCAGAAACGGCAAGGAAGAAAACGATGACCCAAGGGATGCGAACTTCACCCCACATCTTGAGGTCAATGCTGCCGATACGAGGGTTCAGGCAAGCACCCATGAAGTAATCATAGAGGAAGTTGCCAGAAGTCCTAATCTGTGTGCCAGTAAGGACGGCATATAGGTATGTTCCAAGAGCGACAGAGAAACCGTAAATCATGGCAACGGACATGAGATGCCCGTAGTTGTCAATGATTTCCGTGAGTCGGAATATGCCAGTGTAATGGAGACCGAAGGCCGTGGCAAGTGTCACGTAGAGTGAGTTGAGAGCATTACACTTGTACATAAGGGTCTTGTAGTTGAGCGAGGGAACGGGGAGACCTTCTTGCATGTAACCGGGGAGGACCTCGGCGAGGATGAGCTGGAAGACGATGTTACCAGTGTAGACTTTCCATGCATAGGCGTTGGGGGAAGCATCCTAAGGCCAACAATAAGCTCATGTCGAAGTCATGCAACTTCTCTATTTACCTTTGCAATGTGGGCCCACATGCGCCCAAGGAAAGGCTTGATATCCTCAGTCGAAGTTGGGTGAACGAGCTGGCCATCGTAGAACCAGAGGCAAATCCAGAGGTAATACATGAGCACCGGGAAAAAGGTCATAATGGCAAGGCAGCCCAATGGGCCACCGAACTCGTAGCTGCAAGAAAACACGTCAGTCGACGCGTCTTGTTCAACATTCTGGAGGTCCTACGTCTCATGCTTGTCGAGGCGTTTGTCCATTTCACGACCAGCCTCAGTGATTGTGACTTTCGTTGACTTTCCTGTGGCATTATGCCTTTGACGAAGGCCTTCGCTGCCATTGCCGTTGGCAACCATGGTTGGTGGTGGTAGGCGAACTTGAGCTAAGGGAAAAATAGTTCGTGTCAACTTTTTCAAGTTCTTGAAATCGTACGACCCTACGCTGACGTGAAAGATTTCTCGTCAGCAAATGATGTTTGTTCTCAACGACTAAGACAAATACGGACTGTTTGGGAACATTTCTTGTGTTGGCGGCGAC
Organism: Clitopilus hobsonii; assembly: GCA_015708445.2. Lineage (NCBI taxonomy): Eukaryota > Fungi > Basidiomycota > Agaricomycetes > Agaricales > Entolomataceae > Clitopilus > Clitopilus hobsonii. The sequence continues at coordinate 1,550,181 of CP068000.1, read as the reverse complement.
ACTGCCAGTGGCAGAACGTTCTCGACTTCACCATTCACTACGGCGGCCGCCTTTCCCCCATTCTTCAATATATTCTTACATTTTGACTAGCATTGGCCTTGTCGTGTTGAAATAAGGAATGGCGTCTTCTGTCTTCTACAAATTCGCTTCACAACGGAGTGAATCTCGAGTGTCATTTGACGGCACAGGCATATCTGTGTTCGACTTGAAGCGAGAGATTATCATAGCCAATAATCTGAGTAAAGCGAATGACTTCGATTTGATAGTTTTGGATCCCACTTCAAAGCAAGGTACGCACATATCAGTGACTATTGCTATTGCTGGGCCTGTATCTCAACAACTTCCAGAGTTCAACGATGACTCCCACATTATCCCTCGTTCATCCTCTATCGTCGTCAAACGAGTTCCTATAGCAAGACCCGGCAAGAGCAAGGTGGCCATGTACCTTGCGGGTACCGGAGGAACGACTGGTGTCTCCTCGGGCGGGCCCTCTACTATGAACTCTGCTACACCAACAACATGGAATAGAGGGGCAATGTCAAAGAGATTCGATGGCAAAGAGGATTCGCCGAACAAATCATCGACTGTGAGTCTCCCTCAATATACTATCAGTCTCCTTACTCACGTCTACTCAGCCACAACCTGCCGTCGCTGACATATCCTCGAATGCAATCGCGACCGACGATGAAAAGGCTGCTCTTGCAGCTATGTTCCAAGCCCAAACTGCCAATTGGGAGGAAACGCAAGAGAAGATGTCACAGTTGGTGTCGCCCTACCTGGGCTTTTACCGTTGTAGTAGAGCAATTCTAATGAATTATCTTCTATCCCCTCTTTGTTCTGTGAAAATTCTAGTGCACAACGCATATATACCAGCACTCGAGGAACAGGCTTTCAGCGTGGAGGCAAGCCCGCCCATGGTGCACCTCACCAAAATGATCGACCATTACCGCCCAGCTACGTCTGTTACCGTTGTGGACAAAAAGGTTTGCAATTCACCAAAGAGGACAAGACAAACCGCTGATACTTCGTAGGGCATTGGATACAAGATTGTCCTACAAACAGCGATCGAGAGTTCGATAACCGGCCTCGTATTAAACGAACGACTGGTATCCCCAGGAGCATGCTCAAGGCGGTAGCAAACCCTGGTGGCTCTGAAATGACACAAGGTGTTATGGTTACCCCTGAAGGTAGCTATGTCGTCGCTCAGCCAGACTTGTATGTTCCTCGTATCATCGCTGTGCTCGCCAACTCATTCCTCCTTTCTCAGGGCTTCGTGGCAAAAGAAGACGCATCGTTCAGCTGGCTTGACAGCCGAACAAGTTCGTGAAAGAATGCCAACAGACCCCTCGTTGGTCTGCCCTATCGACAATAAACTGTTCCGAGATGCCGTCAAGACACCTTGCTGTGAGACGACATACTGCGAGGAATGTATTCAAACCCACTTGCTGGAACGAGACTTTGTTTGCCCAAATTGTAGCAAGAAGGTTGCGTCTCTCGACAAGTTACTTTCAGACAAACCCACAAGATCAAAGGTACACGATTACATTGAAAAGGTGATCGAAGAGAGCCGAAAAGAAATGCCTGAAGGGAGCGGAGACGCCAACGCCGAGAATGTAAGTCATCTCTTGAACACCCGCCATGTGCTCGTATGCTCATACCAGCCCTTCAGCCTGCGACCTCTGAGAATATCGACACAGAACAAGACATATACTCCGATCAGCAGCCTCAACAGGTTGATGACCTTGGTCTTGAAGCAATGTCACAGATGGTGGAAAACATGCCCCAACTGCAGGCTTCAATTCAACAACTCTCTGTCATGCTCCAAAACCCATCCCTCCCCAACCATGTCAGAAACGCGACAGAAATGCAGCTTAACCAACTTCAAATGGAACTGGCGCAAGCTCAAACGTTCCAAGCAGCTTTGGCTGCCGCTACGAGCTTGCAGCAGAGTGGTGCATTTGCTATGCAAGCTTTCCAGCAACAAGGACCTGCGTGGAATGGTGCGGCGCAGTTTACGAATCAGCAGCCAGTTGGCCCAGATTCTGCGTACCAGAGGTTGCCGGTTAATAATAGGAGGAGGAATCTTAAGAGGGATAGGCCATCGGATTTCTTGGAGGTTGGAGGAGAGAACGATTCGAAAGTGGCCAGGTACTGGGAGTAATGTAGGCTATTATTCTGATGTTCGCCTGTACTTCTGCAATGGACATAGTCATCCATATCCCCGTATCCTCGTGTCAGTGTCAGTGTCAGTGACCCAGTGGAGTCGATTAGCTTTGGCAGGTCATCGCATGCCCACACGATGTCAAGATCATGCATATCCCGTTGGGCTCGGACTTCGACCAGAGCTTCTATCTCGATCACCGCAACCTCCATCTCCCTTTAGCGTATTCTCGCTGAAATAGTCCATAAATGCTCCGACATTGCGCTCGTTGTATAGCAAAATTCCGATCTAAATCACCCAAAGAATTCAAGAGCTTTCAATCTACCAATCTACCATAATGTCACGGGGAAGGTCGACACAAGGTCCTGGGTTCATGCAAGCCATTTTGAGCCAATACCTCTTCAAGCGATTGAATATAAGCAAAGAGCTTGTGACCATCGTGCGCACGCATGACTGACCATCTCGATGACACCGGCGTCTTTTCAATATTCCTAATCTGGCACGAAAGTTAGCCCAAAGCGCCGACTCATATAAAGGTGTTGCGCTCTAGATCAAGGCCCAACAATTACGAGTACCTTTCTTCTAACCTACCACGATGTCTGCTACCACCCCTGTCGAGGACATTCCGAAGGTGATCTCATATGGCGGAATTTGCTGAGCTCGGGACTGACTCATGAAATAGATCCGGGAAGAACTTCGCGCCACATTTCGAAAGGGTGTAACTAGGCCACTGGCATGGCGGCGACACCAGCTCCTGCAGCTGGCTCGAATGATGCAAGAGAATTCCGATGCATTGGCAGACGCTCTGGTTGCAGATCTTGGTAAACCTCGCATGGAAAGTCACCTCGCCGAAATCTGTGTCGTCCTGAGCAGAGCCTTGATCTGTGCGGAAAAGCTTGAAGAGTGGACAAAGTCGGAACTTGTCAACGTCCCGGATTGGCAAAAGCCGTGGAAACCTACGGTCTATCAAGCCTCTAAGGGGACCGTGCTCATCATCTCGTAGGTGGTCGTCAGACGGCGGAAGATATTCTGAGACATATTGTCCTCACAGGCCATGGAACTATCCCTTGATCTTGACTTTCCAGCCTGTGTACGGCGCAATCGCCGCGGGATGTTGCGCTATGATTAAACCCTCAGAAATCTCTGCTAATTTCTCCAAACTACTTGCTGAGCTTGTTCCGAAGTATCTTGATCAATCTGCCTACCGTATCATCCTCGGATCCGTCCCAGAAATAACGAAAGCTCTGGAGTTACGATGTGAGTAAATTAACCTCTTTGGGGATCTTTCTAATTTTTGAGGTAACCGTGATAGGGGATCATAGTACGTGGACACGCGATACTTTCCTCTTTGATCTACTGAGGGAAATATTCTGATAGTTTACTACACTGGGAACGCGCGAGTCGGTCGGATTATTGCAGGAGCTGCTGCAAAGCACCTGACACCAGTGACTCTGGAGTTAGGTGGCAAATCCCCCGTTGTGGTCGATGGAACATTCGATTTGAGAATAGCGGCAAAACGGATTTTGTGGGGTAAGATCAGCAATGCTGGACAGGTAATATCTGCACTCAAGTTACCAGGCGTTTGGGCTAAAGCTCCCCTTTATATAGATATGCGTTTCGCCGGATTACGTTCTCATCCTTAAAGATAAGGTGGATGAATTCATTGAAGGTCTGAAGGCGGCATACAAGACATTCTATCCAGATGGCGCATTGGAGGCTGCTAAAACAGCAAACTACACGCGTATCGTCTCAGATGCCCATTTCATTCGGGTAAAGGGATTGTTGAGTCGAACCAAGGGCGAAATCGTCATGGGAGGAGCGACCGACGACAACAGAGGATTTGAGCCCACGGTTGTAAAGGGGGTACAAGGCGGAGATTCATTGTTGGAAGAGTACGACATCCATTTACCCACACCGACCCGCACTAACAAAACTCGTAGGGAAATTTTTGGTCCTATCCTACCCCTCGTTACTGTCGATAGCATCGATGATGCGATAGATTTCGTAAATGATCGGTGAGCCGCGGCTTGGAAGCAATCACCACCTCTGTCGCATTTTTACCAGCGTACCTTCTTTCTAGAAGCAGCCCACTGGTTCTGTACGCATTCACAGAAGACCCAGCCACGAAACAGAAACGTAAGCTCTCTTTGTCCCCCCGCTGACTAGCATATCAACTCACGTTTGGGCAGTCCTTGAGAACACACTCAGCGGTAATCTAGTCTTCAACGATACGTTCCAACAATTGGCGGTGGATGAGCTTCCCTTCGGCGGGGTTGGTGATTCTGGATGTATGTCATCGGGTTCTCTATCCTCTTGATTGTACGCTGACATCCCTCCGCACTTCTGTAGATGGGCGACAAGTGTTGAAATACAGCTACAAGAACTTCACATATCTACGAAGTTCGCTTGACATTCCTGCAGCGTGGGTAACCTACCGAAAGTACTGGTGTACATGAACTGATTAGTTCCTTTCAGTGCTGAACCTCACCTTGAGGTCCGCTATCCTCCTTACACGAAGGACAAGTTTGCGTTCTTTGCCGAAGCTCTCAAAGTCAAGATACCTGCATCCTCCCCAGTCGTGAATGGAGCTCACTAATAACCGTGATCATGGAACTGCAAAATATAATTTATCTCTAAATTTGTAGCGCGCTGTACTTCGTCGAATGGAATCGAATAACTGTTCAACAGTCCCGATTGCAGTAGAAGGGATGGTATTGAGCATTGAGATAGATCCACTGTACAAATTGGCCGGTCTTAAGGAGGGAGATGTGACTGAGGCCCTCCGCCACCTGATCTCTTCAGTAGAACATGCTGATAGTTCTCCCAACCCTCGATCAACTGAGAGCAGTAATTGACTTAGCTTGAGAAAGTCAGGCTGGACATATGCACGCACCTCCTTCTGTCTGGAGATCATACCTTCGAGGAAGGCATGTAACGAATCCTTGAAGTCTTGGATGCGCTCTTGTTCGAAACGGGCCATCTCGGTCTTGACAAGTTTTGACACGTGCTCATATTCATGCTTAGAATCCAGAGCACGTCTTTCAGCCTGTGGGGCGTGTAGGTCAGTGAACGTAGGGGTCAAAATATTGGCTGAATAGTTACATCTGCAATCCGACTTAGAGAGTAGCCTAATCGATCCGTGGGTATACGACCTTGAGCACGGTCTTTCTCGTGAGCCTGCTTCATTCGCAACAGGTCGCTGTCGGCTTGCTTCCAATTGTGGTACGTTCGTATTCTTCCATTGAACGCCAGCTAGGTGAGGTGTCAGAACCTTGTCCAAACAGAGTCTTAGTAAGGTGACACCACGCACCCGAACGGAATTGATCAACCTTGAATACTCATCAGCAGTAGCCAATATTGTAATGATATCTTGCTCCGCCTGGATTGACTGTAGATCCTGCGCCTTTCTCTCGACATCTGCCAAGCCGGAGAGAGACTGAGATAGTTGCTTCCCAACATCGGCTTGAGAGAGGTCTGTCACTGATTGTGCAAATTCTCCAGTAGCAATGGCTAGTTCTGTCCGTTGTTTGGAAACGACTTCAATAGCTTTGACAAGTCCTTTGAGTTGAGATTCAAGGCTGTCTAGGTAGACTTTCTGTCTGTCAAACCACTGAAAGGGATAGATTAAACAGCATTCAGAAGGTTTGAGGAAAGAACTTACTTCATCGGTTTCATGGAACCGTGGGCCAACTACAGCTTGACCAATTGAAGCCATCAGACCACCTCGTTCATGCGCAATCTCAGCTTTCCTGTGCTTGATCTACAACCACATCAGTAGTCGTTTTGGGAACAGCAACATATGCCTTACATCAAGCGAAAATGTGTCGCTCTCCAGGAAGAGCTTTAAATCGGCGTCCTTGCCAAGGACGGGATGGTTGGCAATCTTCTGGATGCATTTCTCCAAAGCCATCCGGCGCTGACGAACGAATTGGTCGTCGAACCTTCCAAAAGTATTCTTCTCTGGGACTGGAGGGACTACAACGCCCGGGTTATTGTTCGACAAGGCTTCGTACAACCAGAGGAAGTCGGAGTAGCGACGGAGAACTGAGAAGGCTGATTTTTGGTAGAGTGGGGACGTGGTCTGCGAAGAGCGATCAACACTCAGGATCAATTAGAGAGAGTGGGGAAAAGGACCTACTCGTGTGTGAACCGTATACAGCATATATGACCTTATAGGGTCGCCAACTTTTTGAGGGTCATCGACTGTAATCACGAAGACAGGGTCAAGACCATTTTCATCTTTGGCTTGCGCTTTCTGGTGTATCATACGCAATGTCAGCTATATCCTTGAGGAGTCGAGGTGATACTCGTCACTGACCAACTTAGCGTTCGGTGAATCAGGGTTCAGTCGCAGTGTTTGCCCGATTGGTTTATCGTCATCGCTATCTTCCTCTGCTGGGGCAGCTCCACCCCAGGCTTCCTGGTGGTCGTTTTGCCACCCAGTGTTGTTAAGTGAGTCTCCTCCTAGCGCCAAGCCTGCAATCGAGTGATCGAGGCCACCGACTGGGTTGTATTCCAGAGGTGACGTGAAATCAGTGGCAGAATGCGGTCCTGATGAAGATGCCTCTGGAAGAGACGGAGGGAATCGTTCGTCGTGATCTTCCGAGGGTCGGAATTGAATTGGAGTAGATGGCGAAGTTGGACTGCGTCGTTCCTTTGTCGGCGTAGCAGGGGGAGAATTGTGATGGGTGGCTTCGCGTGATGATTTGAAAGGACTGCTTGGCACCTCATCGGATTCAGGAGTGTGAGTCCCTTTTGAGTCAGATATCTCGAGGTCCACACTCTCCCTAAATCCTGGGCCAGGGGATTTTGAGGCATCGACGGAGGCAGTATCGACATCTTCCTTCTGCTTGGAAGGCGTCGGTTTTGGTGCAGGTGCAGGTTCTTCTTCCTCCTCCTCGTCAAGCTTCAGAGGATCATCATAGGTGACAACTGGTTCCGGTTCCTTTGGAACAGGTTGTTCGTGGTCATCGTCGTGAGTTGTCGGTGAGTATGAGTCCTCGACCGTCGCCGGGGCATGGTAGTCATTAGCTACCGTGCTGGCGAATGGTGACGCCCAAGGGTCTGGGGAGTCGGATCTCTTTGCAAACGGGTCAGCAAATGGATTATCCTCGAGAGCACTGCGTGAAGGCCCCAGTAGATCGTCGAAGCCGTCCATGAGTTCTCTGTAAAGCAGCGCAGTGCTAAACGGCTTGCTGCCGGCGTTATGGTGTGATCGGCTTCGGTCTTCGGAACAACGGAGGCACTCTCACGGGCCGAACGATCACGTGCTCCAGAGCCAATACGCGACGAACGAGGCGAAAAGGAAGAACAGCTCGTTCTGTTGATTCTGATACAAGGGTCATGTTATCCGTGCTTCGGTGAACTTAACGCCTTTTTACATTCACAATCTGGCTGTCCATAACTTTCTTAAGTACCACCATCATGGACGTGGTCATGTCGCGTTCGAGGACACCATGCTCCGAAGGTACGTGACCAAATGATTGGAATGGACAATACCACGCCCACGAACAAGAACTGACTCATGATAATCCCCGCGTAGCCTCTGATCTTATTTCAAACTCGCAGGTAAGCTCCATTTGATTGACAACGACGCGTTCTGACAGCCCATTCAGTTCAGTGAATATGGGCATATCGACGACATCTCGCCAATCCTCGCGTTGGAAGCATTAGAAGCCGCGGCGCAAGATGGTGATGGTTGTATGTTGACTTGTCCCCTTCACTGATGTCTCCTCACATAGTCTATCGTAGTTACTTCCACTCAAGAGGATGTCGATGATGATGAGGGAGAGTTCAAAATCAAGAAGAGAAAACAAAGTGATATCTCAGACACTTCAACCTTAGTCGATGAACCAGACCATAAAAGAGTCAAAACGGACCCAGACTACAGAGAACCATATCTCATTGTGAGTTTGGCCATCCTTAGTCATCTTAGAAATGCTGAAAATGGTTTAGGCAAGCTCAACCGCAGTCGAAGAGCGCATGCGCAAGGAAGAGACTCCATCGGGCGTCCAGCTCGAAATTGCACGCCTATATAGTTCAAGAAAGATCGACATCAAGGATATTACCGTTCAAAGACTGCGGAACCTTAAAGGGACAAGTGCCCACTCTGCACCTCGGACAGCTAGCGTATTTCAACCTACTGCAGATCTTGAGACAAGAGCTCCTGATCCTGCTTTTGCGCGAGAGAACGCAGCAACTGTGAGTGATACGTAACCCTTACTCGGTCAAAGATCTGATGCAATTTTCAGTCGCCCTGGGAAGAGCTCGACAAAGAAGAAACAAACCTAGCCAAAGACCAATATGCAGGTTTAGGTCACAGCGATCTCACCCCCGGGTGGTATGGAGGGAAGGTCTCTTTCTCGGGAAAACTCAGGAACATAAAAGCCTGCTCAAAACACGATGCTCCCGATTTTACTATCGTTCTGGATCGATGTTCGCTAGGACCTTCCTCTCGGTTTACTCGCCGCTTTGGATCGACCTCTGTTCTGCGAATCAGGATTGACGGCGACAATCTATTTAGCTCCGATAACACACCTCTTCTCAACTTCTTCAAACGTCCCTTAATCCTATGGGGTCGTGTATATCGGTCTTTCTTTGCTAAAGAAGGTAGCGTATTCTTGTTGAGGACAAATGAAGGTTATGTCAATGGGGACGTTCGCCCAGCGATGTACCCTGGCTTTTCCTACCTGGAATTTATGCGCTGGCACAACCCGCTGGAGACCAACAAGAAGCAGGGCATGCCTAAATGGTCAGCCCGAATGGCTCTCGGACTGTCAAACTCGTTTCCTGGACCCTTGCTCGCCGCCGAGAACATTCTCGATACACCTGATATCAGTAAGCCACTTTCTTTTCTCTCGAGTGCTATCTACCTGCTGATGCTGGTCCCCCAGTTGCGCCAAATACCGACGAAAATGCTCCCGGAAGAGACATGACGGACGGGTGTGGCTTTTCGAACAGATCCACTCACTCGCAAGTGCACCTTATGCTGAGTTCGGAAAGCCACCCTACCGCATTTCAATACCGACTTGCAGGTATCAAGGTAGATATCATATTTATTTTGACTCCTCAGGAGATTACTGATACCTTCGTAGGGAATGTCCAGTGAAAGAAGTGACCTACCTTTCACCGAACCTCCAAAAATCTGGGTGCGACCTTCGCAGATTAAAATTCGGTATCCCCCAAACCATCACCCTCCTGAAGAACCAACACTCCGTATCATCGAACTCGTTCGAACCTCTCATATGAAGACCCCTGCTCGACTTAGCGCAGAGCTGATCATCAACTTGGCCGAGAATGGAGTTCCAGGAACTTGCTTCCGACACTTGTTGAAGACTCAACTCCGAGAGATAATCGACAAGCTTACCTCTTGGAAAGAGCCTAATGCAATGTACAACCTCTGGGTGACTGTTGAACGGATTGGTGCTGTTCTTTTTGCACGACGGGCACGCGAAGCGGCAGGAGAAGCACGAGCGAAGGGGTTTGGAGAACAGCACGATGATGATGGACGGGATGATGAAGACGACGATGACGATGAATTGCTTCTGAAAACTACCCTAGGTCAAAGATCGACGGCTTGGTGGCCGGATTACGTTTCTGGGAGTCCGTCATCTCTGGAAGAGACTGTGTTGTCGCTGTTGGATGCAGGTTTCTCTCCCGAGACATCACCTATACTCAGGGACAAGCTCAAGCAGATCACCAAGTCTCGTATCATGAATACGGCACAGAAGGTCAATTGGGATCTGCCTCATTCAGCAACTGCATTCGTGATACCCGGTTAGTTTGATTTTTCTACAGTGCAACAATCTCATTGTGATGCTGAAATATGCAACTCTATAGATGAATATGGTGTTCTGGAAGAGGACGAGGTTCAGATCAAGAGTTCGCGAAGGAACCTCCTCTTACCTGGGCCAGACCAACTGCTCGGTGACACGGTTCTTGGTGACGTTTTGGTAGGTCGATTCTCTCTGAGACGCTGGTCAACCTGTTGATGTACAAGTAGCTGAGTCGCAACCCGTGTAAATTGCCCACCGATGTCCGGAAGGTCAAAGCTGTAGAACACCCAGCCCTACGGGACTGTGTCGATGTAATTGTCTGCTCTGTAAAAGGTCATCGGCGGCTGCTTGACTTTCTGGCTGGAGGTGCGTTCTTGTAAAGTTTTCCTGGTAGATCCAACTGAGGTTCTTTCTACCAGGGGATTACGACGGTGACAAGGCCATGGCTATATGGACCCCTGAGTTTGTGAAGAACTTCAAGAATGCGAACGAGCACCATTCTATCGAGCCACTGGGAGTTGCAGCTTGTTTCACGAGCAAGGATAACATCAGTGCTGGTGACTTCGCCAAACGCATTGCGGGTCTTTCGGATAGAGCAGCAATCGCCGAATACCAGCGATATCTTCTCGGTGCTCTTCGTAACCCTGCCACCATAGGCACGTGCTCGAAGATGCACGACTCTGCGGTCTACAAGCATGGTTATGCGCATGTGAAAGCTATCAAGCTTGCTCATATGTAGGTCTTTCTGTTTGATAGAATGCCCTTGGCTGATATACTCTTTCGGAAGATTTTGTAAAGTTTTGGACGGTGGGAAAAGTGGCTTGGAGTTCCTCGAGCACTCTTACAAGCAACATAAAAAGGACTACCTCGAGCCCGACCTTGGTCCTGCATGGAAGCAACCATGGAGCCCGGAGGAGGCCAGCGGTTCGAACCAGCCAAAGCTCGCACATCCCAGTAACAAGTCGTTTGTTGGCCCAGATTTCCGCAAAACGCATGGGATGCCTCTCTTTATTATGGATGAGTTGCATCATTACGCAAAGCGCTACGGAAAAGACAGTATCAAAGAGCTTAAAGAACTATTCAAGGACTTTGTTTGGCCGAATATAGCGGACGCAGATCTATGTAAACCCTTCACGGAGGCAAAGCGCAAGATTAAGTCTTCGAGCGCGTCGAAGGCAATACAGGAAGCACAAGATCGCGACATGCTCAAGATCCAGGCGCATGTTGAGAGAATATTCAAGATTCATAAAGACCGTATCGACCATGCGTTCACGAACAAGCCTATCGAAGTTCGACAAGATCTTCTACGGGCTCTCTCTACAGAGTTTGCATCTTTCCCTTCACTTGCAGACATGGAAACAATCCTAGACGAGGCGTCAATTGCGCGTATACGGGCGTCGTATGCGTATGTGCTCGATCTGTCCGAGAAACACAATGGCCGAGGATGGAGTCGGTTCCCTTGGAACGTTGCTTTCCGGGAACTCTGCCATATCAAAGCTAGTGCTCTCGGCCCTTATAAAACGACAACTATAGGCTTCTATGAACGTTTCAAGATCGCGAAAGGCCGCTGAAACGCCCACCTACCAACTCATACTTCACCCAGATATCCCATTGTAATTTCTTGCATACATACCCTCCCCTTGACTCATATCACCACACTGTATCCAATCACAATCGAAGGCCTCTGTAAATGTACAGTCTTGTTCAAATATTTGGTACTTTTATTGTTGTCTTAATATAATCTTGTTACAACATCGAAGAAAATTGAAATGAGCGACTGCGGAGATATTCTTGTAGACATATCCCTAGGTGAGTGGGTATACAATATTATCCATGAGAATAAACAGTGAGACTCTACGACATCAGCCTCTCTCCCCATACTAGTCTGTGTCGATGCGCCCTATATGCACCAGCGAGCAGCAGCCATGAGAGGTACGAGCATACCATGAAGGATATCACAAACATGAACCTCATGGAAGCTTTCCACCTCCACGAGACTGGACTGGTCGACGTGAATATGATACACCGCCATCGTTCGTAGAACTCAGTGTTGAGCCAGCGAAGATCCGAGACGAGGTCTTGTGCCTGGAATAACATTGTAGCGGTCAGGCACATCGATGGAATTGGGAGAAAGGGTTGGGGTAACACACCTTCTGTCGACCAGAGTCGTAGACAGTGTTAATGTCTGTGACTTGGGCTTGTATAGTAGGGAGGGTGCCAGCGAGAGTGCTTAGAAGCTGTGATGATTCCTCCAACTCTCCGTCAATGTGAGGAACCTGTGTTCGGAGAGCCCTCTGCGCTCGGGCTGTCGTTTGCTGTACCATGGTTAAGCGTTGGTAGCTCTAGGATACTTCAGACATGGACACACCTGTATTCCTGTGTGCGATTCTTGGATTAGACCATCAATTGCTCGGAAGTTGCTTAGGCTTTCTGACAATTTTGCCTGGTGGAGACGGTCAGCCGGAGTTTCAGTCACTAAACCATCATCTGTACCTCCAAACCCCGCATTTGATAGTCATATTCCAATGCCCTCTTCGACGCTTTACTCAAGGCCGCCTCCAGTTTCCTGCATGGGCATTGGCAGTTCAGAACACCGTCGATGTAAAGACACAGGGCTTTTAGATATCTACTAACCTTGTAGAAACGTAGCTTGGACCGTCATTGTGCCAGTTACGAGCTGGTTGTTTCTCCCAACTTTCTAGTGATTCGCTGGACGACATGGTTGAACAAGGCAAAGAGATGAAGAGGAGTACAGGGTCTCCCCTGGCTCTGACCTTTTAGCGAACCTCATGCCATCTCCAAGCTTCGAATCCTTCTGATTTCATACAAGTCAAAGTCACGTGCTTTCGGCCGATCAATTTTTTCAGGGTGTGGCGGTGTCACGTTAATCCAATCCGCCGGCTCTGTTTCCTCGACGAACGGCCATGAAGCGTTGCTGGCAGGTTGTTATCATCGAGGAATCATCGATTTAACTCAAAGAGAGATACGAAATGCACCGTTATAAGGGTCATAGGTCGTCGAAGCGACGCACTCACGACCCTTGCCATGTTAACGTGTTTTCCGACTCGGTTGCTTCATTCGACAATTGATGATCTTCTCAGGAGTCAAGCGGTCTTTATGGCAATCGACGGGAGCAAAAATCAATGCCTCAGGGACTCTCTGGGAGCTGAAATTCCTCTTTCTCTAGGATAGCTTTATATCACAGGGAAGGGCAACGGATTCACCCAAGCAGTTGATTAACCAGTAAGTCAAGCCAATCCATCACGTTCAAGTAGGATGGCACCTGACCGTTCTCATCCTTCAATCAATCATCTCGCCAGACCGTCAGTCACCGCCCGGAAAACGTGGTTCCCTGGCCGAACGAGAATTGCTGTGGGAGGTCAGAAAACCTTTTCTGTCTATTAATGTCCGCTCTATTGCCTCACGGTATGGCGGTCCGGGGGAAGAAAACTTTCATCACTTCGACATTGCATTGAAAGTGCTGGTCATGCAGACAATTCCTTATGTTTTCCGGACCGGGCCTCCCATTCTTTGACATCAAGGACAAACATAGCGCGGCTCAACCTACCAAGGTTCTCCAAATACGGGTCGATCCTCGTGCTATGAAACGCCCGTCTGTCTACATTTGTAACGGTACCGTCTTTTACACAAGTTGCGACATGTGTGATCGCTATGCCTTGTGCTACCATGTTGCAGAGTCCTAACTCTGGGCGATAACATGGTCTGTGCGAATCAGCACCGATATACACGCATGGGGCCTCATGACTCGGGCATTCCTTGGGACCATGCTACATGTTTTCTTCGAAAGCGCTCGCTCTGGACGAAACGGCCGAACGAGATAGGGGCCATACGCTCTTGGCCTTGGTTTTCGGAGGAATAGATATGATAACAGGAGTTCTAGTTTCTCCTGTTATCTCTGGCCTTTACAAGATATCGCTTCGGCTCGCAATGTGTCGTCAAATTTGCTTCTCTCCGTGCACTAGCTGAACTCTGAGTGCATGGGTGGCCGACCACATCTGACGACGTTCCACATGTTCTCATTTGTCCTTCAACCCATTCATTCCGCATGCAGCGTTCTGAATAGCGCGGTTCGGAAGAGCAGCAGCTGATGAACTCAGCGTACCGCGTTCGTCTTGTCCCGAAACGGTTTGTTGAACGCCCCCGAGATATCCAGAACCGTGCAGAATGATGATTTGCCCGCAAGCACGAACTCGGCAAACTGTTGATTATCTTCCGTCGACCTCATTGCTACTCTTCAGTTCAATGCAGACGAGTCCCATTGGCGTCTGTGTCTGCCCGTCACCTGGCCAATTGAACGCAATAGCAGCCATATGGTAAAGACGACCTCTGAAGCCTTAAAAGCAGGCCAAGCAGCCTCTATCTTGCCAGCTAGAGCTCGATTCTCTACCTTGCGAAGTCCCAAAACTTCCACTGCTCTACACCTCGGCATAAATCAGCATGCTCCTCTTTTCCTGGCTCGCTTCTTTCGTCGCTTCCGCAGTGATTTACTCCACTGGAACACTTGCTGCCCCTGCTGTCAATGGAACCAACCTTGATGGCCTCAGTGACCAGGCGAGATCTATTCTTGCCCGTGCCACACCTGCCGCTCCACACTTCGTCGTGTACGGTGATGCGTGGGATGGTCAGACTGGTCCTCCACCCGTAAGCAGCATCAAGGTATGCCGCATGTATTGATTCCGATCTGTATATCGTTTCTGACGTGCTTTCTCCAGGGATTCAATGTCTAGTATGTGTGGTTCCTGGGGACAAGAATATCTTGCTAATTTTATCTCTGTAGCACACTCTCTTTCCTCTTGCTTGCTGGTGCCTGGGATAAGGTTAGACTATGCTGCACATTATACCTGATCGATCGTATGACGCTAATATTCTCGATTTAGGCCTACGAATGGACTTCCCTCACAGCTGATCAGCGATCTACTCTCAAATCTCAATATGCCTCCGCTGGTATCAAGTTGATCGTTTCCGCATTCGGATCGACCGATGTACCGACTACAACCAATGCCGATCCCGTTGCAACTGCCAATACTTTTGCTGCCTGGGTCAAGCAGTACAACCTGGACGGTATTGATGTCGACTACGAGGTAGGCTAGTGATCGAATAGCACATTACCCGACACTGACCATATCCTCAGGATTTCGGTGCAATGGACTCTGGAAAGGGAGAAGCCTGGCTCATCAGCTTCACCAAGCAGCTCCGTGCCCAACTGCCTGCTGGTCAATACATCATTACTCACGCGCCTGTTGCACCTTGGCAAGTGTTGAGTTTCCTTTCTGTGATTCATGACTTATCGCCCTACAGGTTCCAGCCCGGTAGCAGGTGGCCAGGAGGAGGTTACCTCAAGGTCCACAGCCAGGTCGGAAGCCTTATCGACTGGTACAATATCCAGTTCTACAACCGTGAGTAATATGGTTCCCTTGTCGAAGTTCAGCTCTAACGTATGCTGCCTGTTTCAGAGGGTGCTAACGTCTACACCGACTGCAATGGTCTCTTGACTACTTCTGCGAGCGCCTGGCCCAACACTGCTGTGTTCCAAATTGCTGCAAGTGGTGTTCCTCTCCCCAAGATCGTCATCGGCAAGCCTGCAACCGCCAGCGATGCTAGCAACGGCTTCATGTCTACCTCCACTCTGGCTTCCTGCGTCTCACAAGCTAAAGCTAAGGGTTGGAATGGTGGTGTCATGGTCTGGGAGGTGAGCTGCATAGTTCCTAATCAAAGGACTTCTATTGATCGCAGAATGCTATACAGTATCCCCGAGCTTCATCCTCTTGGATCTCTACAGTCCGCGGATCCGCCTGGCCTGTGTAAAGCATCGCATGAATTCAAATGGTCACCCTCCTTTTTGACCTCTTTGGGACGGGATGATTAATGTATTTTTATTTCTGACTGTAAACTTCGGAAAGCTGGTTTGCGAGGTAATTGGCGCCATCGCATCTTTAGAATACCAGTTTGTGCCATACATACAAGCAATAAATGATACGACGCTTTGGTCACATTGATAGTTAGCCGCGTGCAGCAAGATGTGCAGCGCTCGAAACGGATGTATGGAGTCAACCAGTGTGCTTCAGTTCGGGGATACGGATAGAATCTCCGGCTTTCCTCGCGGATCGGAAGCCGGCTTCCTAGCTTGAGCATCGACAATATGGCAACCAACAAAATCGCTATGGTCATTGACAAAGATGATAACCTCTGTTCTTGCGTTTGTGGAGCTGGAGAGAATACGTGCATCTCACGAGACTATGCAACGATATGGCTGTCTTACCTGGTCCTCTTGTTCTTTGCATGTCTGTTCAGCGGGTCCTCTCCTTCCTAGCCTAACTCAGCTCGTTTCTGTGGGCAATTAACCAGATGCCCAACACCTCGCGGAGCTCCGACACTCAGGGGTGCTCGCTGTCTGTAGTGTCTGTCGTAAATGGTCCGTAGGGGGTCACATCACTTCAACGGCTCTCTATTCCACGTGGGTATCTAGGCCGACTAGTACGAGCAACCAAAATAGACGAACCGACATGGAGTTTAGCATGCGTCTTATCTCCCGAAATGGATGCGAAGATCTCTTATTCTATCGCAGCAACCTGACGTAGCTGGCCGAAACGAATCACCGTTTGCCTGCTCCTCGGCTGAGCTGCAGTATGCGGTAGGTTTCCTTCACATTGCGCACTTGCGCGTGCATAAATCTATTCACAAACCGCGCGATATACCGAACGTGGATGCATGAGGATCTCCGCCCTGACCGAATATCGCACACGTAGATTGACGTTCGGCAGGAAAAGGCACACCTTTGTCCTCATGAGGTCTTTCTCTTCTTGACAAAGGTGCTCTCGTTCATTATCTTGTGGGCTCTAAGAGAGCAAGTATAAAAGGACACATAGAGCAGCAGCAGAAGACAACCTCTACAGCCCCAACAGTAGTCGTCTCCTCCTCCTCGACAATGGTCCTTCTATCTGCACTCTCAGCCTTGTCTCTTCTGGTGCTCTCTTTCCAAGGTGCCCAGGCCACTCCGGTCAAGAAGCCAGCGAAGTCCACCAGCCCATCGTCTCACAGTGTACAGGCTGGTGCTGCTCCTCATTGGGTTATCTACAGTGATAAGTGGGTTTCTGGCATAACCGGTCCCCCAGCTCTCAGCCAAGTTACTGTGAGTCCCATCCATTTTTTTTTTCCAATTTCTTCAGCTCAAGTGTGTCTCTTCGCAGGGATACAACGTCTTGTACGTTAATCCAGCTTGCCAATGTTCGAAAAGTCCGAGTCTAAACAATTTCTAGTGCTCTTTCGTTCTTGCTACTCTCTGGACCTGCCGACAAGGTGACCAAAAGCACAATATTCTCGGAGGCCAATTTAATTTACACAATCGACAGGCGATCGAATGGACTCAACTCAGCGACTCTGATCGCTCCTCCATCAAATCTCAATACAATTCAGCTGGTATCAGTCTTGTGGTTTCCGCTTTCGGTGCCACAGATGCCCCGACCTCCCAAGGAGCTGATCCTGTAGCCACTGCAAACACTATGGCGGCCTGGGTTAAGCAATATGGTCTTGACGGAATTGATGTCGATTATGAGGTGCGATAGATGGTCTCCTCTTTTCTGTCCAAATCTCATCAGCGGATCTATCTAGGACTTTAACGCTGTGAACGCTGGAGATGGAAAGGCTGCTGTGAGTTTAGAAGGTACCCGCGTACTCGAGTTATATGGCTTACTGTGGTGGCAATCCAACAGCAATGGTTAATCTCCTTCACCAAACAACTCCGCGCTCAGCTTCCCTCTCCCTATATCATTACCCATGCTCGTGAGTATCAATCAGCTCTCGGCCTTCTTGCACGGCGGACCCTAATATTATATTGAACAGCTGTCGCCCCCTGGTTCTCGCCCAAGTTCGGCAGCAATGCATACCTCACCGTCCATCAGAGTGTCGGAAGCCTCATTGATTGGTACAACGTCCAATTCTACAACCGTAAGCCAAATTGCCTTTGCTCATTGCCCACTGCGCGTCCTCACATCGTTTATTTCAGAGGGTACCTCTGAATACACTACCTGCGACGGACTCCTCTCAACCTCCTCCTCTACATGGCCGCAATCGTCAGTGTTCGAGATTTCTGCGAGTGGTGTTCCTCTCGACAAGATTGTCATCGGCAAGCCCGCCAACACCGGAGATGCAAACAACGGATATATGGATACCAGCACATTGGCTTCGTGCCTCAGCCAAGCCAAGGGCAGAGGATGGAGTAAGTCTTTGTAGCTTTCAGTCGGATTCCTTTGATGTTTATGACCTTCCCCTTGTAGCTGGAGGTGCAATGGTCTGGGAGGTGAGATTCTTCCCACACATTCCTGGATCAAAACACTGATCAGCCTCTGCAGTTCCCCGACGCCGCCGCTTCCTGGATCTCAGCAGTTCGCGCGTCGTCCTGGCCCGTATAATAGTACAAACATAGGAGTATAGTGTCTATTTATCAGTAACTATTGGGTAGAAAGAAAGGTTCTCTGTCTAATCCAGAGTTCATCGAATTCATGTCGGTTCCACACCAACAAAGTGTCCAAAGAGTTAAGAATCGTAAAAAGATTCACTAATAAGCACTTGACGAGAAGTGTCCAGAAGGTAAATAAACGGAGAATATATCAGATACGTAGGATGGTCATAGAAACGTGAAACGTGAATGGAAGTCCGTAGATTTTGTCCCGAAGAGCCAGTAAGTTTAGTTAAGGAAGAGTTTCTGCATAGAGAATAAGCATCACGCATGATTGGGGGAACTGAGATACTTACTACAAGAGCAACCTTGTCCGATCCCGAGTTAGCCTTGTTGTACGCATTGACATCAGCAACAAAGAAGAGCGAGTTCTGGGGCACATCGTAGGCCAAGACGGGTTGCACGGTCGTTGTATCGGTGTTGACGAATTGAGCTAAAATAGAATTTCAGCTATTTTCCCGGTGGTATATAATCACCATACTCACCCGTCAACTCTTTGGAAAACGGGTTTACGGACCACACGGAAGACTCGACAAGGTTGGTTGCATCATAAGTGGAGACGGCAGGCACTACATTAGCAGGCGCTAAAACGGAATGTCAGGAATGCAAAAAAAAGGGCATGAATGTGCTGCGTACTCTGTTGAACGTTTGTGAACGCCAAGGTACTGTCAGGCAAAACGGATCAGCAAATGAAATGACGGAATGACGCCATCACACATGGGACTCACTCGGCCGCGTTAACAAGAGCCTTGCCGCTTCCTGCAGGCGTAGAAATGCCGACGTAGAAAGGAGCAGGGAAAGTCGGGTTCTGTGTTCGTTCTCGGTCAGTCCTCAAAGTGATATGAGCGGAAACATGCGACGTACGGTGACAATGACATCGAAAGGACCTGCGCCAGACCTCGGCGCGGTGAACCTGACCTTGAGATCGTGATCGGGATTACCGGACGTATTGATTCCGCCACTTCGAAAAATCACCTCAGCCTCGATGGTGATGCCGTCGACGAGGAACATGGCTTACATTGTGTTGGTAGCATTGAAGTTCTGGACCGAACCAAGGACTTTCCCCCACTTATCGCGAACCTGCAGACACCCATCGAACCTAACATCAGACAATAAGCGGACGAAATTTGTGCATGGTGGGTGTAGGGCCTCACGAAATGGGTGGCAGGGCTGAGGCTTGCCCACGTTTTGCGACTGGAGGAGGTCAATAAATTATGATATGCTTTCAGCGGTGGTTATGAACGAACCTTGCACCGGAGTAGGCTCACGACGCGCGAACTTGGGAGGAAGCGGCGGCAGACCACGAGCTAAGCGTTGGGCATTGGTTTCCCTCGACGGCGTACAAGAAGAAGGAACGATCGCTGCAAGAACGGTGACGAGAAGTAAGGGGAGCTGAACAAGCATCGTGAACGTCAATGCGAGCGTCGAACGAACGTCGGGAGGGAAAGAAAAGGAAAGAAAGGCCGGTTATCTTAAAGGCCCAACGGGAGGCGACAATGCGGGAAATCGATCTAGGGCGACCTGCAGGGCTCAGAATTGGGTTGCGGAATGTGCAACGGCATAAAGACACCGCTTAGCATGCCTGGGCGGCAACACGTTTCACTTACACAAAGGAAAGTTCGGGCTAATTTTGGAGATGTGATATGACAGGCTCCTCCTGCGTGGATGGATGATCCTGACGCTGGGTTCTCGACGTCGACTGACGGCACACTAACCACATAAAGCCACCAGACAAGCCTTCGAGAATAACTTCAATAAGAGGCTCCACAGCGTCACTTTCCGGGTTGGCGGAGATATATAGCCTGCACCGATTAAGATTTGTGTGCGAATGGTTAACGGCGAGGTACAAAGGGCTGGATCTGCCGATGATGTCAAAAAGTAGAGACAGACCCCCAAATTGTGCTTGTTCATCGCAAGGCACCACCAGGCCGAACAAGAAGGATAGCCTCGAGGCCATTTGCTTGACAGATTTCGCGATAAATCCAGTTCCCAGTGGGTGTGCGTGTTGATGCATCATGGTTGATTTCATGCAAGGTGTTGGGCTTCAATTTCTCACGTTGTTTATGGACTGATTATATCACCAGCGCTCCTCCAGGAGTGATGTTATTTGAGGCCGTAGACAGGCGTTATGGTGGACCAGAAGGATTCTTATCAACGTTTGACTTTGGTCCAGAAACTAGATACATTTGGTATTGTACAATTGGGTTACAGTGTCGATGGAGAGTGCAAGACGGTAATGCATGAACAGTACATGGTGACATACAAGAAAACAATGCAAGGAAAATGCCAATAGCTGAAGTGAATAAAGTAACATTCGAATGTTCCCAGTGTAAAGTAAAAGTCAGAATGGGGAGGTATCAAGTCTTAAGATAAGAGAATTATTTTACTGAATGGCACAATTGGAATCTTTCTTCCGATGGCGGCGTGTATCCGTTGGAAGGGATCCGGGTATAGCTTCGTTATAATCGATTTCCCCGTATTCGGTGGTATCGACTGTATCGATGGTATCAGCAGCAGACTGCGTAGTAAGCTTTGAAGATGTTGGTGTAGGTTCTGCCAAGGGGGAGCCAGCAGATTTCCCAGAAGTGCTCGGCGCCGATCTTTCGTATCGACTGGATCCGCTTCCACCTCCAGTGACAGCACTCCGCACACTATTGGGATCAGTAGTATTGCTGGTTGTAGATCGTGGGCGTTCGTGGCGTCCAGCCTTTGAAGTACCAGATCTCCTCTTGTTTGAGGTAGTTTCTAGTTTCTCCTGGGAACTGGCGCCCTTGGTCATGGTATCTGTCGTAAGGTTTGATCGAGATCGTTTGAATGCCCCCATGAACTTGTAGGCGACAGGTGGATGAAGGCTATTTCCGTTGGCGGGGAGAGGGGGCGGGGATGCGGCACCGTCAATACTAGTTCGAGGGGAATGGGAAATGTACGGGACATCAGAAGCCGGTGCAACAGGTAGTTTGGGTAAGCCATCCGCAGGATTCGAATACTGGCTAGTTGGGCTGCCAGCTTCTGCAAATTTAGCATAGTGCAGAAGCTGTGCACGGAAGTCGCATGTCGGAGGCGCATCGGGGGTACACTTTGAATGGGCGATGAGGCTGCATTGAGCGCAAAGAACAGCGCTCTTCTTGACGTTCAAGAGGCACACGCGGCATACCATAGCTAGAAATAGATACCCTTTAGTAACACGAAACTGACCAGAATGGAGTAAATGCTTACGCTTGCTGAAAGTTGTCTTTACAAACTGATGTTCTCGAACGGACAGGTCGTTATCGCTTCCGAGAACATTCATGGACAAGTCAGAGGTGCGCTTTCCCAGAGGAGATCGACCGGGTGGTGATTGTGGGGAGGGTTGAGACGGCGAAGGAGGAGTTTCGCCTTGCGAAAGTAGCTTCATGACATCAGACCGCTGTTTGTTCAGGTCAGCGCTGACGCGACGCAGGAACGGAATACTATCTTGAGGCCGCAGTTCCTATAACAAGTATGTCAGCAAGAATAGGCATTCCACTCCAAGATCGACGTACCTGATGAAGACCCCAGTTCTTTTTTAGCCAGGCATGTTCGAAAAGAAGCTCGGCGCTTGGCCTCTTCGTCGGATCTTTATAGAAACACTGACGCAGAAAGTCTTCCAAAAGAGGTGAGCAATCTTCAGGAAGGGGAGGCATGGTGTCTTCCACGATTCGGAACATCACTGTGGGATATTATAAGGCCAACAATTATATCCACCAAGAAATGCAACTTACCAGACATACTGTTGGTAATTTCGGCATAGGGAGGTCGGCCCGTCAGAAGTTCGACAACCGTGCAACCCAAAGACCAGATGTCCGACTTTGGCGACGCTCCCTTCAACTCGATGACTTCAGGGGCCATCCAGTTAGGCGTTCCAGCCACGTCTTTCTGATCGCGTTCTACGGCGCGAAGGTTCAATGACACTCCGAAGTCTGAGAGTTTGACATTTCCCGTTTTGGTAGTCAAGATGTTGGCTGCTTTCAGATCGCAATGTACGACATCATTCTCGTGAAGGTAATGCAATCCCTCCAAAATCTTGACGACGTAATTGGCTACAAGGCGTTCATTGAGCTTCCCAAAGGCTTTGAGGGTTTGGCCGAGAGAACCGTTCTCAGCGTACCTAGAGAGCACAAAGAAGGAATAAACGTTTGCTCTGGCAGATGGAAGGAGAAGAGCTTGACTTACTCGAGAACGATGGAAAGGGTATCCTGATCTCTCTCCATACCCTCGTATTTGACGATACTTGGGTGAGACAGACTCTTCATGAGATCGACTTCTTGCATCAGCTGAGTAACCTCATCCTCCTTGAGCCCCTCTAACCGAATGCGTTTGACAGCTACTGTTTGTCCAGTGTTTAGGTTGAGAGCTCGGTAGACCGTCCCGAATTGGCCTCGTCCAATGCAGTTTCCGAGTTGCTATAGATTCATTTCAGTCAGTGAATTTGTATAAAACGAGGATAGTGACTAACGAAATGAACGGGTGCCTTTCCATCTTCCCTGACAACAAGCGTCTTCCGCACAGCACTTCCATCGACAGAGTCCCTGGGCGAGGCCAATAGGTCACTCGCACTCTCGTTTTTCGAGCCAAGATGTCCCATGCTTTCAATCCTTGAACGTCGATCAGGTCGAAGACCATCAATGGAAGTAGGACGTGTTCGCCTTCTTGCACTTGAAGAATCAATGTCGCTTTGGAACCGCCCTCGGTGCAACCTTGGGCGCTCATGGTGTCCTATTTCGGCATTCAGGTATTCCCCTGAAGTGGTCCTGGGGAAAGGGACGTGGGTCTGGCCAGATAATTCATCCGTGTCGTCGAGTTGGGGAGGTAATGCGACTGCCGATCTCGAAGCTACGTTGGGTTTCGTACTATGGCGTCGTAGTAGAACACGTCCTGATGAAGCCATTGATGGATCAGGACTACTGTCCCGGAACTGCAATGCTTCCTTGGGTAATAGGATAGGGGCATCCGCGGTCTGCCGAGCTCTATGCGTAGGCCTGCGGGGCAGCGGGTCTTTCCCGTCATTCCTCTGGTTTCCTTCGACGATGGCTAGTTTCCTCGGAGACCTGGAAGGAGGGGATGCCGAAATAGCTGAGGAGGTTGAAATAACGGAGCTAGTCGATTCTTGATCGTCTAGATAAGCCAAGAGATCGGGGTCGAGGTTACTCGGCGGGCTTTGTCCTCGGAAGACATCCATGAAATCGTCTGGCCACTTGCCCTTCCGGAGATGTATAGCATTGTGCTTGTCTGGTCTAGAGGGTGTAGGTTGGTCCCGGTCCGCAGCAGCTCTCTCCCTATTTTTACCCCCACTGCGTGAACTAGACACGCTTTCATCTCCCTCTTCTACTACCCTCATCACCTCTGCAGCATCACTGAGCTTGATATCTCGATGTTTCGTAGGTGTTTCAGGCAGCGGATACCATTTGCGAGCGAGCTCATCCGCGATAGCACTACCTTCGGTACGACTCATTGAAGGGGCTTCGGAGGTTACATCCGTCGTCATTGTACGAATAGTGCCGAACTTACTATGTCCGTTGCTATACGTGCGCGATCTCCCAAAATCGAGAATGCTTGAGATATCTGTCGTTGCAGTGGACTCAGTCAACGCAGAGGAAGCAACGGATTGGCGCATGGCGAAGGATTCATGGAGGGATGAAGAATTAGGGACGGAGGTTGACATGGGTGAAGGAGATGATCCGAGAGGGTATTTGTTCTCGCTGTTCCGTCTAGCAGCTCGTGCCCGTAGAGGAGACTTAGGAGGAGGTGTGAGAATGACGGAAGGACTGCTGAAAGGACCTTCGGTTTCGTCGCCACTGTCCTCAATAAAGACATCTTCGTGAGCGTAAACAGGAGGCAGACCAGATGGAGGTGAATACCGCCTTCTGCCTGGCGATACGGACAGAGATGTCCTGGGTGCTAGGCCAGGAGAGCCTCGAGGTGGTGAATCAATCCTGTGACGACGGGGAGGGATGGCAATTGGAGCAGGACGTTTAGCCTCCTCTGTTGCAGTGATGAAGGTCGGCTTTTCGTTCATTGGAGTTTCAACATGCCTGACAAGGGCTATAATGGTCTTAGCAACACGAGCCAGGCATTCTCCAGTCCCCTCTGTAAGATCGTCGGGGTTGAAGGTATCGCTGTCCGGTAATCCGTGGGAAGCAC
This sequence comes from Clitopilus hobsonii, assembly GCA_015708445.2. NCBI lineage: Eukaryota > Fungi > Basidiomycota > Agaricomycetes > Agaricales > Entolomataceae > Clitopilus > Clitopilus hobsonii. Next base: position 1,525,610 of record CP068000.1, on the reverse strand, counting down.
AAGCAGCCAGGAACTTGTTGACGTTGGACAGGCGGGTGACCCTCTCTTCACGTGGATCGGGCTTGACCACAAACCCAGAACGCATTTTGTTCAATAAGCTAGAAAGGAATGGAGTGTTAGCGATGCAATGTTGACGCATATAGGCAGTCACTTACTGGCAAAGAACAAAACCATCCCGGAGAGTCTCCCAGAATAAACGTCGCTCCCTTTCCTCAGCGCTGTTGAAGCCACTAGAGGTAGGAGAAGCCGGAGCAACAGCACTTTTACTCCACATTCTCTCAGCCCTTCTTAGTGCATTCATTCGTTCTTCAACCTCCGCCCAATCCTTGGCGCCTGCTTCATTCTTGCTTAAATGCATAGGTTTCTTGATCAATTCCTTGCAAAGCATTGAAGTTGCCGTTCTTATTAGTTCGCGATATTCGGGGTTAGGAGGGCCAGTAAGTGAAGCAGTCGACATATTGAAGTGTCGATTCTGGGCATAGCTCCGTTGGTTGGGAGAGACGGGTCTTGGTCGTGGTGATGGGGATTCCTGGCGAGCAACTTCGATTGAAGGTCGACGAGGAGCCTCGATTGATGGCCGTCGCGGAGAACCTACCGAAGGGCGCCTAGTGGACTCGATAGAAGGTCGTGGAGCATCCATCGAAGGTCTTCTTGCCTTTTCTAGAGCGGAACGATGGGGACTCTCTATGGACGGACGCCTCGCAGAAGTAGGAGTAGAGGGTGGTGAGGGTAGGTTTGAGGGTGTAGGAGATCGTATTTCACGTTGTGTCGGTGTGATGACTCGAGATGGACGAGTTCGCCCAGGACTCGTGGCTCTCGGCGCTAAAGGACTGTTGTTCAGTGGTAAATGTCCCGAGCTCGCAGCAACCCTACGTGATGCATAGAAAGTGTTGGAACGTGTAGGGGAAGGGGGCGTTGGGCTCGAAGGCGGGCTTGGAAGCTCAGCATCTTTTCTGCGAGAGCGAGAGGGCTCAGGAGATCGTGCTGTTTCCACCTTTCCAACTGGGGAAGAGGGCAGCTGATGAGAGAGGACGAGAGGAACGGACTGTGTTGACCTATGACGAGTGGTAGGCTTGGAAGAGGATGAAGATTTGCTCTGATGAGCAGGGGTCTCTCGCCGAGTACCGAGTGGAACTGGCGTGCTGATCTCCCTCTGTGACGGCTGCATACTTGATCGGCCTTGTCGGTCACGACTTGGAGCCCTTGCCAGACCATCAGCAGCTGAAGAAGAGGGTGCAGGTATTGGGGGACGTGATTTATGAGTATTAGTGGGCTGTTGTGACGATAATGGTAATGAGGGGGAAGACATCGAACCACCTCGAAGGGATGGGGTCATGTAGCTGGTAAATCCCGCTTGCCGTACCACATCTGATGCGTCCTTTTTCACTGGTGCAGGGGGAATTGGGGAAGGAGAAAGAGACTCGCGACCCGCTCGCCCGAACGTAACCTTGGACAAAAGGTTGTTCGATTTAGAGCTTTCCTTAAGCTTTGGAACCGGGACCGGAACTTCTCTTTCCTTCCCTTTGCCCTTTGAAGGCCTAGCTGTAATTGTGGCAAATTCGTCGGCATCAGGAGACGGGGACTTCTTGGATCTAGTCGCATTTCGCAAGCTTTGCTCGATGGTCGACCGCATGCGACCAAAGGCGCCCGTCGACGACTCGGCTGGCGACATTGCCCCGTTCGTCATCGAGGTGTTGTGAGTTGTCGATCTTGCCGAGGCTGTAGAAACTGCATTCGTGGTGGTACGTTCTCTGTTGTTGATGTATAGAAACGGGTTGGTGATTCCTTTATGCGTCAGCACTGCCGCCGTCATGTAGATCTATCGCTTAATGGGCAGACTCTGGGTCTGTAAAGCGGGGTTGGCTGGTATAATGAATAGGTATAGTGTTCTTCGTTGGGTATAAGGCAGCAACTGGCAGCAACTAGGGAAGAAAACGTGGATTAGTGGCGTTCATGGAGTGGGTGTGAAAGAGGCCTCGCGGTGAGAAGGAGCGATGATGGCTGGGAACAACCTCGAGGTATTCTGCAGAAACATTCCAATGAACGGCGGAAGACTCGATGACTAACCTATCTTTAATAGATAATCGCCTTGGAAAGCTGCTAAACCCGAATTGCCTCGCTGCTTGTACGATCGCACAAAGATTATAATGAACCGTCCGCTTCACCGGGTCTACCGTCTGCCTTGAGGTTGTGGCTGAATCAATGTGGCATGAACCGTCCACGACTGTCCTGGTCGTTATATTGTCGGTACAAAGGCGTTATAGTCGTGGTGGTCGTCAAAGACAGAGGTGCAAGTCCCCGTCTAGCGTAAGGAATGTGACTGGTGTGGAGGGTGGTAGCCGGGACAAGGCTCGGAACGGATATGCAAGTCCTTATGCAGAGTCACTCTTGTTCTGGTAACCGTCACCAATCATTTCCTGAAAGGGTTTATGTCGGATATTCAATACACTAATCTGTCAGAACGCCGGCTTCTCGATTTCCAAATGCTTCAAGCTCTAGCCCTTGATTACATTCGAGCCTGATTGCATATAAAACCATTCCAATCCCACTTGTCCTGCATTTTTAACAGTAAAAACATACAATTCTTCTGCTAGCGTATCCTCCAAATTCCGATACTTTACCTGCTCCTCACACCAATTGAAGACGTATAAATGACGCACTCATATTCTGATCCTGAGGCCTGGTCCGCGATATCGAACAGCCGTCCTGACACGCAACAGGGGTGGGCGTCCAAAAGGTATTATGTGTTAATCCAAGTATGGTGGACCGGGGATATGTGACGTCGGCATCTAACGCATGGCAGGATGTGAAGAGCTTGAATCGCGCATTGTTCGCTGCCCGTCCCGGTGCCAGCTCGATGGATATAGCTCACTGGACGCTGTAAAACGTGTGTCGCTGGTCAGGAAAGGTTATACCATCCAAAGCCACGTCTTTTGAAATGGCCAGCCACAATCCCTGAGGAAGGACCCGAATCTGTCATCAAATCGAGAACCCTGCTGAAAAAGGGTAAGGCTGGTCAAATCGCATGGGTCACTGAAAAGAACGAAGGCGTACCTCCATCTGGTTGCATCACAGCGTGTGGCTGCGCCTGACATCATATAAAGACCAAAGAGGTGGCTTGAGACGAGAACGCCAATCAGGTGCCGATAGAGAGGGGTTTACGATGGGCTATCTCCGTAAGTATACCTCGAAATCAATAACAGAAAAAAACAGCTTTGTTATCTCAGAGAGCCTAATCTCCTATATCAATGCCTGGTACAAACGTTTAATGTTGTGAGCTTCCTGGCGAACGTTGGAGGTACAAGTCATGAGACACCTTGATAGCATCGGTCCGAAAGAAGTCCTGAACGCAGGCATGTCACAGCCGGATTTCCAGACTCGTCCAACACGAGGCATTGGAGAAGATCAGCTTCACCAGCTGACCAAGGTCGATGACATGATAAGCTTGAACCGAACTGACAAAAAATTTGGGACAGATAGAATGTTCCATCAGCAACATTGACTGGTCGGGGAACACAGGCGCTCCAATACACTTAGGAGAATGAGCAAATTCTTCGTGGAGTATGGAAGATTGGAGTTGCGGCATTGAAGGCCGACGCTTGAGGTTGATCCACATTCTTCAGGTCAAAGGCGGTAAGTACAGACTTTCTTGTCGCGAGAAAACTGATACGGGAGGGCAAGGCCAGGATGCATGAGACTACTCGTCAATCACTAGTGGTTCTTCTGAGCATCCGTTCGTTCACAAGTCCATCATATGATATGTCGAGAAGTTTACGACGATCATGCGACAGCGGCTATCGGTCCAGAGCTCCGGGAGGTCTATTACAAAGTACAAGAGCCTGTCAGAGAGATCATTGCTGCAGCTGAAGGCAATAATCGGCCTCCTTTGGAACCTGCAGCTTGCCCATTTTGCTCAAGAGTCTGACGCGTCCGAGTCCGTCGCGGTGGTTTAGACGGCCTTTGTTTGCTCTTGCTTGAACTTAGGGTGATTGCATGCTGAACCGTGGGAACTTTATCGGTCATGAGTCGGAGAATGAATCGTCATTGCACATTTTGTTCTCAGACTCATCGACGACGACGAACGCGAGGCCCTCAAAATGAGCACACGCTCCAAGGCGAAGCAAGCTGCTGCTGCTGCCACCGCTTCCAATGAAGTGAAGACTGCACCGACGAAAGCAACTCCTGCGAAAGCCGATCAAAAACCAAAAAGCCGTGTCAGCAAGGCCGAATCAGAGAAGGAAAACGTCAAGACCAAGGCAAAGGGCAATCAGAAACCGACTCCGGCTAAGAGGAAGTCTCTACGATCTGCTGGGCCTGTCTACTGTACTTGTCAGAAGGGAGATGATGGAACGCCTATGGTTCGTTGTGAAGAATGTAAACTCTGGTGCGCACACGCCTCCTGAGCACGTTGCTCTCTAATGTCACTCGGAACTGACACCATCACGCAGGTATCATTTTAGCTGCGTCGACATGAATCCAGATGATGCAGATGACATACGTGAGTCGCGCTGGTTGGTACCCTGTCAGCCTCCTAACACCGTTCATTCACAGATGTTTACATTTGTCCTGCCTGTCACCAAGCTTCTGGTCTTCGTACCGTCTGTGAGTATCTCAAGTCTGACTCCTTAGATAGATGGACGGCGTTGTCATGCTTCGCGATACCTGTAGTGGAGAACTGTATCAATGTACACATTTCGCATCGCCGTGAATCCCTCGATTGGTGCTGGGTAACGTCCCATACTAGTCTTTCCGTGTACAAAGACCACGGTTTGGATTCTCACTGGGATCTCTGTCTGCAAGTAAACCAATGGCAGATGCCAGTGCTTCCTTGAATTATCTTCATTGATAATCATGTATACAAGCGAGGTTAGATATGACGCAGACAGAGTTTCCAGCGATAGGCGCCGGTGCTCCTTTACAGGATCTATTCGTAGTTGCATACTTTTTTTTACATCTCCTACTTATACGGTTCTATTGTGTCTCATCAGTGAGCTGACCACATTTATTTATGTATCCTCTAGATTATTACGAAGGTCCAGACGCTGTAGAAGAAGTCGTCGATGGCAAGCCAGTCACAACCTCTGCCCCCGTGGTTGACCCATCCCCGGCTCCTGCTCCAAAAAAGCCGAAGGTTCAGCGGGATAGTCCACCACCAGAAATTCCTTCAGAGTCAGACGATGATCCTTCAAGTGCCGACGAATATGTTGCCGACGACGAGGTCAAACCCCGTTCCAAAGCTGCTAATAGGGTGAATATTTTCAGGCTTCTCTCACCCACTCTGAGATTGATTATTCCCAGCGAATGTCTATGCAGGTCTCCGATGGCTCAGATTCCGAGGTAGATGCCTCCGAAGCTGCCCAAATGACTCGCCCTTCTCGGTTCAGGAAGAAGGATAGCACACCGTCGGTTGGCGGCACTAAACGGAAGGCTCGTATGTCTGCTACTCCTCCCCCTAAGAGGAAGAAGACGGAGGCACGATCTGTGGCCGAAGATCCTGCAAGGAAGTATTGCCTTGCAAAATTAGAAGAGGTGTTTCGAGAGGTGTTTATCAAGTACCACCATGTACGGTCAGCGACGGAAGAAAGTAACCTGGAGGGAGATATTGAGAGAACTCCCATAGAACGTCCGATGGACGAGCTTACGGAGGAGGAACAGGGTGCTCTGATAGAGGAGGCGAAGCAGTTCGCTGCTGATTTGGAGCAAGCTGTCTTCGATATTTATTGTGAGCCGGATAAGGTTGGCAATCCTCATGCTGGCCCTAAGTACAAGTGAGTGGGCCGTCACGTCGTCATTTATTCCTGCTAATATATGTTACAGAGACCGTTTTCGAATGCTACAGTTTAACCTGAGCAAACCAGACCGTATTGTCTTGCATCAGCGGATAGTTGGTGGTCTACTGCCTCCGAAAGAAATAGCAGTGATGTCTTCCACTGATCTTGCGAGCGAGGAAGCAAAGCAATCTATAAAACAGGCAGAGCAAGAAGCTCTGGAGCATTCCATCTTAGTCCCCACGACGGTTCCGCGTGCTAAGATCACACACAAGGGGTTGGAGGACATTGAGGTCGTTCATGAAACCACCGCACTACCGGATGAACTATCTCGATCTGAGGAGGAGGAAAGAGAACGGATAGAGCGCGTGCGAGGGCGCACACAGTCAATTTCCATCCCTCCTGAATCGCCTGTCGTCCCCCAGACTCCGTCTTGGGGCGGTCCCCCTCCTATTCCCTTGCATGCTATGTCTCCGAGCACGCCAATCGACGTGCTCATGCCGTTGCTTCCCTTGGCTTCACCTACTACTGGAGAACCAGACATTGACCTTTCGGACTTCTTAAACATGGACGATGACCCCATGTCGAACGTCGATTCGTCAGCCCAGGTGCCAGCCACCCCCGAAAAGCCCAAAAGCGATAGTCCTACTGGGATGGCTGACGTGCGAGAAGGGCCGTTCTCACCTTCTATCACGTCCCCCACTACCAATTCTTTCGACTTGAACTCGGTCTGGACGCAAAAACAACCGCTCTCAACGACCCCACCACACTCGCCCCCGGCTGACCGCAATGCAACTGGGAGCCCAGCTCTTTCTGACAAGGATATGTCGATCGATTCGAACGAGGGTTCTGCCGATGATCAGGACTTCGACATGTTCCTCGAAGATAGGCCAGAACCTCCCCCTCCCACTGGGGAAGAGCAACAAGCTCTATTTGATGCTTTGCCCCAAGTATGGGCCGGCAAGGTAGGCTTCATTCAAAGGATAATGCTCTTGCTATCTAATACTTATGTTCCTCTACAGATCAGTATGCCGTTAGATTCTACCATACCCCAGGAGACTCCTGTTGTGGCTCGCCAAATTGCTGGCAAGACTATACCCAAAGACTCCGGTCGATGGAAAGTTCTTTTCCCTGCCAGCCTCTTCAATATCGAAGGGCGGGTCCCTGTCGAGAATTCGACGAAATTCCTGACACAAACCAAGATAGCCAATATCAAAGAGCTCCTTGCTGTGGCTTTCTCCCCTGAAAATCCTGAAAACAATGTCAATTTTGGGGTCTTGAGTGATTTCTTAATTTCAAAAGGGTGAGTCTCTGGCAAATTACATCAGGATCGTTTATGCTGAGCGTATGTCTTTATCCCTTAGTCGACATGGGCTGGTCTTTCCCTGGGGAAATAGACCGAAAGACCATCATCCTGGTCGAGAACTATACATTATACCTTTGTTGTCAAGTGATCCTGTTCCGGAATTCCTGGGTTTACTTGATGGCCTACGCCTTCCCAAAGTTCGAAATCAGAATCTTTTGATCGGCCTATGGGTCCTCAACAAAGGCAAGCTAGGTTCACCTCCACCTCCAACTCCCACCCAAACTTCGAAGCCTCCATTCCCCCTGGTTTCCTCAATTCCCAAGCACACGCCTACACCACCTCTTATTCCACCCCAACCGGCTCCGTTCGTTCCACCTACCCCTATCCCTCCCAGCGCTTCTCCGGTGACGCCAGCGCCTCTTCCAGAGAGTATTATCAATGAAGTCGCCACTTTGACACCAGAGCAAATTAACTTGATGATTCAGACACTCCAAGGCAGTGGCGGCTTTCCCCTTCCGGCTGTACCGCCTCAGCCACAGGGTGCGCCACCCCCGCCGATTATACCACAATTGCCTGCCTCTCAAGTTCCGCCACCGACTTTGAGACCTCCCCCTGTGGCGCCTACACCATTGAGCTGGCCCCCTGCCCCGCCCGTGCAGGGATATAACCAGATTTACCCGCCGCCGCCGCCGCCAACTATGCATGCCGGCCCAACACCTCCACACCAGGCTAATCCCGGTTTCTATCGTCGAGAATCGTGGGATAGACCCGCTCCTCAAAGTCCTCCCCGAGATGACCGGCACGACCGAGGTGCTCGCATTTGGAGAGGTAACGGTAGGGGCCGTGGTGGGCGCGACAGGTACAGTGGCGCCCAAGATATGGCTAAACCACCAGTTGACAACGGGTGGCCTCGTAAACCTCCTCGAGGTGGTCCCCCAGGGCAAATGCCGCCTCGCTGGGGATAACTCATTCTACATATCGACTTGTAATGGATAGATATTAATCTTTGTCCCCCGATTCCCAGTTCGTTCTTCATATTCGTAATTACATCTGCATTTTCAGCTTAGGAATAAAGATAAACCAATTATTTTCCCCTTCTTTCCGTTCTTTGTAATGGCTCAGTCTGTAATTTGGACTTTGATCGCTCCCTGCGTTGGGTCTGCAGCGACGTGGAATGCTTGCACTGCATCTTCGAGGCTGAAGCGGTGAGTGACCAAAGGCTTGAGGTTGATTAGACCACCAGCAACTAGCCGAATGGCTTTAGGATACTATTCAGAAGAGCACCGATAAATATTCGATCCCTTTGTACCATCAAATGATAAAACTTGCCTGATTGCAATAACGGTATTGGAATTGAAGATCGATCTCATTGGCACTTAGATGCATGAACGGGAACTGTGGTTGTGGTAAGCATCCTTGATACTGGAAATTAGATGCACGAGGAAGGGTACTTACTGATTGTTCGTTCTTTCCGACGCCGATGACAAAGACCTTGCCACCGAACTGCATAGACTAGACGGACTGGAATGAGAGACGGAGCGAAGACGTGGCATTGGTGAACTTACGTAGACTGCAGTGTGGATGCTGCTTTCGACACCGGTACATTCCAAAGCAACGCGTAGATTGCCTCCAGCAGCTTCTTTGATCTTCTCAGCCTGTTGTTGAGCCGACAGTCCTCGTTCGATCAGAACAGTCCTGACACCAGGGACAAGCTTTTTAGCAAAGTCCAGACGGCTTTGGAAGAGGTCAGTGATGACGATGGGCTCTGCGCCAGCTGCGCGAGCGGAGAGAAGAGAAACGAGGCCAATGGGACCAGCTCCGCTGTACAAAGAGAATAAGAGACTTCTCTTGGGACAGATTCGAGAGCATACCAGATGAGAGTAGGGTCACCGAGACGAAGTTCAGCCCGCTCAATACCCGCGAGTGCCACGGCCAGGGGCTCGCAGAGAGCACCTTCCTCAAAAGTAACATTGTCAGGTAGCTTGTGAAGCCACTGAGCCGGGTGAAGATGCCATCTGGTCAAAGTTCCTTTGAAAAGTTGACTGGTTAAACAAAGGAGTGAGTTGTGCCTGCCGACTTACCATGGAAAGGAGGGGTAGAGAAGAATACGACGGTGGGGCAAGCATTGTATCGACCAGTTCTGCAAGCATCGCAAGCAGGATCGGAGCAAGGGACACCAGCTTCGATAGCAACACGGTCGCCTATAAAACAGACAATCAGATTAGAACCGAGGATTTCTGACAGAGATCTCATGGAAGAACCTACCAACTTTCCATTGGGTGACACCTTCACCGACTTCTACTACCTCGCCCGCAGACTCATGGCCAGATCCACACTGGGAAAGCATGAGCAGAGCAATATTGTGGGTAGCAAGTCAGACTCACTTCATCTTCGACTACCATGGAGTCACCAATCCTCCCGTGCTTCCAGAAATGAACGTCGCTCCTACAAGGATACCTCTGTGGGTATCAACGCATATATCGATCTGGCGTCTAGACGTACCCGCAGATTCCGGTTGCGCGCACATGGACCAAGACCTGACCAGGGCCAGGCTTTGGCTTTGGCTTCTGGACGAGATGAACTTCGTGCCTGGGGTTGTAGAAGCAAGCAATGTTTGCATCTGGCCCAGGCTTCTCTCCAGGTGCAAGAACCTTGAAATCAGGATGATCGAGGGTCTTGCGAGGGTGGTAAAGGGCTGGGTTGCCGGATTCCAGGGAGATGTAGGACATTTTTCTGTGAGAGATCAAGGATATCGTTCGAGGCTTATTTCTAGCTTTTACATGGCGAGGGGATGATGGTCCAGATGACTGATTATGCGGTCCACATCGGACCGCGGCGCCGTGCAAGATGGTTCAACCCCATTTTACCGACGATTTTCTTCTCTTTGACATTTATTTCTAGAAATAACCGAAAAGCCTGGGCGCTATTTCATTCGTGTCTCCCCGCCTCACAAATCCTTCCATTTCTCATGCGGCATACTGATACAATCTGTAGAAAGCAAACGTCTTGGAGAAAAACACTCAAATAGAAATCATCTTGAACTCAAAGTCGAAAAACCGTGGCATCGTGCGAGAAACATTGATCCTATCCAACCGTGGTCTAGGGCCCGCGCTTGAACGTAAAGCTGTACGAGAAAGAGAAGATTCGATTAGCCCGAAGAATTCCATGTCTGTACCGGGGTTCAAACAGTTTACGCACTTGAGGAATGCTAGATCCTTTTCGGCGCCGACGGCCTCTACACGCTCGAGCTCTGTCGTCATATTGCCGAGATCGTCGGTCGGGAAGTAAGTTGTATCCGTGGCTGATTGAAGATGAGGTACGAAAGGAGGATCGATATTGCGGATGGCATTCCAGTCAGCGCCGTAGAAGAAGGGATGGGTTTTGATTTGATTGACTGTCAATCTTGCCTCTGCCCAATTCATCATGCTGAAGGGAGTGATCAGAATGAGGTAGAGGAAGTGAAGAGATATAGAGGGAAGTACCTTCTGATCAAGTCTTCACCTTCTCGGGAAATATAGACTTCTTCTGGGAAGTAGAGGTAGTTTGGCCAATCAATGATCTTCTTGTATGTGTCCGCTGGGTTGTCCGAGCAGAAAGGAGCATATCCAACCAAACATTCAAAGAAGATGGCTCCCAGCGACCACCAATCGCATTCCTTGCCATAACCTTTCTGGAGGAATACTTCGGGTGCGATCTGCAAAAAAGAATGATGTTTTAGGTACGATTGATCGGCAGGAACGAGGCCTACTCACATAGTCTGGGGTACCGACAGTCGAGTAAGCCTGGAAGGTAAAGTCAGATTATGGGCCAATGTGTGATGACGCCGTGATACGAACCAGTTTCCGCCGGTTAGCCTTCCATGTAGCAATCTGCTCCCTGCTCATTGTGAGGTTGATAGGGTTCACTTGTACACTGTTACGGGCGGGGTTGGATTGTTGTTCTTGGCCAATCAGTCGCTTATAATAGTCTCCGTCAGTGCTCTTGTGCAGGCCGGTGGAAAGACCAAAGTCTGAAAGCTTTAGATGTCCAGATCTATCAATAAGGACATTGTCTGGTTTGATGTCTCTGTATGATGTATGAGTTTGAGTGGTTTTTACGAGAGGAGGAACTGGAGCTCACCGATGGATGTATCCAAGGTTGTGAACGGCTTCGATGGCCAGTATGCATTCTGCCATGTAGAACCTGGTGACGTCCTCCGAAAAGACATCATATTTGATCAACATGGTCATTAGGTCCCCGCCGGGAAGGAATTCCATGACGAGGTACAGATATAGCGGATCTTGGAACGAGTAGAACAGTTGTACGACCCATGATGAGGTTGATTCTGCGAGGACATCTCGCTCAGCTCGTACGTGTGCAAGCTAGTATTTGTTGATCAGGAGTTAGCAAGTGAGATGTAGGTCTAACAACCATACCTGGTCTCTTTTCAACATTTCTGCCTTTTGCAAGCTCTTCATAGCATAGACTTTGCCCGTATCGAGTTTCTGTACCAGTCGGACCTAGTCGTTAATAACGGGGAAGCGAATATGAGGTTGGGAGACGTGTCACAGTTCGAATAGGTGCCAACATACCTCGCCAAACGCGCCTTTTCCGATGACCTTGACAGTTCTGAAGTCTGCGAGCGTGATCTTTGTTCTCTTGAGGCGTAGGTGCTGAGATTCGAGACGGCTGTATTTGCGTATTTCGCGCTCTTTGGCTTCATTGGAGGGGATCTGTGCGAGTTTGGTTTCGAGTTCAATTCGTCTTTCGTATCATTGTCAGATGTACATTCATTCTGGAGGATTTAGATGCCATACCTGGCGTTCCGCTCAATGGCAGCATCCACCGCAACTTTGTAGTATGATTCCAGCTTTAGCTTCGCCGCTGTTGACTTTGCCACGGCTTCTGCAGAGAACTCTGCAGTGGAACGCTGGAAATAGACATCTTGCAGAGAGATTTATTAGCTTGACTGTAATATATGGCCATAGAAGCGCATAGATCTCACAATCGTCTGGTCGAGATCTACTGGTGGTCTGATCAGGGCTGAGGTGCTGCTGTTGGTGATTGTTGGACATCGTGGTGGGGGTTGTCGTGGAAGACGAAGGTCCAGCTTGGTTGTTGGCCATGTGTGGACACGATTGCGCTACTCGATGCTGTCAGGTTCGTTAAAGTAATTTGGGGAACGCGTGCATCAACGTCGCAATGGTTGCCCAGGCGTTGTGCTCGGACCCAATGGAGTTGCCCCGTCAAATATATTCTCACCTTTACCGTCAATCTTTATCAAGTCGCACGTCTTTCATTCAACTTGGAAATGATCAGCTTGTATTCAGGAAAATGCCACATGCATGCCTCCTGCTTGTAATTAAACAGGGCAATTCAATAGAAACTCTCGGAAGCTATCTCGCATTCTGGACGGAATTTCGGCAACCTGCCTCGCAATGATATTTCTATGTAGAACAACTCGGGTCATCCCCACCTCGTGGAAGCAAATTTTCAGCATCTAACTAGTTACAGGTTCCCAAGCGCTCAAAGTTCGTGAGCCAGAGCCTTGGATACGATGAGAGGAACAAAACTTTGACAGCTGGCCCGCATGTAACCGCCAACATTTTCTAGGCCTTTTTCTAATCATTGAATATACACGATTCGGTACCACCAATGAGTGTAGTAGATACGCAAATAAAGCCGTTCGAGCCGTTCAAATGAGTCGAAACGCGTCTACAGGCCCAAAGGCTAGTCACGACGCGTGGGTGTAATTGGCGTTCAAAAGAGAATAGCCAACCCTAACCCGAATCCAGTCGCCAACGCGTTTCACGTCCCTCCGTTTCCCATTATCCCACCGCGACGTCAATGCAGTCGTCCTCAAGACCCCCTGGAGTCTCTCAGGCTCCTGTGAAGATATACAATGCAGTATACTCCTCAGTACAGGTGCTTTTCTACATCTTTTAGGACGCGTCAAGGCCTGTTCTGACGACTGCGTACTCAACAGGTGTACGAATGCATGGTTCGAGGCATTGCAGTAATGCGCAGACGCGCCGATTCCTACGTAAACGCGACACAGATACTAAAAGTTGCTGGTGTCGACAAAGGTCGTCGAACGAAGATACTAGAGAAGGAGATTTTACCGGGTAAACACGAAATTGTTCAAGGTGGGTATGGAAAATATCAAGGAACTTGGTAGGTGGTATTCCACAAGCTTCACCTCATGTATGCTCATAAAAATTGTCATAGGATCCCTCTGGAGAAAGGTCGTGAACTAGCAACACAATATGGGGTCGCGCCCCTGTTGTCACCACTCTTTGATTTCCAGCCCACTCTCGGCTCATTGGCTCCCCTCCCGGTCCAAACCGGAGGAACTGCCTCACCACGACCTCTGTCTGCTTCTTCATCGTATTCAAGCTTGGGAGCAGGGAACAACAATTATGCTCATTCCCAACAACTACCTTCCTCTCTAGCGCCACCTCCGATCATGCCAGGCTCTGCTCTGCGCCTACTGAATCAAGGGCGTGCTCAGGGATTATTCACCCCCTCTACTTCTGCGTTGCATGCAGCAGCACGAAGCGCCGGCTTTGTGTCTCCCACCTATCCTGGCAATGGCCATAGCAGCCAACCTATGCCACCCTCCGAGACGCCACCGCCTGGACTGAGTGGGAGCAACCTCAAAAGGAATCGTTCTGAAGCAGACGTCGACACACGTCCTGCTAGCACGTATGCGTCGCCTTTCCCATCGTCCTCACAACCTCTCCCGTTGGAATCAGCCCCTGATATCCAAATGATGGATAGGTCACGTCCGGTGTCACCTGGTACTGCGAATGGGGAGGACGGACCTTCTCCCGCCAAAAGGGCCAGAAGGGAACCTACACCTCCACCCACCGGTTCGTATAATCCAATACCAGGAAGAAATCAAGCGCAATCCTTGCCTTTCTTCCCAAGACCGGCTTCTCAGAGCGGTTTCCTCCCGAATGGTGCTTCTCGACCACCGAGCTCATTATCTGGAGGACAACAGGTCCCTGTAAATGAAGAACATGCACAATTACAATTGCACCAGGCTAGGTTCTCTAGCCGACCTGCCAACATACGCCCTAATGATCCTGCTGCTCCCCTACGAGACAGCAGACGCGCGGCTCTTGTCGCGGCTATATGCTCTCGCGATGATCCAGGGGTCATCCTCGATCTCATTCGTGAAATATCCCAAGACCCGAACGCGCACCCTGGTCAACCTCAAGGATTGAACGAAACAGAGATCGACATGATCCTTGACGACGCAGGCCATACGGCTCTGCATATTGCAGCAAGCGTAGCGCGTCAACGTACCGTTGAAGCACTTATTGCTCATGGTGCCGATATCCATCGGGGTAACTATCTCGGCGAGACACCGCTCATACGCGCTTGTCTGTCGACCCACAATGCCGACCAACAGACGTTCAATGCGCTGGTTACTGTTCTAAGTGGTTCTATCAGGACTTTGGACACGTCCAGGAAATCTGTCATCCATCACATCGTCTCATTGGCCGGTGTCAGTGGGCGCGCAGCTGCTGCAAGGTATTACCTTGAACAAGTGTTCTTCTGGATTGTACAGCACCAAGGTGGTGACTTCAAGAGTTTGGTCGATTTACAGGATGAACACGGAGATACAGCGTTGAACATTGCCGCGAGGGTAGGGAATAGGAGTTTGGTGAGGACCTTACTGGATGTGGGTGCCAACAGGATATTACCGAATAAGTTGGGTCTGAGGCCGGGCGACTTTGGCGTTGAGACAGAGGTTGGTTGGAAACTTCGCGGATTCTGAAGATCTTATACTGACAATATGCGTTTAGGAGCTTAGTGGGGGTCCAAAGGCGGAAGATATCCTTGCCAACCTCCGCACTGGACCTCCCCCACCTGTACAAAAGAGTCAGGATGTCATTGCTGGTACGTTTAATTGCATTTATTCTGCTAGAGGCCTCTGACGGGTATCTCAGATATGACTGCGATGATCCAAAATCTTAGCACGGAATTCCAAACCGAGATCAAAACCAAGCAAGATTCGTTAGATGTAACGCAAGCCCATCTCCGTGCCGCAACTCGTGAGCTCTCGGAGCAACGCAAACAAGTTGGTGTATGGCAGCAAAGGTGTGAAGAACTCGACCGGGTTAACCAGCGAATTCGCAACGTCGAGAAAGCTATCAACGAAGAAGATCGCTTCGACTGGACTGGCCGTACAGACCTCGATGGGAAGGATGCTAAAGACTCAGCTGGCTCTGCCTTCCGATACAGAGGTCCCCAGTCAACGATGGTCGGCATTGGAGGGTCTGTGGACATCTCATTCAATGTTGATGCTGAGCCACCAGTGCCTGGTACAGACTCGATTGCAAGCTTGATCAAATTGAGGAGGTTGAAGATGTGGCATTTGAGGATGGAGGCGTTGATGGAAGCGAGGTTGAAGACTCTCCAAGGTGCAAGTGCAGAGAAGGAATATCAGTGCAAGAAGATTGTGTCACTTTGCACAGGTATCTCGGTTGACAAAGTTGAGGAGGTCAGTCCCTTCCCCTTCCTTCTGGAACAAGTACTTGACCACCTATCTTCTCTAGATGCTTGAGAACCTCCTGGTCGCCGTTGAGAGCGAGACACAAATCGTTGACATAGGGAGAGTCTCGGGTTTCATGCAAAAGGTAATGACTGGCCAAATGCGCGTTTCCGGCGTCTTGACTGACAAGTTGCGACGCAGGTACGCGATGGTATAATTTAGTTCGCAGTTTCGCTCTACACTCCGGATGTTCAGGCTTGTTCGTATTTAATCGATGTATTACTATGACTTCCTCGCTATATTCTCTCATCGTATTATCCAACTGCAATACAAAGCGACTATCACAAGTCCTCCGGAGTAAATAACTGGAAGTTTCTGTTATAAGTGCCTGAAGCAAGCATGTTTCCATCGCTAGAAATGTCAACAGACATGACTTTTCCTGAGTCGGTCGTTAGAGTCCGTAGCAATTGCCAATCGTCTGCACTCCACAGCTTCACCAACCCGTCATATCCGGCGGAGGCGAAGAATAGTCCCGAGCGGTATTTCCATTCTTCCCATGCAGAAGAATCTTTTTCCGGGGAATCATGCGACTTGTCTTCCTCTACGCCATCCATAGCAGTGTCCTCGTTCGCAGCAGGTTTCTTACTGAAGAACAGGTCATTGGCATGGAAGAATCGGACATCAGATACGTTGGATAGATGGGCTGGTGCAGTGTATAGAGCCTTGAGGGAACGCATATCCCAGATGCGGATAGTATCATCTCCTGCACCTGTCGCGATTTGGTACCTAAATGAAACAGGCCATTAGTGCTTTATACATTTATAAAACCTAGAGATCATCCGAACCCATTGGGGGAGAAAGCAAGCGAAAAGATCGCTTGAACGTGGCCGTCTAGAACCATGGCCGTTCGACCTGTTCGAAGATCCCAAACACGGCCAATGGCGTCAAGTCCACTGAAATCAAGTCAGAAAGGGTGGAGATTAGAAATACCAGATACATACCCTGAGGCAGCCAGTGCGCCATCATTCTGGAAGTCAACAGTGTAAACTTCTTTGGAGTGTCCTTCTTGAAGTAACAGTTCTTTCGAGGTGTTTACGTCCCAAAGCCGCCATGTTGTGTCGAAGCTGGCACTTGCTACGTATTCACCCGATGGATGGAAGGCGACGCGACATACACGCTCCTGGTGGCCTTTCATGACTGACAGCGGTGTTTCGCTGAGGGTGATGCGTGAGAAGGATAGGCTGGCGTTTACAGTAGAACTAGTACCTGTTCATTGACCATAGCACAACATCGCCCTCTCCGCCCCCGCTCACTAGGTTGACAAGGTCTGCTCCTTGTGAGAGTGTTGCTTGAGGATGCCAGGCAACGCCGCCGACACGATCAGTATGACCTGGAGCTTGTGAGTATGTTGAGACTGCTTTGGAGGGAGCGCTACAAACCTCTCAATGCACGAACCTGCGTACATGCAGGCACATTCCAGAGTTTCACCGTCCCAGACCAACTTCCGGTGGCAAGAATCTCATTGTTTGGGGCAAATCTTACTTGTGAGAGTGGTCGTTCGTCGCCAATCTGGGAGCCTAGATTGGTGAATTTCTAGGAAGGGGAGGTCATTTAGTGGGAGATGAAAGAGAAGGTGAGCTATTCTCACTTTAACCTCTTCGAAAACCTTCTTCCGTATGTCAACAATACGACCAAGATCCATTTTACTGTCAATCCGCTGCTGGGCGACTCTCTTTTGAGCTCTGTCAAGTAAAGACAAAAGGAAACGCTGTAAGCACCTTTGTGCGTTCATTGATAGTGTGAACCCAACCTGGGCAAAGAATATTCTGCTATTCGCCGCCTTGCTTCTAAAAGTTCGAGGGAGCCTGGAGTGTAGAACTCCTCTTCTTCCTATAAAATCCATCTTGTAAGTTAGGCAAATATCAAAAACAAAGACGGGGTACGTGCCTCGTCACTCGATTCCGACTCTTCCTCTACTTGCATAGCGTCGTCTCCTCGAGCAGCATTGATTTGGGAGAGGACATAAATGAGACGGTCACGTCGATCAGCAGCCTACAGTCAATTGAGAATACATTCCCTTGTTTACTCAGAGACCACGTACGCGTTCACCGAACAATGTTATAGGCTCCCCAATCTCCCTCAGCCTGGCTTTGACGCGATTATCGTCGGTGGGAACAGCCATACTCCTGGCCTTTTTCTTCCTCTCAAGTTCATCGAGAATAACTTGGTTCTCTATGCGAGCCCTTTCGTTCCCCAAGTAGTTGCCATCGTCAATAAGGTTATCAAGGGTGACCGACATGGCGTCAAGGGTGGCTTGGATGCTTTTGAGGTGAATAAACGCGGTGAGGAAGAGTTGTTTCCATAAGCGGCAATCTTGAGCATTTGGAAGTAACAAGAACAAGCCAGGGTGCACAGCAATTCTTGTGCGCCACCAGGACATTGTGCTACCACCAGCAAACCCCTGCCGACGCCGTTGTCACCGGGCTAAAGCAAATCGAGAATCTATCAGCCCGCGCAGGTCAAGCATCTTCAAGCTTGAGAGGGAAATTGCTTTGATTATTTTATCATCTCACGACCAGGTATTAGGTATCTACATGTGCTCAACAAAGTCCGTAATCATTCGTAAAGAGGATTGGGAATGTAGAGTATGGGGAGTTGGAAGAAGAACTACGAGGGAGTAAGGGTACGGATCCTGATGAATTGAAACGAGAGAGTGGTATAGTACGAGGGAACAGTGAGTAAGATTCAATGGATCAGGATTGATGCATGATTCGGGTGGAGGATCGTGGAAAAGATGAAAGAGTTCAACAAGAATCATAAATATATGTGCGCCGTGATGCAACCAGACCACCATGCGATGGGAGAAAACCTGAGGGTAGAGACCAGAGAGCGAGGAAAGAAGACCGAAGAGGGAAAGCGCACCAGGTGTACTGTGTTCTGCAGTACCCTGACAGACTCGTCATCTCAGCAAGGCGGACAACTGACTTGCAATTCATCTTTCTATTATGCTGCGCTATACAGGAACAGATTGTTTGTAGCCGCAATCTATACAAACAATCAGGTCAAGGCAACAAAAGGAGGAGGAGGTTTCTTACTGCTATTGTATTCTCTCTTGGGTGCCAGCTAGCATGCAGAATCTTCTTATTGAAATCCAGAGTATCCAATTGCATAGCCTCCCTGAGCCCTCTCTGACCATTCTTCATGCCTTGTTTGCCTTGAAGAGGTCCGCCAATCTTCTTCTGCTTAAACGCCGACTTATCCGCTTGTAGGACAACGTCACTCATGTTGTCAGCATCGTATATGCGGAAGAAATTGTGATACGATCCCGTCAGCACATGCCTGGAATCAATGAGCCGGGATGTAAAAGCAACGAGCTTCACAAATACGTACTTATCGTCTCCGCCCCAAACACATTCAAACTTGTCAAAGATGCAATCATTCTCATAGAGATCGCAGAGTTTCCCACGAAGGTGATCATGGATGGGTATCGTCTTTAACGGTTTTGACTCCATGTTAACGTCCCAGATCTTCAAGGAAAGGTAGTCTCTAGAGAGGATGTATCGGCCATCATGACTGAATTTCACGTCAGATATAGAAGAAATGATCTCGGAAAAGAATGATCTTGTGCTGGGATCCTCTTCTTCCTCGAAACCTTCAGGGGCCAGGGTTTGTAAGCAGTATCCGTATCGACTTGGGGTTGGACATACATTTCGCATGGGAATCACAGAGAGCAGCCTCTCGCATGTCAGCCAGTTTGATGTTGCTCTTCGAGCTCGAGTACATGAAAAGATTGCAGTGTGTTGGGTGGAACTCAGTGGCTGTGATCACCTCAGTCAACTCTTCCATGTTCGCAGGCTTGATGTCGACAATATCTGAAGAATGGTCAGAAAAAGCGAAGCCCAACGCGATATATGTAACTTACTGAAACTCTGGTCACTGATGTTCAGGTTCCAGAGGTTGATACGGAGGTCATCGGCGGAAATGTAGGTTTCTTGATCAGAATTGACGGAGATGGAATGTATGTGATAGGCGTGTGCGTTGGCATATACTTTTCTTGGGACAGCAGCGATGATGTTGTCCTGAAGAGACATGCGAGGTAATCTCAAATGAGAAGGCGATGCAGGAGGTGGTAAGGGTCGTTGGCCATCAAAATGGTTTGATTCTGAAACGACCTTGAGGGATTTTTCGAAGACTTTCCAGAGCTTAATGGTCTTGTCTGTATTTGTGTCAATATAAGAGAGGATGCTTGATTTTGGTGAAGCGTACCATTGGTTGAGAGAAGGAAGTGTGCCGAGTTCTGGCGTTTGCACCATCGAATTTTATTGATTTTCTCCTCAATTTCCAGCGACTTGAGGTAGTCAAACTCTGGTTCGTGCGATTGAAACTCGGTGTAAAATTTGTATTCACAACCTTTCTTCTGTATATTGCAAGCGTTGACGATCAAGGATCATTGAGTTTGTTGCGCAGGGACGGATGAATAGATGACCATTCCAGAGATAGCAGGTGACATAATCAATGGATCCAATCAGCAAACGCGAAACTCGAGGAGCACGATGACCTCGATGCATCCGAGAAGATAAGAACTGACCTGCTCGTTACGCTCAAACAGAACGACGCGACCACCTTTGTCTCCTGTCGCCAGATAATTGCCCGTAGAGTCAAACTCGACGGTTGAGATGATGTCGGCTGATTGTACGGAAGCGTGAGCATTACCTGGAAGACGTTACGATCGGTGAATATGAGCGGTACACACCCTCTGTGATGTCCTCAACTTCGCCCTTATCTCCAAAACATTGAGCAAATCGCCATCCTCCGGAGCCTGATGGGTCTTCCATGATTAATAAAGTGGGTCACGCCTGTAGTTATCGACTGATTCGAGTAGCTTTGAAGCGTCTAAGGCGGCCAAGCTTATGGCACAAATCCAACCAGCTAATAGAATTTCAAGATGGTGTATCGCTGAAGAACGTGAGCAACAACGAGCGAGACGATGATGGGTTAACGATGGCACAAGTGGCAAGCGAACTGCATGGATAGCGCAGAGATGCTGACATAATCATATTTGGATTGCTTTGTGCCACTTGCGCCCGAAATCCTCCATAACCACCGCCGTCCACCAACGAACAACACCGTAAATTCACAAAAATGGCCATCGCTCCCATTACTGGCATGCTCAGGAAGCGTTTCTGGGTCGACCTTTCATGCGCTCTTGGCCTCGGAACAGGTTTGGGCTACGCTTACTGGTACGTGCAGCAGAAAATGCTCGCTCCTTGTTCTTTTTTGTGGACTCACTATTGTTCCAGGTATGGCTACCACCTCAAAGCCCGTTAGTTTCCAGTCTATTTGACCAAACTCGTTATTGTCTTACTGACCCTTACTTAGTGGAACGCCAGGAGAACTTCTACATCAAGCTTGAGAGGGAGCGGGCTGCTGCTAAATCCTCATGATGAGGCCGACGACGGGTATTTGGACGGAGTTTATGGTTCAAATCGCTAGAAGAAGAAATATAGCAGCATAATCAAACGCACTTCCTAGAAGGTGTAATCGACGCGTTTTGCATGTGTTCACTCTCATTTCCTCATACATTCCTGAATGCAAATTCTTCAATATCCTCTTCCTCGCCTAGCAATCCTCGGTGGTGTGCTTACGACCCCGGTGCATTCCGCTTTGGAGGCTTCGCTCGAACCTACTCGGGAAATATCGCGAGCCCTAGATGAGACGTTCAGTCTAGGTCCCTTCCAGACCGTTCGACCATGGTGCTCCCCAATGCCGTAGACCACAGTCCCGATTTACCGTGCTTCCACGCTCGGGTGATTGCACGCCCTGAGTCTTCCAGCTGAATAATGCGTCATATAAGGTTCATTGTGTTAGAAGAGCTTGTTTCCACGAGTGTGTGACATAGAATAGCTGCTCATTGGCGAGCGACATACATTCCTTGAAGTCCCCGAGCCAAGCACCCGGTGTCGGCGCCAAACCCGTCGCTGAGAATGAAAACCCGTTTGTCGACGGACCAGCTACCCGAGTGATGATGCCTCATTTCGCAGAACAACAGCCTTTTGTTTCTTAGTTCTGATCCATCCAAAGCTGTGGCTGTTGTTGTGCCATCGATAAGCTGTCAATCTCGCGGTGACCTTGTAGTTGTGGGTCCCATTTTGATGCAGAACAGCAACCCCCTTACGGCAGTGGGGACCTATATGGACCCATGGCCACACAGGAATTAGACAGTTTCTTCCGGGTACCCGTACATTGCTACTTGCAATAACAGCTTTCCTTCGATCTGCTCTACCCCTCCTTACCGCCTTTTTCTGCTGTTTTCTAACGAGCATGAATTCCCATCAACTAGGATTGTGCTCTGCAGAGGAGCTTCTGCAGGGCATCCAAAACAAACTGCAAGACAGGTTAAGCCAACTACAGGACGTCTTTGACAGATGGGCTGAGTTGCGAACCAATCCGCCGCCGAGTATCAAGGGACCTTTGTAGGTATTATCTCTCCCCATTCCTTAACAGAGTCTAACGACTTGTCAACCTTCCAGCTGTGATGCACTCGTCGATGATGTAACGAAAGTCGTTGCCTCGCTGGACGGGGATTTCAACCTTCTCAAGAACCTCTCTGCTATAATACCACCCACCCATATTATGACATGCTACCCCGACAATGAGGGGAAGGTCCAATATTTTGCACTCATGTCGGAGTACTCTGGGCTGAGAGGAGGAATATACCCCGCTTCGGTCGCCAACGAAGATGGCGAAGGAGAGGTTTTACCGCTGGAGCTCGGAGCGCTCAACTTCTACATTCAAGAGAAACCCAGTTGGAAGGAACTGGTCGACACAGGCAGAAGGCAAGGGTGGTTGAGGTGTTTGCTCGACTTAGTGACCTACGTAAGGTTCCATATCCTAGTACCTGTTAAGCCTCATGCTGATTTGATTTCACCAGGAATTTGAGTATGCAAGACTCGAACGTGTGGAAGGTGGTTCGTACCTGCGTCGAGTACAACTTGATCTCGTTGCGGAGCTTGGCTTTCTTCCTTTCGACTGGGACGCCGAGCTTCTCGTGGAGGATGTCTCCCATTCGGAGGCTGGAGAAATGGTGAGCTCAAGGTATTTCTGCTGCACAACGGCTCACGAATCAACTCGATGTCTGCAAGGGTTTTAAAGGGCTGCTGGGCAAGACCCCAGTCTGGGTTAGGTACTTCTCGAAGGAGAATGACAGACCCGAGCAGATCAAGTTGAAGGCAAGTATCTTATCGCTTGGGATACCCCCATCTAATGAGGTTAAGCAGGCTCTACAAGATGTTATCGATACTCGTAATCTTCGACACCCCAACATCGTCAGCTGGTTCAGCGTGAACTCTAGGCACCCAGATCGATGGACATTGATAACCCCAATGCTCTCAGTAACGCTTGAGATGATGTTGGAGGCAAAGCCTAGAAGTGATCATTTCAAAGTGGCGGTAGTAAGAGTAAAATATCTAATTTCCCGTACCAACCTATCTAATGTATGCTATCAGATGAGAGATGTCGTCTCCGGTCTTCTTCATCTTTACAGGAAAGAAACGTGGCACGGGAAATTGTCTACGGTCAGTCGCTCTGATGCCCATGCACCTGCCTGTCTCACACTCTTTTTCAAGTCCACCATTCTCGTCTCGGAGCCAGCCGACCCGAAAGCTCGACGCTTCATTCTCTCGCAGTTTGCACCACTTACAATCGGGGGGACACTGGAAGATGGCTATAGAATCATGGATGCCAAAGGCTTTCTCTGCCATGATCAGCCCGGTGAAACGGATTTGAAGGATCACCTGAGCTTGTTGTTATTCAAGGTAGACGCATTCAAGTTTCCTGGATGCAACATCTCACCTCACCCTTTCCGCTCAGTTATACCCTCAGGATTGTGGATTTGACAAATACGAGGATACGTATTGTGGAGTTGTAGCAGAGAACAGCCTGAATAAGAATCAGTCGGTCGAAGCCCTGGCGATGAAGATGATCATTGGTTGCAAGATGGCACCAGCAGATACATGCCTTCCACGTTGGCTAAAGCGGATCTCCGACTTACAGAGCAAGATGGGACCCGTGAGTCAGATCAATCTTCCTCTCTTTACTGGTTGCTGAGATACTTGTTCTCAAATTAAGACCACCGACGAACCCGAACCTGAATTCTCAAGCATTCTAGGAGTCACCGCAGCAAATCTCTTGAACGAGTCAGATTTCATATTACCTATGGCGTCTGGCAAAGCAATCGTCGATGCCCCTGCTGTAAGAAGTGGCGAGTGCGCAACGGAAATGGCCGCACCAACAGAAGGGGCAGAAGTCGCTGGCCCTGCACCCCCTGCATATACCCCCGCTCCCGCAACTGGCGAGCATGTAATTGAAAAGACATCTAAGATATTCTCGGATGCACCGGGTGGCCCGAGCAAGGGCAAAGGTTTTGCGAAATTCAAGAAACTGTTGGGCCTATCCAAACAGCGACCAATCGGGCCCTCGGTCGTTGCATGAATAATTTACATCTCATGTCGTACTATACTATAATCGTTTATGGGGCGTGAAAATATGTTCGAGCCATACAGGGCTGCTTACGGCAATGTCGGCCCCTCAACTTCAGGAGGGAGGGTCGGAGGTCGACTGTTAGATTAAGCGCTCATGCGTCACGCTTTCACCTGCACCACACGATAAACCGGCCCCAAGAACGGCGATGGACCAGGCCAGCACCCAAGGGTCCCATACAGTTATTACAGACAGCAGATTTATCGACGTAAGGGGTGACTACATCTTCTCGCAACCCATCATAATCAATGATATCGCAACTCTTCGTGAGTACCCCTTCAATCGACTACATCGTCCTGGTCGTGTTCTGATTTCGGAATCGACGACTTGCAGTGAAAAGAACAGCCTATGAGCTGAGGAGCTCTCTGGGGCCCCATCTGTTGTTATTCAAGGACCTACGTCCTTGTGCTGTTGGGACGAGGACGCAGATATTGGAGAAAGTGTTCGACTGGATTGCCACTACAGAGCCTTCCGGAGAGGATCGTACCACTGGAACTTCGAAATCCAGCAGTGCTTCCATTTTGTGGATCAATGGTGCCGCGGGAACAGGGAAGACGACAATTGCAGCAAGCCTTGCTGAAAAGCTTGCGGAGAAAGACATCCTCGGCGCAAGTTTCTTCGCAAGCCGAAGCGAAGCCTTTCGTAGCAACCCAAAGTTGATACTACCTACCATCGCGTGCGGGCTGGCCGAGAAAAGTCCTCAGTTCAACAAGCACTTTTCGCATGTTCTTGAACAGTGTGCGGATACGATCAAAGAGCAGGATCCTTCTTTCCAAGCAGAGAAGTTGATTATTCAGCCATTAAAGGAAATGGCTCGGCATGGCGAATCTCTTGATCCATTCGTCATTCTCATCGATGCTGTTGATGAATGCCAGAAGGACCATGAATCTCGCTGCTCGGACCCAGAGCCACCCAGTGTTACCATCCAGCTGCTTACGGTTCTTCTCAAGAGAATCACATCCCTGTCTCCACTCCGCTTCATCATCACTTGCCGCCCCGAACGTTCCTTCCAGGCTACGTTTGATGCTTATACGGAGGTTGTGGAGACCCTCGTACTTCACGATGACAGGTGGAACACCGAATCCGACATCAGACTTTATCTGTCTGCAAGTCTAGCGGCCATAAAAGGTTGCCCACAGAGCTGGCCTTCTGAAGCCCATATCGACGATCTCGCCAATTATTCCAAAGATCTCTTCATCATTGCGGAAACCTGTCTAAGATTTATCAATAATCCCAGCGACAATCCAGTTGCTATGCTATCCAAGCTCCTAACAATAATACAAAATTCCAATACTTCACGTTTTGCATCTGCCACCATTGGAGATCAACGGCGTTCCTACATCAATCATCTTTACAACGATATTCTAGCAAGGACAAGCTCACTTAATTCCCATCGCGCCGAATCAACCAAGAGAATTCTTGGTGCTATCGTTCTGTCACAACGCCCGCTTTCTGCTTCGGCCTTGGCCAAGCTTCTTCAGAAAGAAGAAGGGTACCAGATCCGCTGGGAGCTCAATGAGCTCCATTCCGTACTTATCATACCCCAGGATGACGACAAGGAGATCAGATTACTTCACCAGTCTTTTGGTGACTTCATCACAGACGGGATGAGATGCGAACAACGCTTCTTGCTCGATGTTCGGGGACTCCACCTGTTCTTAGCTGAAAGGTGTTTGGATGTATGGCAGGAAGAACTACGAGATCATGCTCAACCTGACGAGGATCCGACAAGCCGTGCACACACTGTCTTGGATGACAAGTCGCATGTTCAGTATGCTGCCGAGTTCTGGGGAGAGCATCTTCGTGAAAGTACCGTTCTGGACAGTCACGAAATCTATGCTAAACTTCTGGAGTTGTGTTCGACCGAGGATGTGCTATACTGGATCGAGTACTGCGCTCGACGGGGCATACTCAGATCTACACTTGCGAATATCCATGTAATCCTCCGGTTTGCAGAGATCACCGGGTCTGCAGATTCACCTGTTTCTAAACAGCTGCGCAAAGTTGAGAAGTGGATCCGACGATATTTCACGTTGATCGGAGAGTACCCTTCACAGACCTATCATCTGCCCTATGCACCTTCTCTAATCGATGACGAAGAAATGGAAAGCCCGTTGTCCTGGATTGATGAATTGACTGGGAGCAGAGAAGATAGCCAGGTAGAGGGCGAATCTGACGCCCACCTTATTCGAATCAGGACGCAAGACTGCGTCATGTGCGCTACATATAGAAGCAGAGAGGATGATCGCATATTGGCTGGTAACCTATCCAAGACCTTGCATGCCTGGGATATGCTAAGCGGAGTTGAGGTCGGAAGGGTGAAATTAGAATCAGACTTGGGCGCTATCTCGGTCGTCCAAGGTGACAGATTCGTCATTTGTGGATGTAGAGACGGAAGTCTGAAAAAGATAGATCTGACAAACTGGAGCTCAGAGAGCATCGAGATGCTCGACGAGGGTATCACTGCAGTCGACACAACCACTGTTGGGGAGGAGTTGTTCATCATTGCTGGCAACTGGAACAGCAGAGTGCGCATTTGGAACTCCAGAACTCGAAAATATACAGAGCCAAGGTCCAATCCTGGGTTGGCTGAGAGCAAGTCTGTCTCTGCCGTCGCTATTTCCGCAGATGGTGCTTGGGCACTTGCAATTTGGTCCGATGTCGGCTATGTCTGGAAGGTTAAGCAAAGAAGGGAAGAGAAAATCTACGATTTCCCCCCAAATGTTACAAAGGCTTCCTTTGGACCACACACCAATCAAATATTCGTTTATGGGACATCTGAGGGAGTGGTCAAACTGTGGTCACCTCATGGCATCCAGGATCTTTCCGATAATACCTTAGAGGGAACCCGTGTTGTTGCTATATCCTTCTCCTGGGACGAGACAACTGTTGTTTCACTAATGTCCCAAGGATCGAAGAGCTGGATCGACTTGACCGGGACCGAAGGCCAGTTCAGACGAAGAATCATGTGCCATGAGGAGGAGGTAGAATGCATGGCACTTTCCCGGGATGGAAGACATATAGTGACGGGCAACACAGAGGCCGGATCCATCAATGTGTGGAGGCGCTCATCAGTTAAGCCTGAGGTACCCAAAGTCGATGGCATCCGGTGCTCTCCCATCACCTGTGTGGAAATATCGCCAAGCTTAGATCTTGCGTTTGCTGGGGCGGAGGATGGAACATTTTCTCTGTGGACATTACAAGGTTCTACTGCAAGAAAGCTACCGGATTTTGAAGGCTATATGCCGGATTTTTCTGTGAGTAGTGCTGCATTCTCGAGGTGCGAGACAATGCTGGTGGTAGGCCTGGAATTGACAAAGAAGCATTCGGTCGAGGAAGAAGGTTTAGTATACCTTATCAACGTGGATGATCCCCTTCAAATCGACTCCAAGTTACGAATGCTGAAAGTAGGAGGACCCGCTTACCTAGCGGCATTCTCTCCCACCGACAGTCGTATATTGGCCACTAGCGCCGCATATTTGGCAGTGGAAATTTGGGACCTTGACACCGAAAGAGTCATCACAAAGCTAAGCAACCGACACCATGGAGCCGAGAGGTTAAACGACTTTGCTTTCTCTCTCGATGGTACAAAGATCGCAACCGCCAATTCAGATTCTGACTGCCACATCATAGTCTGGGATGTGGTGTCTGGGAAGGCCATATGGAGCTACAAGTTCGAGAGGAATGTCCCTGAGACTGTAGCATTCACCACGGATGGCAATGGAGTTTTGGCGATGACACTTAGTCGGGCCGTTGGTTTATTCCATATCGAAGACGGCGGGGTAATCGCAGTGATAGGGGATGGCGCGGCAAGAAGCAAGGCGAGCTCTCGTTCTTATGGTGGGATCCCTGCGGAGCTCGTCAGGGATTTGTCGAAGTACAAGGGCAAAGGTCTGATAGGAGAAGGAATTCACCAGCGAAATCTTTCCTCCTCCAATAGCAGGGTCCTCACCAGATACCTTGCTGACGTGGATCGCAGCGCGCGGAACAAAGACAGGGAGACCGTGATGATAATTGAAGATGGTTGGCTATCGTGTCTCGCTCGAGAGCGGCGTCGCATTATGCCCTTTCCCAAGGGGTTGGATGTTTCCAACGCTTGCCTCGTACAACGTGGAACATACGTTGTGATGGGGAGCAGAAAGGGTAGAGTTCATATCGTTGAAATCTCTGGGTTGTTGAGAAAGCTTGATTCTTTCGATAGTCGGTAGTAACTTTTACGAAGAATATATGGCTAACTTGTGCCATTGTGCGCCGTTTTTGGGAAAAGGCGATCACAATCACGAATTCTGCGGCAAACCCCATGTCTGCTTACGTGATCCGGCCTGCGCCCACAATGGCGACTGCAGAACAAAAGGTTAACGTATATGCGCTTCGCTGACACGGCTAAGTCTTTGTTCTATGGTTATCCATTAGGGCATTGTCAATGGCTGTACAATGAAAAGATCCCTTAGCCAGGACAATTTTTAAACAACCGAAATCCGAAATGGCCATGCTCATACCAGTCTCTGTTCGATTCCGCAAGTCGTGCTCATGCCTTCGAAGCGTCTACTCTGCCATTCTCGCCCAGCAGATATGCAAGATGGTCGGAAATATTTGAAGAAACTTGAAGACAAGTTTCGTGCCAGCGGACACCCTGACCACTTCGCTACGAGTATAAAATGGGCCGAAGAGTGGTCGACTCTAGGAGACGATAATGACTGGTATGCTCTGGAGTGTTTTGAATGTTTCGAGGTCTGATCCACAAGTAGGAGCAAGTTAACTTTGTCGAAATTGAAATCTCAAGTGCTTCAGGTCGTGGTTTGGCTAGACGGTGATCTGGAGCTCATCAGAGGACTCAACCTCATCCTGCCTCTCGGCCTCATGATTTCCGCTGCACCATGCGAACCAATAATCGTTCCGTGGCAGCGCAAAGACTTTGTCCTTGGTTGGCGTCGTCTCCAGCAAGGAGCTCTGAACCAGCCTTTGCCAGACCAGCCATACCAAGAAACGGAAGACGAGGTGGCAAGACTGAATAGGCCAGACGTCAAATTTGTAACATTTTTCACGCGTCACTCGGCGGAGATTTTGCAGACAGTGCCCAATTACTCGACAGGGACATACTATCCAGTATTCGCGTTTGATGATCTCAGAAGTGCTCTTCTCTACGAGGATAAATGGGCCGCAGTTGTAGAATTCAGCAAAAAACACTGTTGGATGGATGCTCTCTTAGACATACTTAGCTTCGTAAGGCATATCTACTCTGCATTGACTTGCTATGACTGATAATCTCCTTCATGCAGCAAGTCCACGATGATGCAGGCATCCTCGATGGTAACGCTCGATCGCGGGCCTTGCAGATACAAAACGACCTCGTGAAAGATGGTTGGAAGATGCCTCCTCATCTAATCGTCCGCAACGTCACCAAGGCCGAGAAAAAAGAACAGCTCAATCGCGGGACGCAACAGGCTCTCATGGTCCGCATACTATTCCCCTCCTTTTGTTGTGTGACCTACTGAGGAATTCAACGTACAGGAGGTTTGGAGAGGAGAGATCCCTGGTATTAGCGGCTGCCGTTCTTCCCGTGTGATTCTGAAGAGAATCCGTGCACACACACAAGCGGTGGAAAAGCGGAGTTCGGGTCCGAATTCGGGGGACGATAGGGACACTCTGAGGGTGCGCTTTCGATACAGGTTGTGAAGACAGCATCTAACTACCTGTGACAGCATATCCTTCGAGAGACACTCGCATGGAACAGGATTAATCATCCCCATATCCTTGAGTTCTTAGGTGTCAATCGCGAACTCTTTGGAGCTTGGACAATTGTCGTGCCGTATATGAGTAACGGAGATCTAGGGAAGTATCTCAAGAACTTCAAAGAAGATAAAGAGTCAGAAAGTAAGAAACAGTTCAAGGAAAGAGCGGTCCGTATCACTTTCTCTAGTAATCAAGAATGCTTGACTAATCAGGAAGGTGTCAAGGTCTTCGAGATTGCTCAAGGTCTCGCATATCTTCATGCACAGGAACCTCCTATATACCATGGGGACCTTCGAGCCGTCGGTATCTCTCCTGGCTACTCTATCTACCGACCTAGTTAATCCTGCCACCAGTCTCACATCTTAGTTACCAACGACGTCCGGTGCTGTATCTCCAACTTTGGGAGAGCAAGCACTGTGGGGAAAAACAAACCAAACTCGAACTCTGATCAATCTGGCGAAAGACTCCGGTGGCTGCCATTGGAGGCCATTACAAACGGTATGAAAGCGAAACGGAACCCCCGTTCTACTGATGTCTGGGCTTTTGGCTGTGTAATTTGTGAGGTAATTGAGCTTGTTCTACTTGGCTGTAGTCAACGCCGGCTGAACTATTGACTCAGGTATACACTGAAGCACTCCCCTGGAACGGACAGATCACTCCTCAAAATGGAGTCTTAGCACAGTTACAGGACGGGAAGAAACCCAGACTCCCAAAGCGAGAAGTCGGCTCCGACCGCATGTACTCTCTCTTCCAAAAGTGCACCGAACCTGAACCATCTGATCGACTTGAATTGGCTGAAATCGGGTCTTACATCCCACTAAAGATTAACGACGCTCAAGAAACAACATCTGTGGAGCCATTTTCTTCCAGACTCTCGGCATTATTAGCGGCCCAACTTGAAGATCTATCTAATAGCCCAGAGGGTAATCCAGGACTACAAATGGTAAGGAGTTGTTTTTCACCAGGTCCAGATTTTTTTATAAATTATTAGGCCGGCGCTGTGTTGTTACCAACCATCTCTCCCGACCCATCGCCTGCGTACTGGGCTTTGGCGGGTTATACGACTGCGGGGGACAAAAAAACAACCCGAGCGGCGAGAGTTCAGCTCATTTGTGACTCCTAATAGCAAGATAAACATAAGCCTGATCATAAACAGGTTGCTTCTCGCAAGTTCTCGTAGTGACAAAGTAGGGTTGCCTTAGTTGATCAACAATGAGTCACGATTTTATTACACTGCTGTCATAAACACTTTACTTCAAGTCCCGTGTGTTGTCTATCGATGTTTGGGAATACACAGGAATCGACAAGTAATGCCTCGCCTCGAGCCCACATTGTTGTGAGATATTGTCGGATCAATTGGACGGAGGCAAAGTACAAAGCGGGCTATGCGTTGTTGTATAGCTTCTTGCGCTTCTCATGGTCTTTTGTTCAGGACGGTAACTAACGGTAACCTGGTGTCCATCGCCACGCGGTTGATCTGTCAAATGCTTGCAGATTGTTCTTTGTCAATGGTAGCGAATGTGGGTGCCAATTTGATGGCGACTATCCCAAACGGAACAAACTTGGACCTACAAGGACTCATGGGGACACCCAACCTCAATCGATAAAACGAAAACATGCTCTGGACGAGGGGAATTAGCTCTTCTATTCCACTTTCCCGCTATCTCTCTTCTAGCTATGTTCGCTGAACAAGACCTGAATTCTCAGCCTCTTTTCTTCCCCAATTCAGAGGTTTACATGGAGGCGCTGCTGGCCAAGCTCCAACAAAGTTCATTGACGGACTCATCGATACTGGAAGACTGGCCGAGCCAGCGAGACGAAAGCTCCCTTTATGACCCAGACAGGTAAGCTACTTTACTGCCTTAGCCAGATACATCGACCGTGACTCACACGTCTGCCGTAAGAGAGGACCACCAACGGGCGAAGGAGGGAATCATACGAGTAGCCACCTCGCTCCAGCAAGACTATAAACTGCTGCGGGATCTCAACTCAATACTTCCTCTTGGCTTCAAGGTGTCCTGCTATCCAGACGATCCCAAGTCCGAGCGTCAACTATCACAGCACTTCGCACTCCTTTCGACAGCCTATGACGGCCAGCCCTGGGGGGAAATTTATTCCACCGCCTGCGATTCAGACAGGGAAGGCTCGTTGAGGCCAATTTTCTCACTGCACGACCTCAGAAATGTCATTTCACGATCAGCAAAACACCGGGAACTTCGATTTGACGTGGCTAAACAGAAGGGGTGGTTAAGTCACGTACTCGATATGCTCACATGGGTAAGTCATTCGACTCGTAAAAGTGACAAGAATACGGCTGAAGAGCTCTAAAACGGGCCGATTAGGATATACAATCTGCAAACATGGAACGAGTCTTTACGGAAAAGGCCACCCAAATTCAAGTCGAGATTATTCAATCCATTGGGCATCTCCCTTTCACCGTGTTTTACGATGGCCGCCTGTCCTTGCGTAGCAAGGTGGTTTTGAACGGACCTGCGGAGGTATTTCTATGCAATCTGGAGCGCGAGACCCCAAGCACTGACTTTGATCTCCAAGAGCTGTTACAAAGGCAAGATGGGCGAAGAAGATGTTTGGGCACAACCAGTCCCCTTTGCAATCCGTGAAAATGGTTCAAAAACCTTTGACGAGAAGGTAGTGGCATGAGTCTACGGCTACTGCCCGTCGCATCGCATTGACAAAACGCCGCATAGAGCTTACATTTGGTTCTCTCATCTCAAAATCTTCGTCATAAAAGTCTCTTTGCCTGGATCAGTGTCTTTTCAGTCGTTCAATGGGATGGGCGGGGATCGCAGGAGCCAACGGAAGAACTAATCTTGGTTACCTCTCGGTCTCACAAGAAGATAGTCAGCCTGGAGGCGTTCTATAAGGACCAATGGAAAGATAGTCATCGATTTAAGCTGACCACAGTGAGTTATTCATGACCTTGTTTAAGCCCACCACTCACAAAGCAGCAATCCAAACAGATCGGTGCGTTGGCCGAAGCCACTACATTCCTAAAGAGCTTACGATGTGGGCGGGAGCTGGACAATGTAAGTCTAGCACGCAGCAGTCTGGGTCACGAACTTCAATACTTACTGAAATCATGCCCACCAGACTACTATTTTCATCAACAAACGGACTACACGTTGCTACTTGGCGCATTCCCGCTTTTGGTACCCACCAAAAGATGAGAACTGTTCTAGAGATAATGATCTGGAGAATGCTATGGATAAATACTACAGACAAGCATGCAGAAAGGTGGTTGCCACTGTGAGTCAAAATGTAGTCTGTCACGACGGACAGCCAAATTTCTGACGAATACCCATCCCGATCCAGTTCTACCCTGACCCCGACCCTGAAATAATGGGGCTCGGGAGCTTCGACGAAAGTTCCCTGGACCTGAAGTCCGTAGTGCACAAGGTCAGGAGCTTCATCAAATCTGAAGATACCTTCCGAAAGGTAGACAACATGCATTATTGGTTCGAGATCGTCAAGCAAGAGATACAAAACTTGGTGGGAACCATTTTGAATCTTCTGACGAGTGTAGCGTTGACTGGCTTTTTGCTTTCAACCAGCCTGAAATCGTCGTGACGAACCTGGGAGACTCGGATATCAGTGGCGATGAATCCGATTCCACGCTCATTGGGAATGTGTCTGCCCTTTCCACACCCAACACACTCTCCCCTGCCAGTGATGACTCAGACGAGCGTTCCTTCTTAACTAAGGGAAAAGAGCGCTGGTCACTCCGCTCTGTCTTCAATAAGAATAAAACATCCTCAAGCATCAATTCTGCTTCCGAGTCCGATACGACAAGTACGGTGATGGGGGTACCCTCCGAGCCCAAGGAGAAGTCGAAGTCATCATTTAAAAGGCTCCGAGTCTTCGGCAGGACCAAATCTTGAACCAATTACAGAAGTGGTTTCCGCAATATTCCTAGCGACAAGTCTCTGGTTAATGTTGATCAACCCCCTGGTGAAATTGTCATGTTCAAGATTTCAAGGTTACGTATACTAAGGAGCGGCTGCAATTGTTACTTTTCGATGTCAATATTTTCTATTATTTCTTTTCTTTTTGTTTTCTAATGGAAGTGGCATGTCGTATCGAGACCCTATCATTCATCTGTAAGCATATATAATCAATTATCAACCCGAAATAATAGGGCTAGTTCTGGAAAATGCCAACGTGATAGACCGCAGTGGCAAGAGGGACCATGTGGATAATTTGACGTCCAGGGTTTCCGAGTAGTCTATTAACCAGATTTACGGTTATTACTCCACCCATCTTCGCTCTCAATCACACAGTCACCTTTAAGTTCTTCTAACATCACACTTGGGCTCTCGGGCTCGCTCTCGTTGAGATACACCTGCAGAATACTTCTGGGCACGACAGGGTCCATGGCTTTATCCCAAACCAATTATCTGAATACCAAACATATCCAAGCGGAAAACTACAACGTTTACAAAGTTACCAACATCTATGGCGATAATACCTCTTCTACGGTAGGCAGCTTCATAATGGCCATTCTGCTGAGGACTTACAGCGCCTACGTCGAACAGCCAGCTGCCCAGTCCGGGAGTGCACCATTAGCAACGACGTGCGTTGAGGGCACCAGAGTCAATGTTTTGAGAAATATACTAGCATGGGTCAACGACACGGGTACCGAGGGAGAGTCATCAACAGTCACAGAAGAAAACGTGATTCTACCTAGATATACCAGGGACAACCCGACGATCCTCTGCTTGCTCGGAGCAGCAGGGGCAGGAAAAACCACCATAGCTCGCACAATTCAGGGTCGAAGGGGCATATATGTTGGTCCTCACCAACGTGACGGCAACAGTGCGAGGAACATTGTGCCTTCCATCGCGCAAGACCTAAAAATGTGCAACTCAGAAGAGGATAACGAGTTTCTGACCGAAGATGAGGTTACTAGAGTGGTAGGCAGGGATCCTGGGAATCTCGAGAGATTGGTTGATATTTTGTTGCTGAAGCCTTTGAAGAAGATGAACCAGAAGAACCAGAAGTTGACCTCCTTCGTCGTCATCATTGATGCTCTGGACGAGATGGCCGAAGTCGAAGAACTAGGGGCTCTATTGGACCTCCTCAGGAGGCGCGCTGCAGAATTTTACCCCCTCCGCATCATTATCACCAGTCAGCCTCGCCAAGATTTGCAGAGACTGCTCTCCAACGACAAAAATGAGAAGCAACCATTTATTACTCTGAATCTCGATTCGGATGCGGATGTCAGCCCCTCAGATCTACAGGCGGAGATGAGTACATACCTACGGGCGAAGTGTGACCAAGCCCCTCGCTTCAGTCTGTCACAGGACCAGGTCGACACGATTGTCGAGGCATCTGGACGTCTGTTCCAGTATATCCATGTCTGTGCAAAGTACATCACAGATCCCAAGGTCGCAGTCGAGGACCGAAAATGGAGGGCGGAGGAACTTACTGGGATGATTCAAGATGGAAAACTTGGATCACATGCCACTGGCGATTTGACCGCACTGTACAACAAAGTGTTGGGTCGCTTCCCAAAGTCCGAGCCAAGTGCAGAGCTGAAGCAAGTCATCACTGCTTTGGTTCTGGCCCCAACTCCATTGTCGACTGACGCGTGGGATAGACTTCTAGGCTTGGGTGTCAAGGGGACTACGACTGCCACTGAAATTGTTAAACTCTATGCAGTTGTCCAGCATTCAAAGGATGGAAGTGTATCCCTACATTCTTCCTTTAAGCAATTCCTACAGATAGAATGTAACCAGGAAGACTGGAAAGTCATTCCAAGGGCCGGACATACCGATTTAGCACTTCGCTGCCTCACCCTGCTGCAACCTTCACGCCTTCGCAATTTTGCAACCAAGATTCGACCTTTCCAAGACCCTACAATTCCTCTCACAGCGCAGGACAAGCAGACATACGCGGAAGCGCCACCGATGGATCCATACCGCAGATATGCATATGAGTGGTGGGGATACCACTTTGCACTCTCCGAACCGACAGAGGAAAGCCCACAACTTGAACTACTTTTAAAAATTTGCGAGGCTCAAGAATTTCTATACTGGATTGAAATATGCGCCTCCATGGGGAGATTGCGCTCGGCACTACAGCAACTGTCAAAGAC
The DNA here is from genome assembly GCA_015708445.2 of Clitopilus hobsonii. Lineage (NCBI taxonomy): Eukaryota > Fungi > Basidiomycota > Agaricomycetes > Agaricales > Entolomataceae > Clitopilus > Clitopilus hobsonii. Next base: position 1,489,668 of record CP068000.1, on the reverse strand, counting down.
CTATGACGCCGTCAGGGCTATTCAAGTGAAAGACGGCAGCCCCGATCGAATGAAGAAGACGGTCAGACGGTTAGCTAGCCTTCTGGAGAGCACCAAGGAGTGGATAAGGGATCATTACGACATCATCATCGCGACTCCTATCCAAGTTCATCATCTAGCATACCACCCTCGCATTTTCCCTCCGGAGTATGCATCCATAGGGATCCAAGAGATTGCCTATCAGGGGAGGTCATCTCCAGAACCAATCGAATTTCATTCAAATGGTACAATTTGCTCACTGGCAGCCTTTACATCTGTGGATGGTCAGATGTGGATTCTGGCTGCCTCGGGCAACTCGTTGGAGATATGGGATCTACTATCGAAGGAACAGCAACTCTTAGGTGTCGAGGGAGAGCAGCATTCGGGACGTATCTGGTGCGTGGCTGTCAGCAAAGACGGACGTTATGCTGCAACCGGATCCGACGATACTACTGTCAAGATATGGGACCTTGACAAAGAGAGGCGGAGGTGCATATGGACACTCTCCAACCACAATCAACCCGTCACTTCTGTTTCGTTCTCACCCACCTCGGAGGTGTACCAGATCCCCGAAGAATTCGAATTTTCAAGTGAGGTCTTGGACCTTAAACCGCATCCCACCGACGTTGGACCATGGAGGTCTCGGAGGTTCGTATCAGGAGATGCAGCTGGAACGGTGATACACTGGGAAATTGGGGCAAAGAACAAGTTGTCAAAATACCAAATCGACTCTTCCCCCATACGCGCTCTGAGCTACTACGATTCAGATGACTTTTGCAGGATTCTGTCTGGCTCTGAGGATGGTGGATTGCTCTTCTATGACGTGGCATCTGGAGAGCCGCCTAGAGAGCTTTTCAGAACACCGGCCGGAGAATCAGCTGCGGTCAATGCAGTACACATTTCGCATTTAAATCCGGAGGAAATGATTTGGTCGACTACAGGTGGTCTCATTCGACGAATGTTGGGTCCAGACAGCGAGATCAATGTCATAGCTGGCATCAATCTACCGCTACTGACCGATAGAAATCCAGCCATTGGCGCCATCTGCTTCACCGAATCAGAGGGTGGAATGATCTACAGCACCGACGGATATATCCATTTCCACCAGATATCGAACGGCTTGAGAATATCAAACGGCGTTAGCGGCAATCTTTTCAGATCGCTGGGGGTCATCGGTGATTATCTCATAGCTGCTTCAGGCTCCAGGTCCTCGGTTATCTATGCCTACAATTTAAGGGGCTCGAGCAAAGAATCAGCTGGTGCTTCCGAGAGCACTTCCGGCGAACCATTGGCTACATCCTCCGAAATCACCTGCGTCACCATATCGTCAGATTCGAAGTCTGTCTTTGTTGGCCGTGCTTCTGGTCGTGCCCATTTGTGGCGCCAATCCAACGGATCCTGGAGGGGGCAGGAATGCAAGATGGCATCGGATGAATCACCATCCGAGCGTGGCATGGAGGTTCTCTCAGCCGCGTTTTCCGCAGATAGTTCCACTTTGGTATTTGGCATCGGCAAGCGCGATGTTCGTGGTGATGGTGCAGCATTGTACAAGCTAGAGGGCTCGGGCGGGATCACGTTCAAGCGATTGAAGGCATACTGCATGACTCCAGTCAACTGGGTGGTGTTTTCTCCAGTCGCAGACAATCAGGTGGCTTACGCCATGGTAGGAAATGGTGTGGGCATATGGGACACCAGTTTGAGCGACGCAAACAGGACACATGCCTTCAAAACCCCAGTGAAGGTGACAAAGGCTGTTTCATTCTCTCCGGATGGTGCCAAAATAGCCATCATAGGCGAGGAAAACTTTGCCAAGCTATTCAAGGTCGCCGATGGTAAAGGGAAGGTAGGTACTACGAAGGGGCAGGTCATTGACCTGGGAAGGGCAGACCCGGTCGCGGTCGCATTTACGGCCAACGGCGAAGCTATCATTGTGATAACTCAGGATGGAGGCGTTGGCATTTTCAATGCGGAAGATGGCGGAACGATTCGAATGATGATCAACCCGAACCTCAATTCTGTCTCTTCACCCGTCGTCAGCCCTGGCTTCACCCACCTGGTCGAAAGCGTGCAAAAACTGGAAGGCCTTGAAGTCGCCTGGATTGGAGCCAAGGCATCGTCATTCGCACATGAGCGACTTGTCCAATATACTAGGCGGAAACTTCTCGGGCACCTCTCAGGGATGGTCGCAGGAAGGAGGACCGAGCTTGTAGTGAAGGATAATTGGCTGTGGTGCCTTACGAGACAGCGTCGGATTATGCCATTGCCTAATTCTTTGCCTATCACTGTGGCCCAGGAAGGCAACATAGTGGTAATTGGTTTTCCCAATTTCACTGTTCAGATATTGGATATAACTGGATTGCTGGACAAGCTGGACAAGCTAGACGAACAGAGTCCAAAGAAGTCTGGCTGACTTTGGGCACTGCCATGTGGTTTCGTGGGTCCTCGCTTGTCGGCTCATTGATAGATGGCGTTGGAGTGGGTGTTGTAGTCACCTTGCGTAGACAAGGTCTCTGCCACCTCGGAATATACCATATATGGACAAGTTGTGCCATTGATTACACTTGTTTGTCTACAGCCTTGCACACCGCCTTTTCAGTTTGAAGCGCCGTGCAAGGGGGAGTCACGTGGTGAATTGATGACCGGGGGTCGGTTAGTTAGTCCGATGCCGAACCGCTTGGACGATTTTTGGACCGACTTTTTACAACATCTTTAGAACATGTATTTGACGTGTTTTTCAATGATTATTGCGTGTAAACTGTATGAATGTACTCTAGAATAGCCTTTACTGGCTCAAAAGAAACCAATGGAGAGTCCCCAGAGCGAAAATGAAGTTCTCCAGGGGCAATTTCCTTATTGGGAAGCACTCACAACCGCAACCAATTTTCCCCCTATCCATTCTGGTTGTGTCTCAACTGCTCGATGAAGCCACCGGTGCGTAGAGATCTGGTATAGCACACTCATAGATTATATTCATCCAACTTACAGGACAAGACACCCTATAATCCACTCGGATTGGTTCCAGATGCAAATAACGAGGTGGAATGTCCAGACTGTCGGCATATGGTTAATCTTGGATCTGTTGGTTTACCAAATTACTACAAAAGACACCAAGAAAGCGCGCAGTGTCGGAGGAATAAGGAGAAAGGTGCCATGAAGAGAAGAAAGGAGAAGGACGAGAGTTGGAAGGTGAAGGGCAGGGAGACTGTTCTCAACTTCTTCACGACGTCCCAAAGCAAACCTGTTCCATCCACGGTCACTTCCCCACCAATAATCCCTCCTCCACCAGCAAAAGCACTCTCGACCGTGGCGAAAAATCCAGCACCCCATGAGGAGCCAGCACCAGTAACAGGGTGCCCCGTGGCTGTCGAGATTCTCAAGCGCCTTCAGCAGCAGATCGCGAGACTTCCACCAGAGATTCCCGAAGCAGACGAAGAGCATCCCCTGGCTCAGTTTGCTGGCGACTACGATGGATGTATTCAGCCGGACGAAGATGCATGGGAGGTGTTTGACCCCCGCCTGAATGGTGTCCTTCAGTGTCGTCCAGATGAGCTGCGCGCATTGGTCTGCAGAGGGAAATACGGGCTCCCAGCGCTCTATCGAGTACTTTCGTACTTGGTCTCAGAGCATGCGATTGTTGGCGCATTGATTGAATCCAAGGTAGAACGCATCTTGAAGGCTATGGATGAAGTGTGAGTCAACATTTTACTCAACGCAAATCAATGCTTACCGCTCACAAACAGTATAGCCATGCCCACCACCCCATCTCCAAGTTGGGAGCACACCACCGACGGTACAAGTACTGCAAAAGCCGCCTCGTCAGCGACTGTTTTAGGATCCACAAACCCTCCAGCAAATTCGCCCTCACCTACTGAAATCATAGAGATTGACGATGGTCCTGATGAGACACCACCCAGAGGAAAGCGCAGCCATCCATGTGCTGGGATTTTTGTCGACGCCCCAGCTGGTAGCAGCATTCATACTTCGTATCCATTCGGCATCCACGACGAGTATGGTGACCCATGGAATTACCGGACTGAAGACGGAAGAATGACCATATACGCCCGTGCATGCCTACACCAGGTGTTGGAGAAAGGCGATCGTTGCAGAGAATGCCAAGTGCTCACTCGGAGCACTCTGCTTGCAGGGGTGTTGAAACGAATGGAGGAGGGTGTACATGAGAACACCAGGTTGACGTTTCATAGCCTCGGAAGTCTAGCAGCACTTGCTAGACGAAAGACGCTGATAAACGATCAGTTACGGTTGAAGAAGCTGAATGACGCTCGGAAACTCACAAGACAAGCGTCTACTCTCGAGGAGCATAAGAAATGGATATTGGCCATCGCAAGCGGGAAGGTTGAGCGTGTTGAGAGGCTGGTTAGAGTGGCTGTCAAAGCCAAAGCGGGAATCCGGGGCTTGATTCGCAAATATAATCAGTACCAGAAGAGATTCTACAAGACAAAGACTTACACCGAGGAGGAACGACTTCAAGGCCTCATTTTCCTCCGAATGGGAGGTGCTCGAGTTGCCTGCATCGCTCATAAGGCCCTTGGTCTCCCATCCATCCGCACCCTCCAACGCATGGCTCTAATCCCCGCAATCGTAGCGTCTCCGTATAAACCAACAGTCGCTGAGGTGGAGAAAAACACATTAGCCTGCTTTGGTCCCATTCGAGAAGAGGCAAAAAAACGTACTGTGGTTCACCAAGTTCTCATGGTTGATGAAATAAAGGTGGAAGAACGACCGCGATGGGATGACAAGACAAACATGATCTTGGGTATTGGGCGAGAGCATAGCAATCAGCTATGCTTAGAATTCACATCCGAGCATGAGGTTCAGATGTTAATGGAGGATGTGTTGAATGGGGAGGTCCACCTGGCAGTCGAGGTGAGCGTGGTTAAAACGACCAAGGAAGTGACATCGCTTACCAAACGACATTGTTTATGTAGGCTACAGTCGGCGCTCTCGGACTTTTAAGCGCTGACACGCGCTTGTACAGTGCACGCCCTGTCCTTGTATCTGGGTCCTGCAAGCATGAGTCTGGTGAAGAACATGCCGAAATCTTGCAGGTGGCTTTAGAAGGAAGCAAAAAATCGGAGTTCCGGACTGTTTGCATCTCCTCAGACGGCGAATCTCGTCGCGCAGAGGCTTTAGTCCGACTGACATTCAAATATGAGCTCAAGACGAGCTCCCCAATCTACAACCAACTGTTCGAGCTGCAGTACATGAATCTCCAGGTTGGGGATGACGATGTTACCGCTGACAAGGACCAGAAGCATATTGTCAAACGTCTGCGGAACCTTTTGCTGCGTTCTCGCGGCTTTCGAGTGCATGGGATTGATATCACTCAAGGAGTCCTTCGCTCGCATCTGTTGAGCGCCAGTGTTCCGCTGAGCAAAATCAATACCCTTCTGAAGCCGGATGACAAGCAAGACGTAAAACTTGCATACGATTTGCTCAAAGAGATTTGGTCTCTTCCCCCGCCTCCCTCTTCATCACAGCCTGGATTCATCCAGAAACACGAAGCAATTCATACTATGGGCTCGCTCTTTCAGCACATAGTGCTTCCCTACATATGTGTTGATCTCTCATTGACCGAACAACTCACCCATCTGAGTACAGCAGCACATATGCTTCTCGCGATGCTTCGCGAGGATCAAGCTGGTGCAAAGCTCATGCCCACACAGCTTTACATCGACATCATGATCATGATCAAGAATGTCTACTTCTGCGTTGCAAAAGCGAAGGTTGACAATCCAGAGAGCGAGTTCTATCTCATCTTACTTGGGACCGACAGGCTTGAAGAACTCTTTGGGATCCTTCGCACCATGGTTGGAAATGACACAAATCTGGACCTTCTGCAGCTTGCAAGTCGTCTTACAAGCACAACAGAAGTGTCTGATATTCTAGCCAAGTTTCCCGAGTGGGATCGCGGCCCCCGCCGACTCAAACTTCCCCCGCTTTCCAAGGATGGATTCGATGTTCATGAGCACGTGGATCACATTCACCCTCCTACCTGGCGTGGTGACGTTAGGGTTGCTACTGTCAATCTCAAAACAGCGTGGCGTCTTGGGCGACAGCTCTTTGAAAGCGAGCACGATCGCCTCTCCAGTGTATTAAACACGCTTGAGCAGGATTCAGCAAGAGAGCCACCTGCGCCAAAAGTTGATCTTCTCCGGCCTTTTGGGGCTGATATAGTCAATGCGCCTCAATCTCTCGAGGATATCGATGATACACGAGAGGATTTTGCTGAGGACATGACTGAGGACAACTTGAACGCAGTCCAGAGTTCTAATGACAAACCTGAGGCCGAGACATTACCAGGCCATTCCGACCTCGTTGCCTTGTCTTTAGGCCCATCCCAGGCTCTCGAAGACGCAGCAGCCGAGGACGAGCCCGGCCCTGGTTCACATGATCCTTGCTTCGAGATGGATGGAAAGAAGATTTACAAAGCCCGTTTGCTCAATCAAATGTTTCGAGACCTCAAGACTCCCGGATCTCGCGATCGACTCAAACGTGTTGCCAATATTCCACGGTATGCTGTTAAACAAGACAGCTTTGCCGACAGCTCAGAGGCTGAGGTAGATCCGGAAACGGATTTCCTCTCCATCGACGCGCCCATTGCATCACATCAGCAAAAGGTAGTTCGTCTTAACGTGTCTTACTGCAGTTTCGGAAAATAATGGCATTGACGAAATTCCTTTTGCTCGCGCGAGCAAGTCACGTGTAGGGCTAAGCTCACAGCCACCCTCCCGTTATGGCAGTCGTTCCCATCCGCGTCTTTGGGGGCTTATTTTAGGCAGGTTTTGCAACGTTTTCATACACAGCAATTGCATAAAATAGAAGTTATCATACATAGAACCATGTTTTACGTCTTTTAGAGGTAGGTATAATGCAGTGAAAAATGGTTTACCACCTCGGAATCGAACCCACCGTCCTGGGACTTGCCACAGACGCTTTACCACTAGACTATCCTGGTGCGGGAAGCTCGGCAAATTTAAACATATATAGCCTGTTTGGGCCAGCAGAGTCCCAGTTTGGGAAAGCTCGCTTGTCTTCCGAACACCGACAGCTGCACATGACCGAGGTCAATCAACGTGACTTGCTCGCGCGGGAAAAAAAGAATTTGTGAATGCCATTATTTTCCGAAACTGCAGTAACGCGCCAAATTAAGACGAGTTAACTGGGACATTCTTAATGTGCCTTAACTCGGCGATTTTGGCGGGCAAATCCATCAAATTTGGACCCTTAAATTTCCGAGTTAAGGTAAGATTAAGAATGTTTTTAGTTAAGGCGCCGGAAAAGGACCGCTAAGACATGCCAAGATGCGGTAAGGAGTGCTAAGCCGAATGACCTTTTGCTGATGCAGTCTTACGATGTGAAGGTCATTACTTCCTCGCGCTCGGGGAGGTCAATGATATTGTCCGGGATGGGAAGCACTATACACAGATTGACATTTCCAACCTATCCGATCCGCTTGTCTCCATTTCCTATCAGCTTATCTTGCTTGTGCCTGCAACGGAAGATGATGATCCTTCAAAATCCTACGATTGGCGCTGGACGCGTGAAAGGGGAAACACATTCACGGTGAATGCTCAGCTTATAGAACCGATAAATCCACACCTTGGAGACGACCCACGCCGAGCACTTCTGCTGTTCGAGAGTCAAGCCCTGGCATCTATTGGAGCTCTCATTCATGAGCGAATTTCTTCCACAAACAGTCGAAGTGTACAGATTGTCAAGCGTTCCACGCAATTTCCATATACAGAGAAATCAGGTGAGAGGGTTGTAATTTGATTCGGAAAGCCGATTTCCTAACCCTTATACCTTGATAGGAAAGGCATGTTTTGCTTGCGATTATGCGTCGAAGGAAGATACAGATGGAACGGACGGCGCTCATCAATGCCCAGCGCCAGGCTGCCAAGTGTCGTTTGACGATAAGAATGGCCCACAAGTTCTTTGTCACGTCGGTGCTCACATCATTTATGATCGAGTTATTCGAGAAGTGAACCAACCGTGTGGCCTTTGCCTTCGCCCTGCAGGCAGTTGCCATTTCTTTCTACGAAAAGGAAAAGGTGCTTCGGCAAGCTACCAAGTAGACTGGAGCCGTACACAATGTTCGTTGACATCCACTGTCTCGTTCACTTATAAATCGGCGGCCACTTTCAGCGAAACGAGTCCATGCACAAATGTCCCTACGATATGCCGCTGGTGCCCCAGTGAAGCTCCAGCCATCTGGAAATATAACTTAACAGCTCACGTCAAAGAGAAACATCCACATGTCAATGTCAATGAGTATCGGGCGGAATGGGAACCTGGGACGGTTGAACGAGAGGGGCTCGAGGACTTCTGGAGGCACCGAAGCAAACCGAAGAAGCCTCGAGGCGCTAAGAAGGCCACACCTCTCGTCATCTCACAGGCACATACGGCACGCAATGTACTCAGGTATGCTTTCACAAAGTGTCCTTGTCGCAAATGATATACTTATATTCCTTCAGACCTACTACATCCATGCCGCAGGTGGAAGATGGACACGACAACCAACAGGACACCTGCCATGATGGTAGGGGTGAAATGGATTGGGAGTCCCTCTCCGAGCCTACGAAACAGCGTCCACGTCCACGTCCAATCCGTCGAGTCACATCCCCAGAGCTGTCCCCTCCTAATAGCGATGATGATGACGAAAATGTCGCTCGCCACACTGATACCCCCTCAGAGACTGGTCAGTCCACAGAAGTGGATGCCGAGAGAGGAGACATACAGATGGAGGGGGTGAGCACTTTGAACGCAGCGTCGACGGCTGCAAATCCAGAGGCTGGTGTTCTAACGAATATTGTAAGCCCTTGCCCTTTCAATAATATATAACGACTTACAAGCTCCGTGATAAGGCCGCCAGCACCGTGCCCAGCTCAACGACAGCATTACTTCCTACAGAGCAATCTGTTGGTCCTCCACAAGTATCCGGTGTAGAGGAGAACTCAACCACCGGTGCCAGTGGTAGCGTGGAGATGGTCCCCGTGTCATCAAATACGAGTCGAGCGGCATCTGAGACTCCGTTCACGGTTGAGGCTTCTTCAAGTTTTGGTCGGCGACGTCGTGCTAGAGACCTAGCGACAGAGCTTCGGCGATGCACATGTGGCGCGGCGGTGACATCGGGGGAGATTCAAAGTGGGACGACAGTGGTCAAATGTCGCCAAAACGGCTGTGAAACGGTCTGGGTCAGTGCTCTCCTTAGGTCCAGAAGGAGGCAACACCTACTCATAATGCTTACAGTATCACCTCGAATGTGTCCAGCGCGAGTACTCCACTACGACGTGGACCTGCGAAGCATGCGAGAGTCAACGGGCGACGAAAAGGCGCAGGTTGTAGGTCTGCACGGTTATTTATGTTGCGTTAGCTGTAGAATAAATCATTATGGTATAATTTACGTACCTAGGAGACCAATAATACATTCTTATTGTTTCGGAAGTGTAGAAGCAGCCCAAGACCTCTTGTATAGGTTGTGAGAGGGAGAGGGAAAAGAGCGACGAAGTGGGCAGAGGGTTGTGGGTCCTTGTTGGTCCAAAAGTATGATGTAATCAGTCCATATATGGCAGTCGCGTCTCACGCTAGTTAGTTAGTCCAACGGTGGAGTCCTTGGACGAAATTCCGACCCCCGGTCACTAAATAATTTTCTGACTCCCCCTTGGCGCCGTGGCAAGCATTCCCTGTCGACCTTGACTCATCATTGACACGTTGTAATCCTACTAGTAGATAATGTGAATAGTTTACCAGCGCCGATGTGAAAAGAGAATTGAGGAGTTTATGGCATGTAACCTCTCCGTAGAGAATTTGCAACATGATATGTACACCGAAGTCCTTGCTCTTTACACTCACTATGGATGACCTGTAAGTGCCGAGCACATCTGAAGCAAGAGTATGTTTACTTACGTGCAATCACCGCCCCCCATTGGGACCCGACAATCCTTCTTTCGTGTCCTACAGCTGTCGCAAACCGGACTTGTCATCGAGATCCCCCGTCTTCGATTCCTACCAGCATGTTGAAGCCGTGCGCCGTGATGATGCTTGAGGGGCGATGCAGCTTGGTCCCAGGCGAGATGACGCTCTGGCGTTAGTGCAGGATACGATGGGGGTTGAGAGGCGGGTGCTCGCTGCAAGCTTGCGAGAAATGTTGACGCATCTGTAACCCAATCGCCAGTGGGGACCCACTTTTGATGGCCGGCCCGGGATGATCCGATATACCTCACTTGGAGGTGGGTTGAAATTGGTGATTGTCGCTCGATTGTCACTACATACTTGAGACTCGATGGAATGAGGGTGGCAAGAGTACTTACTCGAGAGGTCATCAGTAGTCTGGTTCCCCGCCCAGGCGCTTGACAGTGGCACTGAGACACCCCATGTTGCGGTCTGCCGAGTTTCTGTGCCTGTCGTCGGAGTTGTCGGATAGGATGCCATCGTGCCTGATGGGTGAGACGCGTTGTATTGCGACGCGTTGCCGCTGATGCGGGGTGTATCCAAAGAGGTATTAACAACAGCCGCCGATGTTGTGTCAAGCATCTAAGGAAATGGTCAGTGATGGCAAATGCAATGAATAAAAGCAAGCATCACATACCCAAGAATCATTATTAGTGAAGTGTCTTGCAGTGTATCCAGAGGCTGCTTGTTGACGAATTTTCCAGGAGGGTGCCAGAGATGGAGCCAGTTCTGCACCACTAAAATCGTAAATCTCAGCACCAAAATGCATAGTATACACGTTGATTGTAAAAGTGGGAAAGGGGTGATGGGTCTCTGTTGTGATAACTCTGAATAATGTAGTCGATCGGAGAAACACTTTTCCGATAAGGGGGTAAAACTTGCATGCATGTGCTTTTAATCGAAAATTTATTGATCGTAAGTAATAACAACCAGTTCCCTGGTCGCTCTAAGGGCTAGACCCTGCATAGCTTTGAAGCCAAACTAAGCAGACATATGCTTGGTAAAGATTCCGAAGTTAAAATTATGTTATGGTCATGGTCCTAAGTTGCTACATAAGTTCCGACTCGGCCATAGAAATAAATCGTAATATAAGACAAGACGGAAACAAAATGGAAATGAATATTTGCAGGAGAAAGTTGGATATACAAGGAAATAAATTGCATTTCAGGCGATTAAAATGCGGATAAACTTGGAATTTGTTTGACATGGATCAAACATGTGTTGGCTGTGGTACACAGAACACGAAACACGAAATCAGGCAGATCCAGCCAAGATCGTGCTTGTACGGAAAGGTGACAACTATATGCATGCATGCGGTGCCTTTCATTGTCGTATTTGGATGATCTTGATCGGAAAGAATATATTTGAGTATAGGGCATACTGTTTGAGGCAATAGTTATGACGTACTGATTGATATCCAGAAATGGGGCCCATATTTGTTGGATACGAGGAACACCTTCTCTGAAAGATTGTTCGATTAGGCTGAATGCGGCAGACACAGTTTAAAATGGTGTACAACGGGCAGAACCCTAGCAGTACGTAAATATATAATATGGCCTTATATGGCATTTGGGGTGTTGCATAGAACACGTGTACCTGACGGGATCTATTTAAATGCCCAGACTCGGATAGTTGACACGTGAAATCAAATTTGTAAATAGATGGCTCATTATTGGAGGCGTATTTTTGGGTGTATTTCCTTAGGATTTACAGATAGAAAATTCTCTACTTGGAGAAGCTGCATTACTAAGTTAAATCAGAGATGGAATATCTAGAATCCACATGTAAGGGCCGGATTGGAATCGACTGAAGGTCACTTGTGTGACTGATACTACACTGTTCGGCACGCCTGTATTCAAGCATGTTTTTACATCAAAAACGTAAAGGATGATCCGATCATTGGAGCACACTCCAGATGTTCACACGAGATTAACTCTAGAATGCAGGCATCTCCAGGCTCCTGCTTTAACCCCAATTTGACCCTGGTCGAAATGACAATGACTACTTCGGTGTGTATCTTAGATTTCCTGCAGCATGCTACAAATAGTGGCCTTCCTCATTCGTCACATTCAAGATCAACAAACTCAAACCTCGTATGCAACTGCCTATCATTTTTGCCTGCATTTTCGCTTCAATTGCAGGCCATTTTCTACTCAAGACCATTTTCCGGTCTAGGTCGGAGCAGTACTGGTCAACTGCATGGTCATTCTGTACATCTCTTCACCGATTCAAGTGGGCACACACCAATAATGGATGTACAACTTCCTCTCCGGAAGACGGAACAGAAGGTACGTATATCACAGCCCGCTTCTGGCAATGTGCTGCCTTTGAATGCAAATCTTCCAGGCGACAAACCCGCGGATCCTGGTATTTGAATGTGGATCCGGTTGCACATTGGTCTGATCGCGGAGTTAATCTGATTTTTCTTGGGTTCGTGTTTTGAATTTAACCCATCTTGCTGGCATCATTCGCTCAACGGATCTTCTTTGAGTCAGCATGGACTACGTTCAAGTTGCATCTCTCGGGCTTTTGCATGTTCTGAGCAACAATGATCCTTCCAGTAGCGTATTCTGTGTTTGACTATCTCACTCCTTTGATACCTCCTACTATCGTCATTCTTTTATTATTAAATTCCACACTGTCTTTGAGTGCCAATTGTCGGATCGACTTAGTATCAACCCATGCCAGTGCTGCAGCCGAATCTCGGCATGTCCTAATCAGGTATGTTTGTTCTGCAAGGTCAAGCCAAATAAACGGACCAATTGCATTCGTTTGCCTGTCCTTCATGTTTATATTTCCAATATGCTCCTCATTGTCAACTCTCGAGCAAATATGGTTGCCTCTGCACAATCCAAACCTAATCTATTCCCGACATCGATAGTGACGTACAACCGGGCAGGCCATTCAGGGACAAGATGAGTTGACGCCCCAAACTTGAAACCCTTGTTATTTGCTAGCATTCACATTTACAGGAGTGAAGCATATAAACATGCGCGCCCGATCCGAAGACTTCTCTCGGATTCGAAAGCGACCTCTTCACTCACTGTCTCTGCCTATTGGGTCCAGAGTATGCCGATGGATTCAAGAGTCTCATATGCCCAGTTTATCGAAGGTTTCATCTATGCCTCCATTCCGTGGTCATATGAGATGGCCATGACGTGGTTCTCTCTCGATTTTGAACTGAAGTGGTTTATTTATCGCTGGAAAGTGAGTCTTATACTGCTCTATTGTGTTGAGCCGAGGTATTCAACAGCTGGTGAATCACTCAGGTGCGACAGAGTCTTGCTCTTCTCCGACCAGGATCATCACATCACGCTATGCTCTCCAAGGATGAAAAGTTCTATACCTTAGCCCCCGAGGCGAGATACTGTGCACTGGCAGCCTGGTCACGGTCATGCATATCCAACCAACCCGTATTGCACTCCTATCCACCCATCAAACTACCTGACCCTCCTCCCAGAGTATTCATCTCGGAGGAGCTGGCCAATACCATAGCCCCTGCCTTCCTCCATGGCCGCACCTACCTCCACATCAGCAAAATGGCAGCGCACTTGATGGTACTTGAAAATGATCAAGCTTGAGACGCGCTTGAGACTGTTTTCAAGTGCATCAAGCGTGCATCAAGCGCGACTTCAAGTACACTTACTTGAAGTCGCGCTTGATAGCTACTTCTGATCAACTTGAAGCCTGCTTGAGATCACATCTTACAAGAGCGCTTCAAGTAGGTCAAGTTCACTCAAGTTATTTCCAAGCAGGTATTTCAAGTCTGTTTCAGGTGGTGTGCAAGAGTGCATCAAGCTCACACAAGTACATCACAAGTAGTCGGCAAGTGAGATATCAAGTAAGAGTAGCACGTTACAGACTGAGTGGCATAGACAGTATCAATATGCGAGCGAGGAATATATATCAAAATGACAGCAAACGACGAGGAAACAAATATATATAAGAGCAGATATTATGGGACTGGAAAGACGTGAACTGGGATGACAAGTATAGAGTGCACAGGACACTGCCCTGCTACCCTGGGAGATGTCAACATCCCCGCCGATGCTGTCTAGACTGAAAGGAGGCCAGTAAGTCAATGTAAAAGATGCAAGAATGGATAAGGCATACTCTTCGTTGTTCGGGAAGTTGAAATATTGCTTATTGTTATCACGAGCTGCGTTACCAGCGAGCTCAAGAATCTTGGCGGTGAGGTATTTCGAAAACGGCGGCGTCGGTTCAGTTGGCAAGTTGCAAGTGACGAGGGACGATACGTTGCTTCTTGTTATCTCGAGCTGCGTTACCAGCAAGCCCGAGAATCTAGGCAGCGAGGTATTCGAGATGGCCGCAAAGTAGGCTAGGAGGTGTAGTGATTAGCCCAATCATCAATTGTTTACAGAGGTTCAACGTACCATATATGACGGTATAAGAGACAGTGAACGCGACCAATGGGAACCGGCAAAGAGAGTGTGGTATAAATAGACAAGAGAAAATCGGTTGCGTTTGTGGGAAGGGGTTATAGTGCGATATGGGGAACGACACCACCCTGGGAGATGACAATGTCACCGAGGAGTTTGCCCAATCTGAAGAGAAATTTGTCAGTCAACATGAAGAATCCAAGGAAAGAAAAGATCGTACTTACGCTTCGTCGTTTCGGATGGCAAGTTGCAAGTGACGAGGGACAATACGTTGCTTCTCGTTATCACGAGCTGCGTTACCAGCAAGCTCGAGAGTCTTGGCAGCGAGGTATTCGAGAACAGCAGCAAGGTAGACTAAAGGAAATAACCGATTAGTAAAGGCCAAAAAGTATTCGAAAGTGTTCAGCTCACCAGGTACACCAGCGCGGACATGCTGAGCATAGCTGCCCCTCTTCACGAGACGGTGGACACGACCGACGGGGAATTGGAGTCCGGCCTTTGTAGAGCGAGATTGGGACTTGGAGTCAGCGCCGCCAGCCTTGCCACCCTTAGCCTTGTCGCTAATGAGTTTGCCCAATCTGTAGTGAAGTCGGTTAGTCAATCTGAAGGATCCAAGAAAAGATCAGACATACTCTTCGTTGTTTCGGATGGCGAGTTGCAAGTGACGAGGAATGATACGTTGCTTCTTGTTATCACGAGCTGCGTTACCAGCAAGCTCGAGAATCTTGGCGGCGACGTATTTCGAAAACGGCGGCGTTGGTTTGGATGGCGAGTTGCAAGTGACGAGGGACGATACGTTGTTTCTTGTTATCACGAGCTGCGCTACCAGAAAGTTCGAGAATCTTGGCGGCGAGGTATTCGAGGACAGCAGCGAGGTATTCGAGAACAGCAGCGAGGTAGACTGGAAGAAAGAATTCATCAGAAGAATACCAAAAAACCATGGAAAGATCTAACTCACCAGGTACACCAGCGCCGACACGCTGAGCATAGTTGCCCCTCTTCAAGAGACGGTGGACACGACCGACGGGGAATTGGAGTCCGGCCTTTGCAGCGCGAGATTGGGACTTGGAGTCAGCGCCGCCAGCCTTGCCACCCTTAGCCTTGTCGCTAATGAGTTTGCCCAATCTGTAGTAAAGTCGGTTAGCCAATATGAAGAATCCAAGAAAAGATCGGACGTACTCTTTGTCGTTTCGGATGGCGGGTTGCAAGTGACGAGGGACGATACGTTGCTTCTTGTTAGCACGAGCTGCATTATCAGAAAGCTCGAGAATCTTAGCGGCGAGGTATTTCGAGAACGGCAGCGTCGGTTCGGATGGCGAGTTGCAAGTGACGAGGGACGATACGTTGTTTCTTGTTATCACGAGCTGCGTTGCCGGCGAGCTCGAGAATCTTGGCAGCAAATTATTTGAGAACGGCGGCGATGTCTTTCAGAACGGCAGCGAGGTAGACTTGAAGAAAGAACTCATAAGGAAAAGATTCAAAAAGCATCGGAAGGGTCTCACTCACCAGGTACATCAGTGCCGACACACTGAGTATAGTTGCCCCTCTTCAAGAGACGGTGGACACGACCGATGGGGAATTGGAGTCCGGCCCTTGCAGAGCGAGATTGGGGCTTGGAGTCAGCGCCGCCAGCCTTGGAATCGAGGAGTTTGCCCAATCTGAAGTGAAGTCAGTTAGTCAATATGAAGAATCCAAGAAAGGATCAGACATACCCTTCGTCGTTTCGGATGGCAAGTTGCAAGTGACGAGGGACGATACGTTGCTTCTTGTTATCACGAGCTGCGTTACCAGCAAGCTTGAGAATCTCAGCAGCGAAGTATTCGAGAACGGCAGCGAGGTAGACTGCACACAACAAGTTAGCACGTTGAAAATGGGTCACTGCATTTGACTTACCCTAGCCGGTTACGAATGTCGCTGGCTTGAGAAAGCCATTGATGGCGGCTTGGAGGTACACTCAGAGCTTGACAGTGGTGTTCATGAAGACGGGAGGGTGCGTTGCCGTGAATAATGCGTGAGATAGGATAGAGATGGGCCATGTCGTGACCATGTGTTCAGATGTAGGTTGATGCCGAGTCTGGGAGTTCCTCTGGTCTCAGCCTAGTGAGTTTGTTAGATCGAAGTACCATTCAGAACAGGGAAATTACCTTTTGGATAGCGGCTGCGTTGCTGGAAATAAACGGCGGGAGAAGTCGAATTTTGACGCTCATGCTTGTGGGCATTTGGTTGATATCGCCACAGATGAACGATTTTGGCTCCAGCTTGGTCCCTTCATCCAGTGTGCGTTATTGATCAGTAGGGGAGAAGGGCGTAGAGGAGAAAGGGGTCAAGACGAGCATTGGAGTGGGTGGTTACGGGTGGTGGGGTCGACGTTGCACATCAGCCTCAGCCACGGAGGACTCCCACGCATTGACCCATCACATCAAACTCCGCCATATAGAACCGCAACGATTAAGGCAAGATCAAGTACTCTACATTACAAAAAACGACGGTATGACACAAACATTAGATACTAGGGTAAAGTAATCTACAAAGAATTGCAGAGTTCGTAGGTATGATGGTCAGCGAATTTATTAATAAAAAAACGACGATAAGTATCTAGAGATTTCGCGGGAGTGTGATGTCTGGAGACCTTTTTCCCTTCGAAATTTGGTATCAAGTGGCATGCTCTATAAATCTGACCCAACGGAATTACTCGCCTCACTGGTTGATTACCCCTATAGACCCTCCTAACAATTAACATGCCAAGTTCCGTGTCCATTGGGCCATCTACTTTGTAGTCTTCAATCAAAGCGCAGGGATGCCAGCGTCCGTCGTGTTGGAACGAGAAGAAGAGTTTCACACGAGCAATACCGTGTCGTACCAAGGGATCTTCTGTGGCTTCAGGGTGCAGAAAAACGGTGTCGAAGCGCCCGGTTCGTGAGCTTCCTTGTGGCCGCCAGTTAGGTGTAGCCCTAATCCTCTCGCGTCGCATTCCGTATCGGCCAGAGTAATCACTTGGAGCAAAGAATGTTGCACTTGCAGAAGGGAATACCTTGGCGGCCGTTCGAGCAGAGAGCCGTGGTAATGGATCTTCGAGGTCGTCATCAGAAGGGGAATCGCCGCGGTAAACATCCGAGTAAGATAATTCCTTGCGTAGGAACTTTTGGACGAGCAAGAGGAGGTGACGTTCGCGGATCTCGGTGGCGAGTTCGGACAAAAAAATATGTTTCCCTAATAAAAAGGAATTTGTGCAGGATGAGTATTTCGGACGACTTTCTCGTGATTAATACAGAACTTCAGCTCACTCGATGGTTTTGTGGCGAGATTTATTGACGGAATTGCCCGCCTTTCATCAGTGGCGAACCCAGCGGCTGATACATTGGGTTCAGTACGGCGTGAAATGAAGTGTTTATTCGCCGAGTCGTCGCTTGATTCATTGTCTAGAAATTGATCGTGATGTCATGTGAGTTCCGTAGAGGAGAAATACGCACCAGAGCTGAGATTTCTCTCCAATAAATCGTCTAAATAACTTCCCTGGAGCATCCCTCATCGCGTAAACCGGGTACGTGCAGCCGCAAGCTTGTCCATCCGAGTGTTGATCTTGAGGATCTGGTGTAGCGCTTGGAAACGGTTTGATCGGCGATAAGGTTGTTTGACTGCCTGTATGTGCTTTGACTCGGTGATTGAAGAGCAGAGTCCATTGGGAGATCCATAGGCACGAATGGAATGCTTATAGTGGACAAGGGCGTGTTGTCGAGGAGGGTCTGAGTTGGGCTCGCGCACCCCTTCCGACACGAATATTTGCCGATAATGGTGAAATTCATCGAGTGCTTTCTGAAGGTCGTCAAGGTCTGACTTGCGATGGAAGTCTTGACGTGCAATATAGCAGAATTCGAGCAGAGCGCTCAGGGATCGTACCATATCAGGAGGTACATATCCCTTGATCGCTGGTAGATATACCTTCATATCAATCAGCTTTAGCGTTTCATATCAAACTGTCACGTCAGACTCACTTTCATTAATGCCTTCGAATCGTCCCCAGTCCATTGTTTGAAGTTCCGTCCTTGGGGAAAGCGACGAATACCCGTGAAAGGAGGGGCAGCAGCAATTCTAGATGGGTGAGTCTCTCGCTAACATAGAAAATCATCCTGACACGTTACCTTCGGTCAATGTCATCCATGATCCGTTTGGCCTCTCCCTTGGAACGGTCCATCGTGATCCACTCATTGATCCATGTTACCAGGTGATCCTTGAAGGTACCCTTAATGAGTTGATGGAGTAAATCGGGTGAAAGAAGCTCGTGAATGTCGGCACGGGGGAAATATTCTGTAAACGGCTGTGGGACAGATTGATCGAGGTATCCATGGACGCGACAGCAAAAATGTCGACTCACCACAATATCACCGACAATCCCGCACTCGTCCCACAGCGGTCCAAGTTCAAATCTCTCAACCATAAGCAAGGTCCATTCTTCCGTACGAGGCGCGATCGGCTCGCCATCATCGAGATTCTTTGACGGAGCCTTACATCTAATTTCATAAGGTCAGGTAGGATTCTGAATTGGGTGAGAACGTACTTTGGGCACCATCCTTGTACAATACAGGCAAGGAGGCACTGCTCCGGGTAGTCTGCGATGTATGGGCCTAATCCGTAGATTGCACGGCGACGATATCCATCAGCACATCTCACTACTTCGGGCTCCGTCATTCCGGCTTTCAATGGCTTGAGGATCTGCGCGAGTGAGGTATGGAAGAGTTGTCGTCGGAATTTGCGGAAATGGGCACTATCGGCATGCTCTTTATTGGCTGTAGAGTAATAGACATGTATCAGAATTCTAGCAATACCTTGATTAACGAGAAGGACGCACTTTTGGGTATGGAGAGAAACCCGACGAGGAATACACCATTTCGATGAGCCCGCCGGGTTGAGTTGAGGATGTTTCCGATGGATAGATATAACGGGTAATATTCATTGTTACCCGTTGCAACAGAAACCGTGGTTTTGTCGCTTCCCAGGATGATGGGAACGAACATGGAACCGCGTGTTTTAGGATCTTTTGAGATTATATTCTGAGCTCAAGATTGTGAGATTATTCGAATGAGGGCGGAATACACCTACTGCTTGCTTCCAAGCCCAGTCACCGGACATGAAATTTTGAAAACAATGCTCGCCGTCTACATATTCCTGATAGGGTGCATACTCAAATTCATCTGCGAAATCAGGGTTTGCGATCATGTCCTTGACAATCAGCGACGGATCGCGGAACCAGACGTCATACTCTGCATCCATCCAAGCTGGCTTTTCATCGCTGTCAGGAACGACGCCATTATACCTCACGGAGAATGATTCCCATGGAACGTCGCCAGTTTTAGTAGCATCAATAGTTGCTAGCAAATCGGCGTGTCCCAGAAATGGCGCTGAGTCGCCATGCTCGAGTAGACTGGCACTCCAGAGCTCGAGCAGGAAGTTGACATGCGCTTGAGACATCTGACTCCGCCGATAAAGAAAGTCGGCGAGTTCAAATCGTAAGCGGTTGCCAAAGTTGCCCCAGCCAGTCGAGGACTGAGAGCTCTCGGAGCCAGAATCCGAGGAGGATCCAGATGGAGAAGGGGATTGTGACTGTTCCCGATCTTCTGTTGAGTCCGATTCGCTGTTGACTCCCCTGCTTGTCTGGGTGTCTCTGCTCCCAGATTCGGAGTCGCTATCACCGTCCCAGATTGCCCCTTTGAATAGGAATTCATCAGACAACTACTTCAAGCGTGCTCCGATGGCTTACCATTGATGAATGGATGGGTCTTGCGATGATAACGGCGATTTTGGCTCTCTTGACTGTTCTCCGTTCCCTGAGAACTATCCGAGTGTCCTGTACGCGACCTTTCAGTCCGGGAGTCAGTGTCGGATCCCTGAGTCTGACTCAGTGAACTTGAACGGCCCCTCAAAGGTGATGAATGTTGCTGATGCGAGGAACGCGAACCTAATCAAATGTTGGTATTATGTTTTCGGAATAGAGAGAGAATGAGTGCTTGACGTACGGGACGAGGAAGAATATGTACGGTAATCGGAGGAATACCTGTTATGTTCATCCGATGTGTATCCAGAGGACCCAGACGATGAATTCTCGCTGGATTCGGTGTAATCGTACAAGTCTGAACTATATTGCAAATGTGCCATCAGATATACGATCGGATGTGTCTGTATGTGAGTTTACCTTGCACTTTCTTCATCCCAGTAGGATGAACGCGAGGCGGTTCGCGATTTTGAGGTCCTGCTGCTATGTGTGCGGGAAGACCTTGAACTTGAAGAATCTAATGATTCATCGTAATCCGAGTCAGCCTTTTACAGGGTACTGCTTATTTAGTATGAGAATATAAAGGAATTTCACGTTCCCTACATGAACAACAACAATAGGATCTTCCCTTGTATTGTAAACCGCAGGGCGATACATTGTTGCATGTGTTTGCTGTCCCGGATGCATCCTCCGTAGGTGTCGAGTCCTGCCACTTTCACTCTTGAAAAATCGGCTACACCCATGAATTAGGCAGGAAAATTTATATTCACTACGGAATGACATGGCGAGTATGAGGGAGAGAGCAAGAGAGTCTCGAAACTACAGAAGATGATAAGAAATCGTACCAGTATTAAGCGAGTGTGACCAAACACCCGTGACGAATACTGACTTTCTCCGACTCGCTAAGTTCTGCCTCACCCTGACCAGGTGCCACGTCTTCTGATTCCCCGAAGCTTTCCCCACTGCCTGGTCCACATGGCTAAAGCTAAGCCTGTGGCACCAAATGATGCGGATGAACCACCTGCCAACGGTGTCAAGACGCGAGCGACCAACAAAAACAAAAATCCTGGCTTGGTCGATGCCCCACCTAAACATCGCACGGCAGCAGAGAAGAAAGCTGATGAGGAAAAGGCTCAACGAGAAGCAGAGGAGGCAGCCCAACGTGCTCAGGAAAAGATTCGACACATTAAGCGCGTAGCCAAGAAGAATGCTGCAGAACACGCGAGGGAGATAACTCCTCCACCTCCGGTTGACCGTACGGAGGTAGCGCGGGAAGTTGAAAGGATTCTCGATGGCAGGTCCTTATTTGTCCCGGATATCACCACCGAGGAGGAGGAGGATGGTGGTGACGACGACGACGATGATCCCAGACCCTCTGGCGACCGTGAGGGTTCTGAGCCTGCCACTCCTCTGGCTCGAAGTGCTCGTAAGAAAGGGAGAGGTAAGGAAAGCGTCAAAGCGGCCATGGAAGCACTTGATGAAGAAGAAGAACATGAGGACGATGCCGGGGAAGGAAGCCCTTCAGATAAGGCAAGTCATTTTACTCGTTGACAGATTGACAGATTTCTGATTGGAACGCTATAGCCACGATCAAAGAAGCGTCGTCAATCTTCCAAGGATTCAGTCGAGCCCGAAGAGGAGGTATGTGCTCCTTATCACAACCACCATGAAAGCCATATAAGTGTTGTCTAGGAACACGAGAGGGGTGGCGGTAGTCCCCCGAGAGACTCTGAAGATATATTCGAGGATGCCGCGACGGATGCCCGGACCAGTGAGGTATGAAGGAGTGGAGTAACTAGTCCCATCGATTATTAGCTAACTCAGGGACAGGAACCCACGCGAAAGCAATCTAAACGTTCACAGAAACCATCTTCCAGGGAGGACAGGAGGCGAGAGGTGAGGTTTCATTTGTACTTCCAAGTCAAGATCGTGCTCAGAAACTCTTCCAGGACCGCGATGAAGACGATGCGCTTGAAGATGAAGGAATCGAACCAGAAGAGACACCGATGACCTCCAAGAACAAGAGAAGACAACATAGGTCCTCGAGATCACCCCGTCGCCGTCGGCGCCGCCACAGACGGGATGAAGAGGTAAGTTGATCATCGGTGGTTGAGGCGGTACTGATTGAATCCACCAGAGTGAAGGGGAAGAATTCGATGGATACGATGACATTGACGACGAGAGGACGACTTCAGAAGATGAAGAGGATCGGCGGCCGGCTCCGGTGAAACGCACAAAGACGAAGAGCAAGGATAAGCGCCAACCCCAGGAAACTCCCGAGTCGGACGGTGCCGATGACCAAGCCACCCACGCACAGCGTGGAAAGAGGTAAGTTCATCCTCAATGGCCGCAATTCTGGTCGAGTCTCTGTCAACTCTGGACTCAACTACCCTCTTTTATTTCACGTATAGCACCTCCGCTGTCCAATCCCGCGAGAGGTCAGCGACTCCTTCTGGGGACATCTCAACATGGAGGACCTCGATTCCTAGCAACTCACAGCCCTCTTCAACCTCTCGCAAGACCACTTCCATCGCGACTCAATCGACTAGTGGAGCCTCTCGCCGATCGGCCCTTTCGAATAACATCAAGGTCTCGTCTAAGAAGACCGGACGTCGCGAGGATGAACATGGAGGGCTTTCAGACCGTGATGAAAGGGACGGCCAGGAACGTGAATATGCCCGAAATAGTCCGGTGAAGAATGGACGGCGTGCTAAAAATGATGTATGTGCTTTCAAATTTGTAGTTCAGTGTTCTAACGACTACAATAGGCCATCGTGAATGTTCGAAAACCTTCATCTCGCAAGTCTCGACAGGATACCCAAGATGCCGCCCCTCGTGCCAAAACAACCGACCTACCCGATGTCATACAGAAGCTCTGGAAGGATACCTGGCTTCCAAACTTGTATGCATGGTACGCTACTCAGGAAAATCCCTGGACCGTGAACGCGCCCAACCTGATGGCCGTCCTCGATCGATTGGTTGACGAATATGCAACACCAGACTGCCGCCTCCCCTACGACGAAGAAAACGCCATGGAGAGTCCTCTCTTCCTTCTGGTACGCCGCAACTACTATACATGGCTAGCTAATCATTGTACTTTACAGGCCACGAAACGGCTGGCTGATGGGTGGCGAACCATTTTCGGTTCGGCGGCAATTTGGATTCTCATTGCCTATTTCGACGATAATCAAGAAATCTACGGCGAATCTGACAAGAAGCGAGCTCGCTATGCAACCCACCTACTCAAGAATCTACGATTCATGTACGCAAATACCGAAAGCCAGGATCCCACGGTAAGAACCCCTACAATAGTATCAAACCGTTAGACTCACATACAAATTAGGAATGGACGGGACGATTTCGCAGCGAACTGATTGTTCGCATCATTGCCCACCACATGGACAAGGTCACCAACACAGGCTGGATCAGGGACTTGGAGAACCTCGGGAGCTTTGTGCCATACAGCGCCCTCGCCTTGGCCGCGGCAGCTGTAAGTGAACACTGTTCTCTCAACGATCTCACTAACCTTGAACTATAATAGGCCGAACGCGCTCTTAAGCTGTTTGAAGACGGCGCCATCAAGGTTTCTGCCATCCGTGCGGCGCAAGGCCTCAAGAGCAAGACCATCAATTTTGAGTTTGCGATGGGTCCTCGAGGTGTCCAAACGGCTTCGTATGCTTCGTTCAGCGGTGCATTCTGGGGGAAAGCTACCGCCAGCTACCGCCTCACTGCCACATCTGTCCCTCGAAAGGACATTACGAAGATTCTCCAGCATGCTCTCGAGTATGTCCGAGAAGTCAGACGTGGTCGGTCCAGCCAGGAGGAACTTGTCGATTATTTCACCCACCCTGAGGAACTTCAAGATGACCCTCGTGCAAGACTTACTGAAGGCCAGCCGAATGGGAACGAAGGAACGACGCCAGCTCGACAGTGGACATCTGTTCCGTCACAGGTGTTGAATCTCGCTCGCACACCCGCACCAGCTGCAACGCCACTGCAAGAGCGTCAGAAGAAGCGTTCAACTGCAGAACACCGCGAGACCCATGGTGACAGGCACCCTGGTCATCACCGAGGTCGTTCACGCTCACGTTCTCCTCGCCGCCGCCGCCGCCGCCGTTCTTATTCAAGTTCTTATTCGCGTTCTCGCTCCCCTCCCCGCAGGCGTAGACGTGAACATCGCAGGAGCACATCACCCCATCCAAAGCGGCGCCGTGTTCATTCCCCACAACCTCATCGTCATCGTAAACGCAGCCGATCCCGCTCACAATCAGGTTCACCACCCCGTCGTTCAACTTCATCACGTTATCGGGATCGCTCAGCATCCCCACCGCCTGCCAAACGACGTCATAGGGATCGTTCAGCATCCCCACCTCCTGCCAAACGACGTCATAGGGATCGTTCAGCATCCCCACCTCCTGCCAAACGACGTCAGCGTGATGACGAAGCCCCTCCCTCTCGTCCTGCTTCCAAATCCCAATCGTCGTCGTCTCGTCAAGGTTCTTTGCAGAAGTCTCGTTCTTCCCGTACGTCTGGATCTCGCACCTCTCACCGTGAATAGCATCGCCATCCTATCTCGTATTTCCATTCACCTATTATGCTCTACTAATTACACCCCGCTCACCATTGATAATCCATCCATCTACGTACCCCTCTTAATAGATCTTGACCCTTACTTACAATGAAACTTTTGGTTCTTGCTGTCTTTTGCATGGATTTGACGTTAGTTGAACAGTCTTGAGGTGCACTTGAGGAAAATGTGTCAGTTGAGACGCGTTGCAGCGTCTTGTGTGAGTTTTGATGTTAATTTGAAATTTTAAAATAGTGGTTGTCATACTTGCCGTGCTTGACAGACATGCTTGAGCGGACTTGGAGGTCTTATGAAATACTGTGCTCTATGTTCATGAGCAATTGATGCTGTTTGAGGGTCATTGGCGTTCTCTTATAAGTGCACTTGGTAATTTAATTGAGAATTTCAACACATTTTTTCGAGCACTTGGATGCCAACTTGTATCTACTACTTGACGAAATACTTGAAAGCGCACTTGAGAAAGTCTCCTCAAGTAGCGCTCAAGATCGCGACATGGCTTGCGGAACTTGATGGAAATCATACTTGAGACGCGCTTGATGTGTTTTCAAGCAGCATCAAGCGCGTCTCAAGTACCATCAAGTTCACTGCCGTTTTGCTGATGCATGACAATAGATGGTTTGGGACTAGCTCAACTGTTCTGCCTTTCCTTCATTTCGAGACGGATACGAAGGTGAGGTCTTGACACATTATGCAAAATTCATCGCTTACATATGATTAACAGTATACAGGTGCGCTTACAGCCAACTCAGAGTCTTCAAGCCAACCTCTGCCTATGCCTGTGTCAATGCCCTCCCTGCCCTCTCAATATGTTGCTAGCCTGAGTGCTAGTGATGTAGACATTGACACAGCGGCTACCTATGAGCCCATGGCGTTCTTTGGCATCAACCCAGGTGGTGACTTTGCATTTGTTGATAGCGCCTTGCCCCCACCGGTATCTGAACCTTCTCTATGTTCAGTACCCATCAGAACCTACCACCCATCTAAAGCTTCGAGCGCCACTCCTCTCTCACCCCACTCACCAACGCCGGCACTGGCATCTGATCCAGTTCTCGAGACCCCCGGCAAGAATACAATTTGCGTGCATCCCGACACCATCACATCCGACGAGTCTGAGTCTGAACAGGCAACAACCTCTATGAAGTCAAGTCATCACGTTGTTGACCTCCCAGTGAAGAAAAACCAACGTCGCCAGACTGCTCGGCCGTTACATTCTGCACGCACACACGCATCTTTAAAACAAGGCAAGCTAGCGTGCACATTCTGTAGGCGCCGAAGAATTGGATGTGTGGTCGAGAAGAGAAAGGCTGGTATTGCTGCTGAAGGAACATGCCCGTGAGTTTAGCATTCATCTTACACCTGCAACTCTAAGTCCTTTCCTCTAGACCATGCGCACATCGTGGATTAAAATGCGAATATCCAAGCGAGTGTTTCAGAGGGTACAGAAGGCCTGAGGATGGTGATACGTAAGGAGGTGTTGAAATCATACGTCGTGACTACGCTTCAAATTATCTTCTCGTAATACACAACTTGCTTCCTCAGCCTTCCTGCACTGCGGAAACCATGCTAGTGGCCCGAACAATCGACTCCCATAGCAATAAATACAATAAATAGTTTGCGTGTTCCCAAATAATAAATAGTTTGTAGGTCTATGAGTAACATAATAAAATGGTCCCTTCGAAATTCCCTCCGAGTCGTTTGTAGCTCACTGAGCCCAGAAGTCGCACCATCTGCATTTGGCGTTGAAGCAGATCTTTCCAAGTCTCCATTTAATCCCCTTACCATAACCATATGGATATCCGAAATGGTCAACCTTGTAATCTTCATCCATATCGCTGTTCCATTCGAAGACGCCAATCCATTTGGCACTATACGAGAGCCTTGTTATGGCGGGGCAAAGGCTCCCACATGGTTTGTCCCACAAGACGTTGTTACGAAAGACCGTCACTTGGCGTCCCTTGCTCCAACCAATCTTGGTCGACTCCCGCTTGAAAAATCCCTCAAGGGCTTGCCTCCGCTTCAGGAAAAGAGGATATAGACAAACAACCTGGGAATGGTCCATGTAGACCATGTCTGCAGTTGTTGCGGCTGTCACAATGGCAGAGGTGATGCGTGAATCATTGGTCTCGACGATACTGACGAATCGATTCTGGGAAACTGAATTGGTACGAGTTCACCAATGAGAGCTATAATTAAATGACTCACATCGTTGTCTCCTTTCCTTACAAATCGCTTGGCCCTCTGTAGCCCTCGATGTTTAGGAAATTCCATCGCCATACCCTCCATGATATAGAAGCCAAATGAAACAACGAGCTCTTTCCACTCCTGGAAACATCCCGATGGTACTGCCAGTTGTAGGTTCTCGGGGTAATGTTCCCCACCAATGTCGAGGTTCATTACCGCCCATGGGACGGCTCCCATGATGACAGCACCTGTTGCCTGCATGAGCTCAAAGATCTTAGCACGTTGCTCGTCGGTGACAATAGTGCGCAAGATTCTCCATGCTCTATGCCGAACAACCTTCTGGACAACAGCCCGCGAGAAGTAGCAGGCCTTGGCGAGGTTCATCAGCCCCTCCCAATCAAGAAACAGTGCGATTTCGTAAAGGAGTGGGCCACCTCGAGCCATGACATCCAAGACAGCGGAAGGTTCAAAACCGTAAAGACGAGAGTCGGAGTTCATTGTGTAGGAGCTGGCGGATTAGGTGGAGGTTGAATGGAATAGGTGTAACTTGAAGAGTACTGGAGGGGTTCACGAACTTCGCTTTGATGCTTTTCGAGACAAAGTCCAGGTCTTTTATACATGTCAGGTAGACCCTTTCTCCTCCTTCTTCCGTGCGAATACCAGATGTAATACCAGATTCAACATACTAGGTCTTCACAAATTTTACTGCCGAAGGAGGTCACTGGCAACCGGCTTCACGGTAGTACCGCCAAAAGCGCATCTTCTTCGACTTCGCGGTTGCCTTCTCGCATTGAATTTACGCCACAGGTCAGTCACTACTGGTCTCCAAATTACATTCAACGGCCGCTGAACTTAATTTAGACCACAATCTTTACGGGAAATGCGAACTCTGCGCCACAATTCAACCTCCTTGAACAGACATGTTGGTGGATAAAGTGTTTTCAACCTCCTTGACACAATACTGCCGACTCAACGCCGATGAATTGGGTTTGATTTTCATAGCGCCCTCAATTTCAACCCCCTTGAAATCCCTTGCTGTCACACGTGTTGAGTGGACTTTTGCAGATAGCACGAATAAACAACAAATCGCCCGCCGTTTTTCGACACCTTCTGCGCCACTTCCAGCGCGCATTTCGGTGTGTATGTGGACACTCTGGCGCGAAGTCGAGTAGCCTGCATTCGACCCAGCCAGAGCACCATCCCTAGCAGTTCTCACAGACGCCGATTTGGGAATATATCCACTTCATTGAGGTTCTGAATGTCTCAAACGGGGACGCTGAAACAAATGGGCGTTATTCCGCAGGTTATGTCTCTACCTTCATGTATGTTCTTTCAAGTTCACCTTCTCCATCATTTTCATCACCACCCACCCAGTAATGGCTCGCTACCGTCGCAAATTTCGAAGCAGGACCTCTACTCCTTCTATCCGCAGCATAAGCCCCTTCGGTCCTCCACCTCGAAGCTATCGTTGCATCTACATTGATCAACACTCGCTTGGCTTCGATACCATGCGCGTCCCAGTTGAAGTTGGCTGCGAGGAGGCGTTGGATATCCATGATCTTGTGGTTCCGTGGAGCATTCGCTGTCCCTTCGATGAAGACGGTATTATCACGTTGAAACCCGACTCGTTCAGACGCATCGAGTCCACTCTTACTGCTGATGGCGAAGAAGTGCCGCTGGAATTCCCGTGGACAATGCTCTGTCAAGACCAGGCAAGTTGTCACCCTTAAGGTGGCACTACGATATGCTAATACACTCCTATTGACAGGCTTATGGCCGTCCGATCTCCTGGCCCAATGGCTTCATCGAGCAACATGTCCCAAATTGTCGCTGGTATGGAGATGTTGTACTTGTCAAGCATGACCTCGGTGGCCGTGTTGTTGATATCACGCCTGACGAAGATGAAGTGGCCATCAGTATTCTTCTCTCGTACGCCTTCATAATTACAGTATGCCCCTGGACTATCTGCTCACCCAGCTATCAGGGCTATCTCAAATGATTTATTTGTTCGTGAGCCACAACCCTGGCTCGCTTGACTTCGCTACATTCGTCCCACACAATGTATTCCCTACACTCTTGTTTATGAATGGTCTGAACTATGAAAATAAACACTGCGTGGCCAACCAATAGCTATTAAATATGTTCCTGTATCTAAGAGTAGGAGTAGAAGACAAGCAGACGTGAATTACAGGTTCGAGGAGACGACAATGATAAATGCCTAATACTTCCTCCTGCTACGCTTAGGAGGCTTGACGGGCCCAGACTCTTCTTCCTCACTTTGCGGTTCATCATTCTCATCATTCGCCGGCGTAAACTTGTCGTCGGCAAGCTCTGGGTCTTCACTGTCTTCATGATCATCGGGGTCCTCTCGCGGGCGTTTCAATCCTGGTGTGACAAGTCATGATTCGATTGTGTTAGACAAGAAAGTGTTGACATACGTATGAGTAAAGAAGGCTCGGGGGCGGGTACCGTGACCTGTTGGCTTTCAGTGGGCATTTCATGCGCCGCACCTACGTAACTAAACCTGCACGAGTCACCTGAGTATCATCCAAGGGTTCAACATCGGTGCAATCCACTTACTCTGTTACCGTGCTTGCTTGCAGCTCTTTCAAAGTACTGTCTTTCCCCCCGGCGGAATGGTAGAATGTGCTTTGTCCTTGAGATATCGTGTTGGAGTTCTGGTGCTTGTTAGAGGCATCTTGAAAGGGGATCGCCTTTGGAATCGCCGCATTTATACGACCAACAGCCTGGAGAATCTCTCAGCTCCACTATTGAGTAGGCAGACTGTGATGACTTACATTATTCCTAGGGTCTGGGACGAATGCCTTCGCAGCTGCAACCTGTTCCGAACGTGAAGGTCGCCACGGTACACGACGCTGTCCTGCTTTCCTTCGGAATGGGTTCTCGGGTTCCGGCAAGGCATCACGGAGAATAATAACCTGGCCGATTGTCGCCATGTACGAATTGAGTTTGTTTGCCCCGATATAGTTGTACGTCAGGCTGAAGTAGACTTCAACCAGCGCGCCAGGAAGTCGACTTTGAAGCGTATGGAAGGCGACCTCGTTGTCATCGTTGTCAAAAACGAGTAAAGGCGTAACTTCGTGCGTAAGCCGGACAGATTCGAAGGCTTCCCTATGTTCAGAGGCGACATCCCAAGCCCTGGTGACATCGTCAAGATTGTCTGAGTATAGAGAAGCATAATGCAGAAGCACGTCAGTCTGTGTTTGATTAAGTAAGCGTAACCTACCTTCGATGTAGAGCGGCCTGTCCTACAGGTTTCAATCAACTTCAGTGCTCAAAACAACTCGTTCCCCATCAGATAACTCACCCTTAACTCCATCATGGGCGCCGTGAATCGCAAAGACCTCTCAGATCCTTCGTTGAGGACAAAGTTCCTCATCTCTGGTCCTTTCGCAGTCCTTCGTTGACATTCTTCCATGGTCTTCACCGCTGCTGTGAAGTCCGGCCGAAAATCTTTGTCATTGGGCGTAACTAGAAAGAACTGAAACTTTGACTTGACGGGGCTGCTCTGGTACGTCTTGTTGAAATTCCCTGACGTTCCGACTGCTAATTTTTCTGCAGAAATTTCACCTACAACCGTCATGAACGCCACATCTTGGGTACCCTTTTCGTGCAACTTCATTCCACGCGAAGTCTGCTTCCACTCGACACCATCCAAAAAGCGAGGGGCTGCAACATAATTCTTGGTCAGCATTAGACGACTCCTGGTCATCGGGCCGCTGTAGATCTTGGACGTCTGCATTGTTATGCGTGGAATTCTGAGCGGAGAGGGTGAATGAATCGACTTCAAGCGAGGAAGATAGCGAAATACATACGGTTGGAGGAGATAATACGATCCGGTTTGTTTCTGACTACCTGCCTCATAGTTTGTGCCTTTTATGTTCACCGAGATTTCTGTTCGTCCGTAGAGATCACACTTGGGATCACACGATGTGGCGTACTCTATGTGCGGCCGGTCTTTTTGCTCGGTTCAATTGTGCGAGCGCCAGGTTTCATATCTCGCATTGTGCGCCACTGACAGAGCTATCACCAGCTGTCGCAGAATGTTAAACCTGTAAAGTTCATCCCAGTGTCCGTTAACCTTGATCTTTATCACTAACGATACCTTGTATGGTAGGTCCCACGGGCGATTTGGTCACTTTCATTCACGGACTTATTTGTGGTTTGTGCAAGTCGAACCTCCTTGTTCGAAATTAACGGAGTTATGTGTGCTTCAGCCCTTTTCAACCTCCTTACTGGACGTTTCAACACAACGCCTTGATATTCTCCGGTTCGCCACCATGAGCCATTAGCTCATTACAAGATGCTATTATGTTGGACTGCTTTTGGGCGGTTTTCATAGGCATTCCGAATCCATCTTGCTTGGTCAGTTGTATACTCCTATAATTTCAGTTCTGCATCTGATCTACTTGTGTGTATTTCTCCCTTCTCAGAGTGATGGTGCAGCAGCTCGAATTGTTCAATGCATCAGCAAACGCACCAATATTCTACGACGGGGAAAGCGTCCATGCACTGCTTCTCCCCTACACTCGCGCTCAACTCTTATCAGCATGCGCGCATGCCACCATCCCAGTCAATCGCACGGACAGTCGACTGAAGGACTTGCTCATGCACAGAATCGGCTCCTCATCTGAGGCCCAACAGCGAGCCTTACGAACTTTCCTTCTCTCGCTCGAGACTTCCCGAAAACGTAAAGCACCAGCAGCCCACAGAGGACGATCACCTTCTGAGGGCCGCTCCTCCTTGTTGCCCAACAATATGCCAGAGCACGATCCCAGCGTGTTCATGAAGAGCCCTTCTGAAACCAACCTTCGCTCGATCATAGCCGCCTACATATCCAGGACCAATAACAACGCAATGAAGACAGGCGTTTGTGCTGTTTGTGCGACGGAGCATGACCTCAAGTGTCTATCTCCTTACACTACTGCTTCCATCCCAAATCGTGCTATCTTACGTCCTCTGAGACCACATCCTGCCCATGTTCTCACCGACGAGATGCTACTTCATCCTCCAGCTATCGCATCCAATGGAGACCTCGCCCTGTGCCGGCCCTGCGAGCTCAAGCTCTCAATAGGGCAACTACCTCCTCTAGCATTAGCGAATAATATGTGGATAGGAGAGATCCCTCTCGAACTCTCAATCCTTACCTTACCCGAGCGTCTCTTGATCGCTAAATATTATCCTTCGGCTTTTATCGTCAAATTGTATCCCAAGAAACACGGAGGCGATGCTCATCACAGCGGCATCAGAGGCAATGTGTCGTCATACCATCTGGACTCAGACACGATTGCGGATATGATCAAGGGAGATCTATTGCCCCGAACTCCTGCTATCCTCCCAGCCATCATAGGAGTCGCCTTTGTGGGCTTCAAGGAGCCACCAAGCAAGAAACTCCCCGACTTCCTGATGGTACGACGTGAACGGGTTCGAGCTGCGCTCGTATGGCTTCGCAATAACAATCCCCTCTATTGTGACGTGGACATATCTGATGACGCTCTCTCGCAACTCCCTCTGAATGGGGTACCCGGAGAGCTCCTTTCTACTACCCGAATATCCGATGACATGAACATACTGTCTCACGAACACGATGGTTATGTTCCTGATCAAGACAATCCAACCAACTCACCCGACGAGCACCAGCCAGGTGAGCACCTCACAAAGACTGTAATTCTGCTCATTCACTAACTTGGGATTAGACAACATTCATGATGAGGACGAGGATGTCAGTATGGTCGACGTTGATATGGCGCAGAGCGATGGTGTGTATTCCGCCCAGAATTGTGATTGCGTTATGCCAATCTTATCCCTTTTCAGAACCTTGGGTTGTACCTCTCCAAGCTTCAGGTGCTGTCGATGTTGCTGGCCACAGTGTGCCGGATCGTGAATTGTTTGCACATGCCCTATTCAACACCTCAGGAGAACAGCAAACACCCCACGAGACCTACATAGTGCGGAAGGGCTCTGCATTTGTCAACGAGTATGCAAGAGTTGATCCAGTGACCGGCGAACGATTCGACGGCGGGCCAGGAAATCCAAATCACCTACTTGGGGCATTCCCAACACTTTTCCCATACGGTCTTGGTGGCTTCGAAGTCGCACGGCGCATCAACGTCCCATATGAGGCACATGCTAGGTGGGCAATGCAATATGCCGATAGACGATTTCGACGCGATGTCCACTTCGTCTTTCAAGTTTTCGGTGTCATCCAGAAACGAAAGATTTGTCGGTCTGCAACCCTCCAACTTGGTCGGAAAACATTCCTTGACTCCCAGATTGCTCTTCGGTCATTGAAGCCTGGTGACTTTGTGAAAGCAAGTGAAGAGGAGACAAGGGGTGTTGCATTTAGCAATCCTGCTATACAGTCACTACGATCGCAACTAAGAGCTGTTCGTGTCCGAGTTCCTGGCACGGACGAGTCTCGAAGCTCTATTCGAAGCAAAATATGGGGCTGTGTCGCCATGTATGCCCCACCTTCCCTCTGGATCACTATCAATCCTTCCGATATGCATGATCCAGTTGCCCAGGTTCTCACCGGGGCTGACATTGATCTCGACAAATTCCATAAAACAGCCGGTCCAACCGCCCACCAGCGCGCCGTAAACATCTCCTCCGATCCATTTGCGGCAGCTCGCTACTTCCACTTCATTATCTCAGTTGTCCTCGAAGAGCTATTTGGAATACGAGCAGGACGCGATCGACGAAGCATTCATCGACAGATGGGCATCGAGCCGTGTCAGTTCGTTTTTGCCTTCTTACTCTGGAGTTAGCCAGAATGATAAAAGCCTTTTTCCTTGAGCTAGCCAGGGCCTTGTCGAGGTTCAAACTTGTTCTTGCTCACTGAAGGCTTACCAATCTTGTAGATCAATGCTTATATAAGTAATCTGATGGCATTTTTTGCACTCCGATCATACTTTCAGTTGGATTTTTCGGCAAATAAAAGATGATCATTGAATAATACTAGATTAAAAGAACCAGATAAGATAAGATAATAAGATAAGATCAAATCAGAAAAAGCGGGAAATGCTGGAATGGACCAGGGATGGAGAATAGTGGGGAGTGATGGGTAGGTGGGGATACAACCCTGATGTTTGTATGAATTAGATAGGGGGGATAGGGGGGATATGACAGAGGGGAAGGAGTACACGGCAAGCGCAGGGTATCGGGTGAATAGTGGCCAAAGAGGAAGGATGATGTGATCAAAGTTGTTGGCGGCAAATGACGTCGATCGCTGCATTGAGAGACAATCAGTAACGAAAATCAGGAACCGGATATAAAACTTACCATAAACGTTCAGATCATCGGCGCCTCCACATGAGCCGAAAACCCTTGGCCACCTCCTCAAAAATATCGGCTTGCTTGGCGCCATACGCAGCCATGCCAGCAAGAACAGCCTGATCTCGTAGCTCATCAGTTGCCAATGCTTGAACCTCGCTTCTCCACCAGTTGACCAGCCAGTCCAAGAACCGAAGGACCCTTTTCATTTCTTCCCGAAGCAACTCCACCTCCTCGATCCATCGATCACGACGTGCCAGCGCTTTGGTCCATTCCACTCGAGCAACTATATAAAAAGGAATGTCAGCGGGACCATAAACTTCGGAGAAAGTAAAACTTGCCTTCGTGACCAGCGGTCCCTTTCTCTGGCCCTCCATTCGCGGTCCAAATCCATGAGGTTGTCCGTCTGCCAGTCGAAACATGGGGCTGGCGATGGCCACTTGATCCGATATTCCCCAGCTTCATTGTCGCGACCATGTCAGGATCCACGTCGTTGTCCAGCACGATGTGTGACTGGAGCAATTCCGGATGAGAGGTGAGCACTGCCATGCCGCACAGTGCCAAGAGGGCCTTTCGAGAGCGTCGATACTTCTCAGCTTCAATCTGAATCCTCTCGCCCACGCTATCAATCAGCCCTCTTGCCTTCGTAGATTCTTTCTGTCCGGTAACATTCGCATTACGGAAAGCGATGAGATACTGTTTGCCGTGTAAATGTGAGCGGAGGGAGGATAAGGCGTCGGCGCATCGAGCGATGCGTAATTCCGTCTCAATGGAGATGATCTTGTCAGCGCAACCAGCTGACCGGTGTTCTGACTTCAGAGCTGAGGGGAGCCAGAGCATCGTTTCTTCAATGAGGGGAATGGCATCGGGTTTTCGCAGTGATTCTTCCTCGTTAGCAGCGCGAATTGCTCCGGGCATGTATATCTGCTGCAGTTCGCGAAAACGGTACAGCATTTCCTCGAACGTCTGGCGACGCTCTCGGAAGGACAGCTCTTGCATAGCTGTACGTTTCTTGATGCGGCTATCGGCTAGTAGAGACGCTCTAGAACCACGTCAACAATTGTACAATAAAGTCGAAAACGGTTACTCACTGGATGTCCTCGAGCTCGAGACCCATAGCTACAAACGCTAACCGACTGGTACCATATACGGGCGTTCGTCCTTTCCGTTCATCTTCATCGTCAGCCGCTTTCAGCTTTGCTCGTACTTCGGTTTCGGATGGTGCTTCGGCTAACAAAAAAGTCAGTCAATATGTGCTTGAGCAGTAGAAGGATTTCAACTTACATCCTTCGGGCAATAGGTAGGGGCTTGTACCCTCCTTGGTGACCCTCCACGCCACTACCTTCGCTTTCCAGTCGTTCCTGACCTCCGGAGTCAATCCGGCATCTGTCTCATTGAAGTTGGTGATCTGTCGGTCCCTTTCGGTTATAGCTGCCTTCAGCCGACGTGCGAGCGTGGTACCTAGTAGTGAAGGGTTCAAACAGCGTTTGCGACGTAAAAATCATGACCACGAACCTAAGCCTATATTTTTCTTGAAGTTGTTATGGTCGATACGCTCGTCAAGGCTGTCGTGACGGTTCCCTTCACCCATTTCCTTAGTAGCATAGGAGGCCGGGTTGAGCATCGACCAAATGCGTTCAATCCCCTCTCCGTCAGTCCGACCGACCCCGTCTTGATACATGAGTGAATTCTTTGTTTTGCACGCGAGCTCGTGCACCACCGCATGCCACGTTGGTAGCCCAAAGGTAAATTCTGGCGGCACCTCAGGTTTGAGTTCTGCAGGTAACCGAGCGATCCTATCTGAGAGGTTGACTTGCCATTGGCAAGCAATATCGTATGAAACGCCGATGCGAGGAAGCTTCAAGTCCCGGATGGCGGAGAAGAAAACGTAATCCATATTGGCATACCTGGTTTCGATCAGAGAAAAGTAATACGATCGTGGTTAGAGAACATACCTCTCTCCTTTTTGTAGATCTCCCATTCCGAGAGGTCGAACTATCTCGTGCCTAGCGCAAGCACAGCCCGCCACGCCTGATGTTCGTAAGCCTGTCGTGAGCTTCGTGTCCTTGAGGAGCAGAGCCGCAAATGCTATGCAAGTGCTAACCTACCAAGAATGCGTTAGCCGAGTAACTCTCGAAGTCATACATATAAGACTTACATCCTTCTCAGATACATATTTCGAGAGAAACTTCTTGTAGGGTTGACTGTCTTGAAAGTAGGATGAACCGGGTACCACAGAATTATCTTCGTGCTGTGTTGGCCGTAAGCGATTCTTCAGACGGAAGTTCGCGTCCAGAGCCAGGATAGGCATGTACAGGTAACTATAGAACATGGTAAGCTGAGGGCATCTTCAACAAAAGGAGGAGAGCATACGTACCTATACCGTGGATCTACTTGATCCCAGCCCTTCGGTAAATTGATATCAGGCCATGGGCACGCCCAACATCGATTCGCGAGGGAGCCTGGCTTGATATCATCCATGCTTTTTATGCGAAGGCCCACACCGGCTCGTTTGCAGCGGTATAAGACCGCCCACTGGCGGTTACTTCTCGAAAACTCGTGGTAGCGATCCTACAGAGACCAAGTTAGAAGATTTCGTGTAACATGTGATACCTACTTACTGGTAATGTCTTGGGGTTTGTGGCATGGGTACTTCGCTCCAAGACGGTCACGAAATCGTTGGCGTTAACGTTACCTGCCACGTTAAGCAAACGGAACATGTCCAAGCATGCAAATGTCACGCATGTTCGTGGCTCAACTGGCGAGGTGGGGTACCAGCCGTTTCGGAGGGCTTGCTGGGCGTGATTCGGCTGGCAACTGACAAAACAGTTGCAGTAACGAAACTTCACATCATGGATGCCATTGACGTCCAGGACGACCATAGACCGCACGAGGGTTTCAGGATACTGGCATGACAATCCGCCGTGGCCGAGTTGGTAAACGAGTCCGAGATTGGCGAGTTCGGTCTTGACGAAATAGCTTCCGTTATACTCCTGCGAGGAGGTCAGCATTTCGAGGATACAAGAATAAACGAGCACTCGTACCTGTACCTGGTGAAGAGGGTGTAGTTTGTGGCTGTCAAGAAGGCACTCTTGACATTGAAGCAGGACGTGGCAGTCTCTGCATCGGAAAAGGCGGACCTTCTCAAGGTCATCTCCAGGGTAGCCACACCCGCAGGAGTAGCAACATGGGTGACCGAGGCTATCCCCTAAGCCATCAAACCTGAAGAGCTCGTGCAGGATGTTAACTGCACTTTCTCTCCAGCTGGCCATAGGATCAACCTTCGTAAACGAGTCAGTAAAGAAAATGTGAGACTCAGACGAGAACTTACGGAGCCCGTGCAATGCTTGCGTTTGGATCCCGGTTCAGCAGTTATATCGTCTTCGAACCCATTCTGGTGCTGTCCTCCAGAGGATACGTCGTTGGAATCGTTTTGCTCGCTTTCGACTGCAGCTTCCTGGGAGACGACACTGTCCAAGCCGATGTCCATGGGATCATATCCCATGTGGTCATCTTCGGGCACACCAGCAAAAGGTGTCCAGTTTGAATACTCATCGGTGAGTGCTTTGGGGGTGAGACGAGCTTTCTTTGGTCGGATAGTGGCTGAGACATCAATGCGTGAGGAGTCCTTCGCCTGCATAAAGCATCTTTCGACAACCATGGCCTGACGGTCATTGGATGAACCGCTATGGAATTGCCGCTGAGGCCAACGACCGCCTGCGCACATTCTTGACGGTAGAGACGGTTTCACTGCCAGCGGTACGCTCGATCATGTCTTCCGAGTGGGCTGTATATATAAATGAGACCTGTTGTTCGGCTTGAGGTGAAATTCTGTAACATACGTACCGTTCGAACCTGGCGCGTATCAAGGTATTACAGCGCCAAAATTTCGGTCAAGGAAGGAGATCCAACATCCTGAAAGCTTCGTCAGTCTACTATTTACCACCACCAGAGCATTAGATTGAGGTACTTACGACAGATTTCAACGGAAAGAGGCCATTCCTTGAGTGGTCCATGGTGGTTATGACGAAGAGCAGTCGCTACGCGTCACCGGTTATGAGTGTGATGGATTACCCATGTTAAGCGTCACAAGTTGTTCGGCAAAGACAAATGTATTTGGAATGCTATGAAATACGGGGGAATACATGAACAGAACAACATATGCGTACCATACAGCAACGATAGGTCATAGGGTATGTCAGAAATCCAGAAAAGAGGCGGCATAGGCGGCATAGGTGGCATATGAACCGAATGTGATTGGGTAAGACCGACGATTGATGAGATTGGTGACCTATCACCTAGAGCTCCGGCCAGTCGAGGTCATCCGTATCGCCCTCCTCGACTGCGTTCATGTACATCGCTCGAGCTTCCGCGAGTGTCTTTTCGGAATTGTGCAACGAGCCCGGGATTTGACTGGTGTTCAGCATCGCCTCCGGACTGCGATCACAATTAGATCACGAATGAAAGAGGGTATGAACCACTTACTAGCTCATA
Source organism: Clitopilus hobsonii (assembly GCA_015708445.2). NCBI lineage: Eukaryota > Fungi > Basidiomycota > Agaricomycetes > Agaricales > Entolomataceae > Clitopilus > Clitopilus hobsonii. Next base: position 1,450,955 of record CP068000.1, on the reverse strand, counting down.
TAGATACCAGGAACAACGCCCTTATAAACAATATACCATTTCCGCGATGGAGAATCGCAGATCTGGTTCAGCTCGGTATGGTAATCCCTCCATTGGTCGTCAATCACGCCGTCGTCCGGGATAGGATGGAATTCAGCACCCAAATTGATTCTGGGATCGTCTGGACCTTGCAGCCATTGGTGCCGCCCACCGAATTCCCACATCTCATGTGCTTGCTCAACGGAATCAAACCCGCACGAGATCTGGCCTGGAAAGCCATTGGTGTAGAAACAAGCCTGATCCCTGCAACTATCAGTGAGCGTATTTCCTGCCATAGACGTCTAACTTACTCACCAAGATACGGTTATGCCCTGATCTCGTCCTTGGAATACCGCGTACGCCTTACGATTCCGGTATTGTGGAGGAAGGACGTACATACGTCGAGCGTACCCTCCTCCTGGGCCTTGGATGGCCGATCCTGCACGGGACCTACGATGAGCAGAGGGAGGCGTCATCAGGTTCTGGCAGAACCAATACAAAGGTAGTGGAACGTACCATTGCGTTGTAGTGCCGTATCCCGCTGGCGTGTGGAAACCGTAGAGTCGACGTCCAGTAACAGACGTACCGATCTCGTAAACTTCTTGCTGGGTACGTTCTTCAAGATCAACTGACGCAGGAGGGTTACCAGCGACAGACTAAGAAATGCCATCGTGAGTGTTCGAGTAACTCGGTGTCCAACTAGCATACTCACTGCAGACGATACATCAGAGTCCTCAGCTTCACTGTCGCCCTCTTCCCCATCATCTGTATCACTATCATCGGGCCCGTGAGTGCCCACATTCTAGGAGGTGCATCAGTGAGCATCTCGTTATCGCGAAACCCCCAACTTACTCCTTCGTTTACATTGCCGTCAACTTCCTCCGATTCCCCAGCGTCATCTTCGGCTTCACTCTCGCTCTCGGAGTCGCTCTCGGAGTCACTAATAATAATTATCTGTTTCGCCACCCGTCGAGGGATAGGACGAGGCGCCCGCGAGCCAATCGGTGATCGATGCTCAGATCGACCAGCGGACAAAGAGAATCGGACCGTCTTGTGAGTACCTGATTCAAATTTGCATCTTCAAGACTGCTGATGATATCGCGAGACGCAGAGAAAGACTTACTGTGCATGTTGAGTGATAACTGGGGTGGAAACGAGGCAGCGATGGGAGTCAAGCAGGGTAGGTTATATAAGGGGGACACACTAATACAAACTACCCAATGAGGCATCAAGTCAACCTCGCAGACAGGCTGCTTGATATCAAGGGTATTTGTTTCTATTCATTAAATACACGCCTGACAATAGAGGGGCAACATGATGGCATTCACGGATACGGAGGGATGCGACATAAACGAAATTACATGGGGAACAACCTAAAACTAGCAAACGAAGGTATTTCTACTCCTCATCAGAACCCTCCTGCTCATCGGAGCCGTCAGTGAACTCAGCGTCGTCCTCGGTATCGGTCTCCACTTCGTCGACAATTCGGACGAAGTGGTTGAAGAGATTGATGCGATTGAATTCTTGTACGGCGAGCCTCTGGGTCTTGAAGGGGATGACAACACTATCGGGGCATCGGAGAGTGGCCGCGGTACTGACCTCTCTGTAAGGTCGTAGTCAGTATAATTAGCAAATAAAGCAGAAGAATACTTTCCTATCCGTGAAGATCCCGACAAAGCGACCAACGTAGACCGCGTAGTACCTTGAGGCGACGAGGCGAGGGTTGACGACGATAGCGCTGTCGGGAATGTGGAAGTAGGGGACGTCAATGTAATAAGTCTTGGGTGTACCTGTAGTGACGTTGGTAAGTAGTTCTCATACAACATGACACGTAGACTTACGCTTCAAAGAATCGCCAGCGGTAGACGGGATAGACGTGGAAGAATCGTCGTTCGAGGCTTGAGGGTAAGCGCGGGCTGGGTTGAACTGGATTCTGGGCCTTCCACCTCCAGCACGACTGTTGGTGGGAGCAGCTTGTGGCGTGGGCTGAACGATGTTCGTAGTTGGTCCAGCGTCTTCGATGTTTGGAAGAGACGAGCCGATAACTAGCGGACAGTCGGGGTGGTCACCGAGCTCGTAGATGGGAGTGTTTGGCCTGGTGGGAACGCTGTCGATGGCGGTGGTGACGGACATTGGTGTCTTCGGAAAGCGAACGTAGTGGTCAGAGGTCAAGAGGGTGAATGCATCTCAGCTTATAACCCTGGGAGGATCCGGGCGAGCCGTTGTATCGGTTCCCAGTCAGGGTGCCAAAGAAGGATCATGGCCAGCATTGAATTGTTAATCAATCGGTTCCAAAAACACGCCATCAATTACCTACGTGCTGCGCTGGCTAACTCAACGGTCATTTGCCGAGGTTCACTCCTTCGTGGCAATTTCTCTCTCGGAGTTCCCTTGATTTACTGTCTTCCGCCGTATTTTCTGGGCTTTAGTGGTCTTGGATTTCTGTTTTCGATGTCAAAAGCTGGCAGCTCGGCTCCTAAGCGCACTTACTTTCGTAAAAACACCAAAGAACCTCGTACGACGCTCAAATCATGGGCAGAAGGCGCACGCGAGAGTGTTCTTGGTCCTCACATCCTCACTTACGGCGACGCGATGGATCGAGGCTATCTCGCAGAACGTGAATATCTCGAGAAAGTCTGCAATGAGTACCACGCCAGAATACATTGGCGTCTTAAAGACCATGAGGAGCCCAGTCTGCCCCTACCGCCCTATGATCCCTCTGCGATACAGGCTGAAGTCCTCAGCCCCGACGATGTCCTAAATAGGATTGAGCGGATCAAACTGCTAAATTTGGTGAGTCGGCCGCCATCATGTGATTGTACCCATTGCTCATTGTCGTCAACAGAGGATTCGCCGTTGGTTGAAGTATCGGGTGAAGAAGCATCGGATGGTCACTAGGTCCAGATTAGACCCCAGGAAAGACCCCTATGCCGTTTTGCTAGCAAAACTATCCGGTATCCGCCCCTCATCAAAAGCTCGGCAAGCATATCAGCAATTCATGCACGAGAAATACGCCGAGCAAATAGAAGGTCCAGTCCTCAAAGCCTGGAAAGAAAAGCATCGCTACGACAACACCTCTGAGGTCAAGGCTCCAGATGCAGCCTTTCGCGCCAAGATAGCCAGAGAGGTCTTCAAGAAACTCCCGCCACAAGAACAGGTTTATTGGGCTCAGAAAGCACGACAGCTGGCAGACGATTCGAAGAAAAAATACGAGGAAAGCCTGAAGAACATCGCGTCAAGTACGCCAGAAGAAGTCCAGGAGTAAGTGCGTCACTCCTGAAGTGAGGTATTGTTGACTAACGACTGCCAACAGTTGCATCGACAATATACCGAATTTCCTTGCTCCGATCATGCGAGGAATTCAGGAGAAGACCAACTGTCAGATCTTCGTGATGTATGGCGGTCCCTTTCCATGTAACGATGGAGAATTGACGGTAAACCAGTACGTTCTCACTCGATTTTCTTGCCTTTCGAAGCACTGACCAGGCAACCAGTATCAATTATGGGCGGAACCTGGCCAACGAACAACAATTCTTCTACCAGTGGAAGCGCGAACACTTCCAGCAGAACATTATCAACCACTTCAAGGATTATTGTGGTCTCTGCTACAGTAAGTTACATATATTGATGAGAGCTCGCGTATTCTAATCCTCGCCAAGCTCCAGAAGATGTTGCGGCCGCGCAACGGAAGACACCAGCAGTAGAAGCTGCAGTCGAGAACAATCACTACGATAGTGAAAGTTCGTCTTCCACGAGCTCACCCTCGAGCGATCCTGAAGTCTACGACGATCTAGCGCTTGCGCCTACCGTGCGCAGCATACTAGGAGAGGCTCTCCGCAAGAACAAGAAACGGGCGGATGATCTGCAGGCTCAGAAGAAGAAATCGTCGGCGGCTGCATCATCCGTCGCAGCATCTGGTGCAACACCACCTGCAACACCACCTGCAACACCACCTGCTACGATGGCTGCAGCTCTAGCTCCTGCAGCTGCAGCAGCATCTCCTGGAGCGGCATCACCGTGTCCTGCAGCAGCATCTCCTGCAGCAACGGTTCCTGCTGCAGACTCTGTGCACCCCGTCGAATCTCAGACTTTCGCTTCGCCTTCCGTGTCTAGAGCTTCGTCGGTATCCCCAACTCACGATCAAGATCGGTATTCACCCTATGACCCTGCCAATCCCGATGGACCTCTCATACCTCCCAACCCTCTCTCCTTTACTCAGGCGAAGGCCTATCATGCGGCGAAGACTCGGCGAGCTCGTGAGATGGCAGACAAGGAGGGCGCTCACGACGATAGCCTACCAGCTGGTAGCAAACGCAAGCGCAGACGATCCGAGAGCATTGACAAGAGTTCACCTCAACCGCCCGCCGACACTATGGATGTTGACACTCCCGTTGCAAGCACAGGAACATCATTTAACACTGGTACATCTACAGCTCTCGACATGCATGAAGCTCCAGCAACTACTCCTCCCTCCAACACGTTACCCCTTCCCCAGTCTACGACTCCTCCCTCTGACCCATTATCCCCACCCCAATCATCAACGGCGATCACGACTCATATCACGATGAGCGACCCAGGCACCGCGACGACCAGTCCTGTTGAGGACTGTCGCCCGAATGGAGCAACTTCGGCTTCTGGAACTTCTGGATCGTCGGCTAACACGTCAGTTGCCAGGAACGCCACTTTATCTCCCTCCTGTCCGGATTCCGCTCTTCAATGGTTCAAGGACGCGTTCGCTTCTGTTTCTCACTGCAGGCTCTCATCCACCTTCGACGAAATCCTAGCTCATTTCATAACTATCGAGACAGTACATGGATTCAAGAATCCCAACCGAGGATTACCAGCAAAAAAACAGCCTGGGGAGCTCCAACGCTGGGTAGCCGCTGGCAGGTGGCGTGGGCGCGATCCGTTAATCACGAACCCGGGTTCCTTCGCTAAGAGTTGGTGGGAATGGTGGACTGTCCTTCAACCGAAGTGGCGAACTATTATCGCTGGACGGCCTGCAGAGCGTGAAGAATATGGTTCTGACTGGGATACTCTTCTCTTCCCTGGTCAGAACGGTGTGCTCAGCATCATTGCGACGCTGTTTTGGTGGGGATGTGCAGTCACCGTTGACGGGGCACAGGGTAATGACTATGACAGCTGGCACGAGGCGGTAACCGACGTCAATTGGATGTTTGCCGGTTTCGCCCGTTTCCTTCAACAGGATCTGTAAGTGTATTCCCTCCCGAACGTCTCCCTCTCTGCTATAATACTCACTATAATCCATACGTTTTCTATGTAATTCATTCGATATAATGCCTCATACTAATACAATTATGCCTACGTATAATGCGCCTCCTGAAAGCGGACCGAAGTGATGAAAAAGCGGACCCGAACACTAAGGTACGCGTAAGCGCTTGTCAAAGCCGGAAATGAATGTCCCGATGGGATGACAAAGCATTCCGCGGATTTTTGAACGACGTTCGCCGTCTCGCTGTGGCCCATCGCCGCAACGCCATACAGTCGTCCGGACCGTACATATATATTTCCGACGAGTATTAACCAGAAGTAGCAGTATTTTGTCGGGCAATCCCGCGATACAGCCGAAAACACGGCTGGAATGGCCAGAACCGACTCGAAATCAATTGAGATACATACCCAAACAATGAGCCAATTAGCCGATCGGCTGAGGAAGGTGCGAAAACATACGGAATAACGGAGGGTGACGCGTCAAAACAAACGGCGCGTTCTGCATCAATGAAGAGGCGCCAACGGTCCGGAAAGACCGGTAAAAGACCGGTAAGAATAAGCGAAAACATGGTTGTGAAAATGAGCCGAGAGGGGAAGCGAGAAAAGCGGAGAAAACATTTGAACAACACCCGAGAAAATAACAGAGGGAAAAAAACATATCAAAAACATATCAAAACATCCATCAAAACATACATCAAACCCGTGGGACATGTTTTGATGGGCAATTGTACCACCACGGGCGCCAGAGGGAAGTAAAACATACCAAGGAAGCCCTGGCTAGCTCAAGGAGAAAGGCTTTTATCATACTGGCTAACTCCAGAAAAATTAGCCTTTAACGAACTGCCACTGGTGGGGCATCGCCGGCTTAGTCCGCGCATACGTTGGTACAGTGGAAGCACAGGGCCGGGGCACGTTACATTTGCATATGATCATGTGGCTCGTCGACGCACCAACGAGTGTCGAGATGAAAGCGGCTCTTCAAACACCCACCTTTCGAGAGCAAGTGAAAAAATACATCCAGCAAGTCATCAAGGCAGACATAGATGGACTGGATACTGAAGCAGTTCGGGCTATCAAGGAGACTAGAGAGGTCTCATACGCTCGTCCCCCTGACCCCCAAAGTCCAGATTTTGTGGACTTGCAGGCTTCACGTGAGCGAGCACTTGCCCGTACTCTCCAGTTTCATAAATGCGATCACCATCGGTGTTTGCAGCTCAAAGGAAACAGGCTGGTCTGTAAACGTCGTGCCCCATTTTCGCTTTCGCCAGAAGCCTGGATAGGTCCGGACGGTGCTTGGGGACCCAGGAGACTTTGTGTATACCTGAACAACTGGAATTCTCTTCTCCTCATCTGCTTATCATGCAACCATGATATCAAACTCCTCACAAACGGAATTGAAACGAAGGCAGTAACCTGGTACATCACAACTTACGCAACGAAGAAACAGACGGGAAATTCCAACATTTCTGCTGTATTGGCTCGACGTCTCGCATATCACAAAGAACAGGAGAAATTCAGACCAAGTGAATCCATCATGCTCGCCAACAAACGATTGTTGCAGCGCTGTGCGAATACGCTCTCCAGCCTTCAACAGTTCAGTGCCCCTGAAGCTGTTAGCTACCTCATGGGTTGGGGAGATCGGTTTGAGTCACATAACTACGTGACCATATTCTGGGATGCTGCCGTCACTGCGTTAAAGCATGCATACCCTGAGCTACGTCGCCGAAAGTGAGTACATTTTGACGCGTCACACCAACATCCCCTGATATGAGCAATTCACAGCTATTTGCAAGTGGTATCTGACCATATGAACTATCCTGATGACGACAAGCTTTCAACTTTAAATGTCAGTGCCTTCTGGTGAATTCGAGAGAGATAAGTGCTCACAATTCTTAGGACGCTACGGATTCCACCCAGGATGATGCCAGTCGACTTGAATTTCAAGATGGTGTTTTGACCCTTCGGGATCAACTCCGTGATTATTCATGGAGGGGAGACGAACTTGGCTATATGTCATTCCTTGATTTCATGTTGGACACTTATGAAGGGGATCTTCTGACGCCACATCAAAATGCATCTGCCGAACGGTTCATATCTTCCAAAACGGCAGGTAGACCGCCCAATCGTCGTATTCCCTATAAGGACCAGGCTAAGAAGAAAGGACGGTGCAGGATCATCCGCTCCCCCGGCCATGAGACTCTTCCGAATTTTGTTGGACCGTGGTTCCCTCGAAGCGACGATCAAGCAGTCCGAGAATTCTACTGTGCCTCTATGCTTCTCCTGCTAAGGCCATGGTCGACCTTGGCCAGCCTTAGAGCTTCAGGTCAAAGTTTCGAGTCCACTTTCGATGCTTTCGTGCAGGAAGCACCTCGGCAGGTAGTGCGTATTATGGAGAACATACAGTATTACCATGAAGCAATGAGCAGTGCATCACGATCCTCACAAAGTGATGACTTGCCCAATGCGATTAATGCCCACGACCCTGACGAGACTTCTCCCCCCGACGACCCTCTTCCCTTCCCCACCGGCGTCGAAGCCGAGATCTCACCGGAATCTATCACAGAAAATGATATTGAGGCGGCTCGTTCTCAGCGGGAACCAGTACGCGAGTTGCTCTATGGGTATCAAGTCATTGATAATGCCCTTCAGCATGGCATTTTTACCGAAGACAGTGTTCACACAGTTCTTCGTGAGGTTGCACCGGTAGCTTCCAGAGACAGCCTCACCACCTTCAAGGAATGGCAACGAATTCTTCAGGATCATACACGTTCTGTACCATTGGCCAACCTTCCACCGCCTTCACGTAGTACCCCGACCTCAGTCATCATGTCCAACAATCAACCAGAAGCCCCTTCACCTCTACCATTTTCCCTTCCCGAGACTTCCAGTGTCTTGTATACTGGCAACACAGCTTCGCCCGATGCTGAAGCAAGCCTCCGTCGCAGGATTGATTCAAGGCGTCTTGAGGGTCTGAACAAAGATCAGCGGAGGGCTTATACCATCATTGAACAGCAACTCATTGATCATCTGCTAGAACGTAATCCCAAGCAGCTCCTGATGCTTGTTGTTGGACAAGGTGGTACTGGCAAATCACACCTGATTGAAACCATTACAAAGACGTTCGAGGAGCTGAACGCATCCCACCTCCTTGCCAAGACTGCATCCACTGGGATTGCTGCAACTCTCATCGGGGGCCAGACTATGCATGCCTGGGCCGGAATCCCCGTACGGTCGCCCAAAAAGGACGACTGGGTCGATTCATCCTCCCGGCAAACAATACGCAATCGCAAGCAAAATATCGAGGGTCGTAGAATTCTCCTACACGATGAGATATCAATGACGACCAAGGAGCACCTTGCATGTCTATCGGAATGCACGAGCCAAGTCCACGTTGGCTCAGCGAATCATCACGCGTCCAAACCATTTGGAGGAATGGATGTTGTCATGTTCGGGGACTTTCACCAGTTCCCTCCTGTCGGTAATCCAACCGGAGCATTGTATTGCAACAGGGATGCAGCCAATAAAAAACGATCGATACTCGGCCACGAACTGTACAAGCAGTTTCAGACAGTGGTTATTCTAAGCGAGCAGAGGCGGGTCAAGGACCCAACATGGCATTCAATACTCCAGCGTCTCCGTGTGGGAGAATGCACATCTCAAGACCTTGAGGAGGTGCGAAAACTCATTGTTGGCCGCCCTGGAGGTTCTCCGCTACCCAATCTCGACGAGGAACCGTGGTCGGACGCTGTCCTGGTCACCGCGCGCCATACCGCTCGCCAAATGTGGAATAGTGCCGCGCTTGCTCGGCACTCTGCGTCCACCGGGCATAGAGTGTATATCTCAAAGGCTGAGGATACACATGGTCCCACGGGGAATTCCCTCAACAACCTTCAGAGACTTCAGATTGCAAGATTGAAGACGTCTCAGACTGGGAAGTTGCAAGATCGAGTTGAACTTGCTGTCGGAATGAAGGCTATGGTGATTATGAACATTGCAACGGAAGCCGATGTCTCGAACGGAACAAGGGGCAAAATCGTTGGTATTGTTCTCGATCCTAGAGATGGGAAGGCTTCTAGCAGCATCGAACCACAGGTGCTGCTTCAATACCCGCCTGCATTGGTCCTGTTTGAACCCGACGAGAAGACCGATCTTCAATTTCCAAATCTTCCAAAGGGCATTATTCCCATCTCACCTGCTGAAGCCACATTTTCGATTGACCATGGAGGGTCAAATTATCCCATCCGACGCCGCCAGCTTGCTCTGACCCCTGGATATGCTTTCACCGACTACAAATCGCAGGGTCAGACAATCGCAGCACTGTTCGTTGACCTCGCAAAACCACCCTCAGGCAAGCTTACACCTTTCAATGCATATGTGGCTCTCTCACGAGGTCGAGGACGTGAGACCATTCGCCTTATTCGTGACTTTGATGATAGTCTATTTACTGTGCACCCATCCGAAGATCTTCGAGCCGAAGATGCCCGACTAGAACAGATGGACTCTAGCACCAGAAATCAAATGTCTTCGTGTATATAGTTACTTGAACCGACAGATATTAAACATTATCTTTACTTTACAATATCTCCGAATGGATTCAACCCACGCAAGGTGACGGGAGACGCAAGCGTCGACAGCTGGTCCAGAACGTTACGACAGTATATGGTACATTTACATCCAATCTCCACTGGTCGCAAAACAAAGGAATTCCCATTTTCGGAGTTCATTCTCACAGTCCGTCATTGAAGGCCATGTCGTCCACCTCGGTGCTTTAAGCCTTATGTAAATCCTAGGTGCCATTATGTCCTCCCAAACTTTCAGCAAGGCCCTGTAGCCTTACCACTTCATCCAACCATCAGAGCCAACAGCGCCTCGAACCTCGGTACCGATACTCAACCATGGCGCATCGACTCCGTCAAGAAGACCTCCCTTCCGGTGAAGCTTATTTACAGCGTCTCAAGACTCAAGTTTTTGCCAACGACCAGACGCGATACAATTTTGTACTCAACAGGGTTCAAGTGTGGGCCGATATTGGATCCAAAACCCAGTAAGCACCATTCAATTCAACACAGATGTCGATACTGACCTCCTGGTTAGCCTTGACAAGGATGCTTTGAAACTGAGCGTTTTGCAAGTGATAGCCTCGCTTCCTAACAATACGGAGCTTATTCGCGATCTGAATTGTCTTTTACCTTCGCAAGTGGCCGTATTCTGCCCGCCTTCTCCAGCAGGAAAATACGTAGCTGTGGTAACTGAGGACAGCGGAGATATCGTTGAGCTGCCAATCAGTTATGATGCTTCAAGTGGTGAATGCAAGTTCAAAGTAGTCTTTTCCTCCGATGACTTGCGAGCGGCCATACCCAACAACATTGAGTGGAACCATGTGGTACAAGCTAGCATAGCCGATGGATGGACAACTTCCCTGCTTGATCTCTTAACACGGGTGAGTGTATTTCTCTAAGCGCACAAGCCTCGCTCTCATGGTTGGTTCAGCAAATCGAAGATGCCTCGGACGACGCGGAATTCAGACGGCTCGCGTTTCGAAGGCAGACAAATCTAGCGAAAGATCACGGGCTAGTACCTGGGCATCTCCTCCTCAAAGAGGTCTCCTCCGAGAGAGAAGAGGTTGGCCCAGGTACGACTATTAAATCATTCGCGGTAATAATTTTGCATCATCATTCAAATTGGAGCTGAATGAAATAATAGCAACGATATCGAGGAAAGATGGGGGCTATTTCAGTATGCCTCCGGGTTCCTGCAAGGATACCTGACGATGATTTCGGCGTTGAGGGTGAAAAGGACCGACAGTATGCTAGGGTGGGTTTTTCCTCGTGTTGGTCGGTCTTCGTTCCTTAGTCTACTCTAGAACGTACTCCGAGAAGTCCTCACATGGTATCGGTTGAAGCACCCGAACGTGCTTCCTTTATGGGGAACTCATGACAATGTGTTTGGCGATAAAAGATGGTCGCTCGTTGTACCATGGATGGATAACGACGACCTCCTTAAATACGTCAAAGAGCACCCCCATGATATGGAATTTAAACTCCAGGCGGTAAATACAGCCGTTTCTCACAAGCTATGTACTGATCGAAGTCTAGATATATGATATCATAGAGGGTCTGGTCTATTTACACGGACAAAAGCCGCCCATCGTTCACGAGAGTTTGAAGGCGGTGAGGGTCTAATTCAAAATGAAAGAGAACACACCAATTGATTGTGATCAGAGGTATATTCTACTGGATAGGAACCGGCGATGCCGTATTAGCCATTTTGCGTGCGCATCGCTCCTTGCGGACAGGGGAGCGACTATAACCGGCACTTCGGGCGGTGACCAATCGCGATGGCGAGCTCCCGAGATACGAAAAGCCGCTCTGGACAAAGCGCGTAACAAGCGTGCTGTTGACATATTCGCGTTTGGCTGTGTGGTTTCAGAGGTGAGCAGTGGCCATCGCACATTGTTGATCAGACTGACGGCATGTACCCTACTGCAGATTTACACAGGGAAGAAACCTTTCAATGACTGGTCGGACTCTGATATTATCAATAAACCTAACATCCACCCTTACCTACCACCAACTGTTCCTTTCAAGATCGAGCGGTGGACCAGGAAATGCTGGAACGAGAGACCTGAGGATCGACCTACTGCGATGAAGCTGAAGGAGGAAATTATTCCCAAAGATTTGCAATTAACAGAGGCATCCGAATCGCTACCACTAAAGTTCCCTTCCACTTTGTTGGACTGGGTCCAGAGCGAGTCCATGGACTTCGAATTTGAACCGATACGAGAACTGGTAGGACTCTGTTCATTGTCATTTTCCTATGCACGACTGATCAGGGCACGCAGGATCTTGAAGGGCTAAAGAAATTGGTGACGACACAGGATGAAGCTGATGGTGTTGGTATGCGTGTTCGCAAAATTGTTGCTGCTGAGCGAGCAAAGATAAAGGAATGGGAGCGGGAGCAGGAACACGAACACGAACACGAACAGGCGCGGCAGGCCGCTGAATAATCCGCAAAGCGTAGCGACTCAGATGCCGCCAGTATAGGACACATCTTGTAGGCTTGCGACCTTCAGAATATTGACTAGCAGTGGTTTATTTTGTCCACTCCGAGTGTCCTTTCCGGGCTAAACTGCTTTAGAGGAAGTCCGTACCACCTAGGTCGGTTGTGAATAAAACGGCTACCTGGACCATCGAGATGCGTTTTTACGTCAGCTAGGCTTTGGATAGCCTTGCGTTCGCCTCGTCGGGCGATGAAGGGACTTCTTGGCTTCCAAGTCATTGGTGAATGACCAAGCGCCGCCCAGCCTATCATTCGAGATAGAATTCATAACCGTGACCAGGAACTGAATTTCCAAACAAAAAAGGTGTCCTGTGGAGTCGCCTGCTGCGTCATTCTCCGGTAGCTACTGCGCAGTCAAGCTGAGAAGAGCGGTTTTCAGAACACTCAACGTGTTTGCCTCGTTGTTAACGATTCAAAAGTTCTGATTCAATACATTTCAGAGCAGTTTGCAGAGCAATATGATGGTCTTTGCAAACTCCGAGTCGTGGCGGTGTATGGCGAACATCCTCTCGTTCTCCCAAATTCGGAAGTAGCTGTCACTGGTGTTTCCAGGCTCAGGACCTGCGGTAACTGTACTTTGCTTGCCAAAATCTGGGCTAAGGTGCCACCCAAACGCAACAGTGGTTCTGTCTGCATAGTCTGGTTCTAAAGTTGCCTCTGGCTCAGGTCTCTGTGATCTGGCCCCTTGAAGCAAGGCTTGGAAGAATCGACATGCATTTGGCGATGCTCAGTCAGTCCGTCTACACCTATAGCCAAGGCTGTCCATCAACCTGGCCTTCCATAACGGACACATAACGTCCCGAAGCTGTAGGGCGCATCAACTTCAAGCTACATTTACAAGGTGACTTCATATGCCACACAGCCATCCTCAACGGGAGTCACGCATTGCCATATGTTGTCAAGATGTATAAGTTCGACACCGTTGCTGGCACATTCACATCCCAAACTCTGACTGTGGAACAATGGTCTGGCTCCGTCGCTGGATTGACTACTCCAATGATGATCGTCGCACTATGGAGGATATGATACGGCGAAAGCTCATTCCTCGCGTCGATCCCCAAACTGCTTCTTATATCGAGTCCGTGTTCAGGCATGCACAGAGGAGGTAAGCAACACCTTTCCTACTCCTTGGACGTCCGCCCGCCGACTCTGACACCTACCGTGACAGTGGCCTGAACAGAAAAGATCTCAGATGGCTGATACAAGTACCAGCAATACGAGATTATCCACGCATCATTCAAGGCTTGAATCGGTTCGTAACCGACCAAGAACTATGGATCTCTTGCTCCGATGACACACCTGTCGACTTCGTCACCATCCTTGAACGTGGAGGCGCGACTATCTACAAACTTTCTACATCAAGACATCTCCCTCCGATTATGTCGTCTCTAGATGTGGCGTCGCATGTTGAACATGATAAGTATTGGGACAGAATACTACAGAAGTGCGAGGACGACCAAGCTTGGGCAAGCTGTCTTCTGGAAGTATTGCAATGGGTAAGTTATAAGGCCATCTAATTTATGATCTGCGAAAGTTTATCTGACTGTTTTCTTAAGATTCGAAACGATTCTCGAGGGGACTACCGTCGATTAATATCGCGCCGTCAACTTCAGATCTCTAAGAAAATCTCCCGTATACCACCCTCAATGCATCTCTATGGTATTCAAATTACGCATGACCTGACGGGGGCGAGGTCGGTAGATTTGGGTGGTGGTGTATGTTTTCCTCCCTTAACTCGTCAGCTTGCAACAAAAGCTAACTTTTTGACGATAGCACATGTATCTCGGAACTGCAGGTAACCAGGACCTAGCCGTCAAGGTGATACGGGTGGACAATCTATATGAGCGGCTCGGTGTTATGAAGGTAAGTCTTCATCTAGCCCTTAAGCTATATCAAAAGCTGACACCTTCATTTAGGCAATCCTCCGAGAGATTATTCCTTGGAGTCGCCTCAATCATCCCAACATCGTGCCCTTCTGTGGGGTCACTGATGATCTGCCAGGCTTCAAGGGGCAAATTGCGGTCGTTTCACCTTGGATGAAGAATGGCAGTATCAAGAGCTTCCTCAGCAGGCACCCTCGATTTGATAAGATGATCTGTGTATGTCACAACCTTTCTGAATTTGTTTGCAGCGTTGCCAACTTGGTAACAGGTGAAGGACATTATCGCAGGATTGAAGGAGCTTCACTCTGCACAGCCACCCATCTTCCACAGAGACCTGAAATCGGTGAGTGACCCAGAACTTTCACCCCCTACAGCGGTCTTCGGAATCTGATACACTCGTCCTTATAGGCCAATATACTGGTTGACCACCAAAATGTCTGCTGCATTGCAGACTTTGGAGCATCTTCCATCTCAGGGTCCCAGAAGGTCGAAACGACTGGAAATACCAATAATGGGGCCGACGGTGGCACTCTTCGCTGGAGGCCACCTGAAGTAATCATGCCTGGCCAGATAAACTCTCGTGATCCTTTGTATGCGTCGGCCGCAGACGTTTGGGCGCTTGGTTGCGTGATTTACGAGGTGAGAAATGGATACGAACTTGTTAGGGAGCTTTTTTGACTGATGACTGGCTACAGATCTATACGGGCCTCCTTCCTTACAACCATTATAAGGCCGACGGAGCGGCTATGCAGGCGAATTACTTGCGACATGAACTTCCGGGGGCGATGCCTCAAGGTTGTCCCGACGTTATTCGCCGCTTCGTCCAAGATTGCTGGCAGCGAGAGCCTCTGTTCCGCCCAAACTTGACTGACCGTGGAAATTCTCGTCGATACCCAGGTCTTTTCGACTAATGAACAAACGAGATCAATAAAAGAGCTCTACTGGACCTTTCACGAATGAACTATCATACTAATGCACATACCCAGCCTCACCCATCACATACTTATCTTTGATACCCATGCTTTCGCATTGCTACTCGACTTCTGCTATCTGAAATCTTTTACCACATTTTATTCCCCTATATCTATCTTCTTAATGGGCTTCATGCTGTTATAGTGGAAATAATAATGATTCAAGTATTCGCGACAACATGCTATATGATAATCAGGGGGAAGACACATACAATAAGGTGACAAAGGCAAGGCTGCCTCGCTGAGGTGGAAGCCACAAATACAGTATGTACAGCGATTCGAGTCAGGGTGGGAGGGGGGAGTAGCAGCAAAAGTATGGACAGTTTGAGAACAACAAACACAACTTGTAGCGGTATCTTTGCCCGACAGCCAGGCTAAGCGACGACAATGCAGTGTGTGAACGAGATGGAGACAGGCGGGTGTGAAATGCTGGAAGTGAGGGGGAAATTACAAGTGATGAGTTCATGAGAGTCAAATTCAGACATCGATGGATGGATGGATACAGTGAGGGACGAATACGATAAAAATGCCAAACAGGATGATGATCATAATTGGGGTAAAATGCAAAATGATGGGGAATAATTTGGGGGAGGGGTGGGGACAGTCATTAATTTAGATGCTAAGAGGGGGGATGGAAGTGAAGGAACTGTTACGTTGCATAGAGCTGGATCCGCGCGTTTTTGAATTGGGGTGATGGTGGTGATTGTGGTGATGATAGTGAGGCGGGTGATTCCCAAAGTTTTTGCGCTTGAGTTTGCGTTCCTTTTTCAGCTCTTTACGAGTTTTGTGTGGATAATTATGGTTTTGATTAGGCGGGGTGTGCTGCTGTTGGTGTTGGTGAGGGACGTGAGTAGGTGTGCGGTCACCATCTTTCATGGGAAGTAAGATAGGGGAGATGACGATATGAGGGCGACGTGATCGATTCTGAGCTCTGTTGGTCTTGTTATTCCACAGCATGGCGCTGAGCGGGCTTGACTTCATCATGCTACCATAATCTGTGCTGTGCTTCGACCCGGTTGTATCCGAGGCCCAGCCGCCGGGGGTAACGGTAACGTCTCCCATGCCCGAGCCAGATTCGACGCTTTGGCGGAATGCACCTACGGAAACAACGTCCCATCGGTTGAATGTCCTAGCAGCCTTGCGGGACTCGTTCTCGGTCGAAGTAGATGGGGAATCCGATGACGGATCAGGTGCCATGAAAGACGCCTCCAGAAGCTCGTTCAAGTCGACAAGCTCTGCATGCTCGGCGCCCGGTACCTCAGATTCTATCTCTTCAGAAGCAGATGGTAATGTTGCGATCGAAGCTTGGCTTGAAATGGAGACAGATGGCGAATGGTGTGCGATGGTGCGTGCGTGTTGTTGAAGAACGTGCTCGATCTGTGGAGAAGAAAGAGAATACCGGTGATAAGGACAGGAATCTCCACACGATAGAGCTAATCAGACTTACGCTGTTGAACTGCACCAAAGACGAGATTCTTCGGCGGCGGAATCTCGGATGAGGGGAAGGGATGTCCTTGTGCGAATCATCGATGACGACTTGTCGAGTCTCCCCAATGACTTCGAAGTTGCCCTTGCGCGGCCCTCCGCGTCCAGCAGACGAGAGACTCCTGCTTCGAACGGCGGTATCTTCGAAGTCATCGAAGTCATCGGAATCATCCCAGAAGATCTTGCCGGAGAGGATATCGGCAGGTTTAGGCGACTCGAGTGTCTTGCTGTGATGGTTGACAGACAAGGACTGGCGGCGGCCTCGTGTCCCGGGACCTGCGACGGGGCTCATGGTAGACATGGGGTTGATCGAGGAGACACTGAGGGGAAGATTGAACAATCTCATCGCACGTTCGTTGGGTAGGTCATCTTCGCCTACGAGTTCTTCATCGGTAGTGTCACCTTCACCTTCACCCGTGTCCCTCTCATATCCTCCGTCATCATCTTCATCGTCAGCTGCACAAGTCATCTCGACATCGCTCGATGCAATCTCGATGTCTTGAGTAGCAGGAGGGCTGGTCTCGGTGTACTGAGCAGCACGAGTCTCGAAGTCCATGTCAAGAATGCCTTGACCGTCCCGCAGTCCATTCGTGAAGGTGATCTGGCCATCCCAACCTTCCATGAGTTCGAAATTAGGCGCATTGAGGCTAGTAATCGATGCTTCCATCGACTCCATATCGGATTGGTCGCCATCGTCTCCGTCGTCATCATCGTTGCCATGATCGGACGAGCTGGAGGAGCCGTCACTGCCAGAGCCAGATAGGTGAGCGAAGAAAAGTTCAGCGTCGAAGCTGGATTCTTCATCTTCGTCGTCGGACCAGCCTGTTCCGAATCCGATATAGCGCCTCCTTTGGCCATCTGTTTCTTCTTCGTCTTCTTCGCATTCATCGTCGGCATTGGCGAGCTGCCCGTGTGCTTCGTCGTCATCCTCGGTAGCATCACTATCAACATCCATTTCAGCATCACTGAGGCCTACACTCTTTTTACGAGGTTGGATGATCCATGAGGAGTCTCGTTTCCGTAAACCTTCGTCACCAAAGAGTTCACGTTTAACACGAGCCCGATCATGCTTCACCTCAGACCTTATGAAGTTTTCTTCTTCAGCTTCGATTGAAGAATCACTAAAGCTCGAGAGTGAGCTCAAGTCGTCATCGTCGTCATCGTCATCGCTGGCAGATGAAGATGATGCGCGAGAGGAAAGAATAGATGCAGATACAAAGGTTGGGAAATGACCAGATTCTTCGTCCTCAGAAATTCCGAAGCGATGATCAACATCACTGAGGGGTGAAGAATCACCGCTACAAGCAAGACGTCTGCGTTTGGCAGCGGCTGCAGCGGCTTTCTTTTTGACGAGAGAGGCAGGTAAGCGACGGGGAGGGATTTGTTTTTTCTGCTGCTTCTTTGATGTGGATGTGAGGCGCTTCTTCTGTGTCTGTGTCTGAAACGCGCCGCGCACATGAGCAGATGCCCCGGTTAGAGGAGGTGTCGAACGGGGAGTTGTCTGGGCAAGACTGAGTTGACGAGAGGTAGGTATAACAGCATTCGATGCATGTTTTGTTGACGGGCGTGGTTTGCGTGATTTTGATGGAGGCAATAATTTTTGATGGCGAGGGTAATGGTGGGCGG
Organism: Clitopilus hobsonii; assembly: GCA_015708445.2. Classification (NCBI taxonomy): domain Eukaryota; kingdom Fungi; phylum Basidiomycota; class Agaricomycetes; order Agaricales; family Entolomataceae; genus Clitopilus; species Clitopilus hobsonii. The sequence continues at coordinate 1,432,681 of CP068000.1, read as the reverse complement.
GTGGGGTGAAGGAGGTAGACTGCAGGTGAGAACCCAGTTTTTCTGATGCAGAATCGCCATCGCTTGAGTCTGCTGCGATGAGGTGATCGTTTGGAAGATGATTGGCTGTGTCTGATTGCTTTGTGAGTTTGGAGGTTTGACGTTTTCCCAAGAGACTTTGGGGCACGGTGAGTTTGATCTTTAATGAGGGCTTTGGTAGTTTTTGAGCGGGAGGAGGAGGTGGAGGTGGTGAGCTTAGATGAAGCGCCTGGAGCTGGGCCATCGAGAGTGGTCCTGGAGGAGGAACTCTCGGCTTGTTGTTGCAGGTACATTCTCCATCGCAGACAGGACAAATATCCCCTTCCTCGTCGTCGAGCATGCTGAAGTGAGTGTTCTGGATGGCGTTTAGGGTATTGGGGGCAAACGAAGGGGTTGAATGCTGATTTTTTGTATTGACTATACGATGAGAGCATGAGCATTCAAGATTCAAGATTGCGTGTGACTACCGCAGAGTAGCGGTACCGATGTCATACTTACAAGAAAACCGATCCTTTGCCATTCAATGAAGCTATAGAACATGAGTTATCCAGGGTTGCGAAAGCGTCTTTGCTCGCTGTTGTCGGCGACGAAGGCCAAGGTAAAAGCAATGGGAACGGCAGAAAGGGAAAAACCAGCAGCAACGACGGCTTTTGATGGAAATTTAATCGCAGGAGTTTCATTCAGGGTCCTTCCTTTTTTGGATATATCCCAGTTCATCGACCACGATGCACATCGGCTGACCGGTTCACAGATTTCTAGTAGTTCTCCTGCCATTGTTATCGATATCACAATGGTAGATTATTCTAATTACAGGGGAAAGGAATGGGCAACAATGCGCGAAGAAACTATACAGACAGACCCTCAAAATCCATACGCACATGGTCAACCGATCCAACAACTCCAATCTTTTGGGAAATCCTCCACGTAAAACTCCAGCATTAGCTCGAGATCCGGCTGTAACTTTTCGCGCTGTAAAGAAGTCAAAAGGCGAGCACAACAACTTCGCAATCCGGTCGTACCGAGGCCTCGTGTAAGTTACGCGGGACGACATATCACTCGCGTGACCCTTCCACTGGCTTTGCGGTACGGTTCCTCCTGTTTCTCTAACCACATGAGTTTCGCCGCATCTCTCCACAGCCGAAATATGCCTTGCCTTTTACTTCTAGATCACACGAGAAACTACCTACATAAGTAACAGAAAATGTCCCAAAGGTAAACGCATACAGGTGTCATCTCGGCGTCATATTTCGATTCCCTGAGTTTATGTCGTCGAAATCAAGTACTACGACCTCGTCAGAAAGTCCGCTCAAGTCCTTTAATCCATTTGCAACGCATCCGTTTACGAGCTTCACGAGTGCACCACGTCAAAATCTCGGGCAAGCTCCTTTAAGTGTTGCTGCCACCCCAAAGTCTATCACTCCAAATTATTCACCAGTGGCGAAGCCACCGGTCCTGGCATCACCACGCCCACACCACCCTCATTCTCCCCCATTCGTTCCTTTCCGTCGAGATCCTCCATCTCCCGAACTTTCTGACGTTCTCAAGACCAAGCCTCGCTCGGGCACTCCGAAGAAGCTTTCTGTCAAACAATAGTAGGAAATTATATACCCCGGATTGGTTGCGCCATCTCTGATATCATATCCTTCTATGAAAACCAAGGTTTGACACATTGGACCTATTTGGTTTGTTTATTCCCATCTTCGAAGAAGGTTTGAGTTAATCATTACACTCTCTGTGATGTAGGTGGTGGTGCACTTTTCGAACGTTCGTGTAATTTCTTTGGGTTGATCGTGGTATTCATTAGGGTCCTTATCTATTGCTGGAGTGCGTTTCACCGATTCATCTTATGAGCCACCGATGCTGATTGCACTTTTGTATAGAATTCAAGTTCCTGTCTGATTAAACATGAGCAGCATCTATTTATTCCCGCCGTGTAAAACCCGTCTGCTTCTGGAAAGCTTGGCCCAAGCCACAATGTAAATGATGTCGATCTACTGGTGGCTCATCTGCATCTTCCGCCTGGAATCAGCCGTTCTTTCATAGAAGAAAGAAATGGTCAGGGCAAAGGGCTGATGGACAATGAGATTATTGAATGGTACCGATGTCCTAACCACGGACTGTCTTCGGCCCTGTACGCCTCATCTAAATGAACTCGACGTCTCAACGCCACCAGCCTAGCCTCTGTCGCGTGCTCCTCTCACAAGCAGATGGGCTGGGATCGGCAGAAAAGAGGCATGGGCATCCGACGACGCGAAAGAAAAAACTTTCGAACGGCTCGGAGTACCGACCCCAAGACGCGGTGTGACCAGCTCACATGACCAGATGTGACAGCCTGGAACTCGATCACGATCGACTCAGCCTTATTGGACCCTTGGAGGAATCACACAATCTCTTCTCACCCCTTGGCCTCCAGCTTGACCTTTCCCGCGACGACAATGGAGAGGCTGCACGCGAGTAATAACGCACCCACGAACGCGACATTGGCGAAGGACAGACTATATGCTCAGTTGGCAGGGAGTCTTGTCAGAATGTCGCGTGCGGTTTCCCAGACAGCAGATTTAGTTGAGCAACTACAGGTTGATCTACATGCGATGAGGGTGTTTGCTGGCCTAGAAGCTGCCAAGTATGTCGTCCTTGGACACAGTACATGATAGATTGACTTATACACATGATAACGATTAGGTTCATGACGGTAGCTGCTATGCTCAATCCAGATGAAGAAGAACCAAGGGAACAAGAAGGTCCTGAATCTGCATCGCGAACCCAAGAAGGAGACAAGTGAATCTGATTTTGTGAATCAAAAGACATGACACGGTAAGTCGCGGTCTAAATGTAACCACCGCATGGTCGCCTGACCTTATTTCAGGAGCACCTTCGTCCGATGGAGCATGAATGCTTCTTCGCTTGTGACAGATGATTGAGGGCCAGGCCCAACTGAAATCGTTGTGGGACGGTCGGCGCTGCGCGCTGAGATGTATAATCTTGGTACAAAAGGCATATCTGTACTAGTGATCGATGTGAAGGGGTATATTACAACAACGTGACAATGGTGAGATGAGATGCAAGATATGCTACATTATAATACATTACTACTGATACAGTTTCTTCAAGATGGTATGGTGGGGCCACGCTGACGCCCACTTCTTCTGAATGGAAAGGAAGGAACAAAACCTAATCGTCATGTAGCGATCGTTCCCAATCCACCCAATACGTCAGGCGAGAATGTGACCTGAGCACCTGATGCTTGTGCAGCATCTGAAAAACGTCGGTGCATCTTCCAACGTACGCTCGTCGCTCGTCTGACTCCTTGCTGAGTTCCTGAGGGTATTTGAATCAGTCAATCAAGTCAATCCTTCGGGGCATAGCCGAAATTAAATAGGCGGCAACATACCTTTACACGATCCTCCATAGCTCTGAACATAATGATCAGGAAACCGACATATTTCTTGTTGTCCTCGTGCGTCTGGAGGTCGTCCGTCATAGCCTCCCCATTGAGCAGATCTGCAAGGTTCCGAAAGATAGCTGAATGATTGAGGGTTGTTCAATAATCAAAAAGTTTATGGCATTTGATAGAGCTTCCACGTACCCTCCAAAACATTATGCCGTAATTTGAGATATTCCGCAGTAGACCGTCCGAACAGTTCTTGATTATCGCCATCTCTTTGACACCCAAGAAGCAATGGATGGCGACATCCATCGATCTCTAACAGAAAATCCACATATTCGCGTTCTAGGTCTGGGTGCGTGTTGATGGACGCTAGGCAGACGATCAAGCCTTCAAGATACCGGTCCTTGAAGTCCTATGACAGATCAGTCAGTTTGACAGCACTTTCGGATACAGCGAACCGGAAAACATACAAGGTATGTCATGGGATTTAGTTTCAAGAGTTTGGACATGAGGCGTATCTCAATCCGCTGCCGACGGAGAGGAGGTAGGCCTTTCGTACTATTATCCTCAAGCAATTTGAAGAGCCTGGTATGCCCGGATTCCTATGAGCCTGTTAGCGCCTTGTTCAGAGCCGGGATAAACAGTTGGTATGACCTTTCCACTACGATGCCGATCCAGGATGTCGGCACACCATAGCCAGCATTCCATCCAACTGTCGAACGAACCACCAGTACAATCGGCAAGATGTTCCTTCCCCTCTCTGATTAGGCGAGCTACCTGCCTCCAACAAGTCCATTGCATGCGACTCTTCTCGATAGCTTGCGCCAATTCTTTCTCCTGTTCGGCAAATTTATTTGGCCCATCCAGAGATTCGAAAGGAACATCGTTGAAATCAAGTCCCCAGTCCATGTCCCCATATTCATCCTGGCTCTCTTGTGTCTCTGAGGCAATAGGTGGTCGTTGAGGTTCTGGCACAACCAGCTTTCTAGCATTCATCAACTTGATCAGGAAATGACGAATGCAGTTTGCAGGTCCAAGTGAGTCGGTCAAACCTTGATTGCTCAAGATGCATAGCAGGCTGGCTAGAATGTTGTTAGTAGAGGCTCCCGAATCTGGTCAAAAAAGCTCACTAATGAAAACGGGGCTAGGGTATATCAAAGCCTTTCCCATTGTTTCAAGGATACCTCCAACGGCTAGGACGAGCGCAAATGTCATCGTATGCACCGTTGAGAGTTCCTTGGCCGCGGAGGGGTTGCCCTTGAGAGCCTTGTGATTCCTCACCAGCGCGTCAGCAATTGTTTCTATCCAACTGGCTAGGGGTTCCCGGGAGGATTCTTGCTCGACGAGCAGTTGACCAAGCATCATTACGGCTCGGATGACCGTGTTGCGGACTGAATGGTTGACATGCTCGAAGTTGACATATTCGCGGGCTTGAACGATTCGGTCCTTGGCTTGGGTTGGATCCAAGTAGACGAGGGCCAAAATAACTGTGAGTCGATTGGTATACATGGAAAGGTCAACACGTGCATCGGATTGTTTTGAGTAAGGGAGTAGACTAATGGGAGTGGCGCCGGACAGAAGCTTCTTCAGCTTGTTTTGAGACCTTTTATCAGGGTTGCCATGGAAAGAGCGGGCTAGTTGCACCAGCAACTTAATGTACATGCAGAAAGCAGTATCGTCTGGTTGATGCTTCAGAAGGAGACTCCAGTCCCCCTTTACCATAAATGAAGGATATTCTTCTTTTTCTCCTCGTAGTTTGGCAAACCCGCGAGAACGGAAGAGGGTCTGAAAGATGGCGAAAAGATCCGTTCTTATGGCGTCCTTGATTGGCCAGTTCCATTTTTCCGAGAGGTAGAAGCATCGCAGGAGGTGTAGAGTGATGTAACCGTCCCGTTGATCGAGCGTTTGGCGTGAATAGCTCGCGTCCTTTTCCGACAGATCCAACCTGATTCTTCGCTCTGCGAGCACGACGAGCTCCCAGCACGAGGCACCATGCGTGTCTTTCGTCACCATGCCGTGTTTGGAGAACTGGGTCAAAATGCACAGGCTGATTATAGTGTGCCAGATGGTTTCACTGGCCCGGACGTGGTTTTGGTGGGGCATCAGCTGTAACTCAGTCTGCACCAGAGACCAAAAGGGGTGCATTTGGCTTTCATCAGACGCCTCTGGCCACTGGTTGACGAGATAATACAGGTTGACCCAGAGCTCTGCTGTCCATTCATTGGCAGGAAGACCATCCACCTCTAGTTTCCTATCGGGGTTGATGCACCGCATCGTCTGTCGAACACCATACCCTACGAGTCCGTGGACAAGGAAGCTGATAGCCTCCTTCAGTGTAGTAGATGGGTGGGGAAGTTTCAGTCGAGCGCACACCTCAACCGCGAACCACATATAGGAGAAGGCAGCAACTTCCATGTCTTTGGAAATCATCTCTGACTTCTTGCCACGGGCAACCTGCATTTTGACTTCTTCTTCCAGAGAAGTCACTACCTCGGAGGAGTTGCCTTGAATCAGCAGCACCGAAATCATCTGCAGTGCTGCCCTCTGTAGAGTCTGCCAGTCTGTATGGTCTTGCTCGGCGTCCGTGCTCGGAAGGCCTGTCGCCAGCTCAAAGAAGCCGTTGGCGATCTTGACGATGACTTGCCGAAGGTGGGTCAGACCCTTGGTGGGGTCCAATGTCACACCCTGGCGAGTGACCTCCACAGGCATTGATGGGGTGGTTGCATTGGAAAGGGTATTCAGTAAATTGTCGAGACATTGTTTCTTGATGAGGGTCCCGGATTTGAATGTGAATCCGGAGGTGAGGGGAACTAGGTGGAATTTCCCCCAGACATTTTTCTTCCCGGTGTTGGTTGTTGAGGTCGTCACTTCCTCAACATCAGAGTCCACATTGATTGGTGCAGGACGGCGGTCAGAAGGTTGGTGGCTGAAGCCTGCATCGCCAGAGGGAGTAGCTCGGGTAGGTTTCTTCTTCACTTTTGGGGGCGGTGGGAGATATGTAGCCCAGTTGTCTTCTGCGGGCTTGAGCGCAGCCAAAACCTCGGTGTTCTCCAAGTCAATAGTGACAACTCCATCTCGTTTCCTGGACTCCAGGCGCGAATCGTCTGTGGGGAAGAAATAATGGCCTCGCGCCTTCGCTGTAGCACGTTTCCTTTTCTCCTTGGCCTTCCGTGCCTCCTTGGGTCCTTGGCCAGTCAGTAAATATAAGGATGTGCTCGTTGGATCCGGAGGGATCCTGCGTTCCCGACGCGAAGATGATGCTTGGTTTTCAGCATCGGAGAGGCCATAGCCATCATGATCGCTGTATCCTTCGTAATTCTTCCTCTTCTTGCCCTTGGATGATGAATGGTGACGATCATGACTGGAGGCGGGCGTCGATCCACGTTCCAGCGGTTGGAAGCCCAACAATGTCTGTGTCTCGCGCCCTTCCCTCCTGGCACCAGAAGTCAAGATGTCCAGTTTATAACTAGAATTTGATCTAGCCATTCCCGTTGTCCGACGAGAACGGTCAGTCGGTCGTCGGGTACCCCTAGGTTTCTTCTTGGCCCCAATCTTCCGCTGACCCGACAGCATCCAGTCGATCAAGGGTGCCTCTCTGACGCGTTTAAACGTCGGTTGTCTTGATCCAACGAACTCGACCTCTTCTTCATCGGCCTCTTCCTCGTCCAAGAAGTGTTGTGTTTCGTCATGATCAACACAATCAGAATCAGAGTTAATCTCGATTACACCCTGTTCACTTTCCGGTTCGTCTTCAGAGCTCGACGTCTCGGAATCTCCCTTGATCTCCCAGCGTTCCCTTCGCTGTTTACCCATTGTCTTTCGAGATTGGCCGGGTAAAAGCGGAGCCGACTCTTGTTCGTCAGAATCGGATTCTGGCGCATTGCTTGACTGACGCCGAGAATTACTTTTTCGCTGACCCTCTTGAACTAGCTTTTGGGCCATGAAGCGTGGCATCATCCGATTCAGGGCCTTGGCCTGCTTGTGATTTAGATTAGCGAGGCTGGCTGGCTCAGCCGCAGCAGGTGCTGGGTCCTTGTCAGATTCATCATCATCATCTACGCTGGGAGGCGCAGCAGGGGCTGGCGGGCTGGGTGCAGGATGATCCAGTACAGCGGGCTCGGGAGGATCTTCGTCATACCGGTAGAATTCTTCATAATAGCTAGGACCAGCCTGATTATAACTGCATTAGGATCGGGAGTAGTCTCCGAATAGAAAGTAAACTTACAGATTGAGCTCGCCGCGGAGATTCGTGGTCCGAAGGACTTCGAGTTCGAATCCGCTTCTTTGCAAGAGGGAATTTTCGTGGCTGATGAGGGTGAGCATTTTCCTTCTCTGCTTGTTTTTGCCTCTCTCTTTCCCTATCCATGCGCTTAAGCCTGCGAGCCTCTTTACGAGTTCCCCGCATCTCCGCCGAATCTTCTTCATCAGATTCGTCTAGACCTGGCAGGCCATGAAGTTCAATCTGATTTACCCTTGAGCCTCCTGCGGGGCTTGAATCCGGATGAGGATCGTCCTGTTGCCACTGAGAATCTTCTCCAAAGTCTCCGTCCTCTTCAGGACGTTCAGACCGACTTTGAGCGCGCCGCGGAGAAGTATGTCGCGGTAGTTTGACAATGGCTTCACGATTGTGCTTAAGGAGTTGCTTGTATTGGTAGTTCTCAACAGTGTAGGGTTTCTCCTGATGTGGGGCACGTTGGCGAAGTGAGTAACGCCCTCCCGGAGGTTCAGTATCCGGCGGTATGATCACGTCCGAGTGATTAACGTGTCCTTGTCCAGGTGACTGGATCGCCGGTTCATCAGGTTCATGGGGGTGAGAAAGAAATTGTAATGGAGAGGAGGGGGAAGAGAAGGAACTGTCAAGATTGGTTGAAGGACCCGGGGAGGATGCTGAAATTGGCAGCGCGGGAGAAGACCGCTCCTCTGGACTGTTGGTGACAAGTCGCAACGCTGGACGATCTGGTGACAAAGAAAGATCATTGTTGAGGCTCTTGAGGCTGGTGGGCGATTTCTGCCCGCCTATAGGCTGTTGTGAGCTGCGTGCAGCCAGTGTAGGAGACGATGGGCCAAATATTGACAGAGGGTCTGCTGACTGAGATCGTGAAGTGTGCGTAAATGTAGGAGACCGTGTTGGGGATCGTGAGGTGCTTGGAGGTAAGTCTGAGAGTTGTTGGGGTGGTGTAGACGCATATCCTGACGTTCCATCCATATCCTCCCCTCTTGAAAGAGGGCTTAGTGGTGGAGGGTCTAGTTGACCTGCAAGGAGGAGGGGATCTGGCGAAGCCCGGGTGGAAACAGGGCTATCTAAAAGAGATGGACCGCCCCAGAATATGTCTTCCTCAATATCCATTTTGTCGCTATGGATTGTCGTACTGGAGTCTTCCACAGGGGTTCTAGATTCGGTAGCAGAGACAATCCGGCTCCTTTCTCCAGCACCATTGGGCGACGTGCTTTCAAGCTGAAGATAAGTCAGCTATAGCTTTCATTAGACAGTTTAATGGTGTCGTCACCTTGATTCGTTTGCGGGGAGGGCCATTGTCGTCGAGGAAAGGCGTGTCGTTCTCGTCAGCGTCCCTAGCTTGCTTTGGCAGCATTTCAGGCTCCTTCTGGGTCTGCCAGACTGTCTCCTCGCGTTCTTCTACGTCAGATGTTTCGACATATTCATCTTCATCCATAGGGCCAATAATCTGGGGTATAAATGGTCGTTGAATGCGAAAGACCGCGTGGTCGCGCCTTGCACGACGCGCTGAGTGGAATGTCCACAAGCCCTCAACGGATTTGGGAGTGTCACGCTCTGTGCACAGCATAACGCTGTCACTGTTAGTGACATGACTGATTATTGAGAGGTTGTCGAGGACTCCAATCTCCGATCCTGCTCTCATGAATGACGCCCAAACTCACAGACCTGTGACATCCAAGCCTCGAGGCTACTGCAAATATTATGCGACAGAAAGGGGGTGCTTTGCTGGAAAGTCTTGCAAGTTTCTCCATGCCGAGAAGGAATCGACCGAAGCCCCTGGCTCAAGCACTTCCCCTCTTCTAACGCCGTATGACAAGTCCAAGAAATGCAAGTTCTTTGCGAAGGGTGGGTCGTTGAGCTCGACGGAATATCTTCAACGTACTCAAATACTGCTAGGATACGGCAAAAGAGAAGGTGATTGTTGGTTTCAACATGTCAAGGAAACCGGAAGCCAGGAGACACCAGACGAGGAGGAGGATGAGCACTGTAGCATCTGCTTTGAGAGACCTCACACTTATGGGCTGCTAAGTAAGTTTGACACTGATTCATTGTCAGTTGTGAGCCTCATAGATATGTCAAGCTGGCTGCAGTCATGTGTTCTGTCTCTCGGTGAGTCATAGTCATCTTTCACGCAATCCATTTTCCCTCATCATGTGCAGTGTCTGCGACAATGGAGAGACCCTTCATCTCGGAACAGAGATATGGTCGAGCTTGATAATACCAAGAAATGCCCAATGTGCCGCGCTGAATCTCGGTATATCACACCGTCATCTATCTTCTACAAGGAGGGGCAAGAAGAGAAGCAGATCGTCATTGAGAAATACAAGGAGAGCATGAGCAAGGTGCCTTGCAAGTCAGTCATCACAACCTCATCTTAGCCAAACATTCTCTGACATGGTGCAGGCATTTCGAAGCATCAAAGACACGAACCCCTAATAAGCCTGCATGCCCTTTCGGAAAAGACTGCTTCTATCGTCACGCCAACGCAGACGGAACACCTTACGTCTTCAAACACGGTGTTGACGCGTCCATGAGGGTCCGTAACTGTCTTACACCTGCTGTATACATATCCTGACATCGAGGGTCCCCAGTCTTTCCACCGCCCTAGGCTTCCTCCGTTTGACTTCTTTCTGGGTGGTAAGACCATAGCAACTTTGACGCCAAAGCTTCATCCTTATTCCTTCGTAGAAACGATTGGACGCGGGCTCGGTCGAAACAACGAATTAGCTGAGTCGATAGCCGCCAACATGTTTGACTCTATCATGTCGGAAGTCATGCGCAGATCAAGGGCTCGAAACGCTGGGAATGCGGCAAATGGGCAAGAGGACTCCGAGGGCTCAGGTGACGGCCCCAACAACTCGAGTGCTGCCCGAGAGAGAACGATGGCAGCTGCGATGAATTCGATACGTATGGAATTGAACAGGCTTGAGGATACACAGTTACACCAGAGATCCCCAGGTTCAGAATTCGACCCTCTAGCCACCCCGCCCGAACCTATCGAATCCCTACGCGAAGAAGCTGAGGGTTTCCTTCAAGATTTAGACACAATTGTGAGTGATCTTGTCTCTCTTAACTTCTTTTGTCCTCATGTTTTCTGTTAGGCCGATCGTATGATAGGAAGCAACGCTGGGCCAGTGACCCAAGCTCCTCCTCATCCTGTCTTCATTGAAGGGGGTGGGTTCGAATTCCCTGGAGGTTGGGCAGGCATCCGTCAGCGACGTCAGCGACGCAATTCGCCACCTCCCCTTCCGGTGGATGGCGATGATTCCGACGATATACCTGAACTCGAGAGTGTCTCGGACTCGTCAAGCGAGGACATGGGAATGTTCTCCGACTCGTCGGGTTCAAACCACAATGAGAGGGTGCGCGCACACTTCTCTCTCCGCGGTATCCAGGGCATCAACCTCTCAAATGTACGTAGCCATAACCTCCCCAATGCGGGAACGCGACCCGAAACGCGTGCTGAGCCGTCAAGTACCCGATTCAGCACCGTCCTCAGTAGGGCAGAAGCAACGCCAACTGCCAACACTCCGCCCGCTCCTTCGGAACCAGTAGTGACCCCCGACGAAGCTATTCCAGCTGAAGATCCCGAAACCAATGTTCCACTCGCGGAAGGAGAGCCTCCATTGGATGTGGTCACTGCCCAGGAACCACCGTTTGTTCATTCGGTTGAGCCACCCTTCGTCACGGATGGCCGGGGTCGCGTAGTTTGGACCAATAAAGGTTCAGACACTCCCGATGCTACGGTTCCTCCCTCACAGCAGCCTTTTGGAGATACTGATCCTTCCGACGCGTCCGCGAGTGACAACCATCCTCCGACAGACGGGACACAGTCCTCGCAGCGATCTCTCTTGGGACAATTATTTAATGCTTTATTTTAATCGAATTTACATGTGTATTTTTACTTTGTACAACCAAATAGAACCAAACATCCCGATGTCGTTGCCCTCGACGTCAAAGCTCAAAGCGCAGCTCTCAGAACAGCTTGGAACCAAGTCAGACGAATATTTCACGTCGTTCAAGAATTTTGTTGCTGGAAAATGGTCGAGGGCAGAATTCGAAGAGGCTATGAAACCGCTGCTGGACGCGCCAAGCTTGATACAACTACATAACGCTCTCATCATCTCTCTTTTCGATGCCACGACCTTTAGACAGGCACCTCCTTCTGTACCTCAGCAATCTACGTCGAGCAAAGAATCACCATTGAAAAGGAGAAGAAATGACGACTACAACCAAACTTTGAGATCAACCCGGCTCAAGAAATGGACTCTCGGAGCTGGCAAGCGAGAAAGGGACAGAATACGAGGACTTGAAACGCTGGAACCTCCGTCTCGACCGCCTCGGACAGATGAAATAGCGAATGAGCGGGGTGTAGTCCTCATTCCGGAGAGAGGAGGTATGAATGTTGTTCATATTCGCGAAATGGCGAGCCTAACATAGCGACTTGCAGGCCCACCTGGCAGCCGCCTACCTGTTCATTTATTCTCCATAAGTCGATCATCCAGTGTCAACCACATTGCGGAACGCATCAACTTGATATCTGCACAAAATAATCTCGGGCCGCCCACGCGTTCTGTGTCGGCCCTTATGACTCTAGCTTGCGAAGTCGGTGTGCTTCTATTCGTTGATTTGCTGTCGTTACTGACTTGGACACACAGGCTAAACTCAAGCAGCTCATCACACATGCGTTGACATTGACATCTACTTCAAATGCTATCTCCTCCATCTCTCCGACCGGGTCTGGCGCAAGCAACCACCGCCCTTCCGTTCTCGGCCCATCTGCTTTTCAAACTCTCCTAAGCATTGCTCCCGCCGATTTGCCGAACAAATCCGCTGCGGCCATGCAACTTTCTCTCGGCGAAACAGATATGGGCGACGATACCCAACAAGAAATCCCACTGCTTAAAGACCGAGAAGTCAGAGATCAACGATGGCAGATTGTTGCCCTACTCGCGGAAAGGAGCACGGTTAGGGACACCCTTCGTGGGACAGCATGACACACTCATTTTCATCGCATGTACTTCAAGCATTCTCAGCACTGTATAATATACCACGCATTTTTGACCGGCTTTCTCCCGTGGGCGCCTCGCCCCCTGAATCAGTCGCTATTTCCAAATCAAGAAGCGTGGCGCGTCGGTATATCAGCACGCCTCTAACTTGCTGACTTGTTTCTGAAGCTCTTCACACCCTGCGTCTCGCATTGCCGCACCTTCACAAGCCATGAGAACACGGTCAACAGTTTTGCGGCTTCGTTCTTTTCTCGAAAGCTTGCCAAATGAACTGCTCACGATGATCCTCGAGCTTCTGGAAGTCCCCACCTTTTTGCGGTGCCGACAGGTAAGCTTAACTCCAAAAATATTCAAACCCCGAGCGAAGGCTAACCATTGCCCCTCGAGCTATCCCACCATTTCGACGATCTCATAAAACGTTCCATCTCCTTGGAATATCTTACGGAACTCTTCGCAAGTAACCTGGTCGACGGACGTTCCTCAAACCTCCCGACCAAGAAAGGTCGTTTGGCTCGGCTTCGGGAGCACCAGATGGCGTGGAGTAACCTCGACTGGTCGGAAATGATCCCAATACCCCTGAACGATACAGAGCTCAAGGTCCCTTTCCTCACGTCCTGGGAGTTACTTGGTGGCGTGCTTGGACTCGCAGACCATCGTTCGATACGCTTCATCCAGTTGCCCTCACCACTTCGGGGCATCTCCCAAAATGAATGGCGTTACGAGGACGTTGGTTTCAATATACGAGATTTCACCATGGATCGGTCATTGGATCTTGTGGTTCTCTTGGAACACGCTGATTTTGATGGGTGCGTACCAGTGCGATTTCGGAGCCATCACTCAATAAAAGTTTAAATAGGCCCGACTCGGACAAGGGCAAATTGAGGGTCCATCTCCAATCGCTCAAAACAGGGATAGCCCACGCTGAGGCCCACAGAGGCGTACTCACGTTCACGTCTACCCTTGTCAAAAATGAACGCGCGCCAGAAGCGATCAACTTCGTGCTACAAATTTATGGTGATATTGTCGCAGTTTTGGTCGCCAGAAAAGACCTTCTAGGAACGTCGCAAGTGATCTGCTCTAGCGAGCTGATCTTGTGGAATTGGAGATCCGGTGATATCCAGAAGGTTTGCCAATCATGATTACCCTTCTGTGCCTCAGACTGAGCCTCGATTGCAGATAGCACATGGCCCTATACACGGCTTCACCTTTCTAGCACAAGATCTGGTGCTCTTGGCTGTTTGTCGTCTTGATCCAAAAGATGCAGAAAAGAATTCCGACCATGTCAGCTTGGACATACTCTCGATTTCCGGACAGGACAACATCATTGACGTCACCCCTTTCCCGGACGACCATCAATCATACCTTTTGAGCTTGCTCTTCCCCCCTTTGTCTAACGCACGAGACTTGGATGCTGGAAGTGCTCTTCGACCTGAATTAGTCCTTCGAAGTGACTCGTCATGCTCTTGGAAGGATTCTCGAGATAACGTGCCCTTTGCAACCTCCCCTTCAGACAGGTTGATCGTGCTCTTGATCCCAAACGCCATTCCCTCTCAAGAGTCGATAGCAGTCTTCCTCCGTTTGTCCTCCCTCCTCCAGATACACTCATCCCAAAGTTCAATGCAACGCGAATGTACCTTGCCGTGGAGCAACTGGGGGCCCAAGCATACTCGTATGCTCCATCAGGAGCTAGACAGCAACTGGTTTTGCTACGTCTATGGGTTGAAAGCCATCGTCCCCTCTCAGTCGGAAGAGTCCGCGGTGGAAGTGTGGGATTTCAACCCCCAGGGATGCCGACGAGGAGATGCGCTCTCCAAACGACGCAAAATCGCTCAACCACCTCGAAACTTCTTTCCTAGCCCAGGTTTTCGTCGCCAAAAGTATCACGTATGCTCTCAGGAATTGGAAACGAATCTCGACGACTGGGATCAGTGGGACACGAAACACATTTTCACCGACAAAATTCAAACGTCCCTTCCATACCGCTCTCAGACTCTCGTATCTCCCCTCAAAAATGAACGACAAGTCTTCATGATGACAGAGGATTGCTTACTGTCAGTCGTGGTAAGCCATCCAGTTACATGTCGGTGAAGTCAATCTCATATGCTCTCTCTAGGATGATAGGCAGTTGTTTGCACTCTGCTTCTAGCCCTAGCCTGAAAACGACCACCCTCACAAAAACATCATATGGTCGTGTTGGAGCAATGCTCTAGTTTCTCTGCCAGCGTCGCCTCAGCGCTCTGGCTGTGCATATTTGATATGTTCCATCATTCATGAGCGGGCTCGACGCGCCCTGGGTATTACGATACGAATTGGTCTTCTGTACCATTGACAAGCATTTACGCTTTTTTATGGCATACTTGAGTTGCAGGGATCGTCCAGATCTATGATGCAAGAGAGCGCCAGGGTCGTGGACATGTTATTGATCAAAGTGCCTCATTAAGTAAATAGCCCGTGCTGTCGCCTTGGATCTGCCCGACTGGCACCTGTATGGGTCCAAGGAATGTCAATATATCACCCGTCCGAACATCTCCGATGATTCCTCGAACTGGACGCCAGGACATCGGTGCCTCGAGTGACGCCCTTGTTTCTCATGGTGAGATACCATGCGTATTCAGCATGTATTTCATTTTAGCATTTGATTCATCCTCTATTCCAGAGCCGTCTATATAGATGAATGCTCTTGTTGGGGTACTAAAGAGAACAGAATGCCGCCGAGGTGAAAGAGACGTAATGCTCCCTGGTCTATTACTTTTTGGTGGCGTTGAGAGGTTTTCTGTGCTTCATGTTGGTCTTGGGCGGTGACAGTCCACAGAAATCTTGACATCTCTCCCTGACAAAATTACTACCGAGATCCTGGTATACAGGGTGTTATGATTTTGTCCCCAAAATCTATCCTCTGAAACAAAATAGTCTTCTTCCTCAGGTTTGTTGGCTCACAGGCTAGTTGTGGGGTTCTGCTTCATGCAGCGACTCCGAGCTACACGGAAACACTGGCAATTTGAAATGGTGAACCCTTCAGGACAATAAGGCAACTAATTAGATATCACCGATGTGGTTGTTAGCGCATGAAGATTGGGCAACGCACCAGTCTACATGAAGACGCTCATGAAAGCCACACTCAGGCTTGCCTCCCGCGTCGGGATCATTGATCCGTCGACAGTGCATATGCCGAGAAGTTCGGAATGTCCACCTTCGGTACCCGATTGAGCTATTCTGAGTCATCGACTCCGGATCTAATCAACCGATCATTTTTATTCTTTGCAAGTCCCCTTCGTTTTGACCATTCGCCCCATAATTTCCAGTAGGATAATATCGCAATGAGTTCTTTAGCGTCAATTTCTCTGTTCCCTGCAACCCAGGAGCAAACGATCGAATCCAGACGTCGATCATTTGTTTCTTGGGGCGGAGATTTGACCTTGGAACAATTTCTTGCTCGGGATGCCCTCATGGACACCTACGAGCAGGCAGCCGAAGGAAGATTTATTACCTGGCATGTGCAATATATTTCCCCTGACTTCCGACTCTAATGATTCAATGTAGGGTGTTAGCCCCGAGGGATGATCCACAAACTCTCGATTTCTACTGTTCCTGCGAGAGGTACACGACCTTGCGTGCGCGATATTGCATAAGTTTGCTGACGAAACCAAGTTTAGTTTCAGACGAGACGGCATAATCTGGAAGGAGGGTGTTCCTCACCAAGCCATTGGGTATGGCATTGCTTCCGTTTTCACCCCAGAAAACAAGCGCGGACACGGTTATGCTCGGCATACGATGCACTTGCTCCATTGGGTCCTCGCAGATAAATTCCTCCTACCGTCAGCCTTTCCGGCAGAGTGGGGAAAGCCTCCAGCCAGGGTTAATTACGCGGGGGACGGATGGTTCTCCGCTCTCTGGAGTGATATAGGAAGGGATTTTTATCAGCGCTCAGGGCCAACTCTGGATACCGAAGGATGGATAGTTCGTGGTGCCCGAACTACGTATTGGGATATCCCATCCAAGTACCTGAAGGATGAACTCACCACCTCTTCTCCTTGGACGTGGTTGGGAGATGCTGATCTCACAGTCTTGTGGGAAGAAGACGCTCGGATGATAGCATCCCGAACGCAGCCACGAGAGTCACCGATATCCTTTTCTTTCCTTCCCAACAGTGGTGTTGCGGCTTTTCAACATCGTCGCCTCGGCCAGTACCTGCAAAAAGATGGACTCGATGTGACTCGATGGGGTATCATCTCTACACCGACACCTATCGAATCAATCCAGCAAGCAGCATCCTCTGAAGATGCTGTCTTCGCTACATGGATGTTTGAACTTCGGACCAACCCAAAAACATTGCTTATAACACGGCTGGTATCTTCTGAGGAGCACTTCCCACACCTTCTTGAGACCATCATGCAAGAAGCCAGGAGGTATGACCTGACGAGGGTCGAAATATACAATCTCCCAGAACACCTGGAAGCTGCTGCAAGCACCCTTGGCAGTGTCACGATTGAGAGAAATGAACATCTACCCGCGTTCAAGTGGTATGGCCCTGAAACTAACGACCAAGTGGCGTGGCTACACAATGAAAGGTAGGTGTTGATGTCTTTCCTTCTTTGTTACTCCTCTCAAAAGGATTCTCAGATTCTGCTGGTGTTGAATAATCTCGTCCAGTTCATTCTCTGTGGCGCAGGGACGAGCCGAGTATTCCACAACTTTCTGTACAGGCCACTAAATATACCCTGGCAGAAGTGAAGATATTATAGTCAGATAACATATTCACTGTTCGCTATCAGTAGTCGACATTGAGCCTATCAAGTCGCCGAACTTGAATAGTATTGAATCTCGACGCCATCAGAAAACGTGACGCGTCAGCGTCGCGGCAGGGGGTAACGCGTCTCGACGCGTCTTGTTTGTAACCCTTCGAAATGCACACTTTCAGCCAACGATACACTCGTTTCAAGTCTCACAGTCTTGCATTATTACTTCTTCTGTTGACCTACTGGTATTGTGCAAGGCGGTCGACGTTAGAAGCTCTTCCCGATAATGAACACCCGATTGTGGCCAACATAGACTCCCAGCCCTGGCCGCAATTTCACCATGACTTAGCGACAACACAAGCAGAGACCTTATCTGTCATCCTTCCTGTTACTCCGGAATCTATATCACAGCTTCATCTACACCTCGAGGTGTTTTTGGATGTTTCGCCAACAATACAGGAAGTCATCATCATCTGCATACCATCTCTCGTTCCTATCGCCCGGAAAGTGGTCAAGGCACAAACGGAGGCCTATATGCGCGATGGAGTGGAACTGGTTATCTATTCTTTGATTGGCGGTCTAGAGTATAGTACAGGTCTGATAGATGCAGCCGCTCGTGCCACCTCAGACTGGATACTCCTCGCTGATCAACATGGTATATTGCACGAGAACGCCCGGACGAGACAACTGCTTCTTCACCCACCTCCCATTTCTCTTCCTGTTGGCCCTCGAGGCTGTAATCCAGAGACAAACGGAACTCACATGATAGAAGGCAATCTACTGTACCATGCAAAATACCTTCACCTTCCTTTCGTGATCCCATCTCACCTTGTCTACGAGGATCCGAGTGGTAATGGAATGATCAACACCTTCTGGCGTGGTTCTACAACACATCTTACGCCAGATCGAAGGGCCACTACAGGGCTCGCCTTGCATCTCGCTTCGTGCGATGACTGCACCGAAGACGTGAGTGCCAACCGAAGCGTTACTTGTACAAAAGACTTTATTCGGCCAGTTAAAACGCCTTCCGCTCCATATATGCAACTAAATGGAGCATATAATGACACTGGGACAGGTGCAAGAATATCTACACCTAAATGGTTAACCTTCACCATAGCGCTAGCGTCAGTGCAAGAGCTTGACGCCTTGCTTCCGACTCTTTGCGCATTTCAAGAGAAAGGACATCGAATCCAGTTGACGATTCCGCAAGTTTCATCATTTCCAAAGGGCAAATTCGACCAGACTGAAGGTATTCGATGGGCTCACTCTAGCAATTGCACCCTTGGATACACTTCTACTCAACTCGATTCAAACGAGGCGTTTCTCTCTGACTGGATCGAGACGCGATCTCCCGTTGATCCCGATGTCTTGATCCTCTCTCAAGACTTCCGAAGTGGTCACGGCATAGAGGACATTACGAGAAAGTACATCAGCATCATATTATCGAAGGAGGAAATGCCCCATACCTCGTGGATGACATCTTTGTCATCAGAAGAGTGGCTAGGTGGGTATGCGTGTTCTCCCCTTGTCATCTTGACTGTTGACCTATGAGGACATTAGATTGGAAAAAGCCCCAACTCGAGATTAGTGTTATCACGAACAACCGCCCTCAATCATTAAAGCGCCTGCTAGATTCTCTTTCTCGGGGCCTCTTCTTCGGTGACACTGTCAACATCCAGATTTATCTTGAACAAACGGCCGATAAGGAAACACTGAAAATTTCTAGTGAATTCAGCTGGCCTCACGGCGACGTATATGAACACCATCGTATCATGCCTGGTGGGCTCATGGCAGCGGTTGTAGAATCATGGTATCCTCACAACAACCATTCGTACGGCTTGATCCTGGAAGATGATACGGAAGTTTCTCCCCTTTTCTATGCGTGGATTAAGATGAATCTGCTGAGATATCGGTGAGTTTGAAACGGATTTTTTAGCATGTTCTAACAATCATCTTTGCGCAGATATGGGAATTCAACTCGTAGTAACTTCGCTTCAAAGGTTTTCGGTCTAAGCCTCTATCAACAGAAGATTGTCGAGCTCAGACCAGAGGGGAGGCGACTCTTTGATGCACGCCAGATTCTACAAGACACGGGAAAATATGACCCAATATCGCCTTATCTTTCGCCTATTCCTTGCAGCTGGGGAGCAGTCTACTTTCCTGAGCACTGGAGAGTGTTTCATTCATATCTTCTACATCGCCTGTTAGAGAAAGAAGCCAAAATAACCGAGGTGATTGTCCCAGGAGTACGCTCAAATAATTGGTCAAGATCCTGGAAGAAGTACTTCATAGAGTTTGCCTTTCTTCGCGGCTTGGTGATGATTTATCCTAATTACCCTGGATATTTCTCCCTTTCTACAAACCATCTGGAACCGGGTTCGCACGTCAAGGCCCGAACGGCAGCGAAGAAAGACTTGTTCCTCCTACCGCTACTGCCACTGGGCTCCAACAACCACGCAGAGGTGATACCTAACATCCTTTCGTTACCAGGTCAAACTCTACCTGCTCTTGATTTGCTCCCTATTTTCAACCTGACTGGAGACCTGACATCGTTGGAACAACTAGGGGAGCAGGGCAAGACGAGATGCGAAGAACTGAATTGGTGTCATCAAGACATACCATGACATAGCAGCCATCTATTCAGGAAAGCATTCTAAAAGAGACCCGTAGTTACTGTACAAGGATATCGCGTGATGTAATAGAAAAAAGATTATCGTAGAAATAGCATTACAAAGCGATTTGAGAGCTATCGAGTCCAAGGGCGTGTAGGAAGAGGTTAACATTGGCTAGTTTGGTTTGGCGTTCTTCCTCAGATGATACCCATCCCTTGTTAACGGTGAGTACTAGATCGAGGATCTTCTCGCGCAGTGAAGTGATGAGGACTTGATGTTGCTCGAGGACCGCGTGTAATGCGATTGCGGCGAGCAATTGCCAGACAGGCTGGTCTGCATGGTCCACAGCTGGCTTGGTCTGCCCGGGGGGTAAATTGGCCGACATCCGTGTAGAAGGGAACAACGAAGAGAGATGAGGAGCCAACAGCTGGAACATGTGATCGAACATCAATTGCCTAGAAGGGTGTTAATTCTGGAATTCTCGATGGTGAACCACTGAACGCACCATTGCTGAGCTTCTTCTGGCGTAGGAGTTTCTTCAAGTTCCACACCACTCTTGAGTGCTTGTTTCATAACTTCAACTCGACTAAGGAAGAGCGTCAAGAGAGAGATACCAGGCTGTGGGAACGTTAATAAATGTCTTCTACAATGATGAGGAACGGCTTACCGCAGATCTAGCAACCTGGACAATATCGCAACGATCTAGGAGAAGGCCGAGGAGGCCAGTTACAAGTCTCAAGTCTGCTCTGGCCACAACGGGAAGAATGCTTTGTAACACCCCGGCTAAGAATGCTTCAGTCTGACGTTCCAAGTCAGCACGAGCTGGTGTTTCGACGATGGTATCGAGAAGGTATGAATCCTGGACAACATCTAGTTGATCGAAGCATGCGACAAGCAGGGTCAACATAGTGAACATCCTCTGATGACTCAGATGACGAGTGACTCTCGGTAGTATCCTCTTGCCTTTGCTGGGCTTTAGTAGAGAGATAAAAGGATGAGGGTTGCTGAAGATCGATCAGTCAAAGAGCTCAGGTCTCGAGGTGCCCGAAATCTACCTAGTTTCTAAAGGTACCATGACCTGAAGGCCATCCCATAGGAGATCAGCAGATGCATCGTATTCTTGTTGCCTGTCAAAGGAACCAGGTCATTAGTATACATATGTGACAAGTTCGTGATGCTCACCATTGCTCCATAACCTCATCCCCATCTTCAGGGTTCGGTTCGTTACGTTTGATGCTTTCGGTATTCAAGACCAGATCGTATAGATGCTCGACTGCGACAAGGATCTCACGCGGAGTTAACGGATCTTTTCGAACAAGATTGTCAGTCTGGAAGGCTAGTTAGTGAAGGGATTTAGGAATATTCAGCGCGACAAATCCGTACGTCTCCTGCGTTTCCAAGGGCTGCGCGACCAAGCTTCGCAGCCGCCTCTGCGGCACCCCCGAGAGGATGGTCCGCGTCAGCTTTGGATATATGTGCGTGTGCATGAGATAGAGAGGGAGAACTTCCAGGGCCAGGATCGACTTGAAGCAGTTGGCGAGGAGCAGCCTTGTAACTTCGGCCCGAGGTCTTGCCCAAGACTCCCTGCAAGCTTTGCAACGCTAGATCGAAAGAATATCAGGATGCGGAAACTAACGCCGGTCAGAGTTCCTCACAATGTAAGCCCTTTTCTTCTTCCCTTTTCCTGGCATTACTGACGATGCGTTCTACTTGTTGTTCCATGCGAAGCATCGCATTCGGGCGCCTGTTGCCAGACTTTTGACCGAGGCCGAGGCCGATGCCACCACCGGAGGAGAATTTGAGTACTCTCTCATCGGGATTCTGAGCTCCCAGGCGGGATCGAAGGATAGCTCCGTAGACTTGTGCATAGAAGTCGTCCGCATAGGGATCCTGAGTGACCAACTGAGAGACCTGGATTCGCGTGATGAAGTCCTTGTCCGACTGAGTCATGAGATCATTGTAACGAGCCTACCCGATAGATGATTAGTAGCTGTGGATGGTTATTCACGAATAAAAACAGACCATATGCGCAATCTTAGCAGCCTTGCGTCGCCGCTTTTCTTCCATTTTCTCGGCCTCAACAATTTTACGCATTGCCTCGTGCCTAAGGGCTTCTTGATCAGCCTGAGATGCTCCATGAAGCTCCCTCGTCAGCTCTGCCGGACTCATGTCCGCTAAAAATCGTTGCTGTAACTGGGTATTTTGGCCGTACAGGCTATCTTGACGGATAGCAGGCGACTGAGAACGTTGACGCCTCCTTTGCTGTTGAAGAAGATGTACAGCTTGAAGTTCAGCAGCAGAGGGTCCAGAGGGTTGGCGTGGAGGTGCAAAATTGTTGGGGCTATGGGTATCACGACCGTGGATATTGGCACGCGCCATAGCACGCTCCATCTCCTCGTAGCGTAGCTGTTCCTGAAGCTCGAGAAGTTGCTGCTGCTGCTGTAATTCCTGTTGCTGCTGTAGATACAGGATTCGACGCTGATGCTCAAGGAAACGTGGCGACTGGGAAGCGCCGGGAAGCATCCTCGGAGGGGGCGTTGGTTGATTTTGATGTTGTTGCTGCTGCATGAGGGCTTGGATTTGAAGCTGATGTTGCTGTTCCTGATACTGCAAAATCTGTTGCCTTCTAAGCTCTAGCTCTTGTTGCTGGAGAAGACGCAGAGCTTCCTCTTCCTGCTGCCTTTCCCGCAACTCCTGCTGGCGGAGAGCAGCATTTCGTTGTGCCATCATTTCAGCTTCAATCTCCTGGAGAGTCCTGACTCCAGTATGACCATGACCATTGGTCCTAGAGGCATGGCTTTGATGACCAAGATGGGAGGGGTCGTTGCTCGGTGTATATCGGGCATTGCCTGGAGAACCTCGGCGAAGATCAGCAGAGCCAGTCCTAGCCACGAGATTCGAGTTACTCCCCATCCTAGGAAGGACAGAAAATGGAGATTTGTTGTCCCAGATCTCCTCTAATGAACGTGGGTTTGTACGTGCCTCTAACGAATTTTGGATTCAACGGCACATCGGCGAACAGAAGGTTCAGTACTCACGAAGGGACTCATGTTGCCTCTCCGGTACACGAGATGCTGATGGTCCACTATCATGCTTGATCTCTTGTCTCTGAGCTGGCTGAGGTGCGGCCTTTGCTGGGTGACTAGCTTCTGCCAATGGTTGGTTGGCAAAATCGAAGTCTTTGCCTACACGATGCTTGAGTACAAGCACCTAAATTACGTAGAGACAGGCTTACCGACTGGTAAAGCGCTGCCAAAAGTCTCATCGTTGAGGTCATCACCACCCTCCTGCAGAAGATCCCCGAGTCCGTCGTAGCTTTCTGTACCCCATGTATACTCGGCAATGTCGTCGTCCTTTTTTGCACCTTGTCTGAACCTTTGCTTGTCACCTTCGAGGTCGTGTTGCTCAAAGCCGAAGAACGACATGAGGGCAGCGACGACAGCGACGACGACAACACTCGACTTTCTCAAACCGAGGCCGAATCATAACTTCGTGTTTGTGCCGAAAGACGAAGAAATACATGTACAAATAGGTCTAAACAGTCGCGTAGTATTTATGGACAATTTCCAAGAAATCGAGGAGTGTACTAGCACTCCAGGCTTGCGTATTGCAGGAATCGTGACAATATGCTCCATTCTCATTGGTGAGCTCTGGGAGGCCAGCCCATGGGTCGCTCTGTATATGATGGCGAGGTGTCAGCAGAATTTGATGCAAATGGTACAGCGCCTTATTCGTTGACTATGAAAAATAATGGGTCAGAGGATGCCTTCCGGGTGTAATCAGCAGACTCACGTCGACGTCCTTGTCGTAGGTCGAGAAGTACAAATAGGCACGAAGGAAATATCCGAGGGGCCATCCCCATTCAGGGCCCTGTTTTGAGCATCAATAACGCTAGCACATTCACAAGCACTGATGTGACGCACATTATGGTAGTTCAAACCTTTAGCGATAGCAGCGTCAGTCGAGTCGTTCGAGTTGTCGTAGTTGGGCCTGTATTGCATATCCTTGGGATCTAATGTCTTCATACCCAGTGGTCCGCGCAGAACTTTGTCAGCTAGTTCAAGAGCACCCATCGCGTGTTTGGGATCGAAGAGCTCTGGGGCAACGGTCATCGCAATCGGGAAGTTGCACCTGAGCTGATAATCAGACCACTCTCTCCCAGCTCCCGATCCATAGACGTCCTTGTAGATGCCCCGCCTATTGATCAATTTCGGCTCGACTGCGTATTGAGAATCTTCCGCAGGGTCCGCCGGAACGTAGTAATATTTCTCAAAGGAGGATTGAAGAAGATCGGCCCACTCCTTGTAGGTGACGGTCTTGGATTTGCCATCGACTATATGCGCTATTAGCTCCCCCATCACATTTCGCCAGAACTCGAACTTTACCAGTAGCCTCAACGCCGTTGAATGGGAACTTCCCCTTCGTTGCAAGGCCATCAAGCCAGGTCAAGGTGCTCTTCAGCAAGCCTGTGATCTCCACGGGAGCTCCATCTCTGGGTGTTCCAGGAACGCCCTTTGTTCCAGCCTTTACCGACTCGCCCATCTTGTCCATCCATGTGCCACAATTGTGCTGGTTACCACCAAGGATGAGCCCAGTCTCCCAGTCGACGTGGATATCAATGTCGAAGCCTTCCTCCCTCATCTGCATATCAAGGTTGGCACCAGCATTATATTCTCGGAAAGATATGCCTGTGGCATGGCGTTGGAGGATCTCTTGGATGATTTCGGCTATTGTTGAGGAATACGCATAGGCCTTTGAATCATCCCAAGCGACCCAGGTATCGTCTTTCGGGAAGCGCCTCTTCACAGATTCCTGGAGGATAGCTATACCATCAGGAGCGAAGAGGGTATAGTCTTGAATGTTTTGTAGCATCCACCATGGAGAATCGCGTGAGTTATACCTGCCATCCAACCTTGTCAGGATGCTACTCTTTTCAAGTTACCATTACGAACCTTGGGCTTCGAACCGAATCCAACAGATTTGGTATCAAACCATGCTTCAATGTGGATGCAAAGGCGAGTATATGTTTCTTCGCTCCATCGAAATTGCCCGTGGTAAGGAACAGGCCCCTCAGAGATATGAACACATCTCGTCCCCAACACCTCGCCCAGCCAGCGGTAAAGTGAGGGAGACCAGCTGCTAGTGATGGTGTAGGCTTCCCCGGATCCAAGGATGCCGACTTAACCATGCCATGCATTTGTACGGAACACAGCGCCAAATCGTGGGTAAACGAGTGACCCGAAGAGACGAATTCTGAAGACTGTTCAATGACGGCGCGCCGTGCTGCCTTGTAGGCGGTTGAGATGACGATTGCAAAGTACTTTGGTCGCATGAAGTCTGGGACGGATTGCTTGATGCGTTCAAGCCTCTCTTTCAGCCATTTAGCAGGTTTGGCCAGATTGGGGAATACGTTGGATTGCCTAAGAGATGTGAGAAATAGTCCGAGAGAAAGGGTTGAGTGACGTACTTGGAGAGTCTCTCGTGAATATAGTCAAATGCCCAGGTACCCGAACGGAGGTGACCACATAGTGGATGTCCCAGATCGTTCGTTGTCATAATATGGCGTAAGGGGTGCATCCACCCTTCCAGACCGCAATATGTCAGCTTTCCGAGGCCAGGTATATCATACACCCCGATTTCTCCACCAGTGGCATCCCCTTCCTCGCCATCTGCTCGATGAAGAACTACATTGAGGTCGACGAGGCCCAAGGCACTGAACGCCTCTGATGCGTCTTGTGTGCAGAATTGGTCCAAGCTCGGATCATGCTCCTGCAGTTGAGTCTCAAAGACCATGATGCTACCTGGGGGAAAGACTTCGGGCACGATGATCTCTGCATATGGGCCGTCGCCATCGAGCCCCTGGGGAACAACAACGGGGTCCATATCTATCAATCTTGAAGGTAAACCACGGATAGTGTTGGGGTCTTTAGGTACATCATACGAAGAGATGTCGATGCTAGCACCGTAAACAAACTTCGCTCTGGTTCGCCTGAGCTTCATGGGATTGACTGGGAATTGGTTAGTACAAAGGCCTGTAAACAATTTGCCAATTGACTCACTGTGCCCGCGGTCTTTAGATCCCCTACGGAAAGAGGTGTGAGCTACCAGAAGGTATCCTTTCCTTGTGACTGGGTGAACTCTGTGAACAGAAATATACTAGGATAAATCAGTTGACTGGGACTCGGGCAAGGATCACAGGTAAAGTAACACACGTCATTCTCCAGATGGACATGTCCCTCATCGAAGCCCTCGAGAACCATCTCAGTATGCAAAGAATTCAATAGCCTCTTCGCCCTCGCTATTCCGCTATGTTCTCCCAGTCCCGACACCTCGTATCTTCTCTTCTCCGTTACGAGCTGGAGAAGCTTGGGATATAAGTCGTCGAATCCCTTGACTGATCCAATGGCACACATGCTAAAGGCCACGAGGGCGCCAGAATCAAGAGCATGTTCAGCCGTCTGCTTGTCGAGGGGTGACTCATTGTCGTGGGTGAGATCATAGAAGAGAGCATGAGGGAGGGACCCATTGAGAGGGCTGACGACACATTCGCGAACAGGTCCCTTGCCAGTAGGTGATGCAATCTCCTCGAGGCTCGTCAGGCATGCATCGTCCATCGATCCTATGATGAATATTAGCTATTTCCAGAGGCGAAACGTGAAGATGACTGACCAATCGGCTTTCCTAGTCCATGGCGATACACCAGCCTAGAAAGCTCCTTCGCATCAGGAGCATTCCCGCTCTCTCTGACGAGACTGTTGATACCAAGTTCCCGCACGAAGACGTAGTCCATTTCTTCGCTCCCAGTGAACAACTCCGCACAAACGTAGAGGTTTGGGTTGACCACACGAGCAGCGTCGAGGAGGAAAGTTCCAATCTCCAAGGGCGTAGAATGACAATTATCAATCCTGAACCCGTCAAACGTTTTTGCGAGGTATTGGACATAGTCAGCCATATGCTTCCATAGCCAAGGGTTATCTTCAGGTCGCTTTCCATAACGTAGCTTGACACAGTCCCCCCATACAATGACTTCTCGGCGTAGGTACGCTTTTGAAGGCGGCATTGCGAAGTTCTGCAGTGGGTTGGCATCCCAAATCCACCCATTGTTTGCAACAGAGTACTTTAGAGGATCTTTGGAATAGCCAGGAAGCCGAGTGAAGTACGGTTCTAGGAAGGGGTTACTGTCGGAGGGGGTGGTCAGAATGTGTAGAAGAGGTAAAGACTGCTGCGTACCTCTTGGTGATTTCCCCAAGTTTAGGACCATGGTCAGCAAGGCGAATGTATCTTGCTCGATTCTGCATTAGGTCGAAAGCAGCCTTGGTATCATCTTCCCACTCCTGATACAATGGGACGTTAAGAACGTCTACCACGCGAATCCAAGCCTCTGCGAGTGCATCAACGTCGGATAGCTCAGCAAAGGCCGCGGTCACCAACGACGCAGCGATATCTCCATCGACCTTCGCACAGAACCTCGAAGCAAACGTGCCAACGCCTTGAAGCAAGCCTTGCTCACGAACTATCTTCGCCAACTCAACGACAGTTTTTCCCCGTACTGGAAACCCTTCCCAGGGCTGAACCTTGCCCGATGTAAGGGCGGCCTTTATAGCTTCCTTTTCGCGTACCGTGTCGAGCACGTAATATTGCCAGAAGTTTTTCTCCTTGACAACATCTCTTAGAGCATTGAGGAGTCGATCGAGTTCCGCCTCAGTAGTAACGTTTGTTGGAAGGCCTCGAGAAGCAAGGGAGTCAGAGAACTCAATGATGATCGTGTCGAGTTCAAGTGCAGGCGTGAGATGGGGACAATTCGCAGGACTGAAACCTATCCTCAAGGATCAATAATGAATTCAATGCTATTTCTAAAATGCTTACCGGCCTCAGGGTGGTCGTTGAGCCAAGCGGTATCGTTTGCGGTGTGATTCAAGACCACGTCTGTCAATGAGAGTAGCCCGTACTCCTCTTTGGCCACCTTGAGAACTTCCTCAACTCCCGCCTTATCCGACTTCATTCCAGGATCATATTCTAGTTGATCCCGAATGGAATATGGGCTGTCACTTTCGCCACGCTCCTGCAGAGGCGTCCAATGAATCATAGTGTAACCCCTTTGAGAAGTCTCCTCGAAATACTTGTGCCAATCTGACACGGGACCCATCCACTTAGACACCAAGGTCAAGATAGAGAGCCCGCTGAGAGGAAGGTTCACATATGCGTCCTTGCTAACCACTGCACCTCCGTCAGCGGGTGTGAGGGGTGCATGCGTCTTCTCATCGAGGATGGCCGACCTGGCCTTTATCTTCAGGATGGGGTCTATATTGAAGTAACCCTTGCGACCCTGAATACGTTCTCCATGCTGGTCACCGTCGTACTCAACCCAGTACATGAAAGCACCGGCATGAGAGATAGGCAGGTCAACTTGAATGGGCTTGGAATAGTCGGTTGGGAGCCTGATGGAAGAAAGGGATCAACGTGCGTCAACAACACGAGGAATCAAAATATGACGTACTTTCTCGTCGCGTAGCGATCTCGCGCAAACGCGCCTCCGTCAAGGGGAAAATTGGTCTTGAAGACGCCATTCTTTGCAGCTGGCGTACCTGCGTCGAGAGAGACGCGTAAAATGTACGGCGTAGTTGCCGGAGGAAGTCTGATATACTGAGGTCCCCGTGAGTGATCAGCACCAGATAACGAGCAGGAGCAGAGAGATACCCACTGCGCGATCCTTACGAGGGCCACCGTCAACGTCAAGACGTAGCTCGTAGACTCTAATAGGCCCTTCTCCAGGGCGGCTCGGGGACTGGAAGAAGTCGATAGCCTCGTCTGCAGGCGTCTTGGGAGTTTGTGGTGACACTGGACTTGTCTTCTGGGCATTTATATGTTTGATGTCTTTGCTGATCGATAAAGTAGGCTTCAACGACGCAACGGAATCTCTCGCCATCGTCGGAGGCAGCGAGTAGAGTGACGATTGCAGTTGAGCAGAAGAAATACGGAGGGTTTGCCCTTTTGAACAAAGCGATGGATGATGTCACCGAGATAGTGACAGTGTATTACGTAACGATAGTAGGACTTCCCCATGTAGTCGTAATAAAATTATAAGAAAGCAAAAGAAATTCTAAACCTGTAAGTATATAGAGACAGTCGAGATCGACCTTTTAGTTTGTCCTAATAGCAGCCTCTGTTTGCGGGGGAAAGGACGTTGAGAGGTGGTTCGGGTGGGTAAGAGTATCAACACTTACTGAAAAATTCGTAAGATAGCCAGCAGAGCGCAGTGCTAGGCATGACAGTCAAAACGCGAGGTGTTAGACCGCGTCCAAAACCTTTCAGACCGTCGCGCTTCCAGATGACTGAGAGAGCATCTAGCATGCCTCTGGCGTTCCGTATATCCGCCTCGGTAGAAGTACCACGGGTCTGTAGAATGGTCTTGGCCACGTCTAATGGGTTTGTAACCGCAGCAGCTACTGCACCGGCGACCGCTCCCGAGGCAATGTGAGTCGACGGAGAATATTCGTGCCTGGGGTTGAGGAATCGTTTCATTTGCTCATAGACCGTAAATTGGATGGCGTTGAAGGGTATTGATATGGCCAGAGTCGTGGGATAGGAGACGTAGAATGCGCTAACACCTTCAGCCCTGTATACTGTCCGTGCACACTCGAACACAGAGCGGAAAGCTGACTTGTGAAGCTGCATCCGCTGCTTGACGACTGTTATCATATCAGATAAGCAACTGCGGTCGGACCTGAGTGAGGAATCACAGACCATCGAAAGGGTTCATTAACGCATCGCTGGCAATGGTCGCGGATGCACCAGCGAGAGCTATAGCAGAAGAAATGAGCATTGGGAACTGCAGAACACCGTGTTATAACTCACAAGTCGCTACCCATTGGTTCCCAGCTTCGTTTCCACCAGCCAAGTCCTTGACAGCTTCCAGCGTTGCAAAATGTACTGCATGCGCAGGTCCAGCTCCCAAAACCACAGACGAAACTCCTCTCCAAAGTGCCCTCATACCCTCTGTTGCTGAGATACGCGTGAAAGCATTGCCAACGCCACTATAAACTGCCACCGGAGACGTCGAAAATACCTGCATACGCGTCTATAACATAAAAAAGAACAAATGCCCATCAGGAGGATTCAGACACATCACAAAAAAAGACCAACTTTTATGCTGTCGACTGGGTACATGACAGCATGCTCGGAAATTCCTGCCTGTGAGCCAAATATAAGTTTTCCATATTATTCGGTGCAATGAACCAAGTACCAGAGCACCAGCCAGCATGTTAACCTGAACGTGAATACCATGTCAATTACCAGCATGAGACAACGGGAAGCCGAATATGAAAACATACTGCGAAGCCTGCATTGGCCGGGAGCGCCTCGTAATCAATTTCTTCGGCCATGAGCTTTAGATTATAGGGTGCAGAGGCTCGAGGTCAGCCTAGAATGCCCCTGGAATAAAGTGTGGATGTGATGGCGGCGAGGGGAAGAAACCGGTAAAAAGCTGATCAGCCTGACTTGCACTTTTACTCCGAACGTAAACTCGTGAACGCATACGCGCATCCGCTTCCTCGGAATCTTCTACTGGCTTTGTCAAATAGTCAATGAGCATGGGAGTATCAGCCAAATGCGCACCTGGGCTTTAAATGCGGGGATGCCTAACGTGTCTTGACTACTACAACATCCCAATGCGATTTACAAATATCAAATTCGCCTAATCAAGTGGTTTGCTGGCATTGGCATGCTCTGAGAAACTCCATCAATCTGAAATTGGGCAATCTCATGCTATTGAGAGTACGCCTTACAAACATCGGTGTGAATCAAAGATTAACTCAAAGAATTATCTTTATCGATGGCTTCTAAGCGACTAAACACGGTTGAAAATGCCTGAAACAAGCTTCAGCATCTGCGTTTCCTCCAGAAGATGTCGTTGCCAAAGTCAACTTCGATTGATCCAATACTTATGCACTAGGAAAACATACACAGGTGATCAGATGGTATAGTAGTTTGGTGACGATGATGAGGTAAACGCGATGTTTGTGTAGATATCTGAAATCAGTGAGAAAAGAGACTCCAACGTGATACCACGACGAGATTGTGCAGAGGAAATGAGCTTCAGGCCTAGCTGGGCAAAGATGCATTAGATACGAAATGGCTGCCACCTGCACACCGATATCCTCCTCCTGTCTTGATCCAGCGATATCCTACTGGGCAAACACCCATCTGCCGAAGCGCGGCTTGTGCTTTGGCTTCCTTCTCCCTTTCTTTCCGTTGCCTTTCTTCCTCTTCCTTCCTCTTGCGCTCCAGTTCAGCTGCACGTTGACGAGCTGCTGCTGCCCTCAACCTCTCCTCTTCGAGTTTCTTCTGGAGTTCCAATCGCTTTTGTTGGTCTGCCGCCCGTGCGATAGCCTCTTGTACCCGCTTGGCTTCTTCCTCTCTCTGCCTTGCCTCCTCTTCCAGCCTGTCAGCTTCCTGCTTTTGCCTAGCTACTTCTTCAGCCTCTCGGCGCTGGCGCTCTTCCGCCTCTTGTTTACACCTCTGTAACTCGCTCCATACCTCATCCGAAACGCCAGGGTCACGACCCTGATCGCGACCGTTGCCTTCCGCCACCTTCTCCACGATTTCCTGCTTTGTGTCAGCCCGCACGTCGATGTTGATTTTCGGCGGTAGGCAGTGGGCAGAATCGGTTTGCACTGGTAGGTCTTCTAGCTGATGTTTCCGATCACTCATGGGCAGGTTCTTGCAACGATCCAGCTGTTCTCTGTACATTGTCTGGATAGACACCAATGCGCTCTCAGCAGGGAGCTCGACATTTGCAGCGGGATCGGTGGGTGCTGGGAGTTTAGCCGTGGCAAGGAGGGCGTCTTTGACCATGTTCTTTGACAAAGTTATCACATCGCGTGCATTTCCCCACGACGGAAGCTTTGAGAGCATTTCGAAGGTGGAAGCCATCTGGCGATAGGCCGAAGAGGTAGAAGAGTCCATATCCCGTATGTTGACCTTGTTCTTGTGTAGCTGCTTCCTTAACAGGTCGATGCACTTTTCCGGTTGCATGTGAGCGAACATGATCTGTTCCGGGAAACGGCTGGCAAGGCCTGGGTTAACCGCAAGAAGGTCGTTCA
Organism: Clitopilus hobsonii; assembly: GCA_015708445.2. Taxonomy (NCBI): domain Eukaryota; kingdom Fungi; phylum Basidiomycota; class Agaricomycetes; order Agaricales; family Entolomataceae; genus Clitopilus; species Clitopilus hobsonii. The sequence continues at coordinate 1,400,580 of CP068000.1, read as the reverse complement.
TCTCCTTGTCGTAGCCAGCGAGGATGACAATGAGCTTTCCCTTAAACTTCTCTTGCGTCAGTAGTCCCACGAGTTCGTCCATGGCCTCCTTGGCGAAGTGACCTTCGCTCAATCGGTATGCCTCATCGATGAAAAGAACCTTTCCAAGTCCCTTCTCGAGGAGCTTTTTGGTTTTGGGTCCAGTTTGTCCGACGAATTGGGCAACGAGGTCTGTGGCTGAGCTCTCCACAACTTCTGCTTTCGACAAGATGCCCATATCATAGTATACCTTGCCCATTTTGCGAGCAACCGTCGTCTTGCCTGTTCCTATGAAGGTATATGAGTATATGAGTATATGATACCACACGAGATATTTTACTACCTGGCGGCCCTTTAAAGACGAAATTGAAGGGGATAAGATCTCGTTGGTCCATGTGCTTCTCTTTTGCAATCCGGGCAAGTTCTTGATAGTTCGACAGCCTTTCAATGAGGTCATCAAATCCCACAACATCTTCAAAGAGTTGCTTCAAGTTATCTGAAGAACGAGCAACGCGGTCGAAATCCGGATCGAAATCTTCAGGTTCCAACATGATATCGTGAGAGGTGCGTTGTTTGGCCATCCTGCCTTGGTAGTGTAACTTCGCAGCGCTGAGCAAATTCTCAACTTCTCCAGCGTTACCAAAGTTCGGCTGATTCCTTAGGCGTGCCAAAAATTCTATTGCAACCCGTTTAGCGGGATCGGTGGCAAGAATATCTTGTTCGCTGAGCTTCTTATTCAAGATCTGGAGTAATTGGGCATCGTTGAAGTCTTCGAAATTGAATGGGTCATCGATGGCGAAGCGCCGAGAGAGCCCCTCGTTGACATTCTGCAAGTGGAGGAAATTTGATCGATGCTTGAAAGGAAAGATAAGAGGTGGGTTTACCTTGAACATGTCCATCATCTTGTCTTTGTAGCCAAGCAATAGCACACATCGATCGTCTCCTGGTTTGTTGTGCACTTCAGCCACAATTGTATCAACCACAGCAGTTTTATATGGATCGCCGGGGCTAGCGTTGCCTTCTCCGCCTCCGCCATAGAGCATGTAGGCCTTGTGTTTTCTTAGTCGATTTTGATTCAACGAGCAAATGCAAAACGACTCTCACCTCGTCGATGATGAGTACCTTGCCGACGGTAGTTGCCAGTATTGCTTTGGTATTCTGCTCGGATTGGCCAAGTGCAGATCCAATAAAGTCGGAGGGGTTCTTTGCAACAACTACAGGTAGACGCGTCAGGCTTACATGTGATAAGATTCTGGGCAGTGTCATCACCTTCTCCATTGCTGATCAGGCGCAGGTCTGCTAGTATTTGGCCATACAAACTTGCAACGGTGGTTTTGCCGGTTCCGGGGGAGCCCAAGAGAATACGGTTCAATGCCAATTGAAGTGGCTCGAGTTCTCGTAACTCTCTTTCATAGTTGGTTTCAATCATTGTGGCAATCCTGGTTATGGCGTCCTTGACAGTTTGCAACCCAATCATGCTGTGCAATTTGTGCCATGCTTTGCTCCTCTCCAGCGCATCAGAAGGTCGTGGGCCAATGACATCCTGACCGCTGAGGAAAAAGTCGTCTGGTGACAACCCCTCCCGACGCTCTTCTCGCAGACGATTTGCCTGATAGCGGTCGATTCTGTCGATCATATTCTCAAGATCGCGAGCATTCCCAAAACCAGGCCGCCCTCGACCGCGACCGAGTCGCCTGATCGCGATACGAACATAGATGCCATCTAACCCGTCCTCGATACTCAACTTCCCTTGATATCGCCTCTGTACCGCCGACTTGAACATCGCAAGAAGCTCGCTGTCGTTGTAGTCCTCGAAAAGGAATGTCGTTGGCACCCTACTCTTCAAGCCTGGATTATGCTCGAAGAAGCTCTCCATCTCCTTGTTGTAACCAGCTACGATGAAGACAACTTTCCCCGTATTGTTCTCCATTTCGGCAAGAAGATAATCGAGTACCTGTTTTCCTTGGAAGTTATGGCTACTTGTGAGTTGATACGCCTCGTCAATGAAGATAGTCCCTCCTCCAGCTTGCGTGACTCTTTCAAGGAGTTTCTTGGCACCCGGAACACCATCGTTCGCTAGGTCTGCGCCCCGCGTCTCCTCAAAGTGGTCGCTTGGAATAGCGTCGATTGAAGCCAGGAACTTAGCGTAATGGCGCGCGATTGTCGTTTTTCCTAGCCAACATTGAGACTAAGGGGTTGTCATTGACCCGGTTACTCACCTGTTCCGGGATTACCGAGAAAGGCAACATTCAGCCTCATGTGCTTCGACGACACATTTTGGCGGACCTTGGTCTCAATGGCCGACTTGAGCTCAAGAATTGAGCTCTTCACCTTTTCCAAGCCAGTCATACCCATGATACTGTCGATGGAGGCGTTATTCACGCCATGCAAAGTTTTCTCTCTTTCCCACTCCTGTTCTGATATTGACTCTGGAACTGGAGGTATGAGTTTGGGGGACTGCAGAGAGGCTGGTACAATGTCTGCGGGAGGGTCGTCCAAGGGTTGGGCCTGGGCCGCGCTGAGTCGCGTGAGGTGATCCGGTTTGGGTTGGGTGGTGCTTTGTGGTGGGTCCGATTTGGCGGAGGGGGTGGATTTCTCTGGCGAGTGTAGGGATGTCAACGTAGGCTTGCCGACATTGTGGGCAGTAGCGACGGGTGAAACTGGAGTAGGAACGGTCTTGTTCCCCAGCACCGCTCTCGCTGGAGGATTCTTCAAATCCTCGACCTTGGTGGCCAGGTTTCGGAGGTCCTCCTGCTTTTGCCGGAGAGCATTTGCTCGCTCCTGATTAAGGGTGAGATCTTTTACCAACTGCTCTTGCTGTGCCATCTGCGCATTGAGATCGTCCATCTCCTTTTCATGCATACGTTGATCCTCGTCTCGCTTCCTCTGGATTTCATATTCTCTCTTGCGTTTCTTCTCAGCAGCAGCAGCAGCTCGTTCACATTTCTGACAGTTGGCAGGGGCCCCTTTGTGACACTTCCAGTTTTGAGGGTGCCCACTGGGACAAGACGAGCGCTGGATAGCCTCACATTTCATTTTCGAGTGATCAGCAATCTGGTGACATTTCGATGGGCAAGCATGGACACCACAGTTCAGCATAATGCCACTGCCAAATGACAAATGTAAGCCAGGACGTTGCAATCAAGCACGGAGAGAGTTGCAACTGACCATGGTGCAGTGCAGCCGCCATCAGGGCAGTGCAATTCAAAGTCGTCAGGTTTCCTCAATAGAGCCTTACGATCGGGATGACGCTCGCACTGTGTCGGCAGACCATCAAAGACATGTTTCCCGCTCCTCAATAGCGCGAAGAGCCTGCTCCAGAGTTCGCCCCCCTTTTTGGAATGGGTGAATGTGTCGGCATTCCCAAGAATGATCAAAGCATTCCTCGCACGGGACAAGAGCACATTGACTCGCTCCGGCGATATCATGAAGCCGATATCGTGCTGGGAGTTTGACCGTGTAAGTGATGCAATGACGATATCGCTCTCTTCACCCTGGTAGTTATCTAAGAATTGGAATCCATCAGCGCCATATCCATTGATCCAAAGCAATGCATCTGACCTATGGTAGCGAGGCGGACGGGTTTCTTCGCGAGATCTGCGGCAGCCTGCGTCATCAGACCAGCCTTCACTAGGTCGAAAGAATCGAGGTCATTCAGCACAGGGTCATTCTCTTTGCTAGCTCTTAGTGCAGCCCGCAGCTTGTGCAACTGTCCCAAATAAGGGGTCAGGATGACAATCTGGTCTGTGGTGTATCCTTGTTGTGCCAGATAGCGAAGTATCTTCAGGACCATCTCTACCTCGTAGGTATTCTGCTTCGAGGTCTTTGAGCCGCCATCCCTCTTGTCACCGGCATTTGTAAAATCGTCCTCAGGATGCGCGTGACTGACAAAAACAATGTTGCTTTGTATTCCACGCAGGTCTGGTCGTGACAACGTGGTCGGAGCATCAGATAGCTCTGGATAGGTGAGGTTGCGAATGAGGGAAGATATCCCCGGGCGCATGCGATGTTGTTTGCTTAGAGTTGAATGAGGGTAGCCCTTCACTATTTGACGTTCAAATAGAGACATGTTGAGATCAAAGCCCTCTCCCTTTTCCACTGTCAATTGGTAGTGGTTGACTTTGGGGCGCAATTGTCTTTTGTGTGACATTAGTCTCAATTTGGCCGAAAAAGAAAAGAAAAGGTCAACATACTTGTGATCACCAATCATAACAAGCTGCCTGGTGTTCGGGCTCAGTGCCGTCAGGACGTGGCTTTCGAGGATTTCACCCGCCTCTTCCACAAGGAGCACGTCGGCTGAAGCTGCTTGGATGCTCTTGCTGTACTTGGCAGCAGCAGTTGTCGTGCACCCGATGATTCTCTTTTCTTTGAGGATGTGTGTGTCTTTCTCTACCCACTGGTGGGAAAGCTGCTCGTTGATACGATTGTATTTCTGGGCAACCGCAGCAAGGGTTTCAATCTGCTCCGAGAGTATGGCACGTCTCCAACCCTCATATTTTTCGATGCGACTAGGCCGCGTCATGGACCAAATATCGACGGCGGCGATGACATTGTCTTGAGCAGACATCAATCCGGGGTTTGCACCTCTGATCCAGCGATCCACCAGGTAGGTTTTATCGATTGCTTTGCCTCCACTTCCTACAATCTGGTGTCCATCGTCATCGACCTCGGAAACCACAAAGGCGTCGAAGAACTCAGGGTCATCAAACTCGATGTGGTTCAGGATGGCCTGGTAAGAGACCATTGTTTGTGTGTAACGGGTGAATTGCCTGCGTAGATCGTCCCGGTATGCATCAGATTGGGCTTTCAGGTTATCGATCAAAGTCCATGTCCCGCGGTTCATCTTATAGGAAGAGGTTTGTCGTTGGAGCATGAGTGGCTCTGTCCTCGCAGTGGACTTGCCCCCCATACGAACCATGTCCCTGTCAGGAATGCCGATGTCAAGTAGGGAAGTCAGAATGTCGTCGAGAGCGTGATTCGTGTAGCAGACAACCAGGATCTTGACATCAGTGTATTCATACAGAGCTTTTGCAATCAGAGCACCAATCAGAGATTTCCCGGTGCCTAGCCAGATTTGTGAGTGCAAGTAACAAGGGGTCTAGCTCGGAGAAACATACCTGGAGGACCCTGGATCAGCGAAACACTTTGTGTCAACCCCGCAACCAGGGAAGCAGCCTGGTAGCTGTCCAGTATAATGCTCTTTGATGTCTTCAAGAGGGTTTGCAGGTCGCTTTGGGGTCGCGCTTTGAGCTTAGCCAGTAGACCATCTGGCCGGTGAGGAGCAATGGCTACCATTTCGGATGATGACCAGAGAAGAAGTTCAGATAGCAAAGGGAGCTCTCTGATCTTCTGCAATTGCTCAAGGATGGGTGCATAGGAGAAGATCGCTGTGTCGATTGGGAGCAATCTGATTGCCTTTCCTTCCTTGAGCTTAAGGAGGGCAGCCCTTGCAGCGACTTCATTATCTATTTGGAGAACAATGCGAGGTGGCTGCTTGGCAAGTAGTTCTTCCTCTCTGTCAATGGTTGGAAACGCAACAATCTCGCCATCCACGACGAGGCACGACATTGACTGGTGGCGAAGAACATTGCGATGATCGTTGAGGATTCTTTTCCTGTCTTTGGGGTTGTTGGCCTTTTTGAACAAAGAAAGATCGTCTTTGCATTCAAAGACCAAGCCCCAGTTGCATTTGCGTTTATCATCGGGGCCAGAATGAATATCACGTAGCTCGAGTCCAGTGACCCAGCTACCCCGGTGGTGGCCTTTCTTCTGTCCAGACGCTATCTGCACCTCCTCTCGCAGTTCATGTATCATGTCCTCTCGTAGCAGCCTGAATTGGTTATCGAGGTGTGAAGCGATGCGGTGTTCGCGTGCTGTGCTGTCGACTTCGACGCAACGGCGAAGGAAAGGCTCTTGAGTGCACCGGATTTCGTCAGCTGAAGGTGCTACGGCGATCTCGCGAAAGTCGGCGAAATCGTTATCATGTCGGCCTCCGGGGCCAGCAACGCCAACAGGGAGTTCTGTGGAAGGATTATCACAGGCTTCCAATATAGCCTTGATCTTCATTCCAAGCGTGGATATGCTCGATTCTGGGGATGAAAGGAGCCTATCGAGAAGATCGCGAGCACGGTCACGATAAGAGGTGGTTAGGGAAGGATTGGAGATCAGATAGTGAATGAGCCATCCGACAGCTTGTTGAGCGTCCGTCGATAGCAAGCCGCGCTTGAAATAGTCGCAGAAGTGGTTGAGAAAGAGAGGAGGATCAATGATTCGTTGCATGACCTCGTGAAGGAGGGTGCCAGAACCTAAATCCTTTACTTTGGGGGACTGCAAAAACTTGAGGAGCTTGGTAGCGTGCCCATCAAAGAACGCTTGGTCAAGCTGATATTGCAGGGACGCTTGAACAGCACCCAGACCAGCATCTTTGGAAGCAAGCTTGATAATGGTGCCGACGTCGTCAGGCTGGGAGTAAATGGCTTCAAGAAACAATGAAGAGTTCCTTGGAGAGATTTGAGCTCTCGCAAAAAGGATATCATCCAGTTGCTTTGTGAGTCGTTTGAGTCTGTTGGGATCCATACTGTGGTAGTAGATTTCGAAAGACAAGGGAACAATCGAGTGCTCGAAATGCTGTTAAAAGGTTGTTGAGCGTCTCCTTCGGAAAGCTTCATGCGGCAGAGACCGCGGATTACGTGACGAGAAGACTCGGTGATTGTGTGCTTGTGTAGGTGTCCAGCGCCTAATGATGTCTGTGTATGAAAAAGTCTTCAGATGGGACTGCTGCATCTGGGTAAGACAAGGCTGTAGCCCATTGTTGTCGCAGTTTTCTGCTTTGCGTGACTTCGTGAATCGGGGTGGGTAGTGCCATTCCACAGGATGGCCAAAAAGCAGGCCGTTAAAACCACGTTCTTACCTGAGGCTGCACAGGACAGCAGGAGAACCATATTTTACAGCACTACAGCAGCCACCCCTCGAATGAATGTGATATTACATTATTCAATCATAGTTATTCGAGGGGTGGCTGCCAGAATGCTCAAAAGATACAGGTGCAAAGCCAAGTATAATTGAGATAGAGCGAACCAATTTATACAGCGTTTAAATGTGCCCAGATGACGAATAATTATCGAATAAATCATTGTCGTTACTGCGCCTTATCTTGAGCAGCAAGACGATCGTGCTCTGCAATATCTCTGAAGAACTCCGTTAGTTTCTGTGACAGGAAACGACATGAAAGAGCGGATTTACATAGCCTCCCAAGGGTAGTCCAGCCTGAAGATACTGAGCCATGATCATAGACAAGGAAGTGGTTGGGACTTACCAAACGTCAGCCACGTCCTCGCCTGCGAAGTATCTGATATGCTATGTCAGAACCAGCGATTCAGAAGGTCACCAGCAGAGGAATTACTCACGGCACTTCGGCCGGGAGATCTGCAAGCTTCGTCTTCTCCTTGTTGTGAACAACGAAAACCGCAAATTTAGTCGCCGACCTGAGAGCTTCTCTCTTGGATTCAGGATGTTCAAGGAGTTCTTCTTCAACATCTTTCTTTAGCTCATGTAGAGCATAGCTATAGTCGAATTAACACGTGCTAAATCCAGTCTGCTAAACCACATACCTCAGAGTTTTCCTGGTGTCATCTACTTCATCCTGTGGCAGGACGTAAGAGTGGGAAATCCAAGTTGAAGGCGATGTTTACGTACAACGATCAGGTTACGTTTTCCCAAAAGCGTTTTCCCAGGATTAGGCGCCCTGTTTTGGTTGAGTGACAGCCGAGATGAGGGATTTGACGGGTACAAACAGCCATTGAGTTCGAACAACATCCTTGCCTATCTGCTCGACGCTAGTCCCTGGAAGAGGCTCGTATAGCGAAAGACCGATGGCTTGTATTTGAATAGCTTTGTTTGACCCGATCTCGCGCAGGAAAGTACGCTATGTGATTCATCATGATTTGAGTGCTTGATCTCGTTTCGTATGCAATAATCGTACCATGACACGAGCTGGGAAGAAGCCACTGACAAAGATATTGATACAGAGAGCAATGATCAACGTCTTTGTATGCTTACCCTCCACCTATAAATTTTTCTCAATAAGGAGCAGAGAGCTACAGTTCACCAAGACGCACCAATTGCAATCATAAGATCCGGATCGAAAGTTGCCGCAATTTTGGGCGTAACTTTGTGGATTAAATTGTGGATGTCGTTGTAGGTGACATGGTAGTGCTTAACGTCAGCTTCAGCCATTATCGTCGTCGTCGTCGCTGTCGACTAAGAAAAAGTTGTTGAAAGCCAAGGATTTGATCGAGGATGATCGAGAGTATAGGTGCAATCACGTGGATCGAAAAATCTTGATTCCGCTCGCAATGTCTGGTGAGCGTGCTCATCGTTATGGACGACGAGCACGAGCTGATTGTGTATAGGTAATCAATCAGGTTCAGGACTGCCTCCAACAAAAGCAATTGGTAGTTTAGCAAAGAAACAAAGCGATGTTACGCGTCAAGGCACTCAAAAGTTGAAATTCGTGCCAACACTGCCTGCACGTCGAAAGAAGGAGTGAGTAAGTTATCTCTATCGCGCGTATAAGTGCATTTTCTCAGTCCGTGTTACAGGGAACCAAAACCCGTATGTATGCTTTGTACCGCCCTCCGGGCTCTTCGCTAATCGCTACCAGGAACCTGCCTCACAAGAGGCCCCTGCATCGTCGTCATCAACCCCAGAACGTGGGTCAGGACGCGGTCGCGGACGTGGGGATGGGAGGGGAAGAGGTCGTGGTAGAGGTGCTGCACCACCTCCAGCCGAAATGACTGCAAGTGGCCCGTTCGCAATGGGACCTGCACTCGCAGGAAATACTTCTGCCAGGCGTACCGTTCCCCGGTCAAACTTTGCTCCCATTCCAATACCAGGTTCTGGCCCTTCTTCTGGGACAAGTACCCCTCGCGTATCGGGGTCCGTCAAGCTCGAACCAGACGGTACCAATAAAGTGGTACCCAGACGAGCAAGTGAGGATGACGAGGTTTATTCTGAGCCTGATGAAGGGGTCGAGATTATCGACATGGAAGATGTCAAGCAGCTAGATTGGATGGCTCCAGAGAGCTTACGGGTGGAACGAGCGAAGAAGCCGAAGAAAGAGGAGACAAACAATGTCGTCGGTAGGTCAAGCTCTTGAATCTTTGTGTAGCTTAAGCTGATCTGAAAGCTTAGCATCCGGTGAAGTAGATGCAGCGAACGCTATCAACCTCGACCCGGATGAAGAGGATGAAGAAGAGTTAGAAGACATAATCGGACATTTCTCTGCAAAGGCAGACATCGCAGAAGTTCGTTCACCACTTGCAAAGTCCTTGGGCTGTTACTCATCTATACCTAGAACACGCATATACGAGAAGAGAGTCTCTATCTCTTCCAGTTTCCGTCTCCATTCCCTCCATTTACTGAAAAACGACTGGACCCTGGGGTATCTGAAGAAGCCTTGAAAACCGAGGCACCAACGTTGGCCAGTCAAACTACGACACCAAAAGCTGGATCAGTGTCTCCATCCAAAGAACCTGAACCAGACAACAAAGTTGACGGTTCAATCGGTGAGCTGCTTATATATCGGAGTGGCGCCGTCAAGATGAAGTTAGCAAACGGCATTCTACTCGATGTAAGAGGCTTTGCACTGACGCCGATTCGCCCTCACTCATCGTTGCGTTTTAGGTGACCGCTACAACCCAGCCGTCATTCCTACAACAAGCCGTGTACTTGGACGAGGAAGGGAAGAAACTAGTCGTCCTGGGGGAAGTAAATAAACGTTTCGCGGTAGCGCCGGATGTTGACGCCCTATTAGAGGCAATGGAGAGAAAAGACAAAGCACCTATTAATGTCTTGGAGGGCGAGGGGTTGATTGCGATGGATACCACCTAGATGCCTCTTCGTTGAATGAAAGACAAATGTCCATTAGTGCCCCAAAAGAAAAACATCGAATCGTCTAATATGGCCCGATACTAATGTTACAAGAGGAAGTTGGAAGCGATACCAAGAATACTAATGTACAAGCTGATTCAGGACCGTGAGTACCGCAAATCAGAGATAATCGTCTCGCAAGGGTATGTAAAATATCAGAGGATGATTATGAACCGAACGCGTTCATGAAGTTCCTCCAGATGTCATCCTGATTTTGCTCGAGAGGCGCAGGATGTTGCATGTAACCATATGCACCTGGACTAAGCGGCTGTTGAAGCTGCATGGGCATGCTAGCATATTGCATGTATTCGGTTGCTTGGTATTGGTTATACTGTTGCTGCTGCTCTGGGTATGTGGATGTCCAGGCCGGATTTTGGATGTTCTGGCCTTTGTCTACACCTTGAGCACCCATGTGGTGATGGTTGTGTGCCGATGGATCAACGGAATGCTGGCTTTCAGGCGAAAGCGACGTGCTTGCATGAGGGTTCTGCACGTAACCGCCCATTGGAACATGGTCGGATGAAGTCGCCGTCTTATAAGACGGTATGTGTTGCTGCTGATGGGGCTGTTGCTGTTGTTGATGTTGAGGCAGGGGAGGCGCAGGTAGCTGCTGCTGCTGAGGTGTCTGTTGCTGCATTTGCGGGTGTTGATATTGCTGTTGAACGTGTTGCTGCTCGTAGTAGATTTGGTTACTTAATTCCATCTCGTGTTTAATGGGAGCATATCCAGGCCCTGGTGGGGTATCAAGGCGCCGATAATAATCCATTAACATTTCTGCTGCACCTGATTGGCTGCCTGGACTGCTGCCTCCCTCGCTGTCGCGATAAGTGGCCAAGGGCGAGCCTGAGTGCTTCATTGAGGGTGACTGGCTGCTTGATTTCGAAGTGATGACTGATTTTCGTCCTCCAAGGACCTCGAGCTCATCAGGTTCATTCGTCTTCCGAGCAGAAGGTTTGGGAGTTTCTCCGAGACCGGCAGTGAATGATTGCCATGAGGTCGATGCTCGTTGAAACATCTTCTGTAAGAAAGACTGGGACCAACATGAGTTCCTTGATTGCATGAATCTAGGTAGATCCTTACCAAAACTGAAGGAGGTCTGCATTGCCGTGAACCCTGCTCGAAGAAGGGTAGCGTCACATCGAGGTATTCCATCGCTTCTCTTGACAAGCTACAAGCGGGGCTCTCAACAACCATGGCGCCGAATACCACCTGAGGGGCCGTTAATACCGGTAAAAGCTGGAAAGAGAAGACGTACGCATGCCGAGAAAATCCCTGACCAGAAGAACCAAACATAGCTGACCTGAGGACAAATCTGGTACAGGCTCCGTAGGCTATCAATGAGACGGATCGCACTCCGATGCGTCGCCAGTACGGAGGCAGCATACTTGTGTTGGAGTGGATTGGCGGTAGCCTCCCGGATTGCCAACGCGAAGTAACTGCGGTGGATATAGAGAAGGTCTGGACAGCTTCACGTTAGAAAGATATTTCTTTTCGTGGTTAGGTGAAACTGGGACATACTGGATTCTCTCACAGCCAGGGAGCAATATTGTTGTAGCGCCCTTACAGGCTCTGCCGCCCAGGAAACACCTGTCTCCCCACTCCGGCCCGTTGGACAACGAAGATGGCGGGGTACAGGAAACTTATGGATGGCCTTGTCGATGGCGAGAAGCGCAGCATATGGTGGTGCCTTTCTGCTGAAAACATGTTCGACAGAGATCGACAAGCATGCGGCACAGTAGCGGAATTTCCATGCATGGACTGGGGGTAGGATGAGATCATTGGTTAGTATCAACTCAGGATAGACCAAAGTGTGGTCGCAAATGTAGATCACTTACATCCCAGTTCTTTCTCACCATTCGGAAGGTTCACCGGGTCGATGTCATCGGGAAACTGACAGTCTGAGTGTTGTGTCATGAGATTGCCAGGACGGCCGTTCACGAGGGCCTATGAGGACCGAATTAGTACGTGCTTCCATGCCGCGAGGAGGGCCAGTCACTCACCGACCACGTCTCCCAAACGAAGAGTTCCCAATATAGCTGACAGAACGTGAGAAGCGGCTCGCTTAGAGTTACCGCCGGCACATACCCTTCGTCTGCGTTGGACTTCGTCATGATCCAAATTCCATGCCGCACTATCACGTTCTGATCAAAACAAGTCAGGACGATTTTTCCTGGTTCCCGGTAGGGTAGACACTTACGAAGCCCAATCTGATCAAGGATTACTGTCAGTAGGACCGGTATGAAGATCGATGGAAACGTACAGCGTGGCCAATTCTGACTGCGAGGCCGCTCAACAACCATCGCTCTTCCTTTCCCACCTGGTTAGCGTTGTAAATGAATCTGAAAACGAGAAATAGAGCTTGAACTGTGGCGCAAGTAACCTCCGAAGAGATTGGGTCGAGGGAGAGGGCAGCCCGGCCTAGAGCGTAGTATTTCTCCGCGACATCATACGCGGACGGATTGATATCATAAAAGCTCCCATGAGCAAGGACCATGAAGAACACCGAGAGTTTGTGAGTGTGCACATTTTCGATGTTGATGTACCCGTGTTCGCCATAGATCGGCTCTAAGATCCCTTCCATGAAGTCTTCATATGAAATCGGATCGTACCTGTTACATGGGTTAGAAGAGGAGATGATTTGATGACGAAAGGAAAGGCACCCACATCCACGCAACGTTGCTGTAATAGATATTGGCCAACTGAACTGCACTTTCCTTAATTGGGAAGTAAGGAGTAAAAAGTGTCCTGTCGTAGGGGCAGTCACTCATGCCAAAGGGAAACGCATGCATAAGGGTCATGATTTCGATAGGAAGATCTGCCGGTGCCGGGCGGGGCCAGGGAGCATCTTCTAGTGCACGCTAGGAGGCCGGAGTAAGTGAGAAAGCTGACACGACAGAGGAGGGCTTGAAATAACGAACTGGCAACAAATCTTGCAGGTACTGATCAGGTGGGATGAGTTTTGTGCCCCAATGAATGGAATGGGGGACATACCTCTGAGCCGGCGGATTCACCGTGATACCTGGCTTGCCCATCAAGACCGAGGGAAAGAGACCCTATGGCGTTTGATACCGCACTGACTTCCCCGCTGGGGTGGGTTCCATTCTCAGTGGTTCCCAGATCGGTTGCAGGCGGTGTCGCAAGATGATGGTCGTTTGGCTTGTAGGTCCCTCCGTGGGCTTGAGCTAAGGCGCCTTCCAGCTCATGAACACGAGCATTGAGAACCTTAACTTGTTCTGTCAGACGCTGCGCCTGTGCCATAAGGACCCTGAGACTTGTTAGAACATTCATCGAGCGCCACTTTTGGTTACGTACTTGTTTCCTTTGGTCGCTGCCAGAGTACCTTCATGAAGAGAGCGATTAGGTCGAACACCTCGGAGAGTTGTGAAGAATGGAAACCTTCTGGACAAATGCCTGCACATCCTCGCCTTTAGAGCGTCCTAGTTAGTCTCCGGGTTGAGGATGACGAGTCGAGGAGAGTTCACCTTATACACGATTGACATGGAAATGTCCTGTCGAGACAGTAGTTCAGCCAAGTAGAAGCCGTCGTGCGGCATCAATTCAACGAACCTATCACATTTTAGTTTTGAACTAGAGGACGGGACCGCCGGTGTCAGTGCTCAGCAAGTGATGCATAGCAGGTAATTAAGTCACTCACCGCCTACACTCAGCGCAGGAGAGCCCAAGTTTCCTAGATCCAGTGTCATCACCACTCTTGGTGGTAGTCATTGCCGTCGTGAACCCTGTCAGGCGCAAAAGTTCCTAAACTGTAGAGTCGGAAGTACAATGATTAGTTCAAGTAAGCGATGATGCTCCCCTGATTGGCCATATACCGGCGGGACGCACCTATATCAGTGCTCTGCTATGTACAACGTTCCGCGTCGGAGTCGCTGCAAATCACTGAAGAGCAGGTCGAAGGGGGTCTTGTGGCCCGTGACGCTGATGAATATAAAGAGTCAAGCCGCCTATCCTCAGCTGCAACCCTGAATATCTTGGGACCTTGTGAACGGATTTGGCCGGTTCCTGTTATGGCGTTCAATTCCTTGATGGAATCGGTTCCTCAAATATGCTTAGTCTCAAGCGCTGGAGGCTTTTTTCAAATAGTCCCGTCGTCTTTTGTGCGTTGAAATGAAAGCGGCGATCATATCATTCACCTCAAATTGGTATCTTCTTACAGCACTATAGCTCAATGAGAGTTTTTCAAGGAAGAAAAATTCAGATAATAATATATTGATGTGATCCCTACTTGGGTACTACTCCGGGCTGCCAATCGATATAATCATGAGTTCACCGCCGCAAACGGTGTACAACCATGCCAATGGTGGGAATTCTAGAAGAGAAGAAACACGATCAGCCAAGTCGCTCCAAACGGTTTCAGAACGAGGTAATAGAAATGATCAAGGTAGTCAGTCAAGGCGGACGAGTCCCACCAAAGTGAGGTCGCCCGAAGGTAGCTGAGATAAGTTTCTGCACAGCAGTAAAACTGCCTAAAGCCAAATGCCTCAAACATCATTCAAAGGTATGTATATGGAAGAAGAAAAGAAAGATTTAGAGCGAAGCTGAAACTCACCAAGAGAAGGAGAATCGTGTAGAGAAAAATTCTGGTCGCGACATTGACGGTCCTTATATACTGAGTTCAGACTCCGATAACTCCGCAGCCTCCTAATTGTGGTTACCACCTGCTACAACTCGATGTCCTCCTCACAGTCCCAGTCCACTGCTGCTGCCACCTCTGAGAATGCAGACAACTCGCAAGATACCCAACAATCACTAGGAGGAACAACCGCGGTTCCATCACAGCCAACTCAGACACGACAGGCAGCGGAGGAGGCCAGAAAGGATCGCACACTTGCCGAGTTCATGCTCATGCTGGACGAATATGAACCCTTGGTATGGACTGCTAAATATCCAATTAGACTGCTAATTCATTCCACGTCTTACTATAGGTACCGAATGAAGTGACCGATTACTATCTGCAACGTGTTGGGTTTGAATGCGAGGACATTCGCCTGTTAGTGTTTCCATTGAACATACTCTGTCACCCTCTAATTATTTATCCACAGAAAACGGCTTCTCTCACTTGCTGCTCAGAAATTCGTCTCTGACATAGCAGCCGACGCGTATCAACACGCTCGAATCAGGACCAATGCAGCAGGTGGTCGAGCCCGAGCAAATCAATTCCCAGGTTCGCTCAAGGTGAGCCAAGTTCAGTCACGTCATGGGTGATTACTGACAATTGTATAAAGGACAAGACAAGAACGACTTTGACGATGGAAGATCTTAGCGCTGCTCTAGCTGAGTATGGTATTAACGCGCGCAAGCCGGACTTTTACATGTAACCTGTATGATCATTTCGCCACATTCTGTATTCCATGTAACTACTTTTGACGATGATAATAGATGTATATAATATAGAGAGCAGTATGTCCGCCATGCGGCAAACGAATGCATTGAGAAATTATGCAAAGCATAGAAGATAGAGCATATGTTCTGTTGACGAATGCAAAGAGACGAAAATGAATGTGAAATCCGCAATAGCCGGAAAGCAATGATGTGAAAGCGTAGGGTATGATAAAGCGAAGGGTAATATACCAAAACCGCGAACGAAAAAGAAACGAAAAAGTATCCACCTGGAATAGAACTCAAATGATTGAACGAAATCACGATACCTCAACCTGTGTCACCGCAGAGGAGAAGAGTCCTTGCGTAGCCACAGAGTGAGACTCTGCTGCAGCACTGACGTCCCCCAATGCTCCCCACTGGATCCACCAGTCCTCAGCCGCCTCCCGTGCGTTATACCCGAACAACTCCCCAATCTCATCGAACTGCTCCCTTAACCGGCTATCATCCCAATCTGAATTGTCGCGGACAGACATGAGAGAAAATGCCATGGCCATATCTCGAATGTCACGATCCTCGCCTGGAGGTAAGGTGACCAATGCGGCGTTATGCAGCTCGGATAGTCGCACATGCTTGCAACGGCCTTGGCGAATCTCTTGGAAAGCTTCGAGGTATTGGGGAATTTGGTGGAAACTTCTTAGGCGTGACATTAGTACACCAAGGACGACGGCGTCCTCCACAGCCAGACTGGCATTGTGAGTTGAGCAAGGCTGAATGAAAGAGAAGTCAGTGGGCGGTATGAGAATGTATAGCGCGGATACTCACAAGCATTGGGTGGGCAGCCTCGCCGATGAGAAGCACACGTCCGTATTCATCAACCCAATCATCCAACGGTTGCCTATCCATAACCTTGGTCCGGATGACTTTGGGACACATCTTCGGGACCGATTGCAGCCTTGAAGTTGGTGAGCAAAAAAATTGTTGGGTACTCAGGTCAGAGATACTTACCCTTCGTCGAAATTTGTCAGATCGAGGAGTTCGCTGGAAACGATATGATCCCATCCTTCCTGCTTCTTCTCCTCCAACAATTCGGCATCCGGCCAGTAGATATGAAAGCAAAACTCCTCTCCCCTTCGCTAAACATCGAAGTCAGATGTCAAGGAAGATGAGCAAAAGACGAAGATGGTACGTACTATTGGGTACCCGAGTACGCTGCGAGAAGAACCCATCCATATCGGCCACTCTGGTCGATCAACCCACTGTCCGAGAGATGGATCTTGCCTCATGACTTCTGAAGGAATCGTGAATCTGATAAAGGATGGTTAAATTAAGCCCAGCGAGCCGATATAGCCGATGAGACAAGACGTACGTCAAGAAACTGTGTCCATCATCAGCCGCAGGCTCCTCCAACCCGCTAACGAACTCGCGAATGATACTAGTCGGACCATCAGCCCCAATAACCACATCTGCCTCCATTGTAGAACCATCTTCTAGAGTGACGAATGGGCGGTCCTCAACCTCATTGATGCCAACTTCGGCGATCTTCGTGTTGTATGAAATTCTCACACCCACGGCAACAGCCAGGGCATGAATTTTCTCATGTAGGTCGTCGTACTGAGAAAGATTAAGCAAACTGAGAGTCGGCCCTGAATTAATAAAGATTGAACCTGTACTCACTGCCATCAAGAGGAATTCACCACCTGTTTCTTGGATAACTTGCTCCTGCCATTCCAGGGCCCCGATTTGTTTCCCTGTCTCGACTATAATAGGAGCGTAAGCGAGGACTCTGGATAGGGTCCGAGGCAACTTGGGGACGAGGATGCACGTCGACCCCCGATCGGGTGCTCGGAGGCGAAGAGAGGTAAGGAAGGCTTACCAGAATGGAATGCACTCTTGCGACAACGACGTTCTCCCTCCAAGTCTTTCTCGAGCCCCCATTCGACCAGAATCTTACTTAGATTTGGGGGAACACGAACGCCTCCGTTTCGCTGTGCGAATGTCAAGGGGGGTCACACTGTCGAGACGGTAACAACGAACCTTAATATTCGAGGGATTCTGCTCAAGGACGTGAACGCGATGCCCATGCCTCCCAAGCTCGAAGGCGCAGGCAAGCCCAGCAAGCCCTGAGGGATCAATGAGCATTTGATAGAGAATTGTATGTATTGCTCGTCTGTCTTACCTGCGCCGACAATCAGGAAGTCGATTTGCAAGGGGGCAATTGTTTCCAGTCGTGTCATGGTACTGAAGTACGGCGTTCGAGCTTGCTCGGGTGTAAGAAGAACTTTAGCGCGAGATCGTTGATGACGAAGTAGCTGATTTGTTGAAAGACCTTCTGGTTGAGGGGGGAGGATAACTCTTCCAGGAGGTGGGTTGTGAAGACTCAGAGGCGTTGAGAATAAGCTGAAGGGTGGATGGCTTGGTGGGGGAGCCAGGAAGTCGGTGTCCTAATCGTAGTGGTATGTAGAGAGGAGAGTGCGGAAGAAAAAGTAATCGACACAAGGTATTGAATTTAGAATTTTGAAGCCGTCAGGGTCGTGCATCATGAGGAAGAACCGGTGATATCACTTACAGGTGTATCATCTTCCGAGGAGGTATCCATAAGGGAGGGATTCTGGTTAGGCCGAGACATGTCGCGTGGCGTTTCTGAGAAAACTCGGCTTTGCACTTCGGCTTGTGTGAAAAAGAGATAATTGTAGGAGTGGTCGCTCGGTACGGTCTACTCCGTTTTGATGGACTTCGTTGTGAGGTTCTGGCACAAGGACCTGAATCAGAGATGATACCACGGTCAGCATCAGGCTTCTATCGCGGAAACGCAAGCAATGATACGAAAATTGCAGAAATCAGCGAGTGGGCGTGTGGTCAAAGATAATCGCAACAAGCGGAAACAGTGTTGTCGATCAGAGTCGAGACGGGGATCAAACGTGGTAATTGACCCCAAGCATTGTCGAAGAATCCAAGTGCAACCCACCTAGATGACCAGAGTAAAACGTGAAGCAGCGAGCAAAGGTATAGCTTCAGCGACGACGATGTCAACGTCAATGGTGGGTAGAAAGCGGAGAGCGAGACCAATTCAGGATACCCAGTATTTTGTGTGAGATGGAAACAAAGAGTGCATCTGGAACAATAGGGAAAACGTTTAAACCATTAGAACCCACTTGCTCCCGTAAGCCAGATTTATTCCCCGACATTGATGCAGACGCACACCTGCATGCTCACTTTGTTACCTTTTCGTGCCTTGCTCGACCCGATTTTCTGATAGAGATATGAATGGAAAAACATCCACGATTTCGGCGGAGGTCAATTGGTCTCGGCTTCCCTGTATCGGCGTTATTAGTTGATCCGGTACGAGTCACAACTTCCGTTATGCTGTGACGAGTGGTCACACTTGCTCACCATGACCATTAGGCTCAAGCCGCAGCCAGGTTCTCAATCTACTGGCTCGTCTGGCTCCTTTACTTGGGACATTCCTGGTCCTCCAAGTCCATCCGAGGTCACTTCACTACCTTCGCCGCCAACATCATGGCTCTCGGCTCGTGACATGAAGGTCTTCGGGGCTCAGCCACTTACCTCGGCTTCGGCAATTGGTGTGGTAAAGTGCAAGGATTGCGACAAGCCTACTCTTAGAAGCTGTATTGCTGAGCATACAGGTACTTTTTTGTCTCTGTACCCTGCTGGAAATTCACTCAGCCCTTCAAAAAGCCAACTGTGCCCTAAACCGCTCCAAGAATGGCTCGAAGGGCAAATCCGAGCCAGATAGTTCGTACAATCTGTCATTGTCATAGTATTGGGCTCAATGCCATTTAACAGGCGCCAAGAAACGCAAGGCATCCCCAACTCCCGAAGACTCGTCCCAGCCGCCGAAGAAGAAGAACAAACCTACACCCAAAGTCACCAAGGGCCGCGCTAAGGGACCAGTTGATTATGACAAGCAATGTGGTGTTATCAATGACAAAGGCTTGCCTTGTTCTCGATCTCTGACCTGTAAATCTCATTCGATGGGAGCCAAGCGTGCTGTGCAAGGACGGTCCCGGAATTATGACGAACTCTTACTCGAATGGCAACGCGCTAATAACCCCAACTTCGTAGAACCGGTCAAGAGAGAGACGAAGGCGGAAAAGAAAGAGAAACGAGAAAGAGAGAAGCAAGAGAAGAAGAGATTACAGGATGAAGCTGCGGCGGCCTTGGGTATCGACCCTGCTACCCTCAGCAAGAAACAAGGTCAGCTAGGATCCTCGAAAAAGGCTAGTAAAAAAGCGGCGGCGGCAGCTGCTGCCGCCGTCAAGCTTGCTGAGGAACTGGGAGACGAGGTCCCTGAGGATTTGGATGATCTAGATTCGGAGGCGGAGATGGACGATCTTGTACGGGCTGTCCGGGTGGGGATGGATAAGGGTTCAATTGGGGTACCACTTGCTATTCCTTGTGACGCGAGCAGCTGGTTTGTGCAGCGTCGGGAACGAGCCCGTTGTTGCCGAGATCTCCTTATTGGAGCGCTCGGTGGGGTCACTGGCGTGGGCGGGACGGGGATCACACCTAGTTTGGGAGCCACCTTGGGTCTTGTGAACAGGACGAACAGCCTTACGCATGGAGCCAATCTGAACTCGATAGGTGTTATGCGGACTGCTTGATACCATTTTTATACCCATGATCATGGAGTTTTCGTGTATACCAGCTTGTAATATATCTGTACATCATGTAAGGAATAATGGATTCACTGCGAAACCGCCATATCGAACAGAACGTTGTGTCTAAAAGGATGAAGAAGCGAGTTTGAGAGCATTGTAAAAAAAACATAGACCATGGCTGAAGTCATCGAGTTCGAAGGCTGATCACCTCTTCTTCCTGCGCTTAGGAAGGTTGCTGGTAGGGTACGTGAAGGGTCGACCTTGCACCTCTCAATTACAAGATCTAGACATCGACAATTGCGTGAACTGCCATATCTCTCTCTTCCGAACTCACGAGCCCTTGACGCACGGAGGCCTCAAGGACGTCTTTTAACCAATCTTGAGAATTCCAACCTCCATTCACCTTCAGGATAGGTGTACTATGCGCAATCTTTTCGAGAAGGCGCCTACCCTCTAGCGACATGATCGTTAAAGTCACGGCCTTGGTGTAGCCTTCACAGGACTTGGTCAGAGGACCCCAATTGGTCAGATGATTGGCGCCCATTTCACGAATGATGTGTATTTGTCGGCGAATGGCGACGCCAGATGGACTCATGCCCACTTGCCAGGCCAACTTCCAGTGAGTGTCGCGAGGCGTGCTTTTGGGATCTTTTGACCGAGTGGCAAGCAGGAGAACTGGCAATTCCACGTCCGGGTCACGGTAGATGTGGTCTATGTCAACTGGTCGAAAGGAGGGTTGACGGTGGTGGGGAGAAAGACTGATATCGGGATTGGCCATTAGACGTTGGAATTCCAGTTCAACTGCTGTGTTGAATGATAGGAGATTTTGTCATGCTCGAGCTGTACGATGTTCTTGATTGTGAACGACAGCTGTACTGACGTCTAGAGGGCGTCACGAGTCAATGCAAAAGTTGACTCAGTGGGCTGCACTGACTAGTAGACAACCGTCACTGGGAGGGCGCGGCACTGGCACCAGAGGAGAGAGGAGGCGAGGCCGAGCATTATTTGTCCGTTGATCATTTATTTGTTAGAAACTGACGAGGAGCTCCACTATGCCGACGCCAACCGAGCCGCATGGCAGAATTTATTGGCAGATGCATGGGGCCAGAAATGAAATACGTAGCTCATCTCCGGCCTCACAAACGTCGAGCTTGCATGCATTTTAATTATTCGATGAGCTGGTGACTCTCAAAGAGCCTCCAAGAAGGTTTTTGGCCTGACGGTACCGCTTAGACCTCGATCAAAGGCGGGGATTATTTGCTATCAGGGTTGATGGGGACGATGCCAAACAACCTAATCCTTTGCCCTCAACGGTCTTCCGGATGGCATTCCGCACGGACGTCGACTACGAGCTACAACAGGCCTCGAGTCATGAATAAATTTGTATCAATGCATGGCGCCATAAGCTACCTCGACATAAATTGAACATCAATTGTTCAGAAGCAAATTACCTGCTTCTTTCGCCCCAACTACCACCTCGAGCCAACCTTGATCAGGAAGATAAAGCAGGCATGGCATTCGAGCCCACTTCTCGCAACGCTCCAAACAGGGTGAATCGCCTAGCAGATAGGGCTAATTATGATGAAGAAGCCGTCTACGCTGCTGTTGACAGAGCAGCCGTATGCCACGCCACTTTCAAGTTTCCCAGTGACGATGAGAAGCCGGGCGATGATTGGCCAGGTAAGTCATACAGGTTCTTCGGATCGCTCTCCCTATTTTTAATCCAATATGCTACCACAGTTGTCATTCCCATGATCTTTGGGAGAAAGGACAATACGTGAGTTGATGTTACCAGAGCCAATGAGAAACGCCCAATTACTCACAATTCTTCCGTACCCAGAATCTACCTCCATGGGCACCTCAGTTCTCGTCTTCTGAAAGCTCTCTCAGGCGATGATCAAGTTAAGGCATGCCTCGCTTTCACGACTGTTAATGGAGTTGTGGTAGCGATCAGTTCATTCAATAGCAGGTATGTTCCGATCTTTTACCTGATTCTCTTCATTCACCTATTTTGTTACCCTCAGTAATAACTACGAGTCCGCTGTACTTCGTGAGTCATTTTCCTCTCCGATTCCATCACTCTGATTTAAAATCAACACAAGTTGGATACACCCGGCTCGTTGAAGATGACAAGGAGAAGAAAGACGCTTTGACACGGATCACAAACCACACTTTCCGTAACCCAAAGACCGGGGAAGAAGCTAACCATTGGGGGAACACACGAGAAACCACAGAAGTCGAGGTCAGTTCCGTCCTTTCCTCTTCGAAGTATTCATGGCTGAGTGGAAATACAGTACAAGTCGACCCGCGTCGTTGCCTTTGACATCGAGATGGCTTCGGCTAAGCTTCGCACTGGTCCACCTCACGATGACGATAAGGATATCGAGAATCACTCACAAAAATTCTGGTAAGCTCGTGGATTGTACATGAAAGAATATTCCCAGACTGATCCCTCCATAGGAGTGGCGTATTGATCAAAGAGGAGAGATTTGTGAAGGCCGAGGCCTCGCCCTATAACCAGGCTCCCTTCCCTGATTACCTCCAGAAATTGATCTCGTAGCTTGATGGATCTACCTAAAATATACCTCATCTACCTTACCCAGAACGAACCTTGGAGCGCCAGAGGAGGACTAGTCGTTCCCACGTTTGCACAACGAACAAGTAACGATGATGGGTAATTTTGGGTTTCTCTCATGTTTTCCTCCAAAAACACTACCTCGGTCGAGTTATTCTGGGTGCGGAGGCTCAGGAAACCCTGCCTTGAAACCCACTGGGTGTTCAGTGAAACAGCTGCTACTAATCTAGTCACTCGTTATGGCCCGATGTGCATCCCAAATCGAGCCTCTAGAGCGCCAGAAACTGATGTGCGATGGCCCACTCAAACGCGATCTCTCTATATCGCAGAGCCTACACACTCTTCATTACAGGAATCAGCCAGCACCTCCGACTTGAAAACTCAACCTACTCCCTTGAAGGCTGTTGCTGGTCTACTGATAAACACTCGAAGCCCTTCCCTGGTCAATCTTCTCAGCTGTCCATCGACGATCGAGAAAAAAGTCACCTAATGGCTAAGATTGGTTATAGTTCTGACAAGAATTTAGCGCTTCAACCAATATAACATTACACGACCAGCCAAGAATTAGCTATTACAGGTATGCCTAGCACCACTGCGGGGTGATATCCATCTGTATCTATCTGCGGTTAATACTGGTTTGATTACTCAAGATCAAAGGTGTTGCTTGTTCGCGAGGCTTCCTTCATGAACATCTCATCGGCTGCCTCAGTTCTCTGATGGAGCCCACCCTCCGATAGGACGGGAAGAAGCCTGTTGGACACTTGTAGTGAGGTAAATGCTAGTATTCAATGATCTCTCGTATTGAATTGATGCACGATTACTTCAGGTGACGCATTACGAATAGAGTGTGGCGAGTCGAATGGCAAACTCACAACACTATGAGAGTGATTTATAATCTTTCTCGTCTGTAGGTGTCTTAACCTCGTGTTTTCTGCGCAACTTTGACTGCATAACTGTTGTAGTTAATGCGATAGGAAGAACGTCATTGATGCCTCGTGGATGCCTCTTCAACGCGTCCTTACTAGGCAATTCATAGCAATCTTTGCCACAACATCTTGATTTCCTTCCCTCCCTCGTCGTATCATCAATCCTGCCACCGCCTTCTACAAGTTTCTCAATTGGATAACTTGATTCTTCGTTGGCTCTAATTAATTTGGCGCTGACGTTACATTGCTTTTATAGATCATTCTAGTAAGGTATACACAGACCGAGGGGTTCAAGCTAGCGGATCGCTCCAAGGGCTACCTCTTCTGCGAACACTCGTTGCACGCCGCCCTATTGTCGTTTCCGCCGCAAAGCATGCCTTTACAGCGTTATTGACTGCCTCTCAGCCTCAGGACGCCTTCTGCCGCTGTCCCGCTCAGACCAATTGATATCGAGTTTGGTCCAGTTCGTCCCAGGTTTCGGTATTCTGCTTCATATCAGTCGCCGCGGCTGTTCAACTCTGGTCGAAATCGGTTATTTGGGGTGTTCATCTTTCCCGTCGATGCTCAGCTCCACGCACGTGTGGACCCAGCCCCCGTATGTGCCTCGGTCGACCGAGCTGCGGCGTTCATTTACGTGGTAGGATTGCCGTGGTGCGACCCTGTTAACATGCCTCGGTGGACGTATCGATCGATGGCGTCACTGTCTTTAGCTCAACCACGACTAGGTTCAAGTTCTGCGGTAGTGCTGAAGTTCTTCAAGTTCTCTCACGCTTGTTTACAAAGGACAATAGGAAGCGCATGCTGTTGACCAGTTGCCCAGCTCCGCCGTCTGCTGTAAACATCCGCCGCTCAGGGACCAGTAAGGCTATCAATCACCATGCGAGTTGGCTGTCATGGTGGACAAGCCATACGTTCTATTCGCACCCCGTCCATGGGTTTACCTTTCACGCATTTGGCTGTAACAGGAAGGAGTTCATTGACATCATCCGTCTCGAAGGATACATGCAGGCCGTCATGCACTTCCAATGAAAATCGACTCTCAAAATATAAAGGACAAGTCATTACGCATGACTCAAGAACCTTCGAAAGCTCGCTCCCCTATTGGCGGATCTATGGAAGACAATTCAGCACCTGCTACTAACACTCTCCCTTTTGCTATAATCGGCGCAGGCGTAGCCGGAATGCGCGTCGCTATGATGCTCGACTACCTAGGGCTCCCATACCAGATCTTCGAGGCCAGTAATCGTCACGGCGGCAGGTGCTTCACGTACCGTTTCACGAAAGAAGAGGACTCTGGTTTGAAGTACGATTATTTCGACGTCGGGGCCATGAGATTTCCGAAGAACCAGGCAATGAAAAACCTCTTTGATCTATTCGAGGAATTGGACATCACCACACAGGGAGGGCGGGGAGGTAAACTGATTCCTTTCATAATGGGTACACCAGAGAATGTCCTGTTGTTCAATGGTAAGTCAAGTTGTTGCTCGTCAAGGCACTCGATAACCTTGATGGGTCCTATAGGCGTCAAAAGACGGGTGAGCGAGGTCGGCGACCCAGGCGATCATTTCGGGGATTCGGAAAAAAGTCCGAGTCGAGGACTGGTGAGGCTTTGCTCCTTTCGACCTCTCCTGGGCGTCATGAATAACAAATGCTTTGATCATAGATCCCGGAGGAATACATCTACAAACAATATACGAAATCAAATGGTCAGAAAGTCCATGGAGTCGAGGCATGTTTCGTAGCTGCCATTGAACCGTTCAAGGATGCTCTTGCACGAGACAGCAAATCAGGATGGGATCTCCTTATGAAATACGATGACTTCTCGACGCGAGCTTTTTTGCTTCAGGTGATGGGATATCCCGCGGCCGTCGTTGAGTGGGTCGAGCTCTGGTATGGTGGTACAGG
This sequence comes from Clitopilus hobsonii, assembly GCA_015708445.2. Classification (NCBI taxonomy): domain Eukaryota; kingdom Fungi; phylum Basidiomycota; class Agaricomycetes; order Agaricales; family Entolomataceae; genus Clitopilus; species Clitopilus hobsonii. Next base: position 1,375,267 of record CP068000.1, on the reverse strand, counting down.
TGCCTTTGGAGGCGGTTTTGCACAGGTGCGAGACCTTTCCAGCCTGATCCTATCACTGTCTGCAGCTGCATATACAGGATGTAATTTACTGTTCCCTTCGGGACCATTCTCGTGGCCTTCGCAAATCACCAAAAAGCCGTAATGATCGGTTACTTCGTACCACCCAGAACGACCCTCAAGGCGAAAACACGGCTTGGTGTTGTCTGGAGGGCGGAAGTGAAGTTCTCACAGATGCCATGCACGCGACTTTGAAGACGAAACCTTTGTACTCGCATCGGGTCGTTTCTATCGCTGCATCTAATGCTGGCGAAAATTCACAGGCGATGAAGATCGATGTTGCAGGCCACCCCGAAATTTCCGGTCGCAAATACTCGCATGTTATCTCAACTGTGCCCTTGTCCTGCCTTCGTATGATGGACCTTACCGACTGTGGTTTGGAGCGCCAGCAACTAACTGCCATTCGAGCCCTCAACTATGCCCCAGCCGTCAAAATTGGGATCAAGTTCAGGACGCGGTGGTGGCAGCGTGATGGCGGGGTGGCTACACAGATGGGAGGTGCAAGTTTCACCGACCGGCCATGTAGGATGGTCGTTTATCCTAGTTATGGGCTGGAGGACGCACCGGATTCCCCAGGCGTATTGATTGTGTCCTATGCCTGGTAAGTTCCCCTGATAGTCTGTGTCCTCAAGTAGATCATAACATCCCCTCGTATAGGGACCAAGATGCATCCCGGCTCGCCTCACTTATTCAATCAAAGGACTGGGACGTATGCGAGCGACAAGGCCAGAAGTCTTCGTCTAATGGTTCGGAGACGCTTCTACTAGAACAACTCTATCAAGACCTTGCGGCTCTTCACGGACGAACCCCGGAGTGGTACAAGGCTGAGACGCTTGACCATTACGCCTTCGATTGGTACCATAATCAATATACCATGGGGGCCTACGTTTATCCTGGACCTGGGCAGTACGGCGACCTGTATCCCAGTATTGTTCAACCTGCGGCGCAAGGACGTTTCCACATTGGAGGGGAGGCAGCAAGCAAGAAGCAAACGTGGGTGGCTGGAGCGTTGGATTCCGCATGGAGATGTGTGTATGACGTTTTGGTCCAAGAGAAAAGCCCAAAGCTCGCCGATTTCTTGCGGAGATATGGGGATGGTAATAGTGGGAAGGTTGCAGTAAAAGTCCCAGTACCTAGGTTTCCCGCTTCTCATGCGGTAACCGCTAGACTCTAGATTTCCTATCAATACGAGAAACATCCTACATTCCAAGCCGATTGAAGGGTATATGAAAGCTTCGTTGCGAGAACGATGCATTCCACGATGCGGCGATTGAAGAGCGAGGGGAAATCATATGCATCCTTGGGCACGTTCCCTCTGGGTTGTGACTAACATTGCAATTTCCGATCGAATCATTCTGAACGCCCGACTATCTGCCAAGTTATGGCATTGTTACCTAACGTTTACTGACCGACACGATGGAAAATCAAACATGTAATATTTGATAATGACAGACTGTGAGTGCCTTTCGGCTTTACTGCTATAACCGCCTATGGAATGGCTGATAATCTTCGTGAAAGGGGATCGTTCGAGTAAATGAATCCAATAAGCGTAACGAGCTCCCTGTCCTTGTGGAGCGCTTCGCATGCCAATACCGGTCAGGTTAGCCAAGGAGTTTAGAATGAAGCCGAGTGCGAGTGACTTGGCCAAGATTCTAGCCTGCGGTATACGCTTGCCCAGATGGAAACTGCCATTAGCGAGAGTATAAACACTGTCACTTTGGGATGCCTGGGTGCTGATAGGCATCTTGTAGATGTTACGGCAGTTGTTGGTGGTCAATACACTGGCAGTCTTCGAAATCTAAATTTCGAGGGTAAGGACTCCTGGTATCGAGGTGGAGCTTGACATCGGGCCTTAGTCTGATTTCATTCCATTGTAGGTCGATATGAGCCATAAGACATCGGAAGATCGCCTGATTTTCGAGCGAATAAATCGCCTAAACATGGACAGTGAGTGCCCCCTTGTTTCGATCGGAAGAGGTACAAGCGCTCCAGAAGAATAACGGCAGTAGATCTGGCATGACTGCTAGAATGCAAGCAGGCATAGCTTGCTGGAATGAATACCTCGGATAGATTTCAGCATGTATCCACAAAAAGCTTCGGCAAAACCGGGGGAAATATTCAAAATGGTTTGGCCCTCTTGACTGCGGGGCCAATCCGGTTCTATGACGAACATGGGGAACGTCATAATTTATTCCCCAAAATGAAAATGGGCGCAGTCTGGCCTTCGTTACGGATGCCAGCCAGCGGATGAAGCGTCGAGCGGAATTAAATAGCATCCAGTAGAGGTCTGAGCCCATTCCTCGGTTCATTAATGTCCATTGGTGGTGTTACGTCAATACGCCGCTGCAGAGAATTTTCTATGGAGTCCGTATGTTGCTTGAAAGGGAGTCGATATTCGGGTCGAGACGAAAGGGTGGATTTGCCCTTCATCGAATCGTTGACCAGAATTTGATAGCCGACATTTGATTTTCAGGACGAGTGTCATCTCACGCATAAACTGCTTGAGCTTTGGCACCTTGACCCACCTGCCATTCTTCCTGCCACCTGCCAAAGTCTAAGTATTACGGTCATTATGAGCACATTCTGCTATAGGAAGTTCTGTCGACCCAGCATATCTGCCACCCCGCAATCTTTGTGCTGCTCTGCATCAACATGGCACCCTCTGTGATATTCGATGAAATTTTGACACTTCCAGACCTCCTCCAGTCGCGTTCTCAGACTTCGACTGCAGAACTTGGCTTCCTTGACGCTAATGGCGACATCGTGCAATCGGTTTCCTATGCACAACTCTTCGCAGAGTCCCGGGAGTACGCAGCTCGTCTCCTCTCAGCTGGACTCAAAACAGACGGCAGCGATGTTGTAGTGACTCACTTCGCCGATCACGAAAGCCACATACGGATCTTCTGGGCTTGTTGTTTGGGTAGTCCTCTTCTTTGCGCGTTGGATTTGTCTTCTTGCTAATGCGAATCCCCTCCAGCTGGCATCCCAGTCTGCCCAATCCCTCCCTTACATCCCGACCCGAGCCGCCAAGTCCTGTTGTTTGAACATCTTCAACACCTTTTTAATAAACCTACGTTTATCTCGACGGAAGAGACAGTTGCTTCTGTCCTCGGTCTAGTCCCATCACTGAAGACCTTGGTCGTGTCGCATCTTACAGCTATCGATATCCAGGAAGATGCATACACGCGGATCTTCCCGCTTATTGTTCCCAAATCCGAGGATATTGTTTGCTTCATGCTCACATCCGGGTCAACCGGTAATTCCAAGGCAGTTGGCCTACGTCACTCCAATCTTTTGACTTGCGCCAGGGGAAAGGCTAAACATCATGGCACTATGCCTTCATCCCGGCTGTTCAATTGGATTGCATTCGACCACGTTGCATGTGTTTCTGACTTCCTTCTCCAAGCCATTGTGGCCGACGCGAGGTAATCTTTAGGCTATTGGGGAACTCATCTCCCATACTGAAACCACTCCTTAGCCAATATCATATTGCTCCTGCAGCTATCATCAAGAAACCGCGAGGCCTGCTCGAACTTTGCAGCAGATATTCGATCACTTATACGTTCAGCCCCAATTTCCTCCTTTCTCAAATCTGCCGTGATGTTGCGGCTACACCCTACCCGCCAAACTCCATCGATTTGTCTTCTATCAAAGCATTCATTTCCGGCGGCGAGGCAGTGCCAGTGAAGACTGCAGTCGAATTTGCTGATCTTCTGGAACACCTTGGAGCCCCGCGAAATTCTTTGCGAGCAGGTTTTGGCATGACTGAGACCTGTGTAAGACGTCCTTTTTTAAATCTGCATATCGTTGCTGACCGTTCTGTAGGCAGGATGCATTTTTGACACGAGGCCGATCCCTCGCGACCTCAAAGACTTCGACGCCAGGTACCTCTCCCTGGGGAAGTGCTCGGATGGCGTATCCGTCCGTGTCGTGAATCCTGCGACTGGGGTTTGCGCGCCCCTGGAAGTAGGCCAGCTCCAAGTCAGGGGACCTACGGTCTTCCGGGAGTACTTCAACAATCCCAAGGCCAACGCTGAGTCCTTCGTTGACGGCTGGTTCGTCACTGGCGATACAGCCTTTCTGGACGAAGACGGCAACCTGCACATGGTGGGCAGAGACAAGGATTGTATCAACATCAATGGGGTCAAGCATCCCAGTATGGACGTTGAGCACTACCTCGAGGATCAGAAGATTGACGGTCTGATGAAGTCATTCGTCTATGTCTGCCCCATGCGCCTTGCGGATGCCGACACTGAAACCTACGCGGTTTTCTACCAGCACGACATTGTGGTTGAGAATACTCTCACCGCCCCCGATCTCAAGCGCATTGCAGCGACCAACCAGGCTATCAGAGTAACCTGTGCGGTTTTCTGCTCACAGGCGCCTCATATTGTTCTGCCTCTTCCACGCAAGTACTTCGTGAAGACGGCGTTGGGCAAGGTCTCGCGCTCTATGCTCGTTACCGCATACCAGAAGGGCCAATATCAAGCCATCGAAGACTCCTTAGCTGTCCAAGGAGACCTCACGGTTGATGATGACCATGCCACGAACGCAATGGAAGATGTCGTGTTCAACATTGTCGCTTCTCTGTTCAATCGCGAACGCCACACTATCAGGCGCTCGCACAATTTATTCGACATGGGCGCTTCATCCATGCAGCTGATCCAGCTCAAGCAACGCCTACAGGAGCAGCTATCGATCACGAACATACCAGCCATCGAACTCCTGAAACGACCGGGACTCCGAGAGTTGTCTAGCTATCTTGACGATCTTCTGGCCCCCAGCACCCCTGCCTCACGCGAGTACAACCCCATCGTGTGTCTCAATCCCACCGGGTCGAAGCCACCCCTCTTCCTCATCCATCCTGGCTTAGGCGAAATCCTCGTCTTCATCAATCTCGCACGTATATTGGCGGATGATCGCCCTGTGTATGCTATTCGTGCACGAGGCTTTGAGCCAGATCAAACGCCGTTTTCCACTTTGACAGAAATGGTCGACTGTTATCTTTCTGCCATAGAGAAGACATATTCGAATGGACCGTATTACCTAGGTGGATACAGCTTCGGCGGCACAGTCGCCTACGAAGTTGGGAAGAAGCTAGCAGACCGCGGCAAGCAGGTGGCTTGGGTGGGCATCTTGGATGTACCCTCTGAGTCCTTGATTCCGATGGACTATAGTTGGGTTGATAGCCTGACGGATCTTTGCGACATCCTTGGTCTTATCCCAGGTCGAACACCTGATGAACTCAAGCACCTGCTGGAGGTAGAGTTTCCAGGGCAAGCGGCTATCACGAATTCCGAACCCCCTTTGGCGGAAGAGATCGTTCAGTGGGTCTTTGACCATTGTGATCAGGCCCAATGGGAGAGTCTCCAGCTCACAACGGCGGGCTTCAGGCGATGGGTTGGTGTTGCCTATGGAAGGATCTGCGTGGGACGTGGATATGAGCCAAGCGGGGCCGTGGCCGGTGCTCTGATGACTCTGTTCTGTCCCGCTCCTGCAGCATATTTGGGTGCAATTACCCGCGAGGAGTACAAGCGCGACCACCTCTCCCAGTGGGAGGAATTCAGCGACAATTTTGAGATGGTAGATGTTGAGGGTGGTCATTATGGCATGCTTTCAGAAGAGAACGTTGATGCCTTCGCTGTGAAACTCAGAGCTGCGCTCGGCCGTGGCGAGCAACAGCTTTCTGTCAAATAGAATTGTAATAGCACGCTCCTGTAGGCAACCACAATGTATGTTTGGAGAGAATGGGAAATATATGTATGTATTGCGTTCATGGCCCTACCAATAATTTGAGAGGTTGCAGCTGTTCCTTGACGACGACTTGCCACATATCTCCTTCTACCAAGATCTCTCTCAAGCCAATGCACGATGCACCCACATTCATTACAAAAACAAATGACGCTATAACCGGACATGCATTTCCTTGGTCGGCTGGCGCGCGACGATCGCAAATCCATAATCTCCGAAACTGCTCGAGGGTACAAACGTTGACATGGCCATTCTTCCTGCTGGGATACGGGGGATAATATTTCTAGAACCCGTCAAGCTCGCCTTCTATCCCTTTCAAGCCTTGACAAGCTCAATGATGCCCTAAACAGCGGGTCTCTCCCTGTCGACATTCCCAGATGAACCGGGTGGACACACCCCGGATGAGCACGCTTGAGTGGTTATGAGAAAAGGGAAGCAAAATTGAAGTCGGGCACCAGACCCAAATACTCCAGATAGATGTGCATAGTTAGGCTATCCCACGCGGCTGAGTACACATAGAGGTTCAACTTCTTGACAGGAAGGGATGGGTATCTACTGGTGCTTCGACCCATACGGATGTTACGAACGTTGGAGTCTAATGGATCAATTTGTATTAGCTGTCAACAACTCTTGAAAGGTTGAATTGTTGAAGAAAATCCTGGAGCCGATGACTTCCCGCGGGTAGAATCAGCCACAAAGGCTCTCGAGAAATACGTCACCTTCATATTAACGAAGACCGCCCAGTGCCGAACAAGCTCGTCCTAGTCACGATATAAAAACTGGCTTCCCAGCCTCTTAGGACATTGCCACTTCGCAGCTTGAGTGATGGTACCCTCGATCGATCAACCCAAGTACGCAAACGCTGGGATCCAGTTTTTCAAGCCTCCACCTGGGGATGACGGACCTTACCTCGACATCCTCAAACCAGATGGGACCTTCCAGAGGAACTACACAACTGAAGAGAAGCCTGTCTTCATAGAGAACCTGCGAGTCGGAGGGCGGGACAAAGCTGTCACGTTGGACGTTGAAGGTTTTCAACTCTTCAGTGACTGTCCAACGGCGTTTCAAGCTTTCGGCGACGAGCAAGAGATTGCGCGAGGATATTATCCCGAAAGTATTGAAATCACGAAGAAGTTCACAGGTGCAAGCCAAGTTATCATCATAGATCACAGTAAGCACACAAATGAATGTGAATCTAAATCTCCATTGACCTTGTACGTTCAGATCTGCGTCGCCGTCGGATTGGTGACGATCCGTATGCGCCAGGACAGCCTTCTCGGAGGGTTCATGTCGACTTTTCTGCGTCGCAGGCCCACATACTTCTTCGTAAATTGTCGCCTCAGTCAGAGGCACCTCGTCGTTTCCAGATCTTGAGCTTCTGGCGCCCAATTTCGCAGCCCGCGTACGACTCGCCGCTGGTCCTGGGGGACTACACTACCACGAACATGCAAGAAGACATGGTCCGAATGATGACTATACGGCCCAAGGAGGAAGTTGAAGTCATAGCGGTGAACTATAACAAGGACCAGAAGTGGGGATATTTCTATGGAGTGACACCTGACGAGGTGGTGATGATCAAATCGTGAGAACGCTTTTTGATTCTCCTGGAAGTGAGGCTGACGTGCTCCTGTAAAACAGATACGACTCCGACGACAGCGTTGCTTTTTGTTGCCCCCATACCTCCTTCGAGGATCCGAGCACACCTAAGGGCTCTCCTCCCAGGGAGTCCATCGAGTTACGATTGCTTGTGTTGTACGAATAGGGATCACCTCTGGTAGTGATGTATATTTGGTGTAGATTGCCCCGAAGGTCTAGGTAATCTGTCAATAGTTTGTAGTTGAAAGACACATTCACAGTAACGAAATGTTAACCCTGTACAATATTCAAGCGAGAACGATGGAGTTGAAGAAGATTACAGAGTGTCAGATGTGACTTGGCTCCACTCTGCAACATTGCACCCTGTTCCCATTCCATTCAACCAGCTTGCGTATCCTACCTTGTCCCCTTCTTGTCGAGATTTATAGCTCCGGAATGCATTCCGAAGCAATCTACTTTCTACGGGACAAGTGTCACGAGGCGAGAGTGATAACGATACGGGCAACTCGTTGCCAGAACGTGATCCGGAGCAGATTATAAGGTATTGGGAGATCAAGGGGAGATACCCAAATCCTGGTACCATCCCAGACGCCTAAACCACACCAACAAATGGCATTCGAGCCGACAACGCGAAACGCACCTAATCGAGTGAATCGGCTGCCCAATTATGGCAAATATGACGAAGAGACGGTGTACGGTGCCGTTGATCGCGCTGCTGTATGCCATGCGACATTTAGGCTTCCACACGATGATGATGCACCAGCGGACGAATGGCCTGGTACGTTTGGTTTGGTTGTCATCGGCGGCCAAGATTCTCATTCGATTTACTTGAAGTTGTAATTCCCATGATATTTGGGAGGAAAGATAATACGCGAGTCAGATTACTCGGATATATGCGCAAAGGATGACTGACATCCCGCTCATAGCGTCTATCTTCATGGTCATCTTAGTTCACGCCTTTTGAAGGCACTGTCGGATGACGGTCAAGTCAAAGCCTGCCTTACCTTCACCAACGTCACTGGAGTAGTGGTTGCGTTCAGCACCTTCAACAGCACCTTCAACTACGAGTCTGCTGTGCTCCGTAAGTGCGAGGTTGTCGATAGGAGAAAGGGGTCAGCTTACATGGTTTTCCTAGTCGGTTATACCCGGCTTGTGGTGGACGACAAAGAGAAGAAGGAAGCATTGACAAGAGTAAGTAACCATACCTTTAGAAACCCCAAGAATGGGGAAGAGGGAAATCGATGGGCCGACTCGAGAGAAACGACACAGGCTGAGGTGATTGATTATGCTTCTTCCTCGACATGATTCTGAACGAAGGAATCCAGTACAAGTCCACACGCGTTATCGCTTTTGATATCGAATTGGCATCCGCCAAGGTTCGTACGGGCCCACCAGAGGATCCTGCGAAGGAGATTGAAGAACACAGCAAGACCTACTGGTGAGCTATTCGAGAAATGGCCTCCTAGCATTGACTTATCCATCACTCAGGACGGGAGTGATCCACAAAGAGGAGAGGTTTACGAAGGCCGAGCCTTCTCCATATAACCAAGCACCACTGCCGGACTATATCAAGAATATGCTCTCCTAGAGATCATAGAACGAGCATCAGTCATTATCCATATTGAAGGCTTACATGGTTTGGCAGTAGTAGTTCCATAGAGACAATGAGGACCGTTTTCTCCAAATCGACCGCTATTAATGGGCTTATAGTCTTCAGGGTATACTGTGGTAAGTCTGAGAGAGTATCAGAACAAGGGCTTCTCTGGAAAGAAGGCAAAATAGTTTCGCATGGTCAAAGTTCAAGGAAAAGTCATTTCGGACTGTGGCTGTGCCATTGCTTTCCTGCTCCTCCGAGAATAAACAAAGCCGCCACGCCTACATTGATCCTCGTCACCTACGACTACCAACGACCGTCCAGTGGTCTACATACCCTTTCTTCTATTTGCGTGTCGGCGTGACCGACTATAGTCTTTTATAATGCGGAACTACTCTGGCTTGGTTATGATGCTGCTGGCAGCAGCGACGGCTGTCAATGCTCTTCACTTTTATCTGGATGCCAACCAGAAGAGGTGTTTTGTAGAGGAATTGCCTACGGATACTGTTGTCGAGGGTGCGTTTCGGTCTCTAGCAATGTATTTGAAGTACACGGGCTGATTCTGTTGTCTCGATTTATAGGACACTATCGTGCTCTCGAATGGTCGGAAGAAAAGCAGAGCTATGCTCCGAATCCTGAGGTTGGAATCGGCGTCGAGGTTGTGGTATGTGATATCACTGCTTGCTCGCTATAACCAAGCTTAAAATGCACAGGAATCCGCTACCGACGACGTCCTCGTCAAGACTATTGGCCCGACCGAAGGCAAATTCACCTTCACCTCACACGACGCGGGAGACCACTCCATCTGCCTTTCTACCAACTACACCTCCTGGTTTTCGCATACCCACATTCGCCTCTACCTCGACATCGTTGTAGGCACCACCAAAACCGATCTCGAACACGACCGAAGTCACGTCAGTGGACTGGCCGCCAAGGTTAGGGATTTGAATGAGAAATTGGAGGAGATTAGGAGGGAACAGCAATACCAAAGAGAGAGGGAGGCTGATTACAGAGACTTGAGTGAATCTACGAATGCAAAGGCTGTGTGGTATAGTATTGCACAGATTGTCGTGATCATTCTTACATGTGCATGGCAGTTGAGGCATTTGAAGGTCAGTTGCTCCCCATTTAGTGTCAAGAAAATAGTCTAACATTACTCTACTTAACAGCGATTCTTTGAAGATAGGAAGAGTCGGTAGATTGTCCCTGGTAATAGTCAATATATGCGCGCTTACCCGTCCCTTCAATCTACATCTTGGTCTGCTCCCTCAAACCTGAGTAAAATCTTCTTTCCGAGGCCACCGCTTTGCAGCTTCTCCATTGTCTGCCTAATGCTCTCCGCAACGTCTTCATCTTTGTCCCCTCTCCTGATCTCTACTATCTCGTGCTTAGGTGTCTTGAGCTTTCCTTCTCCAATGAGCTCGGCTAGCTTCTCAAAAAGAGCCTGGCGCTCCGACAGTGAATGGTCGAGGTACCACCGTGATTGCCAAAAACCGTGCGTTGTAAGGTTCTTGAAGATGAACAGAGAAGTTGGTAAAGACAGGGGTTGTTTGGACATGGCACCGTAGGAAACGAGATGTGCATTTTGGCCAAGCAGGCGTGTCATCAAGGTGGTCTCCTTGCCGCCTAGAAGAGATTAACTAGATATATTTTAACGAATTCCCGAGGTGTTCACTCACTAACGCAATTGAGAGCCAGGCGAAGGTCCTGGAACATTGTTGAAAATCAATTACCTGGACTTGTGGTTGGGAGAGACCAACATACCTTGCCTCCTGTCCAGTCCTTTATCTCTTTGCGAAGTCCTTTGTCTTGTAGGTCATCGTAAGTGAGAACTTTGGTTGCCCCTAAGCCTTGTAGTTCAGACTTAAGTTCGTCAATGTTTTCCCTGTCCGTTCAATGAGCAACTGGTCTACTCGGAGCATTAGGACGGCCGGGGCATACCGAGAGCGCACAAAGTTCAGTGTTTTGAGGCCCTTTGATGCTGCTATTTGAATCACAGCTTGTCCAACCTAGTAAATGATAAGATATGCATATGTTAGACGGACTGGTTTACTCACTGCACTGTTGGCGCCATTCTGGACGACCCAGTCCCCAGCTTGTAAGGGTACAAAGTCATGTAGCATATTATATGCGGTTGGTGGGTTGACTGTCATTGTAGCAGCGTGAACCTCTGTGAGCCCTTGCACACGAGGAACTTTGACGATATCGTTTGTATTGACGTTCTTTCCTGTACACCAGGTTCCCAATTGAGCCTTCGTCATGATAACCCAGTCATCCTTCTTCAACCCAGAGACACCCTCTCCCACTGCAGTTACTTTGGCCACGCCTTCGTTGCCGCCCACGAAGACTGGTTCATCTTTCCGGGACAAGACAGCGTCTGGACTTGGTTTCGCTGGATAAACGCCCTCTATGACATTCAAGTCTGCAGGGTTGACTGGCGAAAGTAGGAATTTGACGTTGACGGTATTTGGTCCTGGCGACGGCAAAGATTGGTAGCTTATTGCAGATAATACTTTGCTGGGATCTCCGTTTTGAGAATAGATTATAGCTCGATTTATATTATTGAAGAGTCGTTTTGTTGCAAAGAATGCCATTCGGACGAGAGAGGGAAGTAGAAATGATATGACGTAATAAATAGGAATAAATTACTAGGTGAAGCAGTATAACTCTTCTCCAAAAACGTCAAGCACATGAATTGGTTTACGGTTCTCGATCATGGTTGCTCCAGAAATGTCCTTCAGCCTTCCAACGACATAATCCTCCCATCCAGATTCCAGCAGGATGATACCTCGTTCGATGTTAGCCCATGCTCCTCCCGCTGACCCCAATTGCCACCCACAGGTACTGAGCAGTGATTGGAAAGAATGCAACCGATGTGCTGGTGAAGTGAGCACTTGCAGTGATACAGACGTTCGATCAGCAGCTTTCCCTTTCGCCTTTGCGATCCAAACCACAGCGTTCTTCATGAGAGATGATTTCACTTGACTGCTGGACGGCGGTGAGATATTCTCGGGATCACTGGACAAAGGTATCGCTACAGAGGCGTTTGACCTCGAGGTCTTCGGACTGGGTGTGCAGAGATCGATAACTTCAACTCTCTGCTTCTTGACCGGCGTATTTGTCACGACTTGGAGTGGGCGTGCCTTGCTCGCAATGACAGGTAACTCCAGTTCTTCCTCAGAGCCCGACATCTCGTCCAGTCGCTTCCACGTTCTCCCATCAAGCGCTGCCAACCTCTCCTCCCACAATTCAGTCGTAGCTTTCCTTTTGAGACTTGACTTGGCACCAGGAGAGCATTGCTTGCCCCAAATCTGCGCTGCACTGTCTCTCACAGCTTTCTTTGAAGGATCACGACCGACCGCTGCGCAGGCAATCTTGTGCAGGTCGAGTTGTGTAGTTCCAGAGGTCCACGGCCGCTCTAAGGGTCTGTGGATCTTGACAATTCGTGGAAACCGAAGTTCGTAGTGCTGTTTAGAACGGTGTGAGGACGATAATTTCCTTACTAAAAGGGTAAGACGTACGCAACTTCCAGCAGACTTCGTAAATCCTGCTCCCACAAGCTCGACAAGCAGCGGTGTGTGTAAGAGTATCATGGGACTCTGTATTCCCTTATAGAGGTCGAATGTATATGGCAGCGCCTCACGGATGTGATTCTAGAGCAACATTCGTGAGTAAATGAAGATTATGTAGAGCTTGTTGTTTTCTCACCGTAAGCCGGGAAACCTGGTAATGTTCTGAGCTTTTAATCGTAAAATTAAGTTCTTCGAGCTGGCGCCGATTTAGGCCATAGGAGACCGTAAAGTAGACATGCAGATGTGGCCGGGCTCCAGGCTACAGGAAACCGTCAGGCTCTTTGCTCTTACCAAGCGCAGATTCACTTACCTTGATCCCCCCAATGTAAAGGGTTGTAAAGGTATCCGTCCCTACTCTCAATTCTCTCCCTCTGTCTCGTTCCCAAGTAGCCCCGACCAGAACCATATCAAGCGCGTCGCCATATCCGGGGATGTAATCCCTCTTGAGCTTCACCCATGGCATCTTCCGGTCGTGATATCTGCTCTCGGCAGCCTTGAGGACGAGCCCTTCTTCTGCATGCCCGATACATTTTGCAAATGCGGATTCAAGCTGAGCCACTAATACTTCTGGAGGGTCCTTTGGTCGTGCGGCTGTGGTCGCTGCTGAGGGTGGGAGGGAGATCAGGGTACGCTTGGATAGCATAGCTTCGCCAGGGATGACGTTTATTAGGGATTCAAGTATCTCTCGACGCTTCGAATAAGGTGTCGAGAGGAGGGAATGGCCGTTCAGCTGAAGAACGTCGAAGAAGACCATTCCGAGATGTCGATTCTCTATGTTGGCGGTGAGCATAGAAAGCTGGGATTCTTCGCCGTTGAATGACTGGGATTGCGATTCGGGAACAACTGCCATGGAATTCCGGCGGATTCCATATGCAGATCGTTCAATTAGACCACGGATTCGCCAAAACTCTGGATACTCAAGTAAGCCACGCACCATGTGTACAAAGAGAGGAAGAATACCATCGATACTGTTCCCATTGCAGGCAACCATTTCTGCATCCAAAATGATACCAGTCTTTATCTTACAATCATCGCGCATATATCTACCCATCTTATGCAGCCCGAGAGCGGAAAGTACAACTTCATGCACACCCTTTCGATCCAGAGTCGAATCACGCTTGCTCTTGCTAAATATAGTGATCTTGGGTCGACTTCCTGGTTGCAAAATCTCAACGTGTATTTGAGCTCGTTCACCATCGTACTTCGTTTCTGCCCAGATAGAGCTTGATGCAGACAGCATCTTGAGTGCGTGACGGGGGCTCCGTCCCTTTTCTGATTTCGGAAGCTTTCGCAACGTGAGTTTCAAGCAGAGGGCTGGGGGTAAATCGAGACCTACTGTCACCATTGTACCCAGTCTTGGCCCAGGAATCTCACGAGAGTCAGTAGGCTTTTCAAATTCCTCCGTGACTTCTTGAAGCGTTGATCGCACACGGTACATCTTGAGCATCCAACCAGACGGATCCCACACCTGTAAAGCATCTTGTTCGGAAAGCATTTTGATTGCTTTAGTATTGTAATCAAGTAAAGCAGAGGTATAGTGCAGCTGAGAGTCCTGGAGAGGGTATAGTACAGGACGCAAGTCCTTCAGAATGATTTGAATCAGGAAGCAGGCATCGAGAGGGGAAAGAGTATGGAACAAGGATCTGAGGATAGAGACTCGGGTACGGCGTTGGCCCGTTGAGTATTTGCTTCGAATAGAAGAATGGGTATAACCAGATAGAGCTGCGAGCTCATCCAGAAGCTCATCAACTCGAGCTATACTGAGAGGGCTGATGTGACCGCCAACAATCTAGCAGACGAATATGAGTGTCAGTATCCACACATATCTGTCATGGATAACTCACTGGGCAAGTTTTCTCGAGGATCTGCTCAATTTCTTGGCCAAGACATCCGGAGGTTCCAGAAGTACTCCAGTCCCTTAGCTTGTCTGGGTGTATGCCCAGTGCTTTGGCCATGGCTGATGCAAGACGTTGCTCTTGCATATCATACTTGCGGCGCGTGTCCTCATGCGGGAAGAGCAGGCGGAAGACAATAGAGGTTGTCCCAGAAGGCAGAGGAGAGAACTTTTCTCGCAAATGGTTCGCCCACCGCGTGAATATGCTCTTCACTGGGTAGTCTTGATAGTTCTTCTTCCGGGGGTTGTTCTTGACTTTGTGGGGTGATACCTTTGAGATCTCCCGCAGCAAGGAGACGAAACTGTGGAAGTGTTTAGAGGTAGCCATTTCATTGCCTGCAGATAACTCACAAAGAGAAGGGGACCCCATCTGCAACTTCGAGGTCAGTCGTGGACATGGTGGTCGCTGGATAACCAGAGAGCCAAATAATGGCAAAGAACGCGCTTGCTGATTGGTCGAGGTGAGTCACATGGACGTGACAGTTCGTGAGCCATCTTTCCCACGCCCTCGGAGTCCATCTCAAGACTCATCTCATCTGCCACTGGTGCTCACAACCGAACACCTGATGCATTCACAGGCCAAGTACAATGACCTATGACTGGGAATGTCAAGTCAGGTATTGATGACATTCCATGGGAAGATTACTTTTGAGGAATGCAATATATTGCATTTCTGTGGGTATGTGATGTACAAAGAGAATGGAAGGAGAGAATAATCAAGGAAAGGTATTAAGGGGAATCAACACGTATTTAAAGCAGACAACAAACCCAGTATAAACAGGAGCGAAGAGAAAGTAGTGCGTATAGCCGATGCTACAGTAGACAGTAGGCAGGTAGAAGTGATCAGTTGTTTGAGGGGAGAATGGAGAAATCAGTCAGATGGAGATCGAGGAGAGGTAACGAAAGAAGAGATAGAGACCGGAAGAAATGATACATAGGTATGAATTCCGCTGGCAGATGTGATGGGTAAAAATCGTCCCCGAACAGGGTGTGGCGACAGTCGTAAAGCGCGTGAACAGCGACGTATCCGGACGTTAGACAAGGCAGGAAACAGAGAGCGTGAACTCATGGCAGCATAGCTCATGAGTACGACTTCTCATGTATTCTCTCCGGCATTTGTATAACGTCTTGGTCTCCACCATCAATGGAATGTCCACCAATGGTTATCCCGTTGTCTCCTTTCGGACCATCTCTTGGGGTGCCTGGTCGTGAGGAAGCCAGTCCAGAAGAGGTACCTGTCGCGGTGGATATTATGTGCTGATTGTGCGGGTAATACGATCGCCTCTGCATCTTCCTGAAGTCATATGTAGTGAACCTGCAAGGTGGATTTAGCCAACACGGGGTAAAGATGCAAACGTCTAAACTTACTGCTCTTCCATTTGTCTCATCTCGGCGCTAAGGTTATCCTGGTTAGCTTTGCGTTGCTTGGCTTTCAGCGGGTTGTCCTCTAATAATAACTCCTCAAGTTCGTGGGATGCATCGAAATTAGCTTTCTTGCTCTGTCGTGGAAGAGTGAGTTATTGTTAGCTCCTCAGGCATTATACCGCTTACATCGGGGATGAACGGGGAAATCTGCTCTTTAGACTCCAAAGTATCCCAGTCAATAGTATTGAACCAGGCATGCCTCATGAGCTCCTGATATCCCTCGCCGTGGGGCTTGCAGCCGAAACGCCTCTGGGGATCACGATCGAGGAGCTAAAAAGAAGGGTATAAGCGACTTGAGCCTATTAGACGATAAAACCATCTTTCTTACACCCTTCAATACTGTCATACCCGCCCTGCTGCACTTCTTTTCCGCTTCTTCTGGCCACTTGAGCGGATCCTTCGAAATACTGTAGGTCAAGTCACTGTTCGTCCTCCCTCGGAAGGGGCGACGCCCGAAAATGAGTTCATAGGCACAAACACCGAGTGACCACCAATCAATGTTGTAAGAGTATCCGCGCTTGGTCAATATTCTGTTGGAAGAATGTCAGGGTGAAAAGACCATGCACAAAGCTTCTATACACTTACTCGGGAGCCATGTAAGCCATTGATCCTGCGACACCAGTCAACTTTCGTTCCCCGAAGTGAACAGCGATGTTGAAGTCTGTCAGATGGGCGTTTCCTCGCTCGTCGAGGAGGATGTTGTCTGGCTTGATGTCCCTGTGGTGCTGTGTGAGGATTGACATGGTGGCGGGGATGGTGTGTTCAGCGCTCACCGATGCATAATATTGTTATCGTGAAGGAATGCTAAGGCAGAGGAGAGCTGTGCAACGTAGAAGCGAACAACTTCTTCATTCATAGATCCGAGGCGCTCCAGATGGACTAGGGAGGTGTATTAACACATGACAAGAACCGGGGAACTTGCAGAACTCACATCGTAGGTCACCGCCTAGCATCAAGTCGAGAACGAAGAAGCAGTTTTCGTCGTCTTGGAAAGCATATCGCAAGTTGACAATAAAGGGATGATCGACCTAACGGAGGGGTGTAAGCCTCAGGCGCTAAAAGAACCATCTTTGATTTCCCCACTTCTTCGAGTAAACGACGCTCTTGTATAACGTTGGGAACCGCTTTCATCTTCACGCATTTGGCTTTGTTGATGTACTTGAGGGCATAGAGGTCGCGGGTCTGCTTATGCTGGACGACTCGGACCTAAGTGTCAAGGGCGGGGGCGTATGAGATTTGATGAGAAATTGTTCAATGACCTGTGTTTCGTACCTTCCCGAATGCACCTTTTCCGACACAACGCAACAGAACAAAGTGGAAGAGGTTGACCTCTCCATCGAAGTCGATTGGCTAGCGAGTAAGTATCAGGAAACTGGCCAATGGATAAAAACCGGAACATACCTGAGGACGACAGCAGACGCCTCCCATGATATGTCGTTATAAAGGTCGTGGTTCGAAATTAAAGAGTGTTTAAGTGCTGGGGGACGTCGAGCCTCCTTTAACGCCTAATGATAGTGGTATACAGCTTTAAAGTAAGGGCTGAAAGGGGGGAAGCAGAGAAAAAGACCGGAGTCAGCGGTGGACAAGGGAAATGGTCGCTCAAGTTTCGACGAATATTGCTGGACAAGGCACCCTTCTCCCATCAACAACGGCGTCACGCGTCACAATACTTGTCACGCCTTGACCATGGAATTTTTGGCGATCCATACCAAAGTAAAATGCCACCCTACACAGATTTCCTGAGGCCGTTGGTCCTTTCTGGTCCGTCTGGTGTAGGGAAGAGTACACTTTTGCAGAGGCTCTTTGCTGAGTTTCCGGATAAATTTGGGTTCAGTGTTTCCCGTGAGTCGAGCTAACCGACTGTGTAACCATATTTACTGAACAAAGGTGTATCCAGATACGACTCGAGCTCCTCGGCAAGGTGAAACGGATGGAAAACATTACCATTTCGTGACCCAGCAGACATTCAAGGACCTGCTTTCGCAAGGCGCCTTCATTGAACATGCCGAATTCTCTGGTAACTTCTATGGCACCAGTTTCGCGACAGTGAAGAGCGTTCAGGATGCAGGAAAGAGATGTATACTTGATATAGAGGCCCAGGTACTGATACAAATCTCTCTTACACAAATCCAGCTTGCTTACCTGCGTACGGTACAGGGTGTTCGTCAGATAAAGCGGACAGACCTCGACCCCGTTTATTTATTCATCTCCCCACCATCGATGATAGCACTTCGCTCCCGACTGCAAGGACGAGGAACAGAAACCGAGTCATCAGTGGCAAAGCGCTTGGCGACAGCACTGAAGGAGATCGACTTCGCTAAGGAGCCGAATGTCCACGACATCGTGATTATTAACGACGACTTGGACCGGGCATATGGGCTGTTCAAGAAAGTCGCATTAGGAGAAAAAATTGCGGGCGATACCCTTCCAGCGTTGGATGATTGAGCTGAAGAAGCACCCCTGATGTGTATTATTGATTATCCAATTTGTAATTCAATTTGTAATCCGCCGGTCCGAAATTTAAGAACGTCCATCGCTGTTGACAGAAGTAGTAACGTCTTCGTCGTCCTTCTCCTCAGTGAATTCTTGGGCTTGTATGGAGCTCTGTCGTGACTCTGAGGGATGGGGTCCTGTGTCAAAGACACGCGACTTTGACGTGACTCTTTGCTTTGAAGAAGGCGTCATTTTACCTGTCATATTCGGTGTCTTTCTCGTATCTGGGATTGCGCGTTCTTTCCAACTTGCGAAGAGACCCACACAGACGAGAACCAACAAAAGTAAATGGGTATTGACGACCAAGCTTGTGAGGATCAGCTCTCAGCAACCGTCTGAACAACGAATGTTAACCATTTTCGTAGACCTTAATATTCACGTCATGCATCGCCAGTCTCGTCAACCTTTTCCTCATCGCCCTACGCCAACAGCGCGTTCCGCTAGTATCAACGTACATTGTTGAACCTCTTGTGTTGCTGTGTGCAGCGTCTTTGACGTACTTCAACCACACCCGAACACGTCGAGCATCCACCATTCTTCTCCTCTTTTGGCCTATCCACGCCTGTGGCCTCGGAGTTTGGACACGCACGGTACACAACCGAAATTATCCATTCGATAGCAACCACGTCATACTTGGATTGAAATGGGCGGCACTCTCACTGGGTCTGGTCTCCTTTGCACTCGAGTGCGTTGGACCAGAATTCGACCAAGCTCCCAGCCTTGGGGATAAGGCACATACAGAGCATCCCCTTCTGACAGCCAATATTTTCAGCGTTTGGGTAAGACCAGAATATCGCGCTACTGTAGTGAGCTGACGTTAATGCGATAGACTTTTGGATGGATGACCCCATTGATGAAGAAGGGTGCTCAGCAGTTCATCACAGAGGATGACCTTCCCTCCCTCAAACCTCGTGATGAGTCAAAGAACTTGGGAGCGGACCTCGGTCGCGCCTTGAAGAGACAGTAAGGCAGGCTCCCCATTCTCAGCACTCATTATACTGAATTGCTTCTAGCACGCTCTGGAAAGCCTTGTTTGTCGCCTATGGCGGGCCATATGCTCTCGCTGCTGGCCTGAAAATTATTCAAGATTTCCTCGCTTTCGCTCAACCTCAGCTTCTCCGCTTGATCCTCCTGTACTTCGCCCGATATCAGGCAAGCTCAGCGGGATCAGTCAGTCGAGTGGAAGGTTTCGCCTATGCTGTCATCATGTTTTTGGCCTCTGTCATCCAAACCATTACCTTGAATCAGGTTCGTCCCTCCGAGATAACCAGCACGAATATACTAAAGCCAGTCATTTAGTACTTCCAACGTACATTCGAGACGGGTATGCGAGTCCGCGCAGGTCTTGTGACAGCCATTTATTCCAAAGCCTTGGTCCTCTCAAATGACGAGCGCACCAGGGCTTCTGGTGATATCGTCAACCTAATGTCCGTCGATGCCACAAGGTTGCAGGATTTGTGCACCTATGGATTGATTGCCATCTCTGGCCCCCTCCAGGTAAGCAGCTTCAAGCAAGGTTCATATATGCGTCTAACTCTGGAAATAGATCACCCTGGCATTCATCTCTCTTTACAGTCTCCTTGGATGGTCTGCTTTTGTTGGAGTCGGGATCATGATCTTGTCCATCCCACTGAACACCGTCATTGCGCGAATCTTGAAGCGCATGCAGGAGGAGCAGATGAAGAACCGTGATAGGCGAACGAGACTCATGAGTGAGTTGTTAGCAAATATGAAGAGGTGGGTATTCTTCTGCTGCAATAGTCTGACTCGTCTGATAATCATCTGTCTTTAGCATCAAGCTCTACGGATGGGAATACAGCTTTGCTCGTAAGATCTTAGAGACGAGAAACGAGAAAGAACTGAAGATGTTGAGGAAGATCGGGATCACGACTGTGAGTCTCTATCTCGATACTTCCACTTTCCCGGAACTGAAACTTTGGATAGTCCCTCAACCAGCTTATGTGGACTGGTATTCCAATCCTTGTGGCCTTCAGCTCTTTTGCAACTGCTGCACTGGTCTCTTCTCGCCCACTGACCGCAGATATCATCTTCCCGGCTATTTCATTGTTCATGCTCCTGCAATTCCCACTCGCTATGTTCAGTCAAGTCACTTCAAACCTAATTGAAGCTTGGGTGTCTGTCAAGCGCCTTTCAGACTTCTTGAATGCTTCGGAGCTGCAACTTGACGCCAGGAAGTTTGTGCACAAGCCGACTTTGGCTCCAGGCGATGAGGTACTATCAACCAGCCTGAAATATCAATGATACGACCAGCTAATTCGTTTCAGGTCCTTTCTATCCGTGACGGTGATTTCGCTTGGTCGTCTAAAGCAGTTGACACCACCCTCGAAAATATCAATCTATCCGTTAGAAAGGGTGACCTCGTTGGAATACTCGGACGTGTTGGCGCTGGCAAGACCAGTCTCCTATCAGCTATTATCGGTGATATGTACCGTAAAGATGGGGAGGTCATTGTCTCTGGGTCGATCGCCTATGCTCCTCAAAATCCGTGGATTCTGTCTGCTTCTGTTCGTGAGAATATCCTATTCTTCCATGAATACGATGAAGACTTCTACAATTTGGTCATTGATGGTGAGTGTCCTCGTCTTTTGCCTGGAGGCTTGGGAGACTAAAGATTTTTAGCCTGTGCCTTAACGCAGGATTTGGCGCTGCTTCCTCAAGGTGATTTGACGGAGGTCGGTGAAAAGGGTGCGCAGCATACATTGGTCTCTTCAAGACATGTCACTGACCTCAGCTACAGGCATTACTCTCAGTGGTGGCCAGCGGGCCCGTGTTGCCCTCGCTCGTGCCGTTTATGCTAGGGCAGATTTGTGGGTGAAGCCCTCCTAGTGCCCTAACAGACGGCTGACAATAAACGTAGGACACTGTTAGATGATTGTTTGGCCGCTGTCGATAGTCATGTCGCCCGTCACGTATTCGGTACGCACCGTCGATTACCTAGAGGATTGTGAACTAATATGGACCCCAAGACCACGTTATTGGGCCCAATGGCATCCTTGCCACCAAAGCTCGTATCCTGGTCACCAACAGCATCGCTTTTATCCGTCAGTTCGACGACTTAGTCTTCGTCCGTCGAGGTATCATCCTAGAGCAAGGCAGCTACGCTACCCTCACTTCCAACGTGGATGGCGAAATCTCCAAGCTTGTGTAGGTCTTCACCAAACAATGCCCCCTTGAAGTTAGAATTGATTTAACCTTGATGCAGGCGTGGCCATGGTACAGGAGCAAGCTCTTCATCTGGTACATCTACTCCCTATATCATGAGCGGAAGTGCGACGCCGAAGGACGATGCTAGCAGCTCAAATGGATCCACACATGTCTCTGAGCAAGCGATGGTTCTCTCCGAGAAACTTCTTACCCACAAAAAGAGCTTCACCAAGGCAAGGGTTGCACCTCCAGCACCGACGAGGGAACCATCTTCGACTGGTCTCTCCAAAGAACATCAAGAACAGGGCCGCGTTAAAGGGCAAGTTTATAGGGAATACATCGAAGCTGCATCCAGGGTTGGATTCTTCTTCTTCTTCCTTGCGGTTATCTTGCAACAAGTCACCTCGATCTTGGCCAGTCTTACGTTGAGGAATTGGGGAGAGCGCAATCATGAAGCCGGATCTAATACCGGAGTGTCCAAATATCTCATGATTTACGGCCTCTTCTCGTTCTCTTCGACCCTGTTGGGCGGTCTTTCAGCTATCATCATTTGGGTATGGTGTTCTTTACGAAGCGCAAGGCGCCTCCACGATGGCGTGAGTTTTCCGAGCCCTTGTCAACCAAGCATAGACCTGACAATTGCACCGCAGATGCTGGACTCCCTCATTCGCGCTCCTGTCAACTTTTTCGAGCTCACGCCCACTGGACGGTTCGTACTTGACTATAAATCCACGACGCTCTCCGTTCTGATCATGAGTATACTCAGAATCCTCAACTTATTCTCCCGCGACATTTACGTGGTTGATCAAATTCTTGCAAGGGTCATTGCCAACCTATTCAGGACCGCCGCTGTTTGCCTTTCCATCGTTGCTGTCATCGGAGTCAGCTTCCCGCCGTTCCTCATTGCCGTCATTCCTTTAGGATGGTTCTATTCCCGAGTCATGAAATATTACCTCGCCACTTCGCGTGAGCTCAAACGTCTGGACGCGGTTTCCCGATCTCCAATCTTTGCATGGTTCTCCGAGTCCCTCGCTGGCCTTTCGACTATCCGAGCGTTCGATTCGCAACCGACTTTCCTCGCCAACAATGAACGTCGGATTGACCGGAACCAAATGTGCTACTTGCCCAGCATTTCAGTCAATCGATGGCTTGCTGTTCGCTTGGAGTTTGTCGGTGCCATGATTATTTTCATTGTGGCTCTACTTGCTCTTACGGCTTTGATAACGACGGGCATCGATGCTGGTCTTGTTGGTCTAGTTTTGTCCTACGCCCTCAATACCACGTCTTCTCTAGTGAGTCTTGGACAATCGATATGCGGATGGCTTTGGCTGACGTTCGATAGAATTGGGTAGTTCGTTCCGCTAGCGAAGTCGAGCAGAACATCGTCAGCGTCGAGCGTATTCTACACCAGACACATGTCAAGCCTGAGGCCCCTTTGGAACTACCAGATAGCAAAACAGATGAAGATTGGCCATCCAAGGGAGAAGTCGAGTTCAAGGATTACTCTACGCGCTATCGACCTGAATTGGACCTTGTTCTGAAGAATATTTCTATGAAGATTGTATGTGAACTTCTAAACTCATCAAATAGTATGACTGAACAGTTCGCCTAGATGCCCCGCGAGAAGATTGGTGTCTGTGGCAGAACTGGCGCAGGAAAATCTTCAGTGAGTTCATGAGAGCTTCTTCACCACTTTGTGCTGATCTATTCATTTTTAGTTGCTTTTGGCGCTGTTCCGTATTATTGAACCCGTTTCCGGTACAATTCTGATTGACGGCGTTGACATTACCAAGATTGGATTGCATGATCGTACGTTGGGTGACTCTACTTCCACTTCGGATTTTCATTAAGACTCCACAGTGCGCTCGGCCATTTCAATTGTTCCACAGACACCTGATCTCTTTGAGGGTACCTTGAGAGAGAACATCGACCCTGTTGGTCAACATACGGATGCAGATATATGGACTGCGCTAGGCCAGGCTCATCTGAAGGAATACGTGGAATCCCTTCCCGAAGGCTTGGATGCGCCAGTGCGCGAAGGCGGTTCGTCACTGTCCTCTGGTCAAAGACAATTACTGTGCTTCGCTCGTGCGTTGCTACGAAAGGTGTGATTGGTTGCAAATACACGAGGACGCCACGCTCACGCCATCTATTCATTTCATCTCCACAGTCGAAGATTCTCGTTCTTGATGAAGGTGAGAGAAATAAACATATGGATATGACATCATGCTAAGATATCGGCGCAATGTAGCAACCTCCGCCGTTGACCTTGATACGGACCGTGCCATTCAAGAAATCATACGTGGACCTGCATTTGCAGATGTTACCATCTTCACCATCGCGTACGTGTCATATATACGGTGTCCGCTGGCTGTCCAAATTGACATTGATTTGTTGTAGGCATCGATTAAACACCATCTTGGAGTCGGACCGCATCCTGGTCATGGATTCCGGCAAGGTAAGCACCAGAATTATTTCCAGCTGATTCTATACAACAGCAGCTGACATGCCGAGATACAGATTGCGGAACTAGAATCCCCCAAGAAATTGTTGGAAGACCAAGGCTCCATCTTCTATTCCTTGGCGAATGAGGCAGGGCTTGTAGCTCAGACCACTGCGAAATCTGAAGAGAAGTGAAAGATTTAGTTAGTTATTGATAATAGTATAGAATTTCTAGTACATGTAGGAGAAAAAAAAGTAGATAGCATTTGAGGATCAGGGCTTCCTTTGAAGCCGATCAAAAATTGAGTTGGAGCTGATCCTTTTGGCTAAACCAAAGAAACGAAGCGACTCCAATGCACAAGGCGAATTGACCGCCGTTTATTCTGGGCTCGTTGCCAGCTTGAGCTCAATCTCACCATCACCATGTCCAGTCTGGATCCAAGTCTCTACGAGAAAACCAATCGCCCTCCAGACCTACCCGCACATAAGAATGATCAACCTGGTTCAGACTCGGATACCACCGCCACCAATTCTTCCGACGAGTTTGACTGGAGCGAAGAGGAAGGAGAGGAAGGGTCGAAAGAAATCACCAAGGCAAAGAGAGGCAGAGCACTATGGATGGCCTTCTTGAAGCTGTCGAAACTGCTGAGGGTGATAGTGGTTGGAGCTCTCGTAGCAGGCATCCTAATTACGCCACTGCTGGTCGTTGAGCTACGGTTCAGGAATAGCGTCGTTCGCGACCAAGTACATATGTGGTCGATGTGGTTAGCCATTGTGTGGGCTGCTGGATGCGCTACGTTCCTTGTTGTCGATGCACTTCCTCCCATTCTCATTTGGATTCTTGTGCTGTTCGGGTTACAAGTCGAGCGTCTGAAGATCCAAGTGGAGGTAAGTGTGTCATTTCCCGTGGCGCATTTGTCTTCTAATAGTTGTTTCTAGTTATTCATGGCTGTATCAGGATGGCTCAAGCTGGCGCTGGATGTGGCGTGGGGGTGGATAAGTTTGTCGGTGCTGCGCGCTGTCTACCATCCACCTGGGTCGTATTGGGTTATAATCAATCGAGTGATGCAGGTTCGAACCCTTTGCATACATTCAGGGAGAAATACTTATTGGATTCTCCAGGCTCTCTTTGCTGCCAGCGTTATCCTGCTCGTCGAGAAAGTCTTCCTTCAATTCGTCGCTATCAACTTCCACCAAAAGGCTCTCGCAGATCGCTTGGCAGAGAACAGACTCGCTCTCAAGGCTCTGGACCGCCTTTCAAATGCGCAGCCTCTCCTGGTCAGGAAGAACCCCAATCTCCGTCGTGGACACAAGAGCCCTTCTGCCTCGGTAGATCTCCTGGTCACTTCTCCACATCCAAAGAGTACCGAAAATGAGAAGTTTGCGTCACCCACCGACGCCGTGAAGGACGAAACACATGGAAAGCACCACCGAAAACACGGCCAAAAGAGAAAGAAGGCCAGGAAGGCAATGGCTAGCGTCATCGTCGACCAAGTAAGTCTTGGCTCAAATATTCTCGATGGATTTATGGCTTTAACACACTTCACCTCAAGGTGGGCGGAGCGATTGGTGCAGTAGCACTCAAAGACTCCAAATTCAATCGGGGTGCTCAAATGGGAGGATTGACATCGGCAAGGCGTTTGGCCAGGAAACTATTCGCTGCTCTAAACGAGGTTGATCCTTCACGTTCTCACCTCATCGTAGAAGGTCGGTCAATAGTTCTTGCAATTGCTTCGTAGCGATCTGACCAGAATGCACAGATTTCTATCCCTATTTCCGCAGTACTTCGGAAGCAGTAAGTTTAAGTCGTCATTCTGGATACCAAATAACTCATCTACTCTCTAGCATGAGGCCTTTGCGATCTTCGACAAGGATGGAAACGGAGACATCAGCAAACGTGAAATGCGAGAGGCTGTTCAGCGCATATACAAAGAACGTAAATCCCTTGTTTCTGGCCTCAAGGATGTCGACTCTATTGTTGCCAAGCTTGATGCTGTTCTTTTGGCTGTCGCACTCGTCGTGATCGTGTTTGTCTGCCTCCTCATCTTCAATAGAAGCAATACGCTGGCTTCGTTGGTGCCACTGGCTACGATCATTCTTGGCTTCTCTTTCGTCTTCGGACACTCGGCGCAAACGCTATTTGAATCGGTGAACCTCACTCATGCGTCTGTTGTAACCCCCGCTGAACATTTTTCCCCAGCTCATCTTCATCTTCTCGACTCATGTATTTGACGTAGGAGACTTGGTAATGATTGACGACCAGGTAAGCTTCTCCACGGAAATCTCTGCCGTGCAGTCCCGACCCTAGTTTACAGGTATTATTTGTTCGCGAGTTTGGACTGTTTTCGACCACCTTCAGGCGCACCGATGGTCAAGAAATCGTTGCACCCAACTCCCTCCTGGCAAGCACTAAGCTCGTCCACAACTTGCGCCGAAGCAAGTCCATGTGGGAAACCACATCACTCACGATCGCATATAACACTCCTCTGGAAACAATTGAACAACTAAGATTGAGGATACTGGATTATGTAGAGAAGAACAATCGCGATTGGTCAGGTACCAATCTGAATATCGACAAGATGGAGTACCAGAATTCCATCTCGCTTGTGATTGGGATGGAGCGTGCGTACTCCATCAGCCTTTCAAAATTAAGTACTAACCTATACAATGTCCAGACCGACCGAACTGGCAAGATTGGGGTGGACGCTGGGCGCGTCGCACACAATTTATGCGTAACCTCAAGGCTATCCTCGAAGAACTGGACATCAAGTATACCATGCCTGTACAACCCGTTCTGTTACCCAAAGGCGCTGGTGATGTCCGTCTAGGTCGAGAGACGCTCGGCAATGCAGGGTTCTTCCAAGTTCCAGAAGCCCCCTCGCTGTCCAGGGTCCGTACAATGCGTTGAGCAAAGGAAGGGATACGCCTGGTGCTTTGAGAGCCCATTGGCTGGGGAGAAGAAATAACACTTGAAGGAACAAAATAACGGACAATGTTTCACATTAGATGCTCTTGGTAGACGGACTCGGTAGAGATAGACTCAGGCTGTTGTCATGCGTTTTTTGCATTATGCTGTCGAATTTAACATGCGAGCTCTAGCTAGAACCCTCGAATGCCATCGATATAATCGCTCGATCGATCGTGTAACGACTTCAATTGGGCTACAAAATTAATGCACTTTCTCAGACTCGGTGAACGACGCTGGAATCCAACCATGACAAGGATTATAGGTATTATCTACAAATAGGCATAGTATATAGTCTATCAATATCTAGTTCACGATTTAAGCCGCTTCAATCAGAATGTGTAACATTTTCCGTTGGTTGGCTGGGACGTTGCTTGACAGTAGCGTCCCTGCGGACTCTCAACGCCCACTCATACGACTTGGAAAGGTAGGTAAGATAACCAATCTCCTTGACCATGCCAGCCGCCAACAGTCGATTATGTAGGACTTGCAGGTCGTTGAACATGAGGAGAGGGGGGACGTAGTCGTCTGGAACTTCAGCGTTGGAGGTGAAGCGCACGAGAGGACGAGCGGCATCCAGTGCGGTACGAGTGCCACGTAGGTGCGACTTTGGACTTGGAACTCGGACAGCGGAAGACGGGTATTTCGAGGCAAAGTCACGGACATGTTGCATTGCCCTTTCGATGTTCTCCGTTCTGTATGGGTGCATCAATTAGCAAAGAGTATGCCAGAAAAAGATATAGAACATACAAAGCAAGCACGCGTATCATGGCTACATGCGCCTTTTCAATGATTCGCGGACTGAGTGTTCGGCCATTATCCTGCATAGTTTCTTCAAGTTCTCTCCACTGTGGCCAGACTTCCTCGGCAAATTCAAGAGCAATCTTTCGCTCTTCACCTCGTCGGGAGTTTGCACAGCGTTCAAGAGCTTCCGTATGTGTTCGAGCACTGCGTTGGACATTACAGGTCTCAAACAGCGAGTGATATAGGTCCCTGGCCTCTGCTAACTTTCCATGCTTGTAGAAGACGGAGAGGTATGAATTCAGAAGTCGAGGGGTGATGGTGACTTGTTGAAATAATTGCCTCTCAGGGAGGCCGTCGTGTTCCGCAGATTCAGAGGGATCTGCTCGACCAGTATCACGCATTATGCGGTTGAAGAGGGTCTCCACCTCCCGCAGCACCTCTTCGGAGGTCTGAGGAGGCATAGGAGTGAATGTCCCTTGTGATGGCGATGCCTTCACGATATTTTGGTCTTTGACTTCCTTGGTCTCGGTGGTGGCTTCGGCTTGTGCTTCTGTTGCAGAGGCCCCCGGAGTTACGGGGCTAGCTTTCGTGGTGCGGAACACGGACCTCCTCACTGGTGGATTGTATGACGCATAGGAGTGGAACATATGCATCATAACTTCCTCGTTGATTCCCTCCGGGTCGAGCCTCCCATCTGGTAATCGACGCTCTGATGCCATTTCTGCCAAGATCCAACGTGCTTTTCCCAGGTCACCGATCCGCTTAGCACCTTCCAGGAGAGCACAGAAGGTTCTCCTGGATGGTGTGAATGCTGAGGCTCCTTGGGCATCACGATGCGAGTCTAACATCTGCCTAGCCAGCCTGAATGCCTCTCCGACGTACATTTTCTTCCCTGAGCGTGCACAAGCAAGTATAACGGCATCGTAGGCACCAGCGGTAGGTGGAATTTTGTGGTCTACGGTCATTTCTGTCCAGAGATCGAGAGCTTTCTCCGGTTCAGAACTCAGAACATTGACCGGAGATGCGCATCCTCGTATCATCAACGTGTAGAGTGCGGCATCTGGATCTGGATGAGCAACATAGCGCATGTGGCAGAAGAGATCCCATGCTTGCGCACGTCCTATAGAAAGGTTGGAGGAGAAAAGAGAAGTAATGACTGATGTGTATGTTTGCATCGGGGGCGCAAGATTCTGAGACTCGTAAACATGGACGAGATCAAGGGTGGAAGTGGGGATTGTAGCAGGAGGAGTAGCCTGGAGGTGTGCTGTGATATGGTAATGTCGTTGACGCTCAGTTGGAACATCTGGAAACATTGTCAATGGCATTGCATTTGGGATGAAAGAGAGGTGACCCACCCGAGAGATAGTTCGTAAGTAGCCCCTCTACACCTTTGACGTTTCCGTTTGAAGCGAAGTGTCGCATGACTGGATTGAGCGCATCTTCAGTTACCGCAAGGCCAGAGAGCTGGAATGGATCAGCACAAGCGGACATCCTTCTCTCAAAACTAGCTCACCTTTATCAGCCTGAGATTGAGCTCTGCTGATTGGTAGTCTTCGGCCGCAACCTGGATAATATCGTCACCATTACACACGGAATAGATACTCAGTTAGACCTACAGCCACCCTTCCAATGGATTCAAATTCCTGAACCGAAATGTGGCATGGCTTGATGGTGTGTTGCTCTTCCAATGCTGAACCAGCATTGGGACCTTGTCTGAAGAAAAACTTGCTTATATGCGAGAGAACACGTGAATGAGTCGACAAGTTTGCTTCTGCACCTGCAACGTCGCTCGTGGTTGGTAGGCTCTCGAGTAGACGTCGTTCAAGAGAAAGCAACATCTGTTCATCCGTCTTGATGGTATTCTCCTTGATTACTGGTTCGGTCGGGGCAGCCTTTGCGGTTGAAACGTCAGGAGGCAGAGCGAGTAGGTCTTCATACAGTGTAAGCAGGTCTTCTTCAGAATAAGCTAGAGGATCAAAGGTGGTTGTCTTCGTTTTCATGGTTAGCAAAATGTTCGTTTGTGGAGTTTGAGCAGCTCACTTCAACCTCTGCAGCAGATTCCAATGCCTTTATCCTCTTCTCAAGCTCTGCCCCTACGTCTGTGATAGGCCGCCCTGTCCTCGGTGTCAGACTTCCACCTCTCTTAAACGCAGATCTTTTACTGTTTCTCGTGAGCTGTATGAATCATTGTGAAGGTAGAATAACTGACCTCCGAACTGGAAGACCATGATTCTCTGGAGGTGGTGCAGTTGGATTATATGCTGCAGTCGCTGCAGCTGCTTGCCGAACAGGGCCCATTGTCGAGAATGCCTTGCCAGCGTGGGCATGTAGCCTTGAGAGCTGGCACCTTTGCGAAGTCAGCGCATTTCCTCTTAGAGCAGCGAATTCAAGGAGCGTTGACGGAAGCATTGACAGTCTTGACCTCGCTGCTGTGACGATGGCCGCGGCTACTAATTTTCGCAGTGACAGCAGAAACACAAGCGTGCGCAAACAAACGCGTCGATAACTTTGGGAAATGGTACTTTGAACCCGGACGCGTCAATTACTACTACGATAGGTAGAATGTAGCCTAGAACTATTGTATATTATAGCCATAGCGAGAAGTAGAGTTAAGCATCTTCGCGGGATGACTCCTGAATTGCAGCCCGTCCATCCTTCTCTTCATCAAACTGATAAAACGGGAAATCGAGCAGCACCGTCTTCTTCACAAGGTCTGGAAGCCGGGAGTAGAGATTGGGTGGAAGAGGGATTAGAATGGATGTTTTCTTGAGGTATGCTTTATAGTGTCTCCATGCATCAGGAGGGCTTTCTCCGACGTCTGGTCCGTGAGACTGCATGAAGAACTTCTTTGCTGTAGGCTTTTCGGCAGTTGGTATGCCAGATGCAAACATGAGCAGGCTACCAAGGAATGTTTAGAATTGGCCTTAAAAGTAGATAACTGATCACTTACAGGACAGTAAAGATAGGAGACATGATAGAGCCGTATTGAGCAGCTTTCGAAGAATAGGGGAGGCTGCCATTGGTGGTGGGTGACAGGCAAAGAATCCAGATACCCCACCAACAGAGGATTCTAATACGCATATAGTCGTCAGAACGAGTGCTAGTAATACTATATAGATCACTCACTCTCCGAAGTACGGTGGATGACGCGACCAAGCCCATAGGCCTCGCTGGAATTATGGTCAGCGCAGTTCGAAAGTGCGAACGGGAAACGCATACGTTGGTGGGCATGTCTTTGGGTATGAGTTTCTTCGATTTATAGTAATACTGTACGGCCTTGAGTCTCACAGTATTCAGTGAGGGCACTGAGGGCTTTACCTTTTGAAAATCTGCAGTCGACTCTATGACAAATCCTAAAGCCCAGATAATAATCCCTGCAATATCCCTGGAAGTGCCAAACTTGGGATTGGATCCCAAATTGCTGGTATCGGATATGGCAGGGGAATTGAGAATGGTCAGGGGTAGGGACACCGTCCACACCTATGAGGCAGACTTGAGTATTAGGGGATTCGAGAACTCAGCAGTCACATACCCAAATGATCTGACCAATCCAGAATCCTGCAATGGGAAGAGACTTCAGCGCGTTCATACATGAGAGGTTCTATGACCACTCACCAAGAAACTTGAAAAAGTGACTCCTAATCTCGTCAAAGCGACTATCGCTTCCCATCTTAAGAACCCGGAAGAGCAGGAATCCTGAACAGCAAGTTAAGCAACCGAAAGTGACAAAAACTACTGAGGCCACATACCCGCAATACGAGAAGCCCATACCATGACCAGTATACTGGCCACTATGAGACTGTGAGATTAAAGTTAGGTCAAGTTGATAGGCAGCTCACCTATGTTGCGAGCATGGAAAGTATTGCCAATGAGCAAGGTTAACAGAGCTACAGAGAAGGTAAGCCGCCTTGACGGTACTTGCTAACCCCTCCACGTACCAAGCAGAAAGAAATTGGATCCTGTTGAGCATCATCAGTAAAATGGTAATTCAAAGCAGGGTATGACAGACCTCCTGTGAAATCCGTGATCTTGTCAAACTTGAACGTCCAAGCAATGGCAAAACCAGCTAGCTGGTATCCAATCGTCACTAGCAGGGTGATAGCTAGATAAAAACGGTCCAACGCATATACAGGGGCCATAGTCGCCGTGAAGGTTGTTGGGAGGATGTCGCTGAGTGGGCTGACATTTATAAATTGACGACGTTGCCCCTCTGTACACGATCAGTTGCTAAACGTCTCCAGGATGGTGAAGAGATCGGACGGTCCAGTTCTCGATCAGGTGACGTCTAAAGTCAGTCACGTTTACTCACCAACTGCTACGCGTGGCTGACGATGGACGCGTTTTTGGACGTCCAGAGTTGCTCAAAGACGGATATGTACGTTTCTGTAGCTGCCGATTAAATGATATTCGCCCTATGTACAAGCCCACCACCCACAATGACCAAAGTACTCTATGAAGTCTCTAAAATGCAAGAAAGGTGTCTAGCGGAGGTTTAGAAAGAGTATAAGCTAGCTTTAGAACAAGAATCTATCCATAAATACTGTACAAATGCATTGTCTGTCCGTGTCATGTTCTGAGGTTGTCCTTTAGCTATTTGGGAATGTGATGGGATCGATTGTTGTTAGCCGAGAGATGCAAAATACGCACCAGGCTGGTACCGTAAGGGGGATCTTGACGCTCGTCTAAAGTCAAAAGATGTCAGTATGCGAGGAGTCCCTTTAGGTTCCATGTTTGAGTGTAACGTACAGCAAGACCCTACGGGGAAACATGTTAGTAAAAACGTGCAACAAGGAGAATGGAAGCAAAAACGCACTGAAAGGCTCGTCTCCTTATACTTGATGCTCATATCGGCAGCAGTCAATCTCATCGCCTCGATAGCTTCATCTAAAGTTACGCTGTATACTCCCTGACTTGCCAATGAAAGTTGGGCCGCAGTGACCGCTTTGACAGCTGTGCAGTATCTCCAATGAGTAGACGGCCAATGTCAGAAGATAGATCACCTGCCTCCAAGACTGTTCCTTTCCTATTGTCGCGGAGTCGATTTGATGAACAACGATATTCACAGCACCAATTTAATGATGAACTCACGATGCAAGGAACTTGGACGAGGCCGTCAATCGGGTCACAGGTCAGACCGAGGTTGTGTTCTTGGTATCTGTATTAGGTCACGAATCTCAGAATGAAAGCAATTGGACACACCTATACCAATCTCGGCTGCCTTGACGACAGATATAGATGAGCATCAAATATTCACTGACGAGTATTTGGAAAGTACCTGAAGAATAGTTTCCGGTGGAGCTAAGCCCATGAGATCAGGCCTTGCGTACATATCGGACAAAATAGTCAACGTACCTCCCATACAAGCCGCGAAACCAGCGCTTGCCATCGAGCAGGCAACTAAAAGCGGTCAGCATTCGGCCGAGGGATCCTTGCCGAGAGAGACAAGCTCACCTCCCACTTCAGCCATACAACCACCTTCAGCAGCAGAGATAGTGCTCGCACGTTTGAAGAGCATACCCACAGCCTACGATTACCTGTGAGAAAGTAATTGTATGTAGGAAAAGTGTACTTACAGCAGCCGTAAGCAAGAAAGTCTGAACGCTCTTTTCTGGCTCATCACTGACAAACTGAGATATTTGTGTTCAATACACATCACATAAATGAAATGTGTGCCTCTTCCCACCTCGATAATGTATTTCAACACAGCGGGGATCACGCCAGATGCACCATTTGTAGGCGAGGTCACGATTCGACCTCCCGATGCGTTGACTTCGTTGACGGCGATCGCATAACATGATAAGAAGTCCATCGCTGGGATATCAGCTTTCCTCTAAACAGTAGTCATAAAGCCAAATCGTCACCAAGGTCAGCCACAAATAACCGGAGGTATAGTAGGAAAGGGACCCACAGGTGGCATTGGCAACACGGCATGGTCATAGCTTCCTACTACTCTGGGCGCGCGCGAAGCACGATAAACTTTCCATTTGGGCTCTGATTCATCAACTGTCTTGTTTTCCTCTAGAGCTTCGGGCGAAGCAATCGATTCGACATGTTTCACACCAGCGGTTATAGCTGACATATGCGGCTGGGAGACCCCTGGGTATAAACTAAGGTGTGGATACGATCAGAATAGGCCGCAAAATGGCCGAGAGGACACATACCCTCGCATAAGACGTCGATATAGAATCGGGGCACGTCTCCTTAACCCGAGTCTTCCTGGGAGGGTCTGCTCTGATGTGGACACGCCAGTGTGGATGCAATCATCCATGACGCTCCATATCTTCATTATCTATAGAGATTCAATTAGTCAGCTGAGAAGGGAGAGAAAACTCTCAAAACTACCTTTTCGTGGATCTCATCATCGGTCCAGCCGAAAAACTTCTCGTTGTCGTGAACAATTTGAGCGATAGTCATCTGTGTAAGCATTGTAAGAAGTGCGTGAGGCGGCGTATTTGTGCTAGGCGTACATTGTGTTTCTTGGTCAAGGCTAGCAAGGTGTCTCCAGAAGAGAATGGGTAAGGTGGGTGCGCGCCAGCATCCTCAGTTGAGGACTCGGGAAAATCAGAGCCATCTTGAATCCGGGGGTCCAGAGGATCTGACAGCGAGTTGGTTTGGTGGAGCCTCGCTTCATGGACCTTCTTCTTATCAACTCCCTTGTAGAACATATTCTCATCAACTAGGGAAACCATCAGACTGAATGCTAAATCAAAATGGTCATGAGCATACCTTTGGTTTTCTCGTTCACAACGAAACCACCTCCAACGCTGAAGTATTCGTTCGTAGCTAGAAGTTCGCCTTCTGACCCGAAACAAGAGAACCGCATTCCGTTCGGGTGCGTCTTGAGTACACGGTCCCAGTGCCAGAACATGTCACGGTCCATGTCAAATCGGATGCGATGGTCTCCACCCAGGTTCAAAGTCTTGTTCGACAAAATGGCGGCATATCGGCTCGGTATACTTCCGCAGTCCACTGTTTCTGGATCGGAGCCTATTCAAAGCAAAAGGTTAGAACGGGGCACAGGGTGGAAGGTCTTTTCTTGACCTTCTAATCCAAGAAGTATTGCTTGAGGCGTATGATGCCTGGTTCCGTGGTCAGAGACATGTCAAGCTGAGCTTAAGGTACGTACCCTTTGCCTATGTAATATTTTCGTAAGCATTGTGAATGAAACGCGTCGAATGGGAGAAAAACGCGTACCTGTCGCGGCGAGCGAGCCATACCTTCGAGAAAAGGTCAATGATCAAGAGAGCGACGAATGGGGATAAGTACACACAAGGCAATTTTCAGGGTTTTAACCTTGCAAAGTTTAAGCTCTTCCTCCTTTGTTCAAACAGACAGCACGCGCACCTCTTTCAAGAGATCCAATTCTTTCAAGTCGTTGATGAAGATTCTGCCCGCTCGCATAGGACCGACGGTATGAGAGGATGATGGACCGACTTGACACGTTGGATGAGGCCCAGAACACTCGCTTAGGCGGCAAGACAAGAAACTTACCTCCGATACTGAAGAGGTCGAAAGTGGAGATGACTGCGTGTTCTGGCACTTGGCGGGGAGGGCTGTCGTCGTAGGTGTCGGGCTCATCTTGTTTCCTAAGCAAGGCCAGCTTGCTCAGAGGTCTACGAGGGGCGTTACTTCGGAGAGAAATGGATCGAGTCGTCGAGCATCGTAGTCTTGAGGGCGTAAAGCAGGATTTCAAAGGTGTTCTCGCGAGGGTGAGCATGCAAGTCAATGAAGGGTGAATGGCGGTTGTAGTGAGAGTTTGTGCGCTGTATTTCAGGCTTCGGAAACATGACGGTATTTACTTGCTCGGACGGACCTCCGAGCCTCTTAAGGTAACTTCATCAGGAATGCGACCCTCAGGATTCTTCAAACCTTGGAAAATTTATCTAATATCGTACGTTATGACGAGTAATGAGTCTCCGCCAAATCCCCACAGTATTAGGCGACGTGAACTAGCAGAATGCCTCCAGTAGCTTTCGACGAAGGTGAGGAGAGACTGACTCTGGTAAAGCGGGATGACAGTGGCGGAGCCTTTTTCGGGCAATGACGCCCATCCTGTGTTGATGGTTGATATCTGCGATACATATTCGCCCACTACATTGCGTTTTTACCTCTGTTCAGAGATAGCGATAAGGACTGCCACCGGTTTTTCGCGGGTCGTCAGGAGTCTGAGACGGATCGAATAGTGACGGAATCAGTTTCGCTTTCGCTTGATAGGGTGGTTGTGGTTCTATTTTGGTGAGTTGTGGTCACCAATGGATTATGAGTTTGTGTTGTCCTCCCCGAGACCACCCGCTGGCAATCCAACAGCAATATGCTTTCACAAGCAATGGAGCGGCATGGGAATACCAACCGACCCATAAGGAGTGCGACGGCGTGCCGTTGGGACGACGAGAGAATAACTGACATTCTGGTTGTCCTTATGACGTACGATAAATGTGGCGCATTCGTTCCAGGAAGCTCACGTGTTCTCCTTTCCCTCGTGTTACTCTCCATCCAATCCGGAGTCTTTAAATTGAGCACCCTAAGCGCCCGTCTCAGTAAGACGAACGACGAACAAAAACTAATGTCACATTTCCAACGAGACGGTGTACCAAAACGCAACCTGGTAGATACGAAAATGAACCTTACTTGCGCTGACCTGTGGCTCATACCTGACTTGTATGAAGCTACGAAACCATAGCATATCAGAACTCAATCAAGGTGTCAGGCTAACCTGGGGGTATAGAATCGGAGATTGGCTTCGAATGGCGCTGTAAGAGGGGAAGTCG
The DNA here is from genome assembly GCA_015708445.2 of Clitopilus hobsonii. Classification (NCBI taxonomy): domain Eukaryota; kingdom Fungi; phylum Basidiomycota; class Agaricomycetes; order Agaricales; family Entolomataceae; genus Clitopilus; species Clitopilus hobsonii. The sequence goes on along the minus strand of CP068000.1, from coordinate 1,338,801 downwards.
CTTATAGCCGAGGCGAGGATGGTCACGGCCTCCTATACTGGTAGAATTGAACGGACAACCAAGTCAGAAAAGTTGGAGGTAACATGATACTTACTGAAAATGGCTTGAGGTACAGATTCTCTGTGTGCAATTTCTGTGGAAATCGCTTGCAATGAAACGTAGTGTGCGGAGAGATCAAAACGGAGGACAAGCAAGCGACGCTGCGAAAAAAAATGGAATGCCACCCATCCTGTATAGCTTTCCTCGGCCTGTCTGTCACCTTGTTGGGATAGCAGGTTGTCCTTAAATCCAATAATTCCCGACTTAGAGTAAGGGTCATACCCCAGGCTATCCAATTAAAGTCGGACCCGTCGATCCCAATCCTTGGACAAGAGGAAACGACGAGTCGGATCCGAGATAGCCGCACCTACTTGTGCCTCAACAAATATGAGGCAGGAAGACCGGACCGACCGAGTGATTGTAGGTGATTTTGCGGGGATTCAGTGGCCTAACAGCACATGATACAGAAAGATGGGGCAAAGACAGAAGCCACTGGTGAACTGTAGCGTTGGCAGAGACTGCCAAAAAGACAGAAAGATCAACAAGAAGAGCTGCCAAAGTGACTGAAATCAGGCTTCGACTAAGAAATGTATAGAATATGATGATTGTTATGGTGATTGGCAGACTTTGCCCAATGAAGAGGCTCATTTGTTGTCATTGGCTGGTTGAACCTGAAGAACGTCGGTGTAAGCGCCTTGATGAATGTTGGTCGCTTGACATTTCATTCATTGAGTGATCGAAGTTGACCACCTATTACCAAATTTCGCCACGCAAGTTTGATCAACTCGTCCATTTTGCTCTTGTGATCGTACCACTCTCTGCTTGCTCGTCGTCTGGAACAGTGAGCTCGCATTCCGTCTCTGCAGGGAGGGCGTATTTGTGCATAATTGGTCGCAGGGGAAACAAGAGACTTGGGGCAAACTCACCAACATCAAAGCCTTCCACGAGTTCAACTGCCTTTCAAGCTCTCTAACGTCGTCTCCTTCTCACCATGGCTCTCAACGCAGGGAGGGAAGCCACTCACCCGTCGACCGCCCAACTCAGAAGCGAAAGAGGTCCATACGCTCACAATCCACCACCGTCATCGGCGAACACACCCTCTGCACGTTTTCTGGCCGCGGCAGCGACACCACAAACAGCAACGACACCTAGCATGCCATCCGGACCATCTGGAGCGTTGACTTCTGGCAACAAGGACCGACCATTGACAGTCTCTGGCTTGCTCAAGGCTAACGCAAGCGCTCCAGATCCAATTGCGGCCGCTCTCGAGCAAGCCGTGGGAGATCGCAACAATCTTGCAGCCCAGAATGCCCAGCTATGGAAACTCATTGAGAAACAGCGCACCGGATACAACCAACTTTTGAAAGAACTAGAAAGGGTTAGAGGGGAGAGGGATGCACTTCGAGGGAAAGGTGCTGGGTCTAGCACAGGGGGAAGCGATAAGCGTCAGAAAAGCAACGACGGTGATAAATCCTCAGGACTGCCGAACGGGAAGATGTCTTCTCATGCGTCCTCGGATGGGCGACTGGCAGTGACTAGACATAACTCGGATGAACATAGTACGTTATCCTAACAGACTTGTCGGGTGTAGGTTTTTCGCTAACACAATCCCGACAGCCTCACGGTCTAGCCATCAGGGAGCTCTTCATGCAACCCGCTCCGCGGAACCATTGTCTAGTCAAGAAAGGGAACGAAGCACCTCTAACCCGAATTCATCCATACCCACAAATGATTCCCATTTACAAGTGTATCCACCTCCGCCACCTGCATCTGCCCCGTCGATGGTCGGTGCACCATCAGAGCATAGCAATCCCAATGTTTCTCGCAATCTCAAACCATCGCCAGCGCCGTTGGTTGTTCCACCTCGTCCCGACACGTTACCTGTTCCTGCGTCAGCGATATCTGCCACGCAGGAAACGAACCCTTTCGGGAACCAGTTTCAAGGATCGACCAGGGACGTAGCAGGCGCTAATGAAATTCGACCGCTCAATCCTCGAAAAGAGTCTCTCCCGGAAAACTTTGCTAGGCAAACACCGGGGCCTCTCGTTGCCTCTCCACCCTCCAATGCGGGGAGCGACCGGGCTCCAGCTCCATATCATCCACCTGCAAATCTATCCGAACCAGCACGCACACCTCAGACCGCCCCACCAGGATTTTCAGTCTCAGAATCCAGATCCGTTCAAAGAGCCACAACTCAACCTGAGTTCAGTGCAAATTCTACGCAGCAACCGCCAATTATTAGGACATCCTCTGTGGATTCCAATCAATCAGCGGCTGGCGCACCATCAAATGCAACGTCGAGCAATATGTTGGCAGTCATCCCAGAAAACCGCTCTCATATGGTTTCACGGGAGTCCAGAATCTCATTACCCGACGAAGCTAAACGCTATATAGCAAACATGGCAGACTCGCCGGTCGCCAGTCCCAAAGTCAATGAGTTCACTTCTGGAAATGCCAGTTCAACGAGTCTTCCTCAACCCCCCTCGCAAAGTCCGTTAAACCCCAACGGACTCGCACCACCCCCTCCCGGCAACGATCGCGGAGGAGACAGCCCCGCTGGTAGCAGCGAATTTCTTGATCTAAATGAGGAAGATGACGATGGGAGTGAGGCTGATGATGAGGAATCAGCTGTCACGGGGCCTGATGGTGATGAGATGGACGAACCTGAGGTCAATAGAATTCAGCCAGCTGTTCAGAGTCACTCTACTCTTGACTTGCAGTCTTCTCAGGGTAAGCGACTGGTCTCTCATTCCTGCTATGTCGTTCTTAAAGAGATTGTCTTTCGCAGAGGAGTTCCGCTCATACCCTGAGCCACCGTTTAAGCCTGTTCATCCGATGATACAGGTGCAAGGGCCCAGTCTTGGACAGGCCGAAGAAAGTCAAGATTCACTACCAGCATATGAAGATCCCGGAAAAGTTTCGCCGTTGACGAACCCGTATTCGCCTCCTGGACAGCAGGAACCTCAAACTCAGCCATTCCGACACGATGTCAAGCAGCAAGCTTATCAGCCAGCACCTCAATCCGTGCCCGCCAACTTCCGAGCTTTGCCCCTCCTCTCCTCGGATCTGCCTCGTACGACGGTTTCCGTCTCACATTCGTTCGTTCGGCCCAATGATAGAGGCAAAGAGGTCCTCTCTTTCGTTGTTTACGTCAAGCCAGGCAATAGCAAGGAGGGTTGGAAGGTGGAGAAGATGTACTCGGATGTGATAGCCCTGGATCAGAGGGTGCGAAACAGTGTAGGCAAAGGAGTCGGGAAGAAGATCGCTAGCTTGCCTGAAGGGAAATTATGGAAAGATCACGCTCCGGCTAAGGTTGATCAAAGAAAGGTATGGTCAACCTCTTCTTTATTGTCCAGATAGCTTACGCGGGGTATAGGCTGTCCTCGAGGGCTATCTTCAGAGCCTGATCAATCTACCCGTCAAGCACAACGACGAAGTCATTGCTTTCTTCACTTCTGATATCGTCCGCGAGACAAAACAACCCGTCTTGCAGGCTGGGCACAAAGAAGGATATCTCACCAAACGAGGCAAGAATTTCGGCGGGTGGAAGACGAGGTACTTTGTGTTATCTGGGCCAGTCTTGGAGTATTATGATTGTGTACGTTGCATCTCATCTACATTATTACGCATACTGACCTTCACCCCCCCCCCTACAGAGAGGTGGTGCTCATCTCGGCTCAATACAAATCACTGGTGCGCAAATAGGGCGTCAGCAGCGCACTGAGCGTCCGCCTGGTGCGGACGATGAGAAAGAATACAGGCATGCCTTTCTCATAGTTGAAGCAAGAAAAGGGCCAGGAGGAAACCATCCTCGGCATGTTCTCTGCGCCGAGAGCGACGAGGATAGGGATAGCTGGGTGGAAATGCTTGTCAGATACTTCTCAGGAACATACAGCGAAGAACCCCTGGCAAAATTCGGTCCTGGTCCAATTGCAATCAACCCCGTCGCCTACCAAACCCCCGCTCAACCCAGGTCCAGCACTAGCTCGAACGATAGCCCTGTGTCACGCCGCCCGCAAAGGGCATTTTCCAAAGATGATATTGCGATTTCCAAGGGAGCTGCCGTCCCTATCGCGCAGTTGCCACAGGACGAACATACCGCCAAGTTTTTCCAGCAGGGACCACCCACGTATGACGAACGGTCTTCGAGCCCTTCAAAAGCTATGGATCCGTCTCCGACGGAACGCCACCCCAATGGAGGCGCAATTGATGCCCACTACAATGCTCGACGCCTCATGGAAAGAGGCGGCCAGCCTTCGAGCCTGCCTGATTCATCACCATTATCCTCTGCTTCTAATTTTGCCTCGGATGCCCTTGCCGGTCCCAATCAGAGAGCTAACTCTGAACTCGGCCATTATCCAGATCTACAACAAAATGCAAAGGCTAATCGCCAGCAATCCCCAGAAAGGCATCGCAGGGACCCTCACGATGGTCGCAAATCTTTCCACCCTTCGCTAAATCCTGTCGCTCAATCGCCGACAGTTGCCGCGAGCACCGAAAGGTCCTCCACCCCTGACAAACTCGATGCGAGCGGGAAGGCAAAGATCTCGGGACCAATGAATGCTGCTCCTATTCCGGCAGGTTTCAAGTTTGGAGGTAAGGATGCACCACCCCCTGCACCGGAACCTAGTACATCAGATCAACGCCGCGAAAAGGCGCGGTCCCGATTTTGGAACTGGAAGAGTGCTGGTATGTGCCACATTTACATTTCTAATCACAGTCTTCTCAACGAACACCAGCTCCTGAGAAATCTCAACCTGCCGCACCCACTGTCTCGAGAGCGGTCTTCGGTGTCTCTTTAGAGGAAGCTTTGGACGTGGCTCAAATTGCAAACCTACCTGCCATCGTGTTTAGATGTATACAATACCTGGAAGCCAAGAAAGCGGACCAAGAAGAAGGCATTTACCGTCTAAGCGGGAGCTCTGCAGTCATCAAAAGCTTGAAAGATAGGTTCAACAGCGGTTAGTCTCCCGTTTCATTAGTCCACGAATAAGATGTTCATGAATAGCAGAGGGCGATGTTGATCTTTTGGCATCTGACGAATACTGGGATCCGCATGCTATCGCCGGACTACTCAAGAGTTTCTTACGAGAGCTACCCGCAAGTATTCTTACGCGTGACCTCCATCTCCGCTTCCTCGCAGTCATTGGTGAGATTTCCTTATTGATTCCTCTTCGCTCCTCTGCTAAATATGTCCCATGATAGACTTTGTGGATGCCCAAGAAAGGATCAAGGAGCTCTCCCGCTTGATAGCTGCTCTTCCCATTGCCAATTATAGTCTCCTCCGTGCCCTCACTGCTCACCTCATCCTCATTGTCCAAAATTCGAATGTCAACAAGATGACGATGAGGAATGTCGGAATAGTCTTCAGCCCGACTCTTGGCATACCTGCGGGTGTCTTCAGCCTAATGCTCGGAGAGTTCAATCGCGTGTTCAATGTCGGAATTGGAGCTGGAGACTCACCTACAGAGGATGTTGACGATGAAGATGTCGATAGACGGAACAGCCGTCAATATACCGATGCTGCTGCAGATCAATTGCTCGGGCTCTCTGGCCGAACTTTGAAGAGTCAGTAATTTACGCTTCATTAACTGTGACCACCGTCCCTGATCATTAGCAGGTGCAGATGAAGTGGCGTCAGAAAGTGACGAGGTCTCCGTTCAAGATGAAAGCGGAGCGGAGACAACAGACGGAGATTTGCCTGTTGGTTCCGAATCCGAATCCGGGCCCTTGACAGCTTCCCCTCCCGACACGCCTGTCGTTTCCAAGTCGTCAAAGGCCTCGAATGCTGCCGCAAGCAGGGGGCTCAATGTAACGATAACAAACGACCGAGGAAACCGACATTCGAAGATCATGGGTCTACCACATTCACCACGGCCGCCCCATTCTCCAAACATGCAGCAATCCGACTCCAGATGATTTTACGAGCATTTTGCCTCTTCAGCTTAGCCACGGACAATTTACTCACGCATCGAAGTCATTATATACCCTTGATACCACAACTGCTCGTAGCTCTAGCTGTAGAGTTTGTAACATTATACCTGCTTCTTGTATCTTATCTTGCGCTGGAAGAAATTTTGTCAAAGATTGACGCTTAGCCTGTTCCTGTCCCTGGTTCGTGTGACTACCATCTTGACGTGTCACGAGCATGGACGCGCCAAGGCCCAACGGTGCGCGAGTGAATCTCAACATCTCAGTCTTGACCGCCATGGGTTTCCGACAAGCAGCTGTGCTGGCGCCCGTTTCTTTCTTTCTGGGTAAGATACCGTCTCTTCAGAGGTGTCTGGCCAACCTCGCTCATAAACACTTACCGCAGGCGTCTTCTTCATTTGCTTCAATGTCGATCACCGTATCCTCTGGGGTGACCTCACGGACGATGTTGTGCAGGAAGGATTCCAGTTCTATACGACCTTCTTCAATGCTCCTCCGGCTATAAAAGTGGGCAATTCGCGTCGTGGTTGAAGTTTTTCTGACAAGACTGTCGCAGGCTTTGCTTCATGGAATGGTGGGAGTTGGCTTGGTTGGGTTGCTTTCTAAGCTACACAAATGGGATGAGAGCGCCGTCTACTTTGACGGTTCTTGCCTTGGTACGCATTGTCCTCCGAATTGTTTAAAGGTACTCATGCTCACCCCTACCTCTCCGGAATAGCATCTTTCGTGTTTGCTATCGTCATCTACCTGACTGTGACCGTACCAGCCCTTCAAGCCGTCGCAGGTGTTATCTCCCCTGAGGAAGCTAATCTGGAAGGTCTCTTGGAGGACCGAATCCAGGCACTGAGGGTACTTTCTGCTGGGAACGTCATAATGATAGTTTCGATGGGTGCAATTTTGGCCCTTCAGGTAAGCCATTGGAAGCTTTTTCGGCGGAATATTCTAATGTATGTTTCATGTAGGCCGGCCAAGAGTATGCCCGCCGAACTGAGGCAAAAGCCTTAGCTGAGTTCCAAGAACAAGAGAAAAAGGCAGCTGTAGCAGCCGCTGTTCCCGTGGAGAAGAAGGATCAATGAGGATATAGTAGCGATGGAGTAATCAAGACCTATTTTATCTTGCATAATCAATGCTCGTCTCTTCCACCCTTGCCAGTCACACAAATGCCATCCCACACGTCTTCTCTGCTCCGTCAAAACATGCGTGGCAGCTGCTGTTTTCTGATCTCTGCGGCAAGACTCGCGTATGCAGGTTTCTCAGTGATAGAAAATAAGCGCCTGCCTACAGGGGATCTGCACAGGAAGTTCATCTTTCTATCATTCGCCTTGTCTTGAAAAGCTTCTTCCAACTCGTGGACGTGATAGCCGTAGGACCTCCGTCCTCTAGAACGCAGCCAATCCACTCAGCACTCCAGCTCGCATTGTTGTAGCAGCTGTCGCCTACGAACAAATCCAGAGTAATTGCTGCTTGTCCGAAATGACTTCTGATCTTGAGAAAACGCTCACGCTTCGCCTCTCTTCCGAGTCTTCGATCGCGTGTCTATCACTAAGTATTTTCCCCCGTTCTCCTGGCGGCCGTGTCGTCTATCGTGCAGTTCACAACGACAACACTTGACACCAGAACCGATGAGAATTGTCAATTAGCCGCTGCCGACGCGCTGACGGCCTAGGTTCTCATGGACTCGAATCGCGAATGTGTCGAGGTCCATAGATATCAGGAAGGAAACATACTTGCCGTGATTGCAATTGAAACTCAGAAACCCAGCCGCAGAGTCCATCCTTGCACTGACAATACCGTTATCTATCAGGTCGGGATTCCTGGAGCCTACGGGAAAGCATAGGGATCGTATACGTCGTTTGGCCATTCTCCAGATGTTCATGTAGCGCCGAGCGAGGCTTTGCCATCGTTATCACGAATCTCAAGGAGAAGATTGCTCAGACTCGGAGATAGCTTCAATTTTTACTGTCCAGATAACGATTGTATTGCTAGGGCAGGCCGATACTCCGAGAGACTCACGGATACGTCATACCACTACAAAAACACCAAAGTCGGTAAAGCTGTGTGCTTCTGAGCAGTTCTCAGCGCTCCTTCGACATGCAGGTCAATCATAGCCAACACTAGGGCACGTTTGTCGGAAGTGGGACGGAAAGCAATCCTACTAACACCTGAAGAGATACTCACGGCCAGCTCACGGCATCGCTGTTCGAACGTTCTTGTGTCGCTGTCTCCAGAAAGGAAGGTCACCGACCTTCTGTTCAGCTGTTCTTGTGGTGCACTTCGTGCAAGTGATCCTTGGGGCTCATATGCAGATCTGGGAACTGTGGTCGTCCAAAGCTCGATTATCCCGCGTTCTCCTAACGGAACCACCCTCCCGATACGCCCAATTTACAGTCGATTCGGGTGCCTGTTGTTGCTTGAATGGGGTTGCGCCACGAATATAGTCGCCTGAGCTCAATCTAATCATCGCATCAACGACTAATACACATAGTTGACGTTCCGAAGGTTGCTGGCCATTCCTTGGTCACTTGATCTCTGTGGAATCGAAGCCATAATAAGTGTATACGATCTTCAACGAGGTGTCTGGTGCCGTGCATCAGGGCCGTAGACCGACCTGCCTGCAGTCTGGCTTATCGATCCGCCACGATTATGAAACACTTCATGGAACCATTCAAGGATATAGGTTTCTGAAATGAGACGACAAATGACTTCCCATGCTCCACACTATTGGGTCCTCAGATTTCTTTGTCAACCTTGCCCTATAACAAGATCATGAATCTTAATTTGAAAAACCCATACGGGTCAGCATGAGGAAGAGGGTATCAGAATAGTTTCCTTCACTCAAAGTCTTTACGCAACTGCCTCCGGACGGCACGGTGCGCATTCCTTTGGTCATTCCTTTGGTAAGTCGTTTGCTCTATTTCGCTGTGCCCTTTTTGAAGCAAGTCCTACTGAATCGCAGAATTTCCTACCGCCCTGCACTACATTGATCTCGACCATTCTGATCTGTCCGCCTTCACCTTCAAGGGCCAGTCGCTTCAACTCTAAAAACCTTATAAGTAGGGATGTCCCTTTCACGGTCTAGTCGAGTTCCTGCAGGGCGACTCTAAAACCGCGCGTCCGAGGACCTCTTAGATGATTTGCCATGCAATCAACCTGTATCGATGAACCCACAAACCTTGCTTCCTTTGCATCAATTGCTGCTTGTCAAATGTATCCTCTCCGTTGACATAGAAAAGAATCTGGAGTGGCGGACTTGGCCGCCACGTTAGCGTGGTGACTTGGCGTCTCAGCTCTCCACTCTCGAAGTTTCTTTGAGAAGATAGATATCAACTGGAAACATCCGGTTCACTGTCAGAACCCTTGCGCTGATTGATTGATTGTGCTTGATACAATCACGTCAATTAAGCAGATCGAGGCAAAATGAAAGGTGCCATGGTGTAACCTGTGCCACTCATGGTGCCACAACACGGTTTACGATGGAGAACTCCAGCGGGCGTCTCTGATAGGCAAACAATCGGTGGAGGATCCTCATGAGTTCGCTTGACTAGTATTAGTGCGATCGCGACAGTTCGTGCAATATGATAATGATCCTTGTTTGCTTTGAACTCCTCTCAGAGCCGGTGACATGCGGAGTGACTAGAAGTATGTTCATTGAGTACTTCGGGAATTTGCGCAAGACTACCACATGTGAGCTCAGGGTTTCATGGAAAGGAAAGGCCGCGGAAATCCTTTCTGCATTGTAAGCCTTAATACAACGCCTGCGTTGGTGCCCGCCTCCGAGTCAGGGCGGCAAATGTCAGGACATGAAGTTATGAAATACAACTCTTGAGGAACACCAGGGATATCTCTCTTTGTTCAGATCGGCAGGAGATCTGCACTCGCTCGGGTCCAGATTAGACCACAGAGTGCACTGAGGATGCTCAAGCGTTTCGCCGGGGCAGGGTCGGTTTTCGAAGAGTGCTCAAAGTGATGAACAACGGATGAGTTGCCATTGTCTGTGTAAATCGGAAGTGGCAGAAATGTCCGGCGTGTGGAAAGATCAGTTCTTCGGACCTATCGGCTAGTCAAACATTGACAGCCGCAGAGGCCTCCTCGACATGGACTTTGTGCGGGAGGAAATTCGCATCAGTTCACCGTTCAGGCTTCGCACTGTTCATCAATTGACATCGTCTGATATTCTCGAAATCTGAAGAGCGTGGTAGGTGAAAGGTTCCCAAAGTCTGATGTTCGATTGAGGATTTCCCATGGTTGCAACAGTAATTCCTCTGACTCGGACAACTTGCAGGGTTACTCATATGAATTGACGCCTGACATCATGTTCTTCTCATTGTGGGCGGATAATTCTTCTAATGAGATAGCAAACGCGGCGACGTCTGCAAGCTTGGTCATCCCGAATGGGTCATAGGAGCAGCCCATTCAGATAGAAAGCGAGGCTCGGGCTTGCTAGATAATCATTTCTCGCTAAATGACCAATTCTGTGAGAGTAATAATATGAATGGTAAAAATAGCAAGTCTAGGGTCGATTATATTCAGGGTATTGTTGCTGCGGGCATCCGCGGATATCCACTGGCAGAAGGAGCCAATCTACACTCTACCGAGACTCCAGACTTCTGAATTCGAGAGCAGGTTACCGGCCAACAACTGATTGATGAATGAAAACGAGGGTACCAGTCGTACGACATGCCCCTGCGTTTCGACGGAAGGATCGTTGTGCGCTGCGAGCCGTTCGGCAGCTTACGCTCGAGTTGGACCGCGAGGTAGCTTACCGACGTTGCTAGAAACGGCATAGTATCATGCAATGAAACCCTTCTCTTTGTAGGCTGCTGTGAACGGCCGAAATGCAGAACCTCCCCAAGGAGCAGGGTAGGTCATATCAAAGTGGTATGCCCAGGACCGCCTCGCAGCACCAGTCGGCGGGACCCGAGGCTACGATGTCGTAAGTCAATCTCGACACAGCATCGTTCGAGCACAGTAATTCCATGAAGACGTTCTGCCTGATTAGCACTCGTACGTGATTGTGGAGTAGAACATGATGTGCGATGCCTTCGTGCGCCCAACGGAGAAGACAAGTTGGGTCATAAGCGTGGCAAAGTCTGATAGCGAAAATTCTCAGTAAAAGAAGTGGGCGTGGTGATTAGCAGTCGGTAGAAGATTGGAGGACGTATGTGTTATCACGGGCAACGGGGCAACGGGGCGACGACGTACGACGCAGTAGGATACTAGTAGTCCACTCGTAGCACGGTAACATGTCACTGGGCCTACGATAGAGCGGTCCAGGTGCTTGTCGAGGGCAATGATTCGGGGTGCGGTGGTCGAAATTCTTTGAACGGCGTCCCAGAGTGGATATGTGGATGGGCGATAACAACTCTGCCATTCTATCCTACCGGAAGCATTTTCTGCATCATCCCAGACGTCTCGCGGAATGATCAGAAGAAGCGATAAGAGTCCAGAATAGCCCTTCGGAGGATTTAGCGGTAGAAAGCTATCATATGTCGTCATCGCGCAGACTTCGATGATGGAAAGAGCACAATTCAGTTGGGATTCTATGAAGGCTCGCGGGAAGGAAAGAGGCTGAAATGAGCAATAGGAACCAACAAGCAAGCCACAGGATGGCTGAGTCGTCTACATGGAGAAGGGACTTCCTTAAGCATGTGGCTAAAGTCTTATCGGTGTTCGTGATGGGTACGCAAAAAGCTAACGCGCCTCCGATGGATCGTAAATTGGCGTGTCAGGTCAATGAAAACCAAGCCTGCTTAGGCGTCGCAACAGAATACAGTCAGGTGCTCGACCTGTAAGCTCGGCGGGTAGAATGAATGGATCATGGTCTTTAATGTCATCATGATGGTGAAAATGAGGACTTCTCTTGGGTGTTATTACGACGGTAGGCCGGGATTCTCTCACGTTAAACACTGAAGCATATCGCGACGCTCCATGCGTTACGATAATCCGTGACTAGAAACACTTCTTCTCGGGTTACATTGACAAGGCTGGGCGTTCGTTATGGGATTGACTGCTCAAATGCAATGCGGCTCCCGGAGTTTCGGTAAATTTTCAGAGATAGGAAGCCTTGGAGATTGTTATTCGGGTCGGTTTCTTGGATTCTATCAAGCATTGGAGCTGAATAGCGTCATATCGTCGGCAGGTAGTGATCGCAGTGGGACTAATTGAATGGCTGACAAGGGTCACTGGACGCTACGAAGCCGGTCAACAAAGAGGGTGGAGATCGAGAGTTGGCAGGAAAGGGTTGCGGCGTACCCAAAGTTCCATATGACGACGTTCTTTGATCGTGGAACACAGTTCAAACGTTTGCTCTTTCGATGCGATGCAATTATAATTGATCAACGCTACTCTTAATTCGGAAAGAGGAGCGCCCTGGGATAGTGAAGTTTTTGAGTTGGCCTGGGTCAATAAGGACCGCAATGAACTACGATTTCCTTGTATTTTCGACAGGTTACGGGATAAATCTATGTAGGAGCCCCTGGTTCGTCGTGAACCCATCCGTGAACCCATCATATGAACCCATCCTCGGTAAGTCCAAATAAGGTAGCGTGACATAAAATATTTATTGTGAGAAATATAATCGCAAGTTATAATTACTCTGAGGGAGGAACGTAGTTAGGGCAGTGAGCTCGAGTATGACCAGCTTGGCGGCATATACCACAGTTTCGCCCTCCTCGTCGAGCGAGCGTGGCGCCGCCGCCACCCCGACTTGGTCCTTCATTAGCTCCAGTCAGTCTTTGAGTACGCGGCCGGCCTTTCTGGACTATGGGAGCCGGTTCTTGGATCCGATCGCGTTGCTGCTCCTCGCGAGTTGCTTTCCTATGTAACCTATAAGTTTACGTGCCAGAAATCCTATGAATGCTGTCACTTACTCTACATTCTTGATCTTCTCCAATAAGTCATCCATCTGCTCCTGTGTTTGTATCCGAGCCGTGAGGGGTCGAAGAGCAGCACTGGCTTCGTGATGAGCTGTCTGGGCAGAGACGGTGTCGGTTCGACGTGCGCGTGGAGTGTCGAGGGGATTTGATGCAGGTGTAGTGTCCAAGTCTTCGTATTGCAGCTCTTGTCGTTGTGTTGGTGCCGTAATTGTTGTCGGAGCTCGTGAACTCGTATTCTCTAATGAGACTGCAGGTATCTTGGAGATATCAAGCGAAGGCTTTTGATACCAGCTGTACAACAAGTATTATTGGGTAATTCTTATCTTTGAAGCAACACCACTCACCGAGCACGAATCAACCCAATATGGAACTTAATAGCGGGAGCCTTGAGCAAGACTTGAAAGAAGTGGCGGCACGGGAGGCCGAGGTTCAAGCCCATGGTACAATCACATATGTATTGACCATCTGAGAGGATAGCGACGAAATGAAGGGCAGATCCGGACCCAATGTGCGACACTTTGAGAAGGTGCCGAACTTCATGTCCCCGACTGCTTATCAAGCGAAGGAGCCATCGTGTCGAGATATAAGCTTTGTCGTTTGCGAAATTATTCAAGATATGCTAAAAGGGTATGTGAGCGAATGCATTGAGATGAAATTCAGCGGGCTAACTCACGCGATGTTCACCGTCTTTCCAGTCATAGCCAATCTCTTGAGTCGCTTTGATAGAGTATTCAGTCTGGAGGCGTTATACCATCAGTCTGTATTCTTTCAACGCGTGACGACAATAGGTATGCATTACCCAATTTGTGAGCCCTTTGGGCGGATGCACGGTCTCGGTCCTGTAATTGAGGCTTTGTTCCATCTGCTCGTAGCAGGTCTTGAGTGCGTAGGGACCAGCATGGTCACGAATCATCTTCAATACTGCGGGGAATATGTCTTCAATTGGCCGACCATGTTGCATTCTTGAAGACTGACAACAACATGAGCTTTGGTTACTAGTAATTTGGCGAAGGATTGAATACTCACGTCACGAACGCGCTGGAGATCTTCGACTGACTGCTGTTCAGTCCGACTGTTGAATTGGTTGTATGCTTGCATGACGCTCGTCTTTGCACCCATTATCCCCTTGCTGACGCGATTCTCGGACTCCACACGACCCGTTGTCCTGACTCCTGCTGTGAATGTCGTATTCACCCATGCCCAAGCCCACTTCTCCCGACACCCGTAAAGTTCATCATTGAGGTAGCTTTCCATCGGTGGATGCTCAGAAGTGAGGTGTTGCCAAAGCCGCTCAAATTCGTCGGGAGACACGGCACGGTAACAGGCCCAAAAATCTTGCATAAACTTCACAAAGCTGGTTCCAAGTCGTCGTCTTGCTTGAGTCGAGATGTTGCCAACGACGTGGTGTAAGCAGTACAATGCTCGTGAGGTAGGTGAAACATCGGGAATGCTTCGAATGAGGGCGAGGTCACGGTCAGTAGCAATGACCTCGGGCGCGTCAGCGAGGTTCTTCACGTAGGATCGGAGTACCCAGGAATATGTCGTGATGTCTTCCTTGGCGTGTAATGCATAGTAAACGTTCCGTGATCGACCGCAGTTGTCGATGATGATGCCAATATTGGTCGCGTAACCGACATTGTTTCGGTTATAGGAGTTGTCGTTGAGCAAAACATCAGAGTAGCGCTGAGCAAGTCGGACCTGCTCTGCTGACTGCCAGAAGATGCCAGTGATGAGGTTGTCTTCGTCTAGTTGAACATCGTAGACCCAGCCTTCCGATAACTTCTTCTGTAAGTCCGCAAGAACTGCCGCAAAATCTCCTCCCGCTGCCTGAATCTGTTCCCTTGCCTCGTTGCGAGCACCATTCATAATGTTAGAAATTTGCCGTAGTTCGAGTGGCTCAGAAAACTCTTCACGCGAGCTGACCACAGCCGCGATTTGTGAGCGCTTCAGCCCGGGTATTGTGGCAAGTTCACTGATGATGGTTCTCTGCTGACTAGTCGGTGGTCTTGCGATAGATCCGCCCTCGGGTATGGTACGGTGGTGGTTGTGCTCGAGCTCGACCAGGCTCAGGTGCCAACCGCCTGCGTTGCGACTGACGTTCACATGCGCAGGACAGTTAGTTTTGGCGGTTTTGCCGCGTCGATGGTCAGAAGGGTCGATGGTGACGTCGTGACGAGGAATATGGATTGAATGTGAGCTACAACGGAAGGTGATCCGTCGAATCGCACCACCTGGGTCTCGTTTTGTTTGATTCTTGATGAATTTGAATCCAAGTGCAGCTTGCTGCTCGAGAATGGCCGTTTGAGCATCTTCCCAAGTGAGGTAGTAGGTACCCTGTTTCAGCTGGTTTGGGATGACAGTGACCTCCGGACTTCGTTCCAGCTTGACTGGACTTGGAGTACTAGGGCGTGGAGGTGATGCTGAGACAATGGAAGCAGAGCGACTTCGCTTGTTAGGCGGAGAGAAGGAAAGGTCGGGTGAGACGCTGCGGCTGCGTTTACAGTGATCGGATGACCCCATAGAACTCTGAGGAGTCCGATTTGAAGGAGACCCAGGCGATTCTGTTAGGTCTATGATAGAAGATAGAGTGGGTATCGAGGTATGGGTGGATAGAAATGGGGTTAGGGATATATTCGAGTCGGTTGATTCGGCCTTGATGCGAGGTGTATTGCTTGCTTGGAGTTGGGTATTGGCAGTGAAGTTGTCGATTGTAATGTCTGCACCACATAAATGTAAGAAAGAACCAGTTTTAACAGAAAACATTTGCGCTTACCGAGGCATTCTTGCTTCACCACCATCCGATCTGCGTGCTTCCGACTCAGATCCACAGCTTCATCCAACGAAACCGGAGCATGTCCTACTCCCGTTGACGAAGTTGGTAGATCCCCAATCAAAGGGACTTGTTCTTCTTCTTTGACGCTCAGCTTCGAGCATGTAGGAGCTGGTGCAAGTCGATCTTCTTGAAGTGGACGGAACTGGTAGATCGGGTGCGAGTCCTACAACGTAAAGCGTTAGGTTGAAACTCAAGGGTCAACTGTATTGGTAACTTACCATCGCGCATAAAACATTATAGTCATTGTAGCCGCAAAAAGCGACAGGCTCGACATCAACCGTATCAACGCAATGATAAGTCCAGAGGTGAGGCGGCTATGTTCAAATTGACGCGTGAGCAAACAGAAATAGATGAGATCATTAAAGTCGACACTAACTCGAGTTTCCGCAACCTTGATCGCAATCATATGATACTCAATGAGATCCAATAGGGCCCGGTCACGATGTTGAGTTGAACAGGCAGGATCCCACTGAGGAAGATCCTTGACCGAAAAATATGATTTAATGAAATCCAAGGCAGCGAGACCACAGCTGCCCGAACCAACACCAGTGAGGCTTTGCATGGGAATAGCGACTTCCTGAACGCTTCGGGGTGCCTTCGACTCGTCAGGTATTACCCAAGATAATAAGGAATATATATCCTGAGAGGCTCGGTGGCCCAATGAGTCTGCATGATAGAGTATCTGATCTTGGAGTATGTAGGCAGAGTAATGTTGGTTCGAGCATTCGAGGAAAGCAATCATCTCGACATTGGTGTTCTCGATGCGTTCTTGGAGCGAAGCAATCTCCGAAGTGTAGACCCGAGGGTCCTGATGATAAAGGTAGCGCGTGTCCGAGATGAATGATGTCGGTAAGAAGAGATGGCGAGGGTAACGAATGGTTGGGTGGCACAGAGACTTGGTCAAGTATACAAGTTCTGCAAGACCGTTGATGATGTCCTCCTCAACGTAGTTCTCATCAAGGAGATAACCAAGCTTCCAGAGCGGGAAGTGCGTGCCATAGAAGCCATAGATTGGCTGCAATATGCGCTGATCAAGAAAACGTTCCTTGGTCTCCTCATCGAGTCCCAGACTCTCGAGGCGATCAGAAAGTCCCTTGGAGAAACAAACGATAGATTTGTGATTATTGACCATCTTCATCAGGTTAACCTTTGAATTCATCAGATTATGGACTTAAGAACGAAGATATGACAAGGAGAATACCTTTGAAAAATGATAGTTCTTGACTACAAGCCCTTCTTTCGAGGAAAAGCAAACTGAAACCGATCGCTTCCCCTCTCGGAAAGCAGCAAGCATTCCTCGGGAGAGGAGAACGATGTCTTCAATGTGAGGAATGAGTTCCCCTGGAACGATGACATTTGCAGCTGAGGTGCTAGGTACTTCGTCGTCGAAGGAAATAGAAACGCAAGAGGGCTCTTCTGCGATGGTTGGATAGTCGATGGCGGCAGTTTGCCTGAACGTCAATGAGGAGAAGAAATTGGAAGAGTAAAGAGCGGAGGGAGAAGGATTGGAGTATTCTTCGAAGGAAGTCATTGTAGAGATGTAGGAGGAGAAATGCGAGGGCTTTTTTGTGAATTTCCTCCAAGGCGCCGTGCTATTTATTCGACCCACTGTCCCCACTTCGTCGCACGGCACTCATTTTTTCCGTAGGTGTTCTGAGATCCTCCGATGCATTCTTGCTGACTGAGAACAAGCATCCCTGACGAATATTTTCACTTCCATGCGACCTAAAGCATGCAATACTTTTTTTCTCCGTCGGACATTTTCTAACGGCGTGAAACTGGGTGGAACAGGTCGGGAGCGGTGGGTGTAGAAAATTGCTAGAAAATGCTGAGCTCAAGGGTCTGTCTCGCTATGGATATTTCTCTGCGGTATTGAGAAGGAATATTGGATTTTCAAGCAAATAATCAGGGTCTTTGCATCGAACCTTACGGGCGACAGCAGCATCCGACCTTTGAAAAACAGGGAATTACAAATGTGGCGGGTACTGCAAGAATGCATCGCATTGTCAGTAGAAACTGAAGCACACATTTCCAATAGTTCTGAGAGGCACAAACAGCTCATGTTCTCATGATTCCGAAAGAGTTCACGCTGAAATCGCGTCAGGTCGCGTCGAGGTCGCGTTCAGTGTCGAGGTCATTAAAGTCTCCAGCACACTGCCTCGAAGATTAGATTCGGTAGTGTGCTTGCCTTTTTAAGCGTATTATGTAACCGGGAATAACTCATAGGAATTATATTATTTTACGTGACGACTTGTGACACCTTTGCTGACAAGTGGGTTCATATGATGGGTTCACGGATGGGTTCACGACGAACCAGGGGCTCCTACATAGATTTATCCCAGGTTACGGCGAATAGAAAGGCACTTGGCGGAGCCTAGACGCCTCCAGGCAATGTAAGGTTAAGACAATGTCAGGCTATGTCTCTCAGACCTGTACCGATGTCCGGTGAATTTTGAAAGACCTTAAATGAATGATCAAGGCAGGGACGAGGAAGGGCTGGATTAAGCGAAGCCCGCCCTGTTTCTTTTGGAACAGTCTGGGCTGAGTTGACAGATCGTGGGTGCGGTGCGTGACGGAGATGAGTTGTGACGGGCATTGTGACGAACTTGTAATACAATGTTGGGGCAGAGAACCACGATTGGTCGACGGTGCCTGCCAAAAGACAACTTGTAGAGATGAAAAAGGCGAGAATTACGGGCAATGATGCCAAAGATACCAAAAAGGATATCCTGATAGCAGTCGGGCTGAACTGTATGGAATTGTGGCTGAACTTTGCACGACACGATTGATTTACAGTTTTGGTTTTGCGTAGGGCACATAAAAATATACGTGTGAATCTGAGATCTATGTGTGGGAAAAGGAAATCGACATATCAGGAGGACAATGGCGAATTGGGGAAACGAAGCGCGCCAACGTACAGATGATATCAGGAAGAGAAGAACCTTCGCTCGCATAGCTGTGGACAACGGTAATGGGCCAGGATTGGGACTTACCACGTTTGACCGCTCAGAGATGGCAAGACCCGACGATGGCAAACAACGGACATGTAAAAGGTGACTGAAAGGCTGCTGAATTTGTCGTCTGTGGTAATCGTGCGGCAACAGGGAGGCACCGAGATGTACGGTGTAAAGAGGACCCTTACATTTCCGAACGGGGATAAGTAGCAAATTTGTATTTAGTTTGGCTGTATTGACGAGAACAAATAATAGATCGAATCTTCGATCCCAGATCTGAACCCTTTGAGTGTAAAGCCGTTATAAGAGCCTGGATGGAAGTAACCGAGTCGCATAGAATCGCTGGTCCCTCTCTTCCCCCAACCACTCTCGACGACGACAAACGACTAAAGGACAGCGATCAACACTTATGGACGTTAACTGGTGCTTGAACTGCGAGTGCTCATTTGTACGTCTTGACTGCAGTCGTTGACCTCATCGAGAACTGACCTTTTCTCCCAGGAAGGAACTGGCCCCTATTGCTCGCGCCGCTGTGAACCACCTCAAGCATCGTGCTCTTCTCGTCCTAGCACTTCGACGAGCTTCAGCAATCTCTATCACGAGGATGACGACGTGTTCTATCACCACGTCGAAGACGCCTCCAGCCTATCAAGTTGGATCGGAAAGGGTGATGCCGGCATACGTGCATGGGCTGCCTCTGTCGAACCTTCGAGCCCAATAACTCCTTCTGTGGCGTCTTCCCCATACTCTTCCCGGGCTTCATCCCGATGTTCGTCTCGTTATTCATCACCAAACTCGTCTACCACTCGCCTACCCAAACTCATTCGTGCCCACCAGCGGCGCGCCGCCCCCGCTTTAGGCATCTCCACATCACGCCCCTCCCTCCCATCGCCTTCCCGTCCAATTCTTACCCCTCTGCAGACTATGCGGACGCCTACTGGCGAGATTATTGGTACCTACAGCACAGGCAATCTCTCGATAGCCTCTGGTGCTACTGAGTCTTCTCTGGCAACTCCCGTCTCCGCCTCCCCCTCCTTACCCATTCCGTGCAAAAAATCCTCCATGTTCTCCTCACTTACTGCACACATTCGTTCTCTCGCATCATCACCCTCGTCAGTGGATCCCATTTCGCAAACTCGAACGAAGCCAGTCGAGACATACACACCGAGGCGGCAGTTCGATGTCGTCGAGATTTCGAGTTCTTTGATCGACGATGATGCGGGAGAATTGACATGGCAGTATTCTGGTACGACTGTGGTAGTCGATGGTCCCACCTCGGCTCGCAAAGTCTCCGCTCTTCCAACTCATACCTCCCCTCGCGGTCGTAACTTATCAAGAGCCTAAAAGCCTCTAAAATATTTGTTCCTCGCTTTCCACATAGAGATTCTCGCATTGCCCTACCTTGGTCGCTACAAGTGAGCGAGCAAGCTGTACTTGTATGAACCACACCTGCATTCGCTATATCCGATGGCAGCCACACCCGTCCTTACCCTCCTTCACGTCGCCCTTCTACGGAGAACACATTCGCAGGAGCGCCTACTATTCTCATCTTCCTTCATGGGCAAATTTTCCCAGTTGACCACTTGATGTTCTTTCATCCATACCCCTTCGATTCGCCCCATACCCGCCACCTTCAAAATTTCGCCTGCAGGCCTTCGCCTCAGCGATCTCGACGGCTGCCATTCCCTTACACTGTATCGTTTATTATTTACCATAGAGACAGGGCCTCAACATTTTTGGCCCACACTTACACTCACCTACATACATACTCAGCGCTTTTTGTACAGTATCCTCATGACAGCATTGTACCCGTATCTCCTCCATCTTGTCGGGTCTTCTATCCTTAATACCTTCATGTATCTTGTCACGCATCTGCATTCATCGCAATACACACATTCTCTCAGTTATACATCCGCTCGTCTGATGAAAAATTCTCTTGACGCCCTTCACACTGGAAAGTTGGTGATTTAAGTCGGGCCAAAAACTCTGTTTTTACCTCAGATTTTGGTGTCCACTTAGGTTAGGAGGAAATGCGTACCAAAATCTGCCGCTTATTTGTTACCGAAACTTCCTCCGAAATTGGAAGATTTGAGTCTCGCTTTGGTTGTCACGAAAACCACATTGAAGCGCTGCGCTTGGACAAGAACAAAAGGCAGCTCAAATCGGGCAAGATCACCCGGTTCAAATTCTACCCCAAAATCAGGAAATCTGGCGTAATCAAATCGACCACTCAATTGTTCAGATTCGATTAGGGTATAGTGCGGGCCAAAACTCTAAGATTCGGAGTGATTTTTCACAGGATCGAGACTTTGGCCGAAGTTTGGAAATTAAGTAACACCAAAACTACTCCACCTGGCGGGGGTGGGGTAGTTTTGGTGTTACTTAAATTTCGGGTTCTGCAGTTCGGATGTTGCTACGCAAAATTCCATGTAAAGGTACCCATTTTCGGACTCTTTCTTTGGCCCCCGAAACCTCAAAATTGAACTTAGGTTTTGTTACACCCTAAACTGGTAACTTCAGTGGACTTTTCGGTGCTAAACCTTCCCCAGGTTTCAGGTCAAATTCCGTTCCTTCCCAAACTCGGGGTTTCGTGGTAGCTTTCGTGCTGACTGCAACCGCCGTCAAAACTCCCGGTTTTGGTGCCGCTTTTACTTGCTCTAAATTTGTCCGTTTTGGTTCTAGTTTTGGCCGATCTTATACTCACATCGGAATCTCAGGTAAAAAGGAAGTTTTAGGTACGGCTTTAATCATGGTCTTTCCAGTGTGCTTTCAACTCGTGGCCGTGGGGCGAGTGGAGGCGGCCACAGATTTGACTCCCCTCTAGAACATAATAGTCCTTACCGTGGGAAGGCACGTTGAACGGACATGCTTCTTACTTCCAGCAGCAGTAAATCGAAATCTGATGGACGAAGTTGGGTCCCTAATCAGTCGGGAACTCGCGAAGTTTACCTTGTTCCCGCTGCCATGTCTCCTGCTCTGCAACTCGTATCGTTAGGCTGCTGACGTTACTATTACTTGGCCCGTTCTTTCGCCACAGCTATGGCAGTTGTTCGATGTCGGATGTTCGGTCTTGGTATTGCATCTAGTAGCTTGACGATTCTTGGCCCCAATGGACCTCAGCTGGTGGTTCCACGTCCCCGCCCATATATCTTTGGGCTTCCAGCCACCACTTTGAGCGTCTAAAGTGACGCTTCCGAGCACACCTGACTATAAAGGAATCTATTTACTCGCCCGTATAACCTTCGTAGATGGAGTTCTATCGACAGGCTAACGGGTCCCTTACGATGTCTCATACTGTCTGGGGGTCTATGAAGTAACGCCCTGCAAATTTCCGCTCAGATGAACCGCGAAATTGCTTCATGGCTCGGTCGCACTGGCAGTCCCCGAGTGACCATAGTGGATTGACAAGAATGATCTTCACCAGATCTACCCGATACGCTGACCTGGCCGGCAGCCGTTCACACCAACTGGAAGAGGCCCATCGAAGACCAAATATGATGCTGATAGACCAGTCGGCTTACTCTGTTATCCTATGTTGGATTGGAGTCTAATAGCCGGGCTGCAGTTACTTCTTTGGGAACTGACGATCAATTTACGTCGACATGTATATCGCTGAAAGCTCTCCGAAGTCCGTAGGGATGTTTCTGGAATGGAGGAGCCTCCTGATTTGATCCCCGAACAGATGAAATGTGAGGTTCTCATGTATGGACCGTCGAGTCTGCTTTCAATTCAAGATAGGGGAACAAGGAACTCTATCCGCTCATTTACGTGATGCCTACCTTGACGTGACCTCAAAGAGGCAGAACATATCGTGGAAAGATAGGTTGGTCCTCCGTCAGGAGTCAACTTAACTGGATGATCTCACTATCACTTGACTGCCCGTTCCAATGGCAAGATATTAGCCCCTTAGTTGTGAACTTTCTTTAATGCTAGTCCCTCAGCCTTCCAGCGTGCGAAATCAGGGCTTTCACGATTGGGTGTTCGCCCCAAGAGGTACCAGCGAGTATAAGCTAAAATAAGCAACATCTTCGTGTAAAGACAACGAAAATGCGATGGTGTATATTCAAAATATAAAATTATCTCAGAAAAACAACAAATGACTGGAATTTCATACGGGTGATCTGTTCGCTCTGTTAAAGCCTAAAGCTTTTGATTCGAGGAAGAATAAAATCCGGCAACCGTAAATAGCGGGAGCGGGATTGTGATGAACTTCACGATTTGAGGTACACCAAAGCCTAAGGTACATTGCCATTTAATCACCGGATGTGGGCGGTAGCTGGCAGTCACCGACGCTTCGAGAAGTTGTGGGCCTGACCTCGACAGTAAAGGTAGGTAGAAGGGTCACCTTCTAAGCCGCGGTACCTACAGAAGGACAGGGAATATTCGTTGAGACCCGGAAAATATGTACAACCTCGTCATCGTCTGGAACTTATTAGAGGGGCTTATCCACCATTGAACAATCCAATTGGGGATCGACTCTATACCCTAGATAGACGACTCTTTTTCAGTGAGGTTGCTCCACTATCCCTGGATAGCAGTCTACAGAACACCGGTCCCCTATCATTAAAATGCCTAAAAATCGCGTCAATTAGCTCCGACCTGGTATAATTCACAGGCTGAGCAAGATTAGACACCGGACTTCAACCATGACCTGTGTAGCTTAGCGACTGCAGGACCAAATTGCGAAGAGGTGAGCTGTTGACGCGCTTTATTCGTGATGCCCGAATTGATAGCACTTACGCTTAGACATCGCGCTCAGTAAAGAGATAACCAGAGGAACAGACGAGCGACCCTGAGCAGCGTGATCGAGAGAGTATGTTTGCCGGCTTGGAACGCGCTTTATATGTTGCGGAAATGCCTAAAGAAGACCTTGCATGATGTTTAACGCAGAACACGGGTCGACAGAAGGCGTCGTAGCTTTCTGAGGTGTTCGATAGTCGGCGCCGATAAGCCTAGTGGGAAAGCTCTCAAGTATTGGGGACATTGTTGAGTAACTGTCTGAACGAGGCTACTGAATAGAAAGTGGAGTCGCCCATGTAGGCTAGTCTTCATAAAGGAGTTATCCTGTCCCTGAAATACTAGGTTCCGACCGACCATCGCCCACTGATACGTGTGGGTTCGGTCATAGCTTGTCTTCACGATATCGTCGCAAGTCGAGATCAGACCCACCGTCTCCGAACGTCTGATCGACAGGTTGAAGGATGAAGTAATAGCGCTATTAAATCGACGCTTGTCTTCGAACGCCGCTCGTTGCGGATGGCGAATGTTTAGGGTTCGTGAAGGTGTATATGAAGCCATGAGATCCGGTGACTAAAAATGGGTGGTTACCGAATGACAGGTACGTACCTTGTAAAGACATCTGGCAGCGCCTCATCAACCATCAAAGCACCCACAAAATCCCTTGACTTGTAAAGGAGATTTCCGGAAATGAGG
This sequence comes from Clitopilus hobsonii, assembly GCA_015708445.2. Lineage (NCBI taxonomy): Eukaryota > Fungi > Basidiomycota > Agaricomycetes > Agaricales > Entolomataceae > Clitopilus > Clitopilus hobsonii. The sequence continues at coordinate 1,314,736 of CP068000.1, read as the reverse complement.
ATGATGGTCTAACCAGATATACGGGCGCGAACCACTATCGTACATGGGGAGTTTTTGCCCAGACGAAAGGAGAAAAGAGAAGGCCAAGTCAAAAGAAGTGGTGAGTCGCTCGCGTGGCTCCCTGAACCCGAGACTTCGATACTTGCAGACCGCGAAAACCACCATGCTTCATAGGGCGCGATTATTTTGATACAACAGAAAAGGTTCGAGATTGCATTGAGAGATTACAACACGTGAGTAATTACTGAGGAGGACGGAAACTTTGATACTAATCTTCAGTAAGTGCAAAGACAACAGACAGAAAGGGACTTACCCAGGAGGTGGGCCACCGAATCCAGGAGGACCTTGGCCAGGAGGGAACGGCATCCCAGGAGGCATCCCAGGAGGCGCTTGGAAGCCTGGAGGTGGGCCAGGCATTCCAGGTGGCGCAAACGGCATCGGTGGGCGAGCAAAGGCAGGAGGTGCGCCTGTGAAGTTAGTTAATACCTCTCTAAGTCAGGAGCTTGAAGAAAATTCACCTGGTGGAACCATTCCCATCCCTCTCCCTGCAGGTACTCCACGACCGGGTCCGAAAGGCATCTGGGTCATGATAAGCCATCGATGTCCTGATCATAGGCTATATTACTCACCGCATTCTTCTTGTCCTCATCCACGACGGGAGGTGGCCCTTCAACACTCAGACTGACAACAGCTTCTCCTCGCAAGATCACGAGCCCAAGGGTTCTTTTTATTTCCTGCTCGGGCGCTGGCTCCTCTCCAGCCTTTTTCTTGGGTCGAACCTTTCTGAACTCCTCACAGTCTGCCAAAACCAGGTTCATATGTCGGTCGAACGCGAGCATTTGCCCAGTCAACGCGCGTCCGTCGTTGATCGTCACTTTGAGCCTCCAATTGATGAGGCTCAGCATCTTTCCTCCCTTTGATTTTGGCGGCGGCTATTGGCAAAGTGAGCATTATAGACTGTTCAAAGAAATCGGAGCATAGATTTACTCACCATGATGAAGAGATATGGAAAGTACAATTCTGTTGAGTCGAGAGACTGGAAATTTCTCCAAATATGTACAAAGCCTCGTTCTCCAAGTTGAGCACAGCCACAAGCATGATGAGTGCTTGGACCTTTCAAGTTCTTACTTTCTGGCATGAATCTCGAATCTTGTTTGAAATGTGATTGTCGTATGGCTGTCTCTGCTGAACGAAATTATCTGTGACCTATAGGACGGGTCAGCGTATAACTAACGCGGTCATTTGTATCGATGCCCGAAACCTCTGCACATGCTGACAGATCACTCCCCTGTTCGCAAAACACGGCTCATAGTCTTTGCGTCCCACTGATGCGGAGGTGCCCGTGATAAATCTATCAACCTATAAAGCAGCTTCGGGATCACATTTGCCCAGCTTGTAGCTTTATATACCCCTCGTGATTCATAACCCAGCAACCTCGACATGAGTACGATTCATACCAAGTTCACCCAACTCATGGGTGAGTTGTCTTCGGCCCCTCTTGCTATACATCGTGACGCTGACGCCATCTGTGTAGGAATACAGACACCTCTGGTCTGTGGTAATATGGCGGGAGCCGGTGGCGGTTAGTTGCACGGGTTTCAAGCTGTTGTTCTCCTGGCCACCCTTGACGTTTAACAACTACCCAGGACGACTTGCAGCTGAAGTCAGAAAGGCTGGAGGCTATGGCTTTCTTTCCGCTGGTAAATATACCATACCATTGCCCCGTGACGGATTTAATTGAGTGACTGATAGGCTACGACAGTGTGGAGAAGCTTCATCAAGAGATCAATATAGCACACTCCATCCTAGATGTCGGACCGGACTCGACTCTTCCGATTGGTGTCGGATTTCTAGCTTGGCAGCTCGAGAAGCCTAATGCCCCCGCAGAGGAACTGATTAACACGGCTCTGGAGAACAATGTGGAATCCATCTGGTTGTCATTCGGAGAAAGGATTGGAGACTGGATCAAACTCATTCGCCAGAAACAAACAGCTGCGAGGCCTATCAAAATCTTCGTTCAAATCAATTTTTTGCAAGAAGCTCTTGTGGCTTTGAATGAATGGAAGGCGGACGTTATTGTGGCGCAGGGTGAGTGTGTATGCTCAAGTCCTTTTACCCGTTTTATTTGACCCCTTCTCAAAGGCAGAGAGGCAGGAGGGCATGGGGCGTCAAGTGGGCTTCCGCTTCTTACATTGGTGTCTCAGATTCTGCGAATCTTACCCAAAGATGGTCCGCCATTACTGGCTGCTGGCGGTCTAGCCCACGGAGGTCATTTGGCTTCGTATCTGACCTTGGGAGCTTCCGGAGTTGTTTTTGGGACACGCTTTCTCGTTGCCCCAGAGAGTCTCTACAAAGACGAGCAACGGAAACTGCTACTTGAGTCTGACTCGTCGTTATCTGTTCGTACCATGGCTTTTGATCATGGGCGAGGTACCCTAGGGTGGCCAGAAGGGATCGATGGCAGAGGAATTTACAATGGTAGGTTTATCGTATGTCGTACCAAATTCACTACTTACCCAGTCTTAACGAGATACGGTAAAAGACTTCCAGGATGGTGTAGACGACGAGGTTCTACAGAGCAGGTATTCGGAAGGCGCAAAGGCGAATGATATTCGCCGTATCGTTACATGGGCGGGGACTGGTGTAGGTCTTATCACCCGTCCACAAGCAGCAAAGGTAAATATAGGCATAAAGGTGGCATTCACATACTGAAATCACTGTTTTCCAGGATGTTGTTGCCGAAACCCATGACGAGTGTATCACCAGCCTCAAACTAGCTGTGGCCTGCCTGGGAACTAATTAGGAGGAAGCCATATGTTGGATTCCAATCTTCTGTGTATATCCTACCCATTTTGACAAAATTGACTCGTATCTGGCGAATGACGTGCGTGAGAGACCGTCCGAATTCCATTTCTATATAATACAAATCTGCTTCATGAAATACAATGATACTAATGCGCAATCTCGACCGTAAGGTCGCCCTGACTGATCGAATCGCCTAGAGACGAAATTCAGCTCTGAATGAATAGAACCACTGACGTATCTCAACTGACCTTCTTGGACGACAACCCGCTTGACGTGGCCGGATACAGGGGCCGTAACAGCCGATTCCATCTGAAAGATCGGTCAGTATTCCGAGCATATGACTTGATAGGGATTTGGAGCTTAGTACCTTCATGGCGCTGAGGACTATACAGAATTTCCATCAGTCGTCAGTTCTCAGCAGATCGACACAAACGGAGATACATACCACAGAGAGGATCGCCCTTCTTGATCTCCTGACCCTCCTTCACTCTCACTTCCACAACAATTCCGGACATTGGGGCTCCCACGGATCCAGGAGCGTTAGATGCCTTCTCCCGCGAAACTGTCTCCACGGCAGAGTTTTTATCTTCGACTGCGACAGCTCGGACCTAAGGTCAAGAGGTCAGATCAAATCTCGCCAGTAGGAAGTGACGAAAGAGTACCTCTCCGTTAACCTCAAACCAAACGTCACGTTGTGCACGCCCTTCGACGACAGGGCCAATAGCCATGAGGCGAATGATGAGGGTCTTGCCCTTCTCGATGGAAATGTGCATCTCCTCTCCAGTGTCGGGGCGGCCAAGGAAGTAACGAGTAGGAATAACACTGCCGCTGTGATGAGAAACCCAACTCTAGACCAAAGAAGATAGCATACCTGAGATCTCCGTATTTCTCGATGAAGCCTTGGTATTCCTCGAACACCTGGATGGTTGAGGAGTTAGGAATCGAGCCCTCGCGGAGAAAAGAGCGGCTCACCTTGGGGTACATAACGTATGAGGTGACATCAGAGTCTGTAATGTGCTTTCCGAACTTGGCACGCAATTCGGCCTTGATCTTCTTGAAATCAAGAGGTTCCATAGTTGCTCCTGGGCGTCCATCGATTCTAGGCTTATTCCTTATAATGTGAGATCGGAGAGGTTCCGGGAATCCTCCAACTGGTTGTCCCAGATATCCTTGGAAGAACTCTACCACCGAGGAAGGGAAATCAAGATTCTCTGCTTTAGCGAGGACGTCTTCCTTTGAGAAAGAGTTGGATGTCATCCATTGGGCAAAATCGCCGACGACTTTCGACGACGGGGTGACCTGATAGGAATCAGTATTGCACTTCCCCCAATCATTGCGAGCATACCTTGATGATGTTTCCACACTAAACGCGGGGTGTCAGCGTTACTAGTTGAAATTTGAGAGGAGGATACTCACGAGTTCATTGGCTTCGATGTATTTTTGCTTGATTTCTAGGGTCTGTGAGCTTGACTATGTGAAGACAATCATCGCAGGGACATACCTGTCCACTGGGTGCCAAGACCAAGTTGAGCGGCTTGGAACTGTAAAATATGTGAACACGCTGTCCGATAAGAGATATCGTAAACTCACCATCAAGTTAGTATACTGTCCTCCTGGCATCTCGTGGTCGAACACGCTAGAATCAGAAGCGCGGACGTTGGCCTCGAAGCAGCTGTAAAGTATGCGGACTTGACTCCAGTACAAGTTGAGCGCTTGGATGTCTTCGTATCTAATGCCTGTGCCGAGTGAGGTCTGCTCAAGAGCCATGCAGACGGCACCCATAGCGGGCTGAGAGGTCAGTCCAGACATGCCTAATAAAATCCGATGAGATCGCTACGAGCGGGATAAGTTGATGGTACATACTATCGATGGCAACGTCGACGACGTCGGCTCCTGCAGCAGCACACGCCAGCATGCTGGCAGTCGCAATTCCGGCGGTGTCGTGAGAGTGAACATGGATGGGAAGGTCGGGATGTGCCTTTCGAATGGCGCCGATGAGTCTATACAAATTCCTCAGTTAAGATAATCTCTCGGTTGTGGAGCACATACAATGTAGCAGCATGAGGTTTCAGCAGACCAGCCATGTCCTTGACAGCCAAGACGTGAATGCCCTCGTTGACGAGTTGCTGAACGAAATCGAGGTAATATTGGAGTGTGTATTTTGTCTCCTTGGGGTTTGCGCAGTCACCGCTGTAGCAAACGACGGCTTCAACGACACCACCAGCTTTCTTGGCGGCATCAATTCCGAGTTTCATCTGTACATTATCAGTTTGCTGGATTGATTCGGAAATAGTGAATTTGGCCCACATTCTCGATGTAGTTGAGCGAATCGAAGACACGGAAGATATCAAGACCGTTCTCAACGGCCTTCTTGGAGAAGTCGTAGATGGCATTATCGCTTTCAAAGGTGCATTGATTCAATCGGTTGTACGTTTGACGAAAGAGAAAAGAGACATACGGGTAGCTTGTATAGCCAACACCATTCGCGCCTCGTACCAAAGCTTGGAACGGAATGTTAGGAACGAGGGTACGGAGTTTCCTCTGTTGACATAAAAATCAGCTTTGAGCAGCATGGAGGTCGAGATTATCGTACCAGGCGTTCCCAGGGATCTTCATACAAGAACCTCATAGCGACGTCGAATGTGGCGCCACCCCAGCATTCAAGACTGTATGCATTAGCCAGTGCGTAGGAGGTCTCCTTTGCGATGTTGACCATGTCAGTAGTACGAAGGCGAGTTGCCAAAAGAGATTGGTGAGCATCGCGCCAGGTGGTGTCCATGATAAGACAGCCTGGGTAATCGCGAACAGCTTTTGCAAAGGCCTCCGGACCCTGCTCAACGATAATGTTACGCCAACCGACGGTGCAAGGCTCGTATGTATCCAGAGGGGGGCCGCTGGGATCTTCACGGTTCTGCAATTTGGGAATGACGATATCGGTCTTGAGACCTGGCTCACCCTGAATGAAGGCAAGAGTGAGTAGTGAGGCGACAGAAAAGCGTGAAAGACTAACCGTTTGGCCCTTGATAGAACTACCATTGACGGCGAGGTCACCAAGATATGCTAGAAGTTTCTGAGCACGGTTTTGAGTTTGTACGAGCTTGAAGAGATCGGGGGTGTCATCAATGAACTGGAGAGCAGATTAGTCAAGAATCAGAGGAGCCTATGTTTGGCCACGAACTGTAGTCCAAGTCTTGCCACCAATGAAAACGTCGTGAGTGAGGAGGCGGAAGAGGAATGGGATGTTGGTCTTGACACCTCGGATACGGAATTCCACAAGGGCGCGAAGCATCTTGCGACGGGCAACCTCATACGTAGTTCCACTGACACTGCATTTGACCAACAGACTGTCGTAGTGGGGCTAACAATCCTTTGTCAGACGCAATAAAAAAGGACAGAATATAGCCCATACCGTGATCTGAGCGCCAGCAAAGCCAGAGCTGGCGTCGAGCCGAACGCCATTGCCACCTGCACTGCGGTAGACTTCGATCTTGCCAGTGTCGGGCTGGAATCCTGCGGCAGCATCCTCGGTCGTGATACGACATTGGATGGCGAAACCACGTTTGGTGATAGCATCCTGAGTCAGACCAAGCTGAGGGAGCGTAGCACCGGCAGCAATTTGGATCTGAGCAGCAACGATATCGATGCCAGTGATTTCCTCTGTAAAGCGGTGTCGGTAGCGAACGAATAGAGAATCACATGGACGTACCAGTAATAGTGTGCTCGACTTGAATACGAGGATTGATTTCGATGAAGTAGTGCCTTCCCATTTGATCTACCAGGAATTCAGCTGTTCCGGCATTCCTATATCCGACACTCTTTGCAAGCTTGATTGCGTCAGAGAGAATGGCCTGTCGGACCTCCTCGGGAAGATGGGTAGCGGGAGCAACTTCGACGACCTTTTGATGTCTCCTCTGAACGGAACAATCACGCTCGAAAAGATGAATCGTGTTTCCTTGTGCATCAGCCAAGAGCTGGACTTCAATGTGACGGGGCCGCTCGAGGAATCGCTCGATGAAAACAGTTCCATCACCGAATGCAGACTTTGCCTCGCTGACGGCGCGCTCAAACGCATCCTTGAAGTCGGATTGTTCACGGACAACACGCATGCCACGTCCTCCACCTCCCATGGCAGCCTTGATGATGACTAGAACCAGACGAATGAGATTCACGTAGAATAATAACAACGTGAATGCGCTTACCTGGGAAGCCATATTCCTCGATGAATGCAGCTCCGTCTGTGTAGCTTTCAACCGGACCAGGTGTACCAGGGACGACTGGCACGCCAACCTTCATCGCTTGATTTCACATTAGGCGATGATCGACTGATGATGACGGAATTTTGCTCACCGAGAGTCCTTGCTTTGGTCTTATCTCCGAGTCCATCGATGACTTCGGGCGAAGGGCCGACAAAAGCAATTCCCGCTTGCTCTACCTTTCGCGCAAACTCTGCGTTCTCGGAAAGGAATCCGTATCTGGGGAGATGAAAATTTTACGTGAAGAGATGAACAGGATCAACCCGATGATTCTACTCACCCTGGATGGATCATATCGACACCGTGTTCGAGAGCGATCTTGATAATGTCGTCTTGAGCAAGGTAGGCAGCGACTGGAGTCAAGCCCTTTCCAACTTGGTAGGCTTCATCGGACTAATGGTGTGAGATAGTCAGGTTGAGTCGATTTTGATTCAGATAGTGAGAAAAAATTACTGACCTTTTGACGATGTGCCGAAAGACGATCTTCATAAGAGTAGATCGCGACGGTGTGCATAGCCAACTCATGGGCAGTCCTGAAGACACGGATAGCAATTTCCTGGTAGTGATCTTGTCAGTATTAGACACAGCGGGGAGGGAAGTGTGGAAATCGTACACCGCGATTGGCGACGAGAATTTTGGTCAAGGGACCTCCATGTCCTGCAGCCTTTCTGCGCATGGTCTGGATGGAATGAACTGGTGTTCCGGGTGCACTAGGCGACCCAGCGAAGAGGCTTGCGAGCCTTGGAGGATGCAGCGTTGAGGACTGCGTCGAGGCCATGATGGTTGAGAACGAAAGTTGGGGGATCAAATTGACTGGATGAGTCGGGATGATATACGAATCCAGAGATCGGTTGAACCCCTTAGACTATTCCCACTATATACAAGTCACTCAACGCCATTCCTGTCTACCCCGCGCAGATTCCGTCGGTCCTATGCGCTCATGTAACCGACTACATCCTTCATTGAATCCTACCATCATGTGATAGTTAGCTCAGGTATCTATCACTTCTTAAACGCCGATCTGGAGTGGAGGTCGTTCCCGACAATCATGGCTTTCCGTTTACTCCCGCTGTCTTTTTTACTGGGCATTTTCGTGAGATATCGCATTGAACGCGTCCCAAGAATTATAGATAGGGTCGTACATTATCTTCTACAGGAACCAAACGGAATTCTCGGACCGTGTCAAAGGATGTGGCGGGTAAGCCCCGAACACATATCACCACCACTCGTCGTAATTACTGTGCCTGTGTCAGTCCGAGGTTGCATCTTTCGTCCTTGCAACACTCGGTATCTCCTCCTCTGAGTTGCGGGGTAATTGCCTTCACTCCATTCCAGCAGTCGGCGTAGCGATTACATCACCAGGTTGGACTTGAGCAGAAGAATGGCGCAATGTTCGACATCGAATGAAAGCACATCCATTTCCAATGCTTTTCGAGCTGACGTCGAGCATCGTCATAGGAGTGCCTGGATCAGCGAAAAATAGACATTGTGGATCTAGCTAGATGTGGAGAAATGAGTCTAGCATAGGCTCGATTTAAACTGAATGAAACACTCACGACATCCACTGTCTCTACGACCTGTTGAATTTGTGGTTGGTCAGGGGTATGATGCCGTTATGCTCCTTCATGCGTTGTTCGCGAACTTGGTTATTCTTGGCGATCGAATATAGAATTCCAGCAAAAAAGCCAACGCCAACAGCAGACACCGAACCTGGGGTCACTGGATCTCCAAAGAATAGCATTCCGGATGCTGCTACGGGTAATTTATTGAGAGCTCCGACCATGCTGGATACAACGTTAAGTACAAGGGGATACAAGGGAAGCATTTAATCACTGGACCCACCTGTAAGTCGTGCTACTCGTTACTCGGATGCACCATGCTGTGGTGTATGAGATGCCGACAGCAGCAGCACCAGAGAAGGCGATCGCCGACAACAGAAACGTACGCGTCTCTTCAGGGCTGCATCGTCCGTAAGAATAAAGACCTACGCAAGTAGGAGATGAAGGAACTTACAAGCTCTTGATGAGATTTTCCGAGGACCAGTCTTCCGATATCGCCGAGCATACTGCCAGAATGGGTATGCACAGAAGATTATTGTAGAACATAGAGTCCCAATCTGAGAAACCGGTGGCTTTGATACGCTTGCGCATCACAAGAACCTGAGTGATAGAGTTGTCAGAACAGGTCGAGCTAGCGTCAGGTAACATTAAACCCACGTAGCCGGCTTGCGAAAGGCAATTTATCGCCATCCATATATAACTGACATTCAGTTGGCTGAGGGGGTTGTCCGTGAGGTCACCCGCGAAAGGGAGGCCCGTCGGAGTCGAAAGGGTATCTTTAATATCGCTCCAAGCCGCAATCATGGAGGAGACGACCTACAAGGTCAGATCAGTTTCGTACGCCGCCTCTTGGCCTACGTGCTCTTACCATGAAAACAAACGACACGAAAGTGAGCTGAGTGACCTTTCCACCGAACCATAAGACTTCGCCATACGCCTAACCGTTTGATTAGCTTCATTTGAAGGTAGAGCAATCGTAAACGGACAATTAAGATGATCGTTAGATTCTTGAAAATAGTATAAACGGGTATACTGAGAAATTGCTGCGGAAAAGAGGGTTTAGCTCCAGCAATTTTGTTTTTGGGCTGAAGAGACTCACTAGACTTTTGGAGCCTGTATAAATGACGCCGACTAGCAGCGCGCTTATAGGGAACCATACTTTCGCGTCTCTTAATCCCAAAGCACGGAAGTTGACGATTCCAAGCCTTTTAGCAGCCATGACACAGGCGACACAGACGGTTGATTGCATAGCCAAGAGAAGGAAGTTCATTGAGAAATCCTGCCCCGAGACGACAAACTAGAAGACATCAGGCTTGACGCGATTGAAGTCACATATAAACCACACCTTGTTAACCATTGTCATGAGAATAGAGGCGAAGCAATAGCATAATATGGGAGGGACTGAACCATTATTTAGTAAGCCGTTCTGAGCGAGATGAATACTACATACCTGATGAAGATTGCTTCTCTTTGAGCCCTCCGTTCGCCAAACGCTTCTCGGGTATTTCAGGAGAAGCCACAACATCCTGAGCTCCCATCCTTCAATGACGCCAGAGCCCTTCGAAAGTGTTGACGTGCGCTTTGCAACGACTGTCAAGGCAAAGTGGACGACACACGTGATGAGTTACGCGGTGCACCGCGCTCAGAGTTGGCATCCCCGCAGTTTGCATCGACCACCTCATTGCTGCACTCATGTCGTGGTTGTCGACTGTCGCTTCGGTTGGAATGGCCGTAGGGCCTCCACTTGTAAGTATCTTCATAATCTGTATTTTCGTTGTGCGTTGACCTCTCGACTTTCATAGGTCTATGCCGATCAAGCGACTTCTATAATCCGTAAAAAGTCGACCTCCTTCTGCTTGGCTATATCATAGTCTAATATCTAGCTGCACCAGAGATTCGACTGGTTTCTCGAGAGATGTTTGTGCCATCCTGTGACTATATTCCCGACCTTTCTCTATAATCCTCTCACAAATATGGGTTCCTTACAGTCTTATTGCAAACATCACTCGTTGTTTCTTCTGGCTCGGGTGCGTCATAGAGATTCTTCCGCTCCTGAAAGTGCTCTAACGAGATGCATTTACTCTAGAAACCATTTTGAGATAGCTCTTCTCATCCAGTCGATACTCATGATCCTGGCTCAAGTATGTACCTTGATGTGAGGAAAGATGTACTGGTTTACCCATATTCCACAGCTGGCGCTGCTGTATATCTGCATTACTTATAGGCCAAGAACAAGTCCGGAGGCCGTCGGGGCATCCAGCCGTCCGCTATCTTTCTGGCAATGGCCTACTTACCCACAATATATCGAATTTTTGGCTGGCTTCATGTGCGTCTTTCCAGTTCTTTCCCAATGATTTCGCCTGAACGCCGGCATAGACTCTGTCATGCAATTCTCTTCCTGATTTTCGGACGGTCAGAGTTGTATGTATCCCTTCTGGGATTCTTCGCTCTTGGGCTAGAGAGCACACTTCCTATTCCTCAACTGATAAGGCATGCTTCATCTCCCTATCATGCGCAATCATGTACTGAGGTTGCTCTTCCACCTAGCAATTACAAGCAAAAGTCTCTATATGGCTTCCGAATGTCGACGCTTCTTGGATGGGCTGGAGGGGATTCCTTCAAGTTCGTAGAATGTCTTTTTTGGCTGGCAATATTTCTGTTCTGACGTGTTTACCCAGGACTATATATTTCTTCCTTCAGAAATCTCCCATCCAATTCAAGGTTTGTGCAATATTTCAACTCTCGATTGACTTTGGTAAGATTCCTTTGCGTGTGTTGCATTGCATCGCTAATAGCGTAAATCCAGTTATCGTCGTTCAAAGATTCATATACGGCGTCGCACCCCCAGCAGCATCGTTACTCACGGATGTTGATGAGCTGGAAGAGGCATTAGCACTTTCGTCCGAGTAGTTTCCTTGTATCACATAGATAGAGTATACTATACAGTTAGCTAGTTGGCTTGTCATTGAAACTACGGTATGCTGTGCCACTCGAGAACGTCGGCAAGGGTGATCTGAGCGCGTGGTACACAGTGCCAAACAAAATCCCTCCTCCTCTACTCGCCACGCGTACCGTCGTAACGACCTCTGCCTATTTCCAAAATGGCGGACACCTCCAAGCCTATCGCTTTTTGCGAGCACCTTCAACTTTCAAGCTTGGGTGTTCAGCCTGCTTCAATTTCGTTCCAGGTTCGTCTTCTAGTCTATTTTGCTGGCATCAGCTAACCAAATTTACAGGTTCGTGCGCAGCATTGACAGTCGTACACGCCAACGAGGAGATGGATGCTAATACAACACATAGACTTTGACTTTAGAATCCGACCGTTTTATCTGTGTCAGAGAGAAGATTAACGAGCAAAACCAAGTCGTCATCATTGACCTCGCAGATGCAAATAATGTTCTGCGACGACCCATTTCCGCGGATTCAGCGATTATGCACCCATCACAGAAGATTCTAGCTCTCAAAGGTCAATATTTCCATACAAATTGGCCATTCCAACCCTTTGACGCGTCGTACCCTTAGCCCAACGTACATTACAGATCTTCAATATTGAAACGAAGCAAAAGGTCAAGTCGCATGTCAATAATGAGGACGTCGTTTTCTGGAAGTGGATATCCGACACTACCATTGGCATGGTCACTGAAACATCTGTTTTCCATTGGACCATCAACGATCCAAATTCTCCACCTCAGAAGGTTTTCGACCGACATGCCACTCTTACAGGAGCTCAGATCATCAACTATCGTGCAACCCCGGACGACAAATGGCTGGTCTTGGTCGGAATCACAGGAAACACGACAAATCCCGCTGCGTTCAAGGTTAAGGGTGCTATGCAACTCTACAGTCGCGAGCGTGGTGTCAGTCAGCCTATCGAGGGGCACGCGGCGTCGTTCGCTGAGATCAAACTCGACGGTCACCAGAAGCCAACCAAGCTATTCACCTTTGCTGTCCGTACTGCAACTGGTGCTAAGGTGAAGCCAGTTCATATCTTGAGAAAAACAGTGAATGCTAACTATTCGTCAGCTGCACGTTGTTGAAATTGACCACACCGCTCCTGATCCACCGTTCACCAAGAAGGCAGTTGATGTCTATTTCCCTCCCGAAGCCACCAACGACTTCCCTGTAGCTATGCAGGTCTCGAAGAAGCACGGCATCATCTATCTCGTCACGAAATACGGTTTTATCCACCTCTACGATCTGGAATCTGGAGCATGCATCTATATGAATCGTATCTCCGGCGAAACCATCTTCGTCACTGCTGAGCATGAGGCAACCAATGGTATCATCGGTGTCAACAAGAAGGGTCAAGTCCTCAGTGTCAACGTCGATGAACAGACCGTCATTCCCTACATTCTGACTACGCTCAATAACACTGATCTTGCCTTCAAGTTGGCTAGCCGCGCCAATCTCCCCGGAGCCGATGATCTCTATGTCCAACAATATCAACAACTCTTCCAGAGTGGCCAGTATGGAGAGGCTGCTAAGGTCGCTGCCAATTCACCAAGAGTAAGATATCAGCCGTTTATAAGGTCGGCGCATCTGACGTTTATTCGAAATAGGGTATCCTACGAACAGTTCAGGTCATTGAATCATTCAAGCAAGCACCTGCCCCTCCTGGTGGTCTATCACCTATCCTACAATACTTTGGCATTCTCCTCGAGAAAGGAGAGCTCAACCACCTCGAGTCTCTTGAGCTTGCTCGACCAGTGCTCCAGCAAGGAAGGAAACAGCTGTTGGAAAAGTGGTTGAAGGAGAATAAGTTGACATGCAGTGAGGAACTGGGTGATATTGTTAGGCTCCATGATATGACCCTCGCTCTGAGTGTATATCTCCGAGCCAATGTTCCCAACAAAGTCATTGCCTGCTTCGCCGAGACTGGGCAGACAGAAAAGATCGTCCTTTACTGCAAAAAGGTTGGCTACACACCGGACTACGTTGGCCTCCTGCAGCATGTTATGCGTGCCAACCCTGAGAAGGGAGCTGAGTTTGCCACCCAACTTGCCAACGACGAGAACGGACCCCTTGTGGATATCGAACGGGTGCGTTGTTTGCCTTCTACGATGCGCCCTACTGACGGAACCACAGGTGGTGGATATTTTCATGTCGCAAAACATGATCCAACCTGCGACCTCCTTCCTGCTCGATGCGCTGAAGGATAATAAGCCAGAGCAAGGACCTCTCCAAACCCGCCTGTTGGAGATGAATCTGCTCAATGCACCACAAGTCGCTGATGCTATCCTTGGCAACGAGATGTTCACCCATTACGATCGCCCAAGGGTCGCCAATCTCTGCGAGAAGGCTGGTCTATTGCAACGCGTATGTCCCATGTCATTGATTCTTAAGTCGTCGGGTTTAATTCAGAAATTCCTCAGGCCCTTGAGCATTACGAAGACCTGGCCGACATCAAACGTGCGATCGTGCACACAACTGGACTTCAGCCTGATGTAAGCAAAAGCCCTAGTCCATGGCCAGTGAAATTCTAATTTTGTTTCAGTGGCTTGTTAACTATTTCAGTCGTCTCACTACAGAGCAGTCAATGGCTTGTCTTCAGGAAATGCTCCGTGTTAACATTCGTCAAAATCTGCAAGTGGTCATTCAGATCGCGACTAAGTACTCTGACATCCTTGGCCCCATCAAATTGATCGAGATGTTTGAGGGTTTTAAGAGTTTCGAGGGTAAGCCGGCCAGCTCGCATTCGATGACTGAACTCACTGCCCTTTAGGTCTCTATTACTACCTTGGTTCTATCGTCAACCTGAGCGAGGATCCCGAGGTTCACTTCAAGTATATTCAAGCCGCCACACGGACCGGCCAGATCCGCGAAGTGGAACGTATTTGTCGCGAGAGCAATTTCTACAGCCCAGAGAAGGTCAAGAACTTCCTGAAGGAGGCCAAACTTTCCGACCAATTACCCCTCATTATCGTCTGCGACCGTTTCGATTTCGTTCACGATCTGGTTTTATATCTATATCAGAATGGTTTGACCAAGTTCATTGAAGTCTACGTCCAACGCGTCAACTCTTATAGAACACCCCAAGTCATCGGTGGGTTGTTGGACGTAGATTGTGATGAAACCACGATCAAGAGCCTGCTTGCGTCGGTAACTGGCAACTTCCCCATTGACGAGCTCGTCAACGAAGTTGAACAACGAAACCGACTCAAGTTGATTTTACCTTGGCTTGAAAATCGTGTCAACGCCGGAAGTCAGGATACCCCCGTTTTCAATGCTCTTGCCAAAATTTATATCGACTCGAATAATAATCCGGAGGCTTTCCTGAAGGAGAATAACGTCAGTATTCACCTGGCGCCCTGCCGGTTCTTTGTCTGATTATTTGGCTTTCTAGCTTTACGAGCCCCTGGTTGTCGGTAAATTCTGCGAAGCTCGGGATCCATACCTGGCCTACATCGCATACGCCAAGGGTCTCTGTGATGAAGAACTCATTCACATCACCAACGAGAACTCGATGTACAAGCAACAGGCCCGCTATCTCATCAAGCGACGACAACCTGACCTCTGGGCGCAAGTTCTCACACCGGATAATATCCATCGTCGTCAGCTCATCGATCAGGTATTTTCCTCTGCTCAAAACCCGGCCCCAATTTCCTCTTTTAATCCTTTTCATAGATTGTTGCCAGTGCTCTGCCTGAGTGCACTGACCCCGATGATGTGTCAATCACCGTCAAGGCATTCCTACAGGCTGATCTTCCCATTGAACTCATTGAACTTCTTGAGAAAATAATCATCGAACCGTCACCTTTCAGTGATAATAAGAATCTGCAAAACCTCTTATTATTGACTGCCATCCGAGCGGACAAGGGCAAGGTCGTGGGCTATATCAATAAGCTGGAGAACTACGACGCCAGCGAGATTGCCAAAATTGCAACTGAACACGGTTTATATGAAGAAGCATTGACGATTTACAAGAAATACGAGCAATACGTCATGGCCGTCAATGTTCTCGTCGAGCACATTGTGTCGATTGATCGCGGGCTAGACTTCGCGAATAAAGTCAACAAGCCTGAGGTCTGGAGTAGGCTCGCAAAGGCACAACTTGATGGTCTGCGAATCAAGGACTCAATTGGTGAGTGAACGCGCATACTCCTGATTCGCCGTTCTCACCATTTTTTCTTCTTCAAACCAGATTCATACATCAAGGCGGAAGATCCTTCCAATTTTGCAGAGGTCATCGAGATCTCCAATCATGCCGGAAAGCACGACGATCTCGTTCGTTTCCTGCAGATGGCTCGCAAGACCCTAAGAGAGCCCAAGATCGACACCGAGCTTGCGTATGCATATGCCAAAACAGACCGCCTACACGACATGGAAGATTTCTTGGCAATGACTAATGTTGCCGATATCTTGGAAGTCGGAGAGAAGTGCTTCGAGGATGAGCTCTACCAGGCAGCCAAGTTGCTGTTCAGTAGTATCTCCAACTGGGCACGATTGGCAACTACCTTGATTTACCTTGGCGAGAATCAAGCAGCTGTTGAAAGTGCAAGGAAAGCTGGGAACACTCAGTGAGTATTGATAGATACTTGATAGTGCAGCTGCTTACAGTTTTCAGGGTGTGGAAGCAAGTTCATAAGGCATGTCTTGAAAAATCTGAGTTCCGTCTCGTTAGTGCCCCTCCTTCATATACAATCATACTCTTAAGCTCATTTGAATTGCTCAGGCACAAATCTGTGGTCTCAATATCATTGTGCACGCGGTGAGTAATCCTCGAAACCTCCCCGGACACTCAATGTACTCATTCGGGGAACATCAGGAGGAGCTTGGGGCTCTCGTTCAAATGTATGAGAATCTGGGTCACTTTGAGGAGATCGTCTCCCTTCTCGAGGCCGGCCTTAGTCTTGAGAGAGCCCACATGGGTATCTTCACCGAGCTAGCGATACTGCTGAGCAAATACCGCCCGGCCAAATGTGAGTGATCCCAAACGGAGACAGCTCTCGTGCTAACAGTAAAGATAGTGATGGAACATCTCAAGCTCTTTGTCGCGCGCATCAATATCCCGAAGGTGATTGCTCAGCCCTACTGTCTAAAATGGCGAATATCCGTTGTTGATAAGCACCCAGGTTATCAAAGCTACTGAGAAGGCCCACCTCTGGCCCGAACTCGTGTTCCTCTACATCAAATATGACGAGTTTGTGGGTATCAATTAGCAGGCGTCGTGTTCTGTTAAAAGCTGACCTTGAACAGGATAATGCTGCGCTAGCTATGATTGAACGCTCGGCTGATGCTTGGGAGCATAATCAATTCAAGGACACTATCGTCAGAGCGGCGAACGTGGAAATGTTAGTAAGATTCTCTGTTCATCGGTTACGATTTACTTACCGTCCATATAGCTACTACAAATCGTTGACGTTCTATTTGCAAGAGCAACCAACTTTATTGACAGACTTGCTCACCGTCCTCATCCCTCGAATTGACCATAGCCGAGTGGTTCGGATGTTCCGCCAGATCGATCATATCCCTCTGATCAGGTCATACCTAATCGCTGTGCAACATGTAAGTCCCTCGCCTTGTTGCATTTTGGATAGCATTTGAACGCTAACGACAACCAAGCTCAATGTCGAGGCCGTAAACGACGCGTACAACGACCTTCTGATTGAAGAAGAAGATTACAAGACGCTCCGCGACTCTATTGATAGCTTCGACAACTTCGACAACATCAACCTCGCTCGCCGTTTGGAAAAACATGACCTTTTGGAATTTAGAAGGCTCGCCGCCCATCTTTACAAGGTGAGATAGGCACTCTCGTTCATAGCTTCTCGGCTCCTAATTGTTGCCAAGAAAAACCAACGTTGGGAAGAATCCATCTCTCTCTCCAAACAGGACAGGCTTTTCAAGGATGCGATCATCACGGCTTCAGTGTCCAACGCTACAGAAGTAGCGGAAGACCTCATGTCGTACTTCGTGGACATTGGAAACAAGGAATGCTTCGCCGCTATGCTCTATGTCTGTTTTGACCTTCTCCGATCTGATGTGGTAGAGGAGTTATCATGGCAACAGGGCTTGAATGACTTCTTTATGCCATACAGAATCCAGGTGCAACGCTCTTTGGTGGAGAAGGTATGTTGCTCCATCTCATGAGAGCTGCTGTCGTAACATTCTAATTTGAATTCTTTCAGTTGGCCCAGCTTGAGAAAGAGGTCAAAGAGAGATCGAAGAAGGAAGCCCAGAAAGAGCAAATCGAATCAGAGGCTCCCATCATCAACCCTGGCAGTCGATTGCTCCTGACCAATGGGTAGGTACTCTTTTCTTTGGGTCTTACTGCAACTGACTGTTTCGCAGGTTTGCTGGCCAAGCACCGCCTATGAATGGCATGATGCCCGTAAGCTAATCTTCTTGAAACCAATTTCAAAGTGCTAACTATAGTTTGCCTAGTCCATGACCGGTTTCGGTGGTTTCTAGTCTTCTTGTTATATTACTGCACGTTTGTACTTACTGGTCGCATAATTTTTCGAGCCTTCATGTCACATGTTTACATTTTCACTCTATTTGGTTCTTTCATGAGAGTATGTCCATGGATGTGCAGCTTCTAGGAGTCCGGACTAAGTAGATTACAGGATCAGATGCTAAGTTATGGTATACAGATGCGTGAGTGTGACCAGACATGTAAGGGAGAAGATGCAGGTGCTGGATGGATTGCCAACAGGGATCACAGGGTATATGCAGTGGCGGTATAGTCTGCCAAATTATGGCGTGCTATGCAATGACACAAGTGCTGCCGTCTTTGGAGTGCTTGGCGCGAGTACTCAACGAAACACGGGCTGCCTCAAAGAAGACCTCTGTTACCCCCCGGTTGTGTTTCGAGCTACACTCTGAACTAGATGTCGGCGCGGGGGCAGGCAGCGAAGAAAGGTATTTGCTCACCGAGATACCGACTAGCTCGTATTCTCCGTGCAACTGCCAGTCCCTCTTCGTACTCCACCGGATGCGTCCCGAATCGTTGTAGACGTTCTTTCACGGCGCGGTCATCCCGTAAATCGCATTTCAAGGCTGGGAAACGTCGTCAAGTCAGCGCAATGGAAACGGTATTGATACGCACCAACGAGAACAAGCTAATTGGATGATCGCATAGTGAGCCGCGGGTATAACGGACAGGCATGGAGGTGTCGTACCTTGACTCCTGGACAATACTCTAGTATTTCATCCAGCCACTTGGACTCAACGTTCTCTAATGAGGTTGGGTTGTCAACCTGATAGTGACAGAGGTCAGTAAACTGGCAGACTGGTTGGAGACAACTGACGGAGAAGCAAAGCATCACCACATGAGTCTCCGCGTAGGAAAGAGACCGGAGCCTGTCAAATTCTTCTTGACCTAAACAAGTTATCAGCTAATGCTCAAGATATATTCACTCTTTCACGAACCAGCAGTATCCCACAAACTAAGTTCCACGGCTCGATCATCGACTATAAGATCTTGAACGTAGTTCTCGAACACGGTTGGTTCGCTAGGATCCTGAGTGAGCTCGGGTTTCGCTGGGCGAGGGAGTTTGATGAAGCATACTATATTTGTGTGAAGAATCCTCGTGTGAACACATTTAGTAGCGAAGTCTTGCCTGGAAACAGGATTCGAGTGGTCATGGGGTTGTAATGGAAGACGGTTGGAATGGGCTCACCACAAGCACCATCACCACACACAACTACCTGATAGATTTCGCAGTAATTATTTTCAGATTCAATTCAATGAAATCATCTTCTCTTCAAGACCTACCTTTCTTTGTATCTATCGCGAGCAGGGTTAGAAGAGTCTAGAATCCTATGCACAGAGTTTACATACTGGCTTATTACGGCCAAAGCTTGACGACTGAGATGAGGATCCGCAAAGTGGCATCTAACAAGGTTAGGCCTCCAAAGGTAAAAGATGACCGAAAATTGGAGCTGAGCAGGAAGGCGGCGTCGAGTTGAAAGGCAGGCTCAGAACAAGGTGGTGGTCAGTATGCAATGAGCGAATCATGTGACATGTAGAATGTAGGTCATAGCCCCGAGTGGCCGCACTTGGTTCTTACTCCAACGGTAACAGACAGCATGGCCTCCGCTGCTCTTCAAGCACTGAGATCCTCACACGTAGGGCGACCTTTTCTTCGGCCTTTTTCATCAACAACGCGACGACATGATTTTCACTTTGACACACACCACTTTGTCCAACGTCTGGAGCGTGAAGGATTGAATAGGGCTCAAGCTGAAGGGATTATGTCCGCTATGGCTGAGGTTATAGACGAAAGTGTCAGAAACATGACAAGTAATATGGTGACAAAGGCGGAGCAAGAAAAGGTGTGTTGGGGACCGATCGTTGACAAACCCAGGTCTAACTCTCCTGTGCAGCACCAATATACCCAGCAGGTAGACTTCGCGCAAATCAAGTCGGAACTTCAGCTCACGGAGAAGAATGATCTTGCAATGATCAAAGCAGAAAATGACCGATTAGTCGCTGATATCGAGAAGCTTAAGCAGAGGCTGCGTGAGGAAGTCACACGTACACAAGCTGGCGTCCGGCTCGACCTCAATCTCGAGAAAGGGCGGATGCGGGAGGAGAGTAGCCGGCAGGAACTTAAGATCAAGGAAGTTGACACTCGAATTGAACAGGAAATAGCAGGGCTGAGAACGGCCATCCAAGCCTCCAAAGTAAATGAATCTTCAATCCTCACACAATAGATGCAAAAGGGCTCATACACTGGCAGGCAACAACTCTACAATACCTTGTTGGATTTGGTGAGTTTACCAACCTGACCCCATGCTCAATATGTTCTAACTGGATGTTAGTCACTGGCTGTTCTGCTTTGTTGATGGCATATATGCGATTCCGGGCATAAGAAGCCTTTTGTCTTGGATCTACAGCAACACATAGACTCCAGAGCCAGAAAACAACTGCAAGAATGTCAATACTCAGGAGTGGGACTACCTACAAGGTGATGTCAGACTCAGATGAGGTGAAAGGAAAGGGTGAGGTGAGATGAGAAGTAGCAGCCAACCTATTTGTTTTCCTATGTAGGTGTTGTGCACTTGGCCTCTCAGGAGAAGAATTCCCAGAATCTCTAGACAATGCTACTAGAAATAGGCACTTGGAATGATCTTTTATAGAAGAATTCATATTAATACTCATAGAATATCCATAGAAGAATGTGGAGAATGTACCAGCTATTAGCCCTGCATGCTACCAATCACCTGCTTATCAACCAAAAGTTGCAAGGATATAGCAGGGTCTGATATTTCTCTATTTCATATTCCCCTTTGGAAATATTCTATGCCTTAGTCTAATAGTGTGGGACATATTTGGCCAAATTTATGTTAGCTACATTAGAAAAACTAAAGTTTGCTCATTTAACCCATTATTGCAGTTTTCATAAATAATAACACTCTTGAAATAAAAAGTTTCATCTTCAGAGGGGTTGGGCCTGCTTGTTTGGCCAGCACAGGGACAATAATAAGCTCAATTGTGTGTTATGTGTCTCTTCTCCAACTTATTTCTCTTGCCTTTTTGAGCAGTTGTCCTTCCTTTCAAAGGGTCTTCACATATAGTCAGCCATTTAGTTGAGAGCTTCCAGAGAAGACCAAGTAATCAGAGGTCAATAGCTTGGGGACCAAACACAACAAGGAACAAAGATTTTTACTTAGAGAGTACTAGTGTTCAACAGGCATTAATCTATTGATAAGTATGAATAAGTTGTCTTATTTCTGGCAGTTTACACTAAGGCATACCATGAGTCTGGGAAACTCGCAAGGACTCAAGGGTATACTTGTGAGAATACCCGTCGGGACTCGGATCCATGAGTCCGGCTCACCCGTGCCTGCAGATCCTCGAGGATCCGAGTTTGAGTTTGGAGGAGCAGCTTACTTGGGGTGAGTACTTGTGGGTTCGCTAATAAAAGTTGTATATTGGGTGTAATTTACATGGATTCAGTATTAAGTAGTTCTACAGCAGTTTCTGTACATTTTCTTGAAGGTAATCGCCTATTTTGAGGGGTCTTAAGTTCAGGAAATGGGCGCAAACGTGGGCGCAAATGAAATTGATGGTACTTACCACAAGGAGATTCTGTTCATCAGAAAAATCAAACTCAACTTGGCCAGAGTTAATTGCAATTTTAGCCAACTTATTTCATCTTAGACAACTTATTTTGAAGATAAGTTCAATATAAGTTGCATAAAACTCCAATTAACTCTGTCAAGATGAGTTGGATTTTTCTGATGGGTATGCCTTAGTTTACACTTGCCAAGCGTAAACTGGTAAACTCAATCATGGCTTGGGCAAGCAGCTTGATGTTGGGTTAGAGGGAGGGCAGGGTTGTAGGGCCACAATTGGCAGTTCCACCCTCTTGGGCTGGTTTGGCATTGGGATCAGTAAGTGGCTTGCGTGTAACAGAATTTTTGTATATGAGGTTCTGTTGAGGGAGGTTAACAGGTAGAATAATAGTAGATACAATAAAAAATGTATGTATTTAGAGCTTCCTTTGCATTTCCTGGTCTACGGTCTGGAAATGCTTCTGGATTCATGTTGCACGCTTGTGCACAAGCAATTTCAGAAAAATAAAGGCCTGAATTAGCAAGAAATTAGTCCAAAAGAGTTCCAAATAATGGGGACGATAGAACCAAAAAGGACATCTGAGACAAGTGTTGGCTTGAAAAACCTCAGTAAACTGAGCTAGTTTCCTGTAAACTAACCCAGCCTAAGCATAAACTGGGTTGCTTAGTATAAACTGCATCCAACAACTTTTGCAGATAAGCTCGCTTCATAACTTATCTGCTACTTTTCTAGTTATTTCAAACTGAATCAATTTCAATGGCATTGGAGGCCTGTTTTTGGGCATTTGAGCTTTATTATCAGGCAGTATTTGTATTTGTAATATATTATATGCATATTCAATCTACATTTATCACTTCTACAAATTCTATTTGCCCTGCTAAGAGATGTTGTGTGCTGATTTTACTGCGAGAGGCCCAGTTTACCAGTTTCTTGGCTACTATCAGCCATGGGAACTTTCACCAGGAGAGTGCCAACACTTGTTGGTGCCATCAACAAGTGTGCCTGTCCTGCTTTTCCTGCCCCACAGGGAGCAAAAAATTATCTACTGTTGTTTTCTGCATTTCCTGATTGAATCAGATTAAGTAAGTGATTGGAGGCTAAGCAAGGTGTGGCTGCCCCTTTTGAGTGTAAACTGGGCGACATAAATAGTTTTAAATCTTTCTGATGTCATTGTTTATGGAAACTGCAATAATACTTATTTGATTACAAGTGTTAGTCTTGAAAGGCTTGTATGCTAGACAAGCTGCTCAGAACTGACACTTGCGTTTCAATAAGTTGTCACACATATGTATCTGAGGTGTCACAAGGCTGAGATATGATAGGCTAATGATTCAAAGCAAGCCCTTCTCAATACATATGATTGTGTTACAGCTAAAATAACACTAAGATGGTTTTAAAATACAGGGTATATTTTCAACTAGCAAGTAACAGTTGTAACTATATATAATTATAGAATAATAATACAATTTTATTCTAGATGTTTTTTGGCTCCTTCACATTATAACAGAACTTGTTCTGCATCCCCAATATCTTTTTACTCCCTAATACTGTAAACTCAGCCTTCTTGCAATCTTTACAAGTGGGCAATTTGATGTTCGTGTCACCAGTGGTATAGTCAATGACCTTCAATCATTAATAATTTTCATCTGAAATGCTATAATAGGAACTGAAGTCTTTAAGGGATACCTTGATGGGTGTGGCAGCTAGAGTAGGCAGTATGGATAGAACAGCTCCATTTGCTAGTTGCAGAGTTATGGGTCAAGAATAGCCCAAGTAGAGCCAGGTCACATCTCAGAAATTTTGCATTGTATTCAAATTAAAGTAGTACAATTACATCTGCTGCATCTGCTGCATTAACTAAATGCAGAGCAGCTACATCAGAAAAACTAAAATTTGCTTACTCAACTTATTCAATCACAAGTGACAGTCTTAACTAGTTTAAATCTTCTTAAACATACTAATTGAGCATATAAGTCTTTCAAGACTATCACTTGTGTTTAAATAAGTTTGAATAAGTTGAGTAAGCAAATTTTAGTTTTTCTGATGGACCTGGTTTTGATATAGTTAATCTGGGCTGTGTAGATGACATAGAATCTTTGACCACATGCTAGCTTACATAACTCAATACAAACATTGCGCTTCTCTCCTTTCTCTCATTCAAAAAGAGCCTCAGAAATGGCAGTAAATGCCTTTTTCCTTACTTACAACTCTGCTTGGAGCGACCAGGAGTCGTCATACTTGTCTTCGTCTTTAAGCTCTGATACCAGGCCCGATTCAGGATATCACACTGGTTTTAATGACAACTTTGATTCTCATTTCAATTGCTATTTCAGCAACAACTTCAACTCCAATTTTGTCCCCTATTTAGGCCACCATCTCTAGTGTTTACAAGTCCGGTTGATGCAACCGCAAAACAACCGCAACTCAACCGGACCGCGCACTGGTTGCAACCGAACCGCGGTTGTCGGTTGCATGGTTGGCGGCCGGTTGCGGTTGCGGTTGGGCCAATTTGGGAAGTCAGGTCAACCGGGCTCAACCGGGCATGAACCGGTTGCAACCGGTTGCAACTGACTTTGCTTACCACAGCGTTGGGGTCCACATTTCTCAGTATTTTAGTACATATACGCGTTCATTAAGGTTTTCGTCACATTTCTGTGTCATTACAAATGTCATTTAGTCCCTTATTCTCTTTCAAAATTGCATTCGGTGGTGTTTCGCGCGTTATGTTTGCGAATTGAACCGTGGGAAATCGCGATCAAAATCGACCAAATTGGGATTTCTCGTTCTACATGTTCAATTGACGTGAAACGAATGGTTCTCAGACCTGTTTTGAGTCACAAGTATACTTACAAACAATAAATTCGTATTTTATAAGTGGAATAGCCTCAGGAAAGCATTCCATGCGTGCTGTCACTCAGATTCTCGACGGTTCAACGCGATCAAAACCGCGATCAAAAACGGCCTAAAGCAGCAGCATCGCCGAGAATGCTTGAGAAACCGCAAAACAACGGTTTCCTGGTGAATTTCCGTGCTTATTTTTGTAAATACAACTAAGTATAGTAGCATATATATGAGATCTACCATTTACAAGCATTTTTACAGTGTTAATAGCAAAATTGAGCGAAAAAACTGGTTGCAACCGGTCACAACCGGTTTTTTCACACAACTCAACCGCTAACAACCGGTTGGGGCGGTTGCGGTCCGGTTGAGCCCTAATTGGGAGTTCGGCGCAACCGGTTGCGGTTGCGGTTGACCGACAAAATGGAAAAAAACCGGACCCAACCGGACCTGTAAACACTAACCATCTCAGTGACTATTTCAACGACCACTTTGACAATTTCAACAATTATCTCGGTGATAGTTCTGGCATCTTTGAAATGACCAAAGGCGGGAAGAATGTCACCTCCACGTCCGCGTGTTCCATTCTGCGGAACATATACTGCTTTCCTTCCCTTCTGCCTGCTTGAAACAATACCGCATTTATTGCTGTTTTTATAAATAATAACACTCTCGAAAAAATCTTTTCTATCGTCTGGTGTGTTTGGTTCTGAAGCCGTTGGCGTCCAATCACCCGGTCTTTTTGGGTAGCCCCAAATCAAGAAAGTAATTATACATTCAGACCTTCAAAAGGAAGGTCAGCTTCTCAAAATCGCAGGAGAAGAGAGTTTAGGTTGAGGCACATGAAGCCAATCAGCCTGCTCTAGGCCTTGCTTTGGCCAAATAAACAGGTCCGAGGTCTCCAAAGACGAAACATTTTCTTTCCGGAGTGTCATTATTTATAAAAACAGCAATAAGCAATGTGAATACTTCAAACAATATCTCAAGACTGCTTTCCCCACTCCAAAACCCATGGATGTGGATGACTATGCAGCATTTATCACAAGCTGTGCAGGACCTTTTGTCAATGCCACAGCCAAGTCCATCAATCTGGCCATGCTGGAGAATGGGGCACTGGAGGGATTACCAGAGCACTATGTCCACTCCTCATGGGTTGAGAAAACTCTTTTCTCTAACAAGACCCTTTTCTACACCCTTTGACAAATGCAAAGTCAAGGTGCACCCACTCTGGAGCGACGATCTGAAGGGTCACGGTGTTCATGCACGTCTGTCAAAACTTGATGAAATACATGTCGCTCTCTGGCTCAATAGGCTGGCCACAGCATATGTGCACCTGACACCAAGGAGCAGATCCTCTTGGGCTCATACACTGATCATGTTTTCAACTTCCATACTGCCAGCAAGCCAGTGTTTGAGGCTCATAGAAAATTCAAACCTGATGGTTCCCTCCTTGACAACGACCTCTTTAAATTCTTACCCAGGGAAACACCTCTCCATTTCTCTCAACTACAAGCCATTATCAAAGTTGACAGCAGTAAAGGCAAATCCAACCTCAAAAGAGCCCTTGCCTGGAAAGCTTCCACAATTTTCGAGGCCCAACCAGACCGACACTACGTCATCAGTCTTGGCATCCTTGATGGAACAGACATTGATGGTAACGTCAAATTCTTCGTCGCTCTTTTTGACTGTGGAGGTTGTACTGTCTTATGCAATGACAACCTCACTGGTTTTGGTGGTCTGCTTCTCTGCAGGGTTTTATACGCCCTCACTTTCAGCTCCCCTACAACTATTGGTTGAGACCCCATCATGAGGTACCATCCTGTCTCCTACCAGATCAGCTCTATCAACATCCAGGACTTAGTGGAGGATGCACCCAACAAGACATACAAAATCTTGCACAAAATACACAGACTATTTGATCTCTATAGCTGCGGGATGCGTGTCTTTGTTGCTGAAGACGAGACTAGTCATGTCTTCATCCTTAAAGATACTTGGGTCCTTGTCAAACATCAGGTTTCTGAGATTGACCACATCAGAAAAACTAAAATTTGCTTACTCAACTTATTCAAACTTATTCAAATACAAGAAACAGTCTTGAAAGGCTTATATGCTCAATAATCATATTTAAGAAGATTTAAGCTGGTTAAGATTGTCACTTGTGATTGAATAAGTTGATTAAGCAAATTTGAGTTTTTCTGATGCAGTTGCAGAACATTCGCAGCGCACTTGACAGACCCAAAAACAAAGAGTATGACAAGTTTTGCGCTTGGCTCTATGCGGCTCAGCTGCTTAACAATAAAACTAATCTCTGTCAAGGAGATATTCCCCCTCTACCTGCTGATTGTTGCTATCATCGTTTTCTTCTCAGCCTGGAGGATCCAATTACATCCTTCCAGTCACGAGCTGACCTCCTCTGTTATTTTGTCAACATTGTCAAAAGTAAGTCTTGTTCTCTCAAATATTGGCCACTAAACTAATACTCCATCCTAGTGCTTGAGTGGCTGTTTAGAGAATGCCACATTGTCCATGGGAACATCAGCCTGAACAACCTGGTCATTAACTGGATACTGCCTGATCCTCCCGCTGGATTGTCTTCAGCACCTGAAGACGGCGTTTGCTCTAAGATTCCTTCCACCAGTTCCATTATTGATTTTGATTACTCACACCACGTGAGCAATACCAATCATCAGTTTGTGTCCATGAGTTCATTCTATTCTTTCCTAATATTATTTCACCAAGGCTAACATTCTTGGCATCTTAGGCATGCTCTCCTACATGGGGATCAAACCTCTCAAAGCATACAAGAACACCATTGTATAGTTCCTACATGAAGCTGGTTATGACCTGGAGTGCATTTTATTCACGTTATTGACCATATGCTACTTTATCATAGGTCCTTCTGGTGACTATTGTGTACAAAGCCGCAGAGATAAGATCCCCATAGCTAAATGGTTCAATGACTCCAATGCTAACAACATTGCTTCCTTCAAGGCTACCTAGCTTCAAGAATTTGACCAGTATATTGATTGATATATTTCCGCATTTTAGTACCCAATGGTCCCATACTTTAAGAAGCTTATAGCAGCTATGTACGGTGGAGAAGCCATCTATACAGCACCCAATATTGCTACTCATACAAACTACATCTCAATTCTCTCACGTAGGCAGGCTGAATTTGAAGCTCTTGAGGAAGCAACTGGTCCCTTTGCCATAGTCATCAATGGCAAGTGAGGGAGAGGCACAACAGATGATGTTGTGGTGCAGCCTACCAAACGTCATTGTGATCCAAGGTTTGCGATTGTGTCATTGAGAGATTAGCTTTGGCACCACAGCCCTTTACATATACAGTATTATTGTACTTTCCTTGGACTTTGGCTTGTTGTTGTTCTCTTGCTAGTCATTGATTGTTGTCATATTTACCTCTTGTCTTTCTCCCGCTTTCTTATGCATAAATTTCCATCACCTATCTTGCTCTTTGTTGTATTTCTCATTGTACTTGCTTTCTATTGTACTCTCCAAATATATTGCTTTGACTATTTGCCAATATTGTTATTCTGTCACGATATCACATCAAGAGATATTTATGCCATGCATTCACTCTCCCTCTGACTGCCACCTTGCCTCAAAGGTGTCCACTATGGCTACAGTGAATGGCTTTCTTTTGGAGCCTTCGTCTATGTCAGATGACAGAATCACCATAGGGAGTCTAGAGAGTTCCACCACACAATACAGCCATAACAGCTCTTACAGTCTCGACACATACCTCAAACCAGTACGGTATTCCCACTTCTACCAACATTCTGTCCTAGTGTTTACAGGTCCGGTCCAGTCTGGTTTTTTTCCATTTTGTTAGTCAACCGCAACTGCAACCGGTTGCACTGGTTCCCAATTTGGGCTCAACCGGACCGCAACTGCCCCAACCGGTTGTTAGCAGTTGAGTTGTGTGAAAAAACCAGTTGTGACCGGTTGCAACCAGTTTTTGGGCTCATTTTTGCTCTTAACGCTGTAAAAATGCTTGTAAATGGTAGTATTTATCTATACACTACTATAGTTAGCTGTATTAACAAAAATAAGCACGGAAATCTACCAGAAACTGGTTTTTCACAGTTTCTCAAGCATTCTCAGCAATTGTGACGCTTTAGGCCATTTTTGATTGTGGTTTTGATCACGTTAAACAGTCAAGACTCTGACTTACAACACACGTGGAATGTTTTTGGCGGTTTATTTCTCTCTTATTTAGTCATTATAGTGTGAAAATGTAATGAACTAACCCAATATTAGTTCAATAAAACATTGTTTCGTGTCAAACAGATGTCTGTAGCAAAAATTCTTGATTAGGCCATTTTTGATCGTGATTTCCCACGGTTCAACTTGTGAAACCACACGCAAAACACCTGCTGAATGCATTTTGAAAGCGCATTTACAATACAACTATAGGTAAAAATGTACATAGATGCACATGAGGTGCTTAACTACTTGCCTAAGTACTCAAAATGTCCGAAATATGGGCAGGAAATACTAGGTGACACAACCGGTTGCAACTGGTCTTTGCCAGGTTGAGACCAGTTGACCCAACCTCACGGATGGCGCTAACCGCAACCGCAACCGGTGATCAACTGCCAAAACGGCAACTGCGGTTGCAGTTGCAACCAGTGCGCAGTCTGGTTGAGTTGCGGTTGTTTTGTGGTTGCATCAACCAGACTTGTAAACACTATTCTGTCCTAATCAAATGCCTCATGCAAGGGTCCTCTAAGTCAACCTAGCTCTCTTGAGATGGGCTGGTTGGGACACCATCTTGGGTGCATGGTCCCTTATGAGCAGCTCTGCATTGTCTCCTATTGATTAGATGAAGCATGCCATGAAAAAATGCTCTCATAAAGAAACTCAGCGTTTCTGAGGAAAAAAAATCAGGCTCTTACATAAGAACATTCAATTCTTGTTTACAATACACTCTAATTGATTAACTTTAAATGTAGTCACGCATATGAATTGCTCCTCAACCAAGTTCCATCCGTCACTCAACAACAACATGTCTCATCCTACACTTTCCCTCTTGAGGAAGCACCAAGATGTGCCTTTCAGAGGTACCCACCATGAGCGCTCTCTGGAGCACTTGACTATACCCAAGGAGGCAAAGATTTTTTCGCCTATTGTCTCCACCAATACATGTATCAATCTTTGTACGGAAACGTTTGACCCAGTCACCTGGGAGGCGTATCCAGGCCGCCGAGTTCGTGATCTGTTCAGGTCTCGAATTCAGTTCGACGTCAAGCTTGTTGGCAATAAAGGCCTTCAAGCTCGTCTGGGCGTTCTCGACTATCAGGAAAAATCTCAACGGTACATAGTTTGAGTGGTTTACCATAGCTTTATGTAGAATTACCCGTGAATTTGTAGTGGTATGTATTTGCAAATAGACTACAATAATTGCGAGTGATTGTCGTATTCTACCATAGGCCTATATAGCCATCCCATTCGAGAATAGCCTCTGTAGATCTGCATCATTTATGAGAGATCTTCATAGTCATATGTAATGGTCATAGACACTGATCTCAGAAAAAAATGGTTATCATTGGCTCGAAGGCTCCCTATTTAAGAAATACGAGTGGGATAGGTATATTAAGTGTGAGTATGAACGGCGGTATGTAGATAAACGGAGAAAGGGTTTTGGAAGCTACAAGTATGAGCAGAAGGCCGGGCTAACAAAATTATGAGCAACAGAGGGGTCGGTGGCGTGATGGGTAATGGTCTCCGATGTGATCTACTAGCCGTACAAATTAATATGAGTATGCGAGATTGAAAAATGAAGGATTACGCACGAGAACTGCCACTCCTTGGGCCGGTTGAAGACCAAACACACAAGTAATGAGGTAGAGCGCGCTGTCAATTGCATGATCAACGAAAAGGAAGAAACACTGGGAGACGTTGTTAGCAGAGATTTTGAATAAAGGAACAAGTGACCGACGTACCCAGACAGCCCATGTCAAATTGGCCGTACGCCATTGCCACGCCCGAACGACCCTTGGTGGACAATCTTCAACTCTGTACTGGCTCCCAGAGCCCTCAGGCTCTCGCAGTCCGAGTTCTCGATCCCATTCCCGCGATTGTCTGTCTCGAGCGCTAAGGAGGGGATCTTCCTCAGAGTAGGCAGGTGGGGGTGGGTTTTTGCGGTGGCTATGATTGCCCCCGTATCCTGGGCTGTTGCAGTTTTGTCTATTAAATGGCACCGATAACAAATTCATCAGTGGTTGATTCGCAACGGTTTGACAGAATAGAATGTATACATACCTCAAACGGTCGCGATGCATTAGTATGAGGGGATTTGGGAGGTTAGACTGGACTATTTTGCCCACCATGGTGCCCAGACTTGAACAGTTGGAGGTCGTACGAAGGGAAAGGAAGAAGAAAGGTCGCGTTTCCACCGAAAAGGCTGGGAAGCCTTGGAGCAATGGCGCCATCAACCCTGAGCCCGCTATCATGCAGACAACAGGCACCCCAAGTCAACGCGTGATGCGAGGCCGAGCTATCGAACGAAGCCGGTCTTGATGAATTTGCTGGCGAGTTCGCGTCTTGTACTTGTGCTCGTTTCAGAGGTAACGAAGTAGGTAGAAATCGTAGTGCCAAAGGTAGGGGTTCAGGTAAAATGTAGTTGCTTGCTCAAGAACGCGGCCAGAAGACCAAGATGAATTGATGGACTTGCCAAAATTGGAGATAAGGTGGCAGGTGGCAACGATCTGGGATGCCGAGATGACAGAGGCACGTTGCTGCCTGACATGTGAAGAGAAGCTGACTTGATACATCTCGAGGTCGGGTATTGGTTCCCGCAGTGGCTTGAACCAATGCATGTAGAGCAGCGGTTCTTGTTCAGAGTTGTCGGTCAGTTGAAATATGAGTCGAACTTGCGCAAGACCGATATCTAGCGCAAATATTTGTGAGCGTTCACCTCGAGAGACCAGCGAAATGAGGTCATACCGTCATGGGGTCCCTTACCCTGCTCCGCCTGCTAAGTTCGTACCAAAACAGTGCTAAACCGACCGGGAGAAGCCTTCTTGATGCCTCGTGGCGTGATCCTCTGCCGTGTTGGCTTTGCCGCCAATACCACATCGGGCAAGACAAAACTTCTGGAATGACAGGGAGTGTGAGGTTTATACGGTTGTATACAGGGAATGAGGAGGTTGGCGAAGGCAGCAAGTATGAGGCCGATGGGTAATGTTCACAGAGGTATTTTGCGAGGTGAGTGTCAAAATTGACAGCGCCGAAGTCTTCTTTGATTGACGTGATACCGAGATGGCCGTACGCGGGTCTTTTTGCCACCAGACAAGGTAACCCTTATCCTTTTTTACCTGGATGTAGCCAGGCTAACCTTTGTCTTTTTTCCTGGACACAGCCAGGAGAACGTTAGTCTCTTTTTCCTGGATGTAGCCAGGGCTCGAACTTAATTTTTTACGAGCCTAATTTAGCTGTTTTAGGATACTTTAGATATATTTCCTTATATAGTAATTTTCTATTCTATATAAGGCTATAATTTTATTACCATATGGAGATATAACCATATAAGGCTATTATTTATTTTCTTATATAGCAAAGTCCAAATAGGTACAAATATAATTTATTACCATATATAGCAATTTTTACAAGCTATAGTATTTGAGCTAAAAAGTTGATATAAAGAATTTAGTAATTTTCTAAAAAGGGAATTACCAAATGGAGATTTGATGGAGTGAGAGGGTTACATCAAAGTCCAATTCCTTCATTATTTTGTGTAGTTCACTATTTCATGTGGCCTCAAATCATTTCAAATATAAATATAGAAGGCATGCCTAGGCACAGAGTGTGTGTACCAATAAGAAGTGGCCATTTCAACTTGTGCAAGTCACAACACACACCAACAAGGCATGATGGCAACAATGACTAAGTCCATCACTCCTGTGTGAACATACCTTCAAGTTAGATAGAGAAGTACAGATTGGATGTTTTATCCTTATCTTATCTTCAAACATAACAGATCTTATCTTATCTGGTCATGTGATCTTGCTTGTGTAATCATATCACATAATCTATCATGTTTCTAGGGACTCACATTTAGAAAAAATCACATGACTGTGGGAATTTAGTCACATGACAATCACATGACTTTAATACAATTGACAGTAACTGGCAGAGGGCCTGGCTACAGCCAGAAAAACAAGACTAATGTTCTCCTGGCTGTGTCCAGGAAAAAAGACAAAGGTTAGCCTGGCTACATCCAGGTAAAAAAGACTAAATCCTACCACTATGGCTCTTTTTGCCACTCGATATTTCACAGCGCCCATATTCGCTGTCTTCCACTCCCCATCATTATCACTCTCCCCCTCGTCTTCACCCTCCACTTCCTCGTCGCTCGTCTCACTCTCGCTCTTGCCCTCCATGCTCTTATCTTGACTTGTGCTTTCCGTCGACTCCCGCATCTTGATTGCCTCACCTGCCATTTGGTGCTTGTAACCAGGTATCATCCAATCAAGGTAAGCGCCAAATCGATGAAGCGCTTCTTGTCGGTCTAACCACTTGGTCATTTGTGCCACGTAGTCTTTACGGTTGCTGGCTTGGTATCCTATCTTTGCAAGGTCAATATGCAGCCTCTCCGTTGCTTCAGTGTTGTATCCGGTTGCGCTCCCGAGGGCTTTGATAGAGTCAAGGTAATGTTTGATGTTGTGCACCTTGCTGATGTTGAAGTGCTCACGTATTCCCAGCTCGACAAATATCTTTTTGTTGTCGTGGAACGCTGCCCAAGCTGCATCAAGGTTTCGGAGAGAGGAGGTGGTATGCACTTCAAACTGGGCGTAATAGATGAAGTCGAGGACACTGCGAGCAGTGCGAATGACAGCAGGGTCAACTGCGTTGGCTAGGACACCAAGAAAGACCTTCTGCATGTTCTTGTGCTCCGTTCCTGTCCATTGTGTGGTATGTGATATGCCTTTCTTGAAGTGACAAAGGCTAACATGTGGTGTCATAGCCTTGTGTCGGCAGTCCATTTCGGCAGCTCCACCGTCCATGGCAGCTTTGGACCAGCTGACGATATGGGTCTCGAATACACCTTTGTGAAGTTGGTGGAGGATATTGGGTGTGATGCAGGTGAAAATGTTGCAGTGTGGTAAGTTGATCCAGAATGGACGAATGGCGCATAGTGACCAAGCGTTGAATTCTTTAGGTTTCTCGTTCCTCGACTTCTCTCCAAGAACTCGGATGGTCTCCGCTGGGTCACGCAGGACAGAGTGCAGAGGCTCTCCCCGCTGCTTTGGATCAACAACGCAGTGTGGGCATGCACTCTTCTTGCAGCATACTACTACGAGGCACTGCTCTGGATAATCTGCAATATATGCTGCCACAATGGGGAAGATCCATCTTCAACCGCCATCCGCACACTTCATCATCACCCCATCCTTTCCGGCCGCAACCAATGGCTTCAAGATGGCACAAACACAGTCATGAAAAATCCAGTAGCTCTCGTGTGAGCGTCGTCCCTCCGAAAAGCACTCCAGCTTGCACACCAGAACGTAGCCAAGGAGGACTATTGCCCGCTCCGATGACTTTCGTCGTACATCCGAAGGAGTATTCCCAAGTCCAATGTATAGAGGGTAAGCTTGTTTGTCTCCACTGAAGTTCGTAAGAAGAGTCTTGTCTGACGACAGTATCACAGGAGCAACAGAAGCACCGTTGGGCAGTGCATCTTGCGTATCCCACCACCAGTGGCCAGTGGGCATCTCGCTGTACTCGCGCTCGGTGCATTCTTTGTTGCGGAACACTCAATAGGGGGCATATACATTGTCTTTAGCTGTGGTGGGGTCACTGAGCAACTCTTGAATGCACTCGAGAGGGTCATGGTGCCAGAGTTCGATGTCCTCCGTCTGCCACCGCCCATCTTCACCGTCAAGGTCACCAGTAATTTGGAAGGCTTTGCACGTCCACCCTGGCCCTGGTGGAAGAGCGTCAATATGTTGCATCATCTTTTGAGCGTTGTGGAAGTTAGGAGCCAGCTTGTGGGCTACCTATTCGAGAAGACGGGGTAAGCCTATCATTGTTATCATAAGCACAGATAAGGACGTACTGATGGCATTTGCAGAAATTCAGTTGTCTTTGTGTGGCTAACGCCAGCAGCGACCATCCATCGCGCAAGTTTCCAGTCATCCAATGACTCAAATGGGGCCCACAGTTCTTTGTGATTAGCGCGCTGGGCTTCCTGCCAGACTTCAAAGCGTGTACGACACTGCGAGTAAACCTTGCCAGCCTCTGCATTGGCAGGATAGTCTTGGACCCATCGTGTTGGATTTGAAGATAGGGGGTCGTATGGTGGTGGACTGGGTGTTGGTGGGTCATCGAGGGGGTCATCGTTGTTGAGGGTAGAGGAGTCCCACTCATAGGAGAGAACTTCATCGGGTGCAGTGGGGTTGGGTGTGGGAGAAGATTCTGAACTGGTGTACTTGGCTGCAAATCTCTCTCGACATCCAGGTGCTTGCGTGACATGAGAGTTTCGTCCACGGATGGATGTGAACTTCTTATTGCAGAACTCACACCTTTGATCGTCCATGCCTTCCAAGCTGGTAGGTGCCGCCGTTGGGAGTGCTGCCGTTGTCTGGGGCAATAGAAGGTTCTCAAATCAGTGCCATGATTGGATGGACGCAATAGATCACGTTATTTGTTCGACAACATTTTGGAAATTTTTGTCTTGTTCCCTTACCTCCACGTCATTACCCTCGTCCACATTCTCATTCATACTATGGCCCTTTGAAAAGGCCCTGCTGTTCAGTCAGATGCTGACAAAGAGAACAAGGGTGACCAGTCTACTAGCTCTGGCAAGAGAGGACGCACGCGCAAGAAAAAGCCTTTGGAGAAACAAGACTTGTTGGGTTGGTATTGTCATTTATATCATACCAGACCCTCAACTGACCTGCTGCTCTGTCCAGACCAGGAAAATGAAGAAAAGGACCTTCGTGCTCAGGAACGTGCTACCAAGCGTCAATTGGCACGCATCCAGAAGCGGAAGGCTGAAGTCAGGACACGGAAGGAACAAAGTATGGCACTACTTTGTTCTGGGTTTCCTCCCGTAACGCTTAATGTATTATATACCTGCCGGGCTGTGTACAAACACCGGGATACAAATATATTTTCAAACCTTCTGGGGCCCCTGGAGGGGGCGAAGGTTTTGAAAAAAAGAAAAAGCAGCATCTATCTTTTTTTTTTTTTTAATCAAAACCTTTGCACCCTCCAGACCCCCTGAAGGGGGGTCCAGAAGGTTTGAAAATATATTTGTATCCCGGTGTTCGAACACAGCCCAGCAGGTATATAATACAAACGAATTGTACTACAGTGACGAAAATGGACGAGGAAGGTCCATTACGTGGACTAGCCTAGATGTACGTCACAGACGTACGGCGTGTAGCTCCCGGAGGGCGGTATGGCAGATGAACTGCCCAGAAGACATCGTAACCCACTGAAACGGATGACGCCTATATGGTTGGTAATTCTCAACTAAGGACCGTTATACCAGCCTTCGTTGATGGCTTGGGCAGTCGGTACCCATTCGTTCAAGTTGTGAGACCAGACACTGTTGTCTGGACCGTTGACTTGGGGCTGACGTCAATCGGCCTGAAGTTTAGGGCCCCCCTTGCAGGAGACCCGACTGCACAGTTGCAGGACCTTGGAATCAACTTAGATTCGTACTCTAGTGATTATCTAGAGTGAACCGACAGTGGATATAGTACACTCCAGCCGGTAACCAGGGACTACCTGTTTCCGCCACGGCCCAGTCGGACCCTCCAATCACCGTGCCGGACGTCGAGTTGAACGACACAGCCGTAAGGGCACAACCTTCCCGTTCCAGGGCATGTGGTTCGCTGATGCCAACCGGCGTGGATCCCCACATGTCCCCAGTCACTGCCTTGCCATCAGCCAACCGATCTGACCCCACACCTCTCGTAATGTGGACCAGAGTTGTTTCACCGAGCAGACGCCCCTTGTAAGCACCTATCCGGCTACTACCAATGACTAACGACCTCTGTACTCTGTGCCGGACGTCGAGTTGAACGACACAGTCATAAGGTGGTGGGTGGCCTGGGCCCGTCTGGGCTGTTCGGCTTGTTTTTACCAGAGTTCCCACACTTACCGTCTCCTATCCTTTCGGACCCAGTCACGGGTGCTTCCATATATGGTCGCTTTGGGGCTTTCTCGGTTCACCTTCAGATCATTACCGAGCGTGCCTGTTCCGGATTTACCCGGGGTCACGTGATACACTGCTTTCACAGTCACGTTACAGTCACGTGCTCCTGTCACGTCACGTGGTTGGGCACATGATCCTGTGACGAAGCGTCAGGCTCCAGGACCTGACCTGCGAAAGTTGCCACCTGAGGGGATCGAACTCTCGACCTTACCGCTGCTGGTCAGACAGCTCACGGGTCCACTTAGCAGTTGAGCCAAGTGGCCCCGATATTGCTATCTCTACTCTCTATGGGCATCATAACGAGCCTGTTAATATTGTCAATGTCTACTCCGATGACGACTCCACCACCATTTAATGGCTGTCTGCTAATGTTGACAGACTTCCTCCCATGCGATGCATGGCAGGTGACTTTAACTGTCACTCCGAGTCCAACATTTGGGATCCTGAGTTCCCTCATATCAACTTCAACGCTACGTCCCTATGCGACTCTGTGTTTGAGCTTGGGCTGGAAGTGAGCGTCTTGCAAGAGCGTTCCCCCACCCACTTTCCCCACAATCTGAACCTCAACAACTCGGTTATTGATCTTATGTTCCTGCCCCTCGATAGAAGGGCGGGACTTGTTCACTCGGTGGCTACGGACTGGCGTGGTCCTGTCGATCATGCTCCGTTAGTAGTCACCTTGCCCATTGTCCCCACCCAGGTACTTGTCGAACGCAAGTCTATGCCTAGAGAGAGCCTGGAGGAATCCAAGTTCCTCAAAGCAATGATTACGTTCTTGAAGGAGGAATGGGCTGTGCCCAATCTCGACACTCCAGAAGCTATCGAAGTGTTTTTTTTTTTTTTAATTCAAAACCTTTGCCCCCTCCAGACCCCCCAAAGGAGGGTCCAGAAGGTTTGAAAATATATTTCTATCCCGGTGTTTGAACACAGCCCGGCAGGTATATAATACAATCGAAATCATACTACAGTGACGAGAGATTGGACAGAGAGGTGATCCGTTACGTGGACAAGCCTAGATACGCGTCGCAGACACGTGGAGTGTGGCACCCAAAGGGCAGTATGGCAGAAGAACTGCCCAGAAGTCATCGTGACCCACCGAAATGGACGACGACTATATGGTTGGTAATTCTTCCTCACGGACCAGTATACCAGCCGTTTGCAATGGCGAGGGCAGTTGGTACCCATTGGTTCAACGTTTGGACCCAGACTGTATCGTCTATGCCCGCCGGTTGAGGAGCACACTGTACATCTTGATGCTGTTGTGGCAAAGCGTGATTGGACCGACATTCCTCAGAACGACAATGGACGGGTGGTGAATCCTTGTCCAGAGGACCCCGTGCCCGTTTCCTTCTTGCACCAGGGAAGGGAGGGGGAGGAGCCTGGCCTGGAAAGGCAAAGGCAGACGGGTTCTTCTCCAAGAACTTTAAGAAGACGGTGAACTCACGAAGTTCATCCCGAGTCGCCATCCTGGCATACTTGGGACAGTTACCAAGTATGTGTGTCCGAGTTTCGATAACACGAAGCTATCGAATTGTGCGTGAGCGCGTTTGGTACCTCCACTAAGGCAATCTGGGAATCCAACGCCAAGACCTCCTGTATCTCCACCAAGTCTAAGGCTTGGTGGACTGACGACTGCACTGCTGCAATTGAGAAATACTGTGCTTCTAAGTCTCGTGATGACCACAAGGCCTTCAGGCGCACTGTCAAACGCGCTAAACGCAAGTTCTTCAACCAGCGTATCCACGATATCGCTACTACCAACAAACGTCCATGGGACCTCATGAGCTGGACTAAGCAACGTGAGCTCCCAACCTACGAGGCTATTCATTATAATAACGAGCCTATGCACTCCCTGGAGGACCTCTTTGAGGCCCTACACTCTACCTACAACTCTGCCTCTAATAGGCCGGTTGACTTATCTATCCTCGACGAAGTCCAACCAGTATCCAGCAGGCGCTGGGTGGACTTCTCGGCTACGGAATTGTTGGACGAGCTTTCAAAGTGCTCGAACACGTCTGCACCTGGACCAGATCGTCTGACCTGGTTCCACCTTAAGCGCCTGGTTCAAGACGAGGACGTCTTGAGCAAGCTAGTCCGAGTGGCCAGTGCCTGCCTTAGGGTTGGGTACTGGCCTACTCACTTTAAAGAGTCAAATTTGGTCATTCTCCCAAAGCCGAATAAGCCTCACTACTCCACTCCAAAGATGTTCCGACCCATCGTGCTTCTCAACACCTTGGGCAAGCTCTTCGAGAAGATGCTGGCCAATTGTATGCAGTACGAGGCCCAAAGATACAATATCTTCCACCCCAACCAATTTGGTGGAGTGCGTCAGCACTCTACTGAGGACGCTGGTGTCTACCTTACCCATATCGTTAAGGCTGGCTGGACAGCTGGCCAGAAGACAAGTGTCGTCGCTTTTGACCTCGCTCAGTTCTTCCCCTCCCTCAACCATGAGGTCCTCATCGCCACGCTACAAAAGGTGGGCTTTGCCCCTCAAGTAGTTGCATTCTTCAGATCGTACCTAGTCGAACGGTCCACCTCCTACGTCTGGAACAACGAGACGTCGGGTAAATATGGAGCAGATGTTGGCGTCGGCCAAGGTTCTGCCCTCTCTCCCATCCTGTCCGCCTTGTATCTCATCACCATAATGCGAGTCTTTCAGGATCGTATACCACCGGACGAGTGTACGCTCATGTCTTATGTGGACGATGGCTCACTCATTGTGCAGTCACCGACGCTTGAGGAGAACATCCTCAAACTTTAATCTGCCTACAAGGTCATCAAGGAGCTTGTCTCCAAGCTTGGCCTTGTACTTGAACATGACAAGACCAAGGTCTTTCACTTTATCCATAACTCGAGGGACCCTAACCCTCCCATCGACTTACGATTTGCACCCTACACCGGGGATACTCCCTTGAAACCCAAGACCGTCTGGCGGTATCTTGGTTTCTACTTT
Organism: Clitopilus hobsonii; assembly: GCA_015708445.2. Classification (NCBI taxonomy): domain Eukaryota; kingdom Fungi; phylum Basidiomycota; class Agaricomycetes; order Agaricales; family Entolomataceae; genus Clitopilus; species Clitopilus hobsonii. The sequence goes on along the minus strand of CP068000.1, from coordinate 1,275,111 downwards.
GATCGCAGGCTCGCCTTCAAGGAGCACGCGAAATTCTACGCCACCAAAGCATTAACCACGGTCAAGGCCATGGTTATGCTTGGTAACTCTACGAGAGGTATCACACCTCTCCAGAAACGTCTCCTCTACCACGCATGCGTGCTTCCCTTGGCAACGTATGGCTGTAGACTATGGTTCTACAATGGAGCCAAGAACAAGGGTGTTCTCAAGCTCTTGCGTCAGATGCAACGTCAAGCTGCAGTCTGGATACTTGGTGCCTTCTGTACCTCTCCCTCAGGTGGATCGGAGACCATTGCTGGTCTTCCCCCTATCCACCTGCATATCAAGAAGTTGATCGAATGTTCCTACGTCAGGACTCGTATGCTTCTTTTGTCACACCCTACGCTCTCCCTTCTCCAGCCGCATAGAGACGTACTGTTCAGAGGTACTCACCACCAGTGCTCTCTCAAGCACCTGTCTCTTGTTGAGGAGTCGAAGATCTCGTCTCCCATTGTTTCTACCAATATGAACGTCTCTCTGTCTACAGAGAAGTTCGATCCTGTCACCTGGGAGGCCTCTCCTGGTACCCGGATTCGTGACCTGTAAGAGGGGGCGTCGATAAAATTTGTATCCCGGTGCTCGAACGCAGCCCGGCCTAAGTTATACATGAGAGCTTGTAATAACAAAGATCTTTCGCCGATAAAGAGGCTATCTTGTATATTCCCCGCGACGACTTTGGAGGGCCGAGGCAGAAAAGGCGAAAAGTCGTAGAGACTTGTATAGGCGTGCACCTTGTACAGCCAGCTGAAGGTCGAAGTGCCCTCTTCGACGGCATAGAGATCCACCCCTCTACTACTGCTTAGCCACACCACCTTGGTGTTGTGGTACCCTCTTTGTAAATGAGGCCCCCGCCCCAAGGCTCCGACCTAGAAGCCAGCCAATACAATTACGACCTAGTCCTCTCTGAATGGAAGACCAGCCGCCTGCGCTATGGATCGTTTGACCCACTGGAAGTGTCCAGTCAGCCAGACAAGATCATCTGGTTGAGGAACGCGAACCGCACGAGGGCGGTCAAGGAAAGGAGAGTCCCAGTCGAGAAGACCAGGAGTACCTCCAGAGCGCTTGTCTGGAGGTTTCTTCTTTCGCTTCTTCTTCGGCTCAGGGAAGGGTGCTTGTTCGCCGTTGTCTAGGAACAAGCACGCGTGTGGATTTTCTTTGAGAAAATCGACGAACTGAGAAAAGTCTCTAGTGTGCCCGAGACTTTCGTCGCGTCTGTAACGAGGACAAGACTTGAGTATGTGCTCTCAAGTTTCTTGAGCACCACACTCGCAGGTATCAGAGTCTGAAAGATTAAATCTGACTCGATACTCCCCAAAGGGACCGTGATTGAGGATGGAACGAGTCATCCTCGCCGTATGGACCGACGACTGGCCGATCATCTTGAGCCAGGGACCACCTTTGAGGTGGGATGGCTGCATAGGGGCTCCCAGCGATTGAAGTCGAAGGAAGGAGTGTCCAGAGTACTCAGGGTCTTGAAACAAACGAGTCCAGTTGGACATCATTCGTTCGACCGTGAGGCGTTGCTCGTATGACAAGTGGATTGGAGCCCGACTTGGTGCACGAGTGTTGAACCTCACCTTAAGCTGGGTAGCAGCCAGGTGGGCGTGGTGGTGTAAATCCCAGTTGAGAGCACTGGGCACATGATAGAAATGAATGGTACGATTGGGGTCATCGGCCAACCATTTGCGAAGGGACTTGCATACTGCGATAGAGTACGACTGTCCAGAATGTAAAGACGGATCCAGTGCAAGTCGGATCGCCTTTACGGAGTCAGAGAACAGAATGATCTTGGAACCATTCCGTCTTCTGGTGGCTCGACCCACGGCTAACTCAATAGCACGTAGTTTGGCATCATCGGATGTGGCTTTACCACATGGAACGGAGAAGTCAAGTGGGACGATGTCCCCTTGGGCAAGAGAGCAGGCACCCGTGGCCTGGAATTCGTGTTCGGAGGGTACTGATCCGTCAGCTGCCACCAAGACGGTGGTAGGAGAGGATTTCGCCGCGGAGCGAATGGTATCCAGGAAGATACCTCGTTGGTGTCTAGCTTCTTTCGAAGCAGCCACCTCGATGTCAAAGAATATTTGACTAGAATGGACATCGCGTACACGGTGTCCGGGAGTGGCCTCGTCATTGACGGGGTCCAGAGGTTCTGTAACAGTACCAACGGTGGCGTTGATATCCATTATAGGCGATAGGGTCTTCCTCTTGGCCCTTTGTAGAAGTTTACCCCCACGCTTCAAGTTGCACTCAGAGCATGTAGGAACCGCGCAGAGATGGCTGGAGCCATCGTATAGACCGTGTTTCTCGTTATCGAGTAACGAGAGAGTCGGATGCGATGAAACAAGACCTCGTGTCCTGGCCTGGGACCGTTCGACGAGCTTCTTGATGTGCAAGTGGATGGGCGGAAGACCAGCAATGGTCTCCACCCCTCCAGTTGGCGACGTGCAAAACGCACCAGTGATCCAGCAGGCGGCCTTACGCTGCATCTGCTTGAGCGCTTTGAGGGTACCTTTGATCCTTGCACCCTTATAATACCACAATCTACAGCCGTACGTAGCAAGAGGAACTACGCACGCTCTGTAGAGAAGGCACTTCTGGAGAGGTGTAATGCCTCTCGATGAGTTACCAAGCATTACCATGGCTTTCACCGTGGTAAGTGCTTTGGTGGAATAGAACTTGACGTGCTTCTCGAACGAGAGGCGACGATCAAAGTAGAAGCCAAGGTACCTCCAGGTATTCTTGGGCTGTAGAGGCGTGTTGCCTGTATACGGTGCATAGCCCAAATCAAGCGACGGATTGTCGTCGTTGGGTTTGCGCGAAAAGTGAAACAGTTCCGTCTTGTCATGTTCGAGAACCAATCCAAGTCTTGTAACAAGTTCGTTGATGACCTCGTACGCAGCACAGAGAGCCGTGAGGTTGGTTTGCCAGTCCTTAGACTGGACAAGCAACAAGCCGTTGTCGACGTATGATAAGAGGGTGGTATCCTTCTCAGGAATCCTCTTGCCAAAAATCCGCATCACCGGAATGATGAACAACGCGGAGAGAATAGGTGAGAGTGCAGAGCCTTGGCCTACACCCACATCAGCGCCTTTCAGATCTGAAAGGATTCCATTCCATGAATACGCTGTGAAGCGTCCCACAAGGTAGGAGGCGAAGAATCGAACTACTTCGTCGGCAAAGCCGAGGTTTCGTAGGATAGCAAGAAGCATCCCGTGGTTGAGGGATGGGAAGAATTGAGCAAGGTCGAATGCGATAACACTCGACTTCTCTCCAAGCGACCACCCCATCTTGATGATGTGGGTGAGATATACTCCAGCGTCCTCAGTAGAGTGCTGACGCACCCCACCGAATTGGTTCGGGTGGAATATGCTGAACTTCTGGGCTTCGAACTGCATCCAATTTGTCAGCATCTTTTCAAAGAGTTTGCCCAACGTGTTGAGAAGCACGATGGGTCGAAACATCTTTGGCGTAGAGTAGTGAGGCTTCCCCGGCTTTGGTAGAATAACCGAGGTAGACTCTTTGAAGTGAGCAGGCCAGTAGCCTACTCGCAAGCACGCCGAAGCGATTTGGGTGAGTTTCGACGCAATAACATCGTTCCTCACCAGGATCTTGAGCTGATACCACGTCAAGTGGTCAGGTCCAGGCGATGAAGTATTGGAGCACTTCACAAGTTCGTCTCGGAGCTCAGCCACACAGAAGTCACTCCACTCGTGTGTAGGACTGTCATCTAGCTTGTCTAAGACGGCGTGGTCAACTGGCCTGTTAGAGGCCGAGTTGTAAGTAGAATGGAGGGCCGTAAACAGCTCTTCCATTGAGTTACAGGGTTTCCCTTTGTACCTCAATGCCTCGTGGGTAGGAAGGGAGCGTTGCTTAGTCCAGGCCATGAGATCCCACGGCCTTTTCCTGGCTGTTGCAATATCCTCGATCCTATGGTCAAAGAATTTGCGCTTAGCAGTCTTAGTAGTACGTTTAAGAGTCGAGTAGTCAGCCCGACTCCTAGACACGCGATAGAGGCCCATAGCCTTGGTACAGTCCTCGTTCCACCAAGCTTTGGACTTGGTGGAAATTCGAAGCTTCTTCGCGTTGTTGTTCCACGATTTGTTACAGGCTTTCGCAAGAGACGAAACCGTCTCCTCAATAGCTTGTGCAGTGTTGAGGTTGTCCGTGGACAGACCCTCGATAAATGAGGCCAATTCCTCCAAGAACTTGGATTCCTCCTTGCTCTCCTTGGGCATAGCAAGCCGTTCCGCCACCAGGATCGTCTCCTTGATGGGTAGGGTGACTGTAAGTGGAGCATGGTCGGACATACCCTTCCATGCTTCATTTACGCTGTGAACGAGCCCGACCTTCCTTGTAATTGGAAGGAACATAAGATCGATCACTGTGGGTCTGAGAGACCCAGCAGGAGGGAAGTGAGTGGGCTGTCTGAGAGACAGCCCACTCACTTCGCAACCTAGGTCAAGCGCCGAGTCTGTGAGAGACTCTGCGTTGACGTTGATAGAGGCGGCCTCTGTATCCCAGATAGTCGACCTGCAGTTGAAGTCCCCAGCAATACAGAGCATGCTGGGGAGGATCTCTGACTTATCTGCCATCCAACAGATAGGAGTGCAATTGTCGTCTGAATAGACGTTCATGATGTGTATGGGCGTATTCTCGTTTCCATACAGCGTAACAACCACGATGTCTCTGTGGTTCGCATAATCCGTTCGATATGCAGGACGCATACTGTTCAGGTGTCGGTGAATGAAAGTCATAGTACGAGGACGATTGTCGTCGTTCTGCGGTCTCCTGAACATCACCAACCAGTCAGGATGAGTGGGCGCTCCAATGACCGGTTCCCCCTCAGGGTTACTGGTACTAACAGTGCGGCGAATGAGTCTCCAGGGAGGCTCTTGAAGAAGAAGAACGTCAAAGTCGCCTTTACGTTCCTCTAGCAGGGTCAATACATGGTCATAATTTCTATTCACGTTCTGAGAATAGATGCGAAGATCACGAATGGATGTAAATTTCATAAAGATGATACAATATAAAAGCGCGTGTCTACTAAGTCGAACTACCTCTTGCTGCTGCCTGAGCCCGACAGACGGTCTTGCTCCTAGCAACAGAGTTCGCGTTAGTAGGTGAATTACGTGAAGGTTTGGAGAACGTTACCTCCAACTCCGCGTAGCGACAACAAATCTTCTCCAGATCGTAACGGTGCTTGGCGAACCAGCACCGACTGGAGTCAGCTGAGTGGCCCTGCACTCAACAGTTGAGGCAGTACGGCGTATGAGAACACGGCTGACTAGCCGGTGTTGCAGGAATGGGAGGATTAGCAGAGGGGTCGCCCTTGCAGCATCCAGCGAGTACTCGATGGTGACGAGTTTCGTGCTTCTGGCCACAAAGGGCGCAGTAGTCGGAGGAGTGTCGACATCTAGAGGCTGGATGCCCCCAGAACCAACAGCGAGTGCATAGGGCAACACCGTTGTGAGCCGACGCGTTGTCAATACGACATCATCAGCTCATTCTGGACAAGGTCATTCTATATTGATCTGTTCAAAACTCCGAACTTGGCTTGAGGCAGACGTGTCTTGTGCGGTCAAGTTCATCCACGTTCCCTCGAAGCTCGAGTGGAACGTTCACCATCGTGCACAGTGGCAGCTACTGCTCTCCAGGTGGCACTTGGTCCCAGGCCTAAGACGTACTTAGCGTACACTCGTAAGGCTGCCGTTGCCAGTATGACCATCGAGTGGACTCGTCTCCACCAGATGGCTTCGTATTCTGGCAACCACTTCCTCCCGCTCAAGGATAAGGGGATTTGTATCCCACTGTCTCACTTGAACGGGGGTCCATGGCTCAAGACAATGGGCCAATCTAACACGCATACCTCTCGTATGGCTCGTTCCATACTTGGTCACGCTCCAATTGGAGAATTCCGGCTTCGCTTCAACCTCTCAAATGAGGTTCGTTGCGATTGTCCACGACGCATAATCGAAACTCGAACGCACATACTTGGTAACTGTCCCAAGTATGCCAGGACGGCAACTCGTGATGAACTTCGCAATTTTTCTGTCTTCTTAAAGTTCTTGGAAAAGAACCCGTCTGCCTTTGCCTTTCCAGGCCAGGCTCCCCCTCCTCCCTTTCCTGGTGCAAGAAGGAAACGGGCTCGTGGTCCCCCGGACAAGGACACGACTCCCGTCCGTCGTCGTTCCAACGAACATTGACCGAATCGAACGTTGACTCAAGAAGGCCAGGCCGATCAACGTCAGCCTCAAGTCAGTGGTCCAGACGATATTGTCTGGTCTCACAATTTGAACGATTGGGTACCAACTGCCCAAGCCATTGCCAAGGGGTGGTACACCAACCCTTAGGCGAGATCTACCAACCATATAGGTGTCGTCCACCTCGGTGGGTTACAATGCCTTCTGGGCAGTTTATCTGCCATACAGCCCTACGGGTGCTACACTCCGTACGTCTGCGACGTACATTTAGGCTGGTCCATGTAACGGACTCTTCCTCGTCCATATCCGTCACTGTAGTACAGTTTTGATTGTATTATATACCTGCCGGGCTGTGTTTGAACACCGGGATATAAATATATTTTCAAACTGTCTGGGGCCCCATAAGGGGGCCCTGGGGGGGGGCGAAGGTTTTGATTAAAAAAAAAAAAAAAATTCATTCACGTCCCCTCCAAGCTTGAGTGGGACATCCACCATCGTGCTCACTTGGCAGCAACTGCTCTCCAGGTGGCCGTTGGTACGAGACCAAAGGTGTATCTTGGATACGCTCGAAAAGCCGCTGTTACCGGTATGACTGTCAAGTGGACTAGACTCCACCAGACGGCCTCGTATTCGGGCAGCCAGTTCCTCCCTCTCAAGGATAAGGGTATCCGTATCCCTCCATCTCATTTGCATGGTGGACCTTGGCTCAAAACAATGGGCCAATCTAACACTCATACCTCTCGTATGGCTCGTTCCATACTTGGCCATGCTCCAATTGGAGAATTCCGGCTTCGCTTCAACCTCTCAAATGAGGTTCGTTGCGATTGTCCCCGATGTGTTATTGAGACTCAAACGCACATACTAGGTAACTGTCCTAAGTATGCCAGGTCGGCAACTCGTGATGAACTTCGCAACTTCACAGTCTTCCTAAAGTTCTTGGAGAAGAACCCGTCTGCTTTTGCCTTTCCAGGCCAGGCTCCCCCCCCTCCCTTCCCTGGTGCAAGAAGGAAATGGGCTCGTGGTCCTCCGGACAAGGATTCACCGCCTGTCCATCGTTGTTCCAACGGACGTCGGTCTCAACATGCTACGATCCAGGTCGATCGCCAAGATGTTCAGCGTGCTCCTCAACCAGCGGGCGTAGACGATACTGTCTGGGTCCAAACGTTGAACCAATGGGTATCTACTGCCCTTGCCATTGCTAATGGCTGGTATACCAGTCTGTAGGCAAGAATTACCAACCACATAGTCGTCGTCCGTTTCGGCGGGTTACGATGACTTCTGGGCAGTTCTTCTGCCATACTGCCCTTCAGGTGCTACACTCCACGTGTCTGCGACGCGTATTTAGGCTTGTTCACGTAACGGATCACCTCCTGTCTATTCTCTCGTCACTGTAGTATGATTTTGATTGTATTATATACCTGCTGGGCTGTGTACGAACACCGGGATAGAAATATATTAAAAAAAAAAAAACTACTCCACTCCAAAGATGTTTTGTCCCATCGTGCTTCTTAAGCTCTTTGAGAAAACGTTGGCAAGTTGTATGCAGTACAAGGCCCAGGCGTTTAACGTCTTCCACCCCAGCCAATTCGGTGGCGTGCGTCAGCACTCTACTGAAGACGCTGGTGTCTATCTTACTCTTTTTTTTTTTTTTAAATTCAAAACCTTCGCCCCCTCCAGACCCCCCGGAGGGGGGTCCAGAAGGTTTGAAAATATATTTGTATCCCGGTGTTCGAACACAGCCCGGCAGGTATATAATACAACCGAAATCGTACTACAGTGACGAAATGGACGAGAGGTGATGCGTTGAGTGCACAAATCTGAATACGCGTCGCAGACACGTGGAGTGTGGCTCCTGAAGGGCGGTATGGCAGAAGAACTGCCCAGAAGACATCGTAACCCACCGAAATGGACGACGCCTATATGGTTGGTAATTCTTGCCTACGGACCAGTATACCAGCCGTTAGCAATGGCGAGGGCAGTCGGTACCCATTGGTTCAACGTTTGGACCCAGACAGTGTCGTCTACGCCCGCCGGTTGAGGAGCATGCTGAACATCTTGACGATCGACCTGGATCGTAGCATGTTGAGACCGACGCTCGTTGGAACGACGATGGACGGGTGGTGAATCCTTGTCCGGAGGACCACGAGCCCGCTTCCTTCTTGCACCAGGGAAGGGAGGAGGGGGAGCCTGGCCTGGAAAGGCAAAGGCAGACGGGTTCTTTTCCAAGAACTTTAAGAAGGCGGTGAAATCGCGAAGTTCATCACGAGTCGCCGACCTGGCATACTTAGGACAGTTACCCAGTATGTGCGTCTGAGTCTCTATAACACGTCAAGGACAATCACATCTAACCTCGTCTGAGAGGTTAAAGCGAAGCCGGAATTCCCCAATCGGAGCGTGACCAAGTATGGAACAAGCCATACGAGAGGTATGAGTGTTAGATTGGCCCATTGTTTTGAGCCAAGGTCCACTGTGCAAATGAGATGGAGGGATGCGAATACCCTTATCCTTGAGGGGTAAGAACTGGCTGCCTGAGTACGAAGCCGTTTGGTGGAGTCTAGTCCACTCGACAGTCATACCGGTAACAGCGGCTTTACGAGCGTATCCAAGATACACCTTAGGTCTAGTACCAACAGCCACCTGGAGAGCAGTTGCTGCCAAGTGAGCACGATGGTGGATGTCCCATTCAAGCTTGGAAGGGACGTGAATGAACTTGACTGTACGAGACGCATCAGCCTCGAGCCACGTTCGGAGTTTTGAGCAGATCGATACGGAGTGACCCTGCCCAGAATGAACTGACGGGTCGAGCGCTAGTTTAAGCGCTGTGACCGAATCAGAGAAGATTAGCAGCTTGGTAGCTGCTTCGCGACGAACAGCACGAGAGACAGCAAAGTCAATCGCTGCCAACTCAGCGTCGTCGGATGTGGCCTTACCAGACGGTACGGCAAAGTTGTCGGGTCCAAAAGAACCATGAACGAGGGAGCACGCTGCAGTAGCCTGCAGATTTGTGTCTTTAGGAACAGACGCGTCGGCCCCAACCAAGATGGTCGAGGCATTGGCGTTGTTGACGTAGGCGTCGAGTACACCTCGTCGAGCCTGGACCGCCTCATCAGAGTTGGCCAAGTCGACATCAAAGTGGACACGAGACTTGTACAAGTCGCGAATCCGGGTACCAGGAGAGGCCTCCCAGGTGACAGGATCAAACTCCTCCGTGCAGAGAGAGATGTTCGTATCGGTAGAGACGATGGGGGACGAGATCTTCGACTCTTCAACAAGAGACAAGTGCTTGAGAGAGCACTGGTGGTGGGTACCTCTGAACGGTATGTCTCTACGCGGTCGGAGAAGGGAGAGCGTAGGGTGTGATGAAAGAAGTGTACGAGTCCTGACGTAGGAACGTTCGATCAACTTCTTGATATGCAGGTGGATAGGAGGAAGACCAGCGATGGTCTCCGATCCACCTGAGGGAGAGGTACGGAAGGCACCAAGTATCCAGACTGCAGCTTGACGTTGCATCTAGCACAAGAGCTTGAGAACACTCTTGTTCTTGGCTCCGTTGTAGAACCATAGTCTACAGCCATACGTTGCCAAAGGGAGCACGCATGCGCGATAGAGGAGACGTTTCTGGAGAGGCGTGATACCTCTCGTAGAGTTACCAAGCATAACCATGGCCTTGACCGTGGTTAATGCTTTGGTGGCGTAGAATTTCGCATGCTCCTTGAAAGCGAGCCGGCGATCGAAGTAGAAACCAAGATACCGCCAAACGGTCTTGGGTTTCAAGGGAGTATCCCCAGTATAGGGTGCAAATCGTAAGTCGATGGGAGGGTTGGAGTCCCTCGAGTTACGGGTAAAGTGGAAGACCTCGGTCTTATCATGTTCGAGTACAAGGCCAAGCTTGGAGACAAGCTCCTCGATGACCTCGTAGGCAGATTGAAGCTTAAGGATATTCTCCTCAAGCGTTGGTGACTGCACAATAAGTGAGCCGTCATCCACATAGGACATGAGTGTACACTCGTCCGGTGGTATACGATCCTGAAAGACCCGCATCACAGTGATGAGATACAGGGCGGACAGGATGGGAGAGAGGGCGGAACCTTGGCCGACGCCAACATCCGCTCCATATTTGCCCGACGTCTCGTTGTTCCAGACGTAGGAGGTAGACCGTTCGACCAGGTACGATCTGAAGAACGCTACTACTTGAGGAGCAAACCCCATCTTTTGCAGCGTGGCAATGAGGACCTCATGATTGAGGGAGGGGAAGAACTGAGCGAGGTCAAAAGCGACGACACTTGTCTTCTGGCCAGCTGTCCAGCCAGCCTTAACGATATGGGTAAGGTAGACACCAGCGTCCTCAGTAGAGTGCTGACGCACTCCACCAAATTGGTTGGGGTGGAAGATATTGTATCTCTGGGCCTCGTACTGCATATGGTTGGCCAGCATCTTCTTAAAGAGCTTGCCCAAGGTGTTGAGAAGCACGATGGGACGAAACATCTTTGGAGTGGAATAGTGAGGCTTATTCGGTTTTGGGAGGATGACCGAATTTGACTCCTTGAAGTGAGATGGCCAATACCCAACCCTAAGGCAGGCACTGGCCACTCAGATGAGCTTGTCCAAGACATCCCCGTCTTGAACTAAGTGCTTAAGGTGGAACCAGGTCAACCAATCTGGTCCAGGTGAAGACGTGTTCGAGCACTTTGAAAGCTCGTCCAACAATTCCGTAGCCGAGAAGTCCACCCAGCGCCTACCGGGTACTGGCTGAACTTCATCGAGGATGGATAAATCAACTGGCCTATTAGAGGCAGAGTTGTAGGTCGAGTGGAGGGCCTCAAAGAGGTCCTCCAGTGAGTGCATAGGCTCATTATTATAATGAATAGCCTCGTATGTTGGGAGCTCACGCTGCTTAGTCCAGCTCATGAGATCCCACGGACGTTTGTTGGTAGTAGCGATATCGTGGATATGCTGGTCGAAGAACTCGCGTTTAGCGCGTTTACAGTGCGCTTAAAAGCCTTGTGGTCGTCACGAGACTTTGAAGCACGGTACTTCTCAATTGCGGTAGTGCAGTCATCAGTCCACCAAGCCTTAGACTTGGTGGAGATACGAGAGGTCTTGGCGTTGGATTCCCAAATCGCCTTGGTGGAGGTACCAAACGCGCTCACGCACGCTTCAATAGCTTCTGGAGTGTCAAGGTTGGGCACAGCCCATTCCTCCTTTAGGAACGTAATCATTGCTTCGAGGAACTTGGATTCCTCCGGGCTCTCTCTAGGCATAGACTTGCGTTCGGCGAGTACCCGGGTGGGTACGATGGGCAAGGTGACCACCAATGGAGCGTGATCTACAGGACCACGCCAGTCAGTAGCTACCGAGTGGACGAGTCCCGCCCTTCTATTGAGGGGCAGGAACATAAGGTCAATAACCGAATTGTTGAGGTTCGGGTTATGGGGGAAGTGAGTGGGGGAGCGATCTTGCAAGACGCTCACCTCCAGCCCAAGCTCAAACACAGAGTCGCAAAGGGACGTAGCGTTGACGTTGATATGAGGGAACTCCGGATCCCAAATGTTGGAGTGACAGTTAAAGTCACCTGCCATGCATCGCATGGGAGGAAGTCTATTGACATTAGCAGACAGCCATTGAATGGCCGTGGAGTCGTCGTTGGAGTAGACGTTGACGATATTGACAGGCTCGTTGTGATGCCCGTAGAGGGTAGAGATAGCAATATCTCGGTGATGGACGAGGTCCGACCGGTATGATGGACGCATACCAGCTAGACGTTTGTGGATATAGGTCATGACCCTAGGGCGGTCATCATCATCTTTTGGGCGATAGAACATGACTATCGGCCAGTCAGGGTGGGTGGGAGCACCGACGACAGGTTCTCCTTCAGGATTCGACGACGATACCGTACGTCGAATGAGTCTCCAAGGTGGTTCTTGGATCATAATCACGTCGAAGTCGCTCTTACGCTCCTCCAACAGGGATGAAACAAAATCATAGTTTCTATTCACATTCTGTGAATAGACTCGTATAGATGCAATATGTTGTGTACGCATAACAAAGTAAACAAATTATTGCGGCGCAGCCGCCCCCCTAGTACTCGGTGAACCCGAAGTCGTCGTCTGAGCTTGGGTTACTGTCCGTGTCCGTCTGGGAGGTTCGACATCAGCGAAGGAACGAGGTGCACGAGCGGAGAAATTTACCGCATCCTGAATCCCGTACCGGCGGGCGATCCAACCACGGTTGAATCGGTTCTTGGAGAAAACGCAGTGACCGTCATCTGCACGGTGTGCCTTTCCGCAGTTCATGCACCTAGGTGCATGAGGGCACGGTTGACCAGATGGAGTCGGGTCGACCGGTGGGTTAGCATCGGGATCACCCCTGCAGCAGCGAGAAAGGGCGACGTGATGACGTGTCTCGTGGCCAGAGCCACAATGAGCACAGGAGTAGAACGCCTGACGGCATCCATTGGTGGTATGACCCCAGTACCAACAACGTTGGCAGAGGGGTACACCGGCGTGCTTCTTGGCAGCAGTGATGACACAGAGACGACCCCCAATGAGGATCTTCTTGTTGACGATGGCTTTGAGGTTGGACCCGGCACGAGAGTCCCAGAAATCGAAGAAGATAACACACATGTTGCTATCTTTCGATGGACGGAAAACACGAGGCATACCTGCCAAGTCTAGACCACGGGTGATAGGATCCTGTCACAAACGCTGCAGGGCTATCTCTGGAGTGATAGGATTGAGGCCACCGTTGTAGTACGGCACCCCAGTAATGCGAGCGTAGGAACGAGAGGCAGCCCTCTCGATCCTAACGCTGACGGCTTGATGAGTCTCCTTCTCACCGGTGCGGAAGAAGACATTGTTGATCGCCTCAGACAGGGCAAGAGCGTCTCCGTCCGAGGGGGGGGTGTCCAAGTGGACAGTGGCACCAGCCTGACGGTCAGACTGTTCGACATGCAAGACGCGGTTCGACCAAGAACGCGCCGACTTGAGTCGGTGGTTGAGAGAGGCGACCGCACGTTCGCCAGCAGCAGGTAGGTGGATTTGGACATCCTCCCCATTGATCTTCCTTGTGACATGCACAAAGACCATCTTCCTGGAAGGTCCACGAGTAGTGGACTTGAGCTTCTTGGCGCGAGGACCCTGAGGAGGGTCTCGACCTTCAGCGGTTCCGGTTTGCTCCGAACAGCGATGTTGCTGAGCATTGGCCATGACATTGCGTGCAAGGCGGTTGATTTCAGAGCGATGAAGCTCTGGGAACTGCCTGATCAGCTCAGCCGTGAGCGACCAGGGAATCTCATTTTCACGAGCAACGCGTTCCGACTCTTCATGTCGGCGATCAGACTCTTCACGGGACAAGCCCATGAGGCGTGGACGACGCTGGGGTTGGGGAAGGGGAGCAGCGTTACGAGCAACGCCTGCAAACGAGCCACGTGGCAGAGGCCTAGTAGCACGATTGACAGGCGGAGGGGCACCTTGACGCCCAGAGAGGGCAGCAGGAGGCCTAAAGTTGGGCTTGGTAGCCGCTTTAGACGTCTTGTCCTTTCCCTTAGGAGGGGCAGGAGGCTCGGCCATTTGCGTGTCCGGATCAGGTTCATCACCAGGCCTAGGCCCAGGTGGAACGGAGGAAGAGGCGCCGGTATTAGCGCCGGAAGCGCCCTGGGCAGGAGCGTGTCTAGACGCTCCAACGCCCTGGGTGGTGGTTTGGTCACATGACCCAGGCTGGTCACCTGACACGGATAGAATTCCATGGGGTGTGACTGCACCGTGACCTGTCACAGGCGGAGTCGCTTGTGACGTCACAGACTGTGACGTGGCAGTGTTGGGTCCAGGCTGGCCCATTGCTTGGTCAGATTCCGCGGGACGGACCTGGGTAGCTTGAAGCTGCGCCTGGAGGGAGGCGATGGTACGGCGGGCGTCCTCAAACGCCTCAGAGATGGCTTGCCCCTGGGTTTGGAGGCTAGAATTGTTGACTCTCATCACCTCCAGCTCATTCTGAAGGCGGGTGACAGTGGTGGCAAGTTCCTGAGGGTCAGGAGGTGGGACAAAGGGCGCAAAGATGGCCGAAAAGCCCTCTCTCGCGTTGTCGGAGTGATGACGAGCCCAGTTAAGGACTCCAGTGCCCTCGGAATCGCCGAGGAGGGTGTAGAATTCATTGAGAATCTGGGCACGATGGTCATGAGTAACAACCCCAGGTCCTTGCTGGTGGGCGACGAGCCAGGCTCGAATCGCTTTGAGCGAGGAGGTGACAGCCGAGACATCCCTCGATAGAATGGTCTCGTCCTCACCACCGTCAAGATGGCAGGCGAAGACCAATGGCTCATCGTCAGCGCCCTCCATCTGAGCCTCTGGGGCTTCAGACGTCGAGGCCTGAGGTTGTAGTTGGGCAGATCCTTCATCATCATCGTCATCCTCACCGCTACTCCCCTCCTCCTCCTCCTCCCCCTCTCCTGCCTTTGCCTTCTTCTTTCCATCGTTCCGAAGGGTGCTAGGACTCTCTTCTGCAGTCCTCTTGGGCTCAGACGCACGAGTACGACTGATGGTAGGCGTTTCGCCGCCGAACGGCTCAGGGCCCTCGTCCCTGGATGATAGAGCTCGTTGAGCGAGCTCCGCGCGGAAGAGCTTCTTCCTTTCGGGTGGTACCTTCCCCGGAGGGTCAGGCTTGTTAGATCGACCTCCAGACGTTGCCATCTAGAGGATTAGAGCAGAGAAAAGTGCTGGGGAACGTTGAAATGTGCTTGGTAGCTGTTTCTTGGTGGCTGTGCACGTGGTGGTGCGCGATCAAGAAGGGATGAAACGGCTGGTATACCGGTCCGTGAGCAAGAATTACCAACCATATAGTCGTCGTCCGTTTCGGCGGGTTACGATGTCTTCTGGGCAGTTCTTCTGCCATACCGCCCTTCGGGAGCTACACTCCACGTGTCTGCGACGCGTATCTAGGCTTGTCCACGTAACGGATCACCTCCTCGTCCCTTTTCATTTGTCACTGTAGTATGATTTCGGTTGTATTATATATCTGCCGGGCTGTGTTCGAACACCAGGATACAAATATATTTTCAAACCTTCTGGACCCCCCTTCGGGGGGTCTGGAGGGTGCGAAGGTTTTGATAAAAAAAAAAAAAAAAAAAAAACATGCGTGCGAGCTCTACAATTGATGCAGAGTGTTGAGCAGTCGTCTGAAACGACCTGGACGACGGGGTGGGCTGTAACCCAAGCTCAGACGACGACTTCGGGTTCACCGAGTACTAGGGGGGCGGCTGCGCCGCAATGATTATTTTGTTTTATTATGCGTACTACAAACATTGCATCACTACGAGTCTATTCACAGAACGTGAATAGAAATTATGATTTTGTTTCATCCCTGTTGGAGGAGCGTAAGAGCGACTTCGACGTGATTATGATCCAAGAACCGCCTTGGAGACTCATTCGACGCACGGTATCGTCGTCGAATCCTGAAGGAGAACCGGTCGTCGGTGCTCCCACTCACCCTGACTGGCCGATAGTCATGTTCTATCGTCCAAAAGATGATGATGACCGCCCTAGGGTCATGACCTATATCCACAAACGTCTATCTGGTATGCGTCCATCGTACCGGTCAGACCTTGTCCACCACCGAGATATTGCTATCTCCACCCTCTACGGGCATCATAATGAGCCTGTCAACATCGTCAATGTCTATTCGGACAACGACTCCACAGCCATTCAATGGTTGTCCGCCAATGTCGATCGACTTCCTCCCATGCGCTGCATGGCTGGTGACTTTAACTGTCACTCCAACATCTGGGATCCTGAGTTCCCTCATATAAACGTCAACGCTACGTCCCTATGCGACTCTGCGTTTGAGCTTGGGTTGGAGGTGAGCGTCTTGCAAGAGCGCTCCCCTACCCACTTCCCCCATAATCCGAACCTCAACAATTCGGTTATTGATCTCATGTTCCTACCCCTCGATAGAAGGGCGGGTCTTGTCCATTCGGTGGCTACTGGCTGGCGTGGTCCTGTGGATCATGCTCCGTTGGTGGTCACCCTGCCTATTGTACCCACTAGGGTGCAAGCTGAGCGCAAGTCGATGCCTAGAGAGAGCCCGGAGGAGTCCAAGTTCCTCGAGGCGTTGACTACATTCCTGAAGGAGGAGTGGGCTGTGCCCATCCTCGACACTCCAGAAGCTATCGAAGCGTGCGTTGGCGCGTTTGGTACCTCTACTAAGGCGATCTGGGAGTCCAACGCCAAAACCTCTCGTATCTCTACCAAGTCTAAGGCCTGGTGGACTGACGATTGCACTACTGCAATCGAGAAATACCGTGCTTCTAAGTCTCGTGATGACCACAAGGCTTTCAAGCGCACTGTCAAACGCGCTAAACGCGACTTCTTCGACCGGCGTATCCACGATGTCGCTACTACCAACAAGCGTCCATGGGACCTCATGAGCTGGACTAAGCAGCGTGAGCTCCCAACCTACGAGGCTATTCGTTATAACAACGAGCCTATGCACTCCCTCGAGAGTCTCTTTGAGGCCCTCCACGCCACCTACAACTCTGCCTCTAATAGGCCAGTTGATCTATCTATCCTCGACGAAGTCCATCAAGAGCCTGGTAGGCGCTGGGTGGACTTCTCGGCCACAGAACTACTGGACGAGCTTTCTAAGTGCTCGAACACGTCTTCACCTGGACCAGATCGGTTGACCTGGTTCCACCTTAAGCGCCTCGTTCAAGATGAGGACGTCTTGAACAAGCTGGTCCGAGTGGCTAGTGCCTGCCTTAGGGTCGGGTACTGGCCAACTCACTTCAAGGAATCTAATTCGGTCATTCTCCCGAAGCCGAACAAGCCTCATTACTCCACTCCAAAGATGTTCCGTCCCATCGTGCTTCTCAACACCTTGGGCAAGCTCTTTGAGAAGATGTTGGCCAACCGTATGCAGTACGAGGCCCAGAGATACAATATCTTCCAGCCCAACCAATTTGGTGGAGTGCGTCAGCACTCTACAGAGGACGCCGGGGTCTACCTTACTTATATTGTTAAGGCTGGCTGGACAGCTGGCCGGAAGACGAGTGTCGTCGCCTTTGACCTCGCTCAGTTCTTCCCCTCCCTCAATCACGAGGTCCTTATCGCCACGCTGCAAAAGATGGGTTTTGCCCCTCAAGTAGTCGCGTTCTTCAGATCGTACCTAGTTGAGCGGTCTACCTCCTACGTCTGGAACAACGAGACGTCAGGAAAGTACGGAGCGGATGTTGGCGTCGGCCAGGGATCCGCCCTCTCTCCCATCCTGTCTGCCTTGTATCTCATCACCGTGATGCGAGTCTTTCAAGATCGTATACCACCGGACGAGTGTACGCTCATGTCTTATGTGGACGACGGCTCACTTATTGTGCAGTCACCAACACTTGAGGAGAATATCCTCAAGCTTCAATCTGCCTACAAGGTCATCGAGGAGCTTGTGTCCAAGCTTGGCCTTGTACTTGAACACGATAAGACCGAGGTCTTTCACTTTACCCGTAACTCGAGGGACCCTAACCCTCCGATCGACTTACGCTTTGCGCCCTATACTGGGGACACTCCCTTGAAACCCAAGACCATCTGGCGGTATCTTGGTTTCTACTTTGATCGCAGGCTCGCCTTCAAGGAGCACGCGAAATTCTACGCCACCAAAGCATTAACCACGGTGAAAGCTATGGTTATGCTTGGTAACTCCACGAGAGGTATCACGCCTCTCCAGAAGCGTCTCCTCTATCGCGCATGTGTGCTTCCTTTGGCAACGTATGGCTGTAGACTATGGTTCTATAACGGAGCCAAGAACAAGGGTGTCCTCAAGCTCTTGCGCCAGATGCAACGTCAAGCTGCAGTCTGGATACTCGGTGCCTTCCGTACCTCTCCCTCAGGTGGATCGGAGACCATCGCTGGTCTTCCTCCTATCCACCTGCACATCAAGAAGCTCATCGAGCGTTCCTATGTCAGGACTCGTACCCTTCTCTCATCGCACCCTACGCTCTCCCTTCTCCGGCCGCGTAGAGACGTACCGTTCAGAGGTACCCACCACCAGTGCTCACTCAAGCACTTGTCTCTCGTTGAGGAGTCGAAGATCTCGTCTCCCATCGTTTCTACCGATACGAACATCTCTCTCTCCACAGAGGAGTTCGATCCTGTCACCTGGGAGGCTTCTCCTGGTACCCGGATTCGCGACTTGTATAAATCCCGTGTCCACTTCGACGTCGACCTGGCCAACTCTGACGAGGCTGTCCATGCTCGACGAGGTGTACTTGACGCCTACGTCAACAACGCCAATGCCTCAACCATTTTGGTTGGGGCGGACGCGTCTGTTCCAAAAGACACGAACCTGCAGGCTACTGCAGCGTGTTCCCTCGTTCACGGTTCATTTGGACCTGACGACTTTGCCTTACCGTCTGGTAAGGCCACGTCCGACGACGCCGAATTGGCAGCAATTGACTTTGCTGTCTCTCGTGCTGTTCGTCGTGAAGCAGCTACCAAGCTGCTAATCTTCTCTGATTCGGTCACGGCGCTCAAGCTGGCGCTCGACCCATCGGTTCATTCTGGGCAAGGTCATTCCATATCGATCTGCTCAAAACTCCGAACGTGGCTCGAGGCTGACGTGTCTCGTACGGTCAAGTTCATTCATGTTCCCTCCAAGCTCGAGTGGGACATCCACCATCGTGCTCACCTGGCAGCAACTGCTCTCCAGGTGGCCGTGGGCGCTAGACCTAAGGTGTATCTTGGATACGCCCGCAAAGCCGCTGTTACTAGTATGACCGTTGAGTGGACTAGACTCCACCAGACGGCTTCGTATTCGGGCAGCCAGTTCTTACCCCTTAAGGACAAGGGTATTCGCATTCCTCCATCTCATCTGCATGGTGGACCGTGGCTCAAAACAATGGGCCAATCTAACACTCACACCTCTCGTATGGCTCGCTCCATACTTGGACACGCTCCAATTGGAGAATTCCGGCTTCGCTTTAACCTCTCTGACGAGGTTAGATGCGATTGTCCTCGACGCGTTATCGAGACTCGAACGCACATACTTGGTAACTGTCCCAAGTATGCCAGGTCGGCGACCCACGATGAACTTCGTGACTTCACCGTCTTCTTAAAGTTCTTAGAGAAGAACCCGTCTGCCTTTGCCTTTCCAGGCCAGGCTCCTCCTCCTCCCTTCCCTGGTGCAAGAAGGAAACGGGCTCGTGGTCCCCCGGACAAGGACTCACCACCTGTCCATCGTCGTTCTGAGGAACGCCGGTCTAACCACGCTTTGCCTCAACAGCATCAAGATGTACAGCGTGCTCCTCAACCAGCGGGCGTAGACAATACTGTCTGGGTCCAAACGCTGAACCAATGGGTACCAACTGCCCTTGCCATTGCTAACGGCTGGTATACTGGCCCGTAGGCAAGAATTACCAACCATATAGTCGTCGTCCGCTTCGGTGGGTTACGATGACTTCTGGGCAGTTCTTCTGCCATACCGCCCTTTTTTTTTTTTTTTTTTTAAATCAAAACCTTCGCACCCTCCAGACCCCCCGAAGGGGGGTCCAGAAGGTTTGAAAATATATTTGTATCCCGGTGTTCGTGCACAGCCCGGCAGGTATATAATACAATCGAGATCGTACTACAGTGACGATATTGGACGAGGTGGGTCCGTTACGTGGACGAGCCTAGATATACGTCGCAGACGTATGGAGTGTAGCTCCCGAAGGGCGGTATGGCAGAAGAACTGCCCAGAAGACATCGTAACCCGTCGAAACGGACGACGCCTATATGGTTGGTAATTCTTGCTTAGGGATTGGTGTACCATCCTTCGGCAATGGCTTGGGCAGTTGGTACCCAATCGTTCAGGTCACGAGACCAGACAATGTCGTCTGGACCATTGACTTGGGGCTGACGTCGATCGGCCTGGCCTTCTTGAGTCGACGTACGTTGCGACCGACGTTCGTTGGAACGGCGGTGACCGGTACTCGCGTCCTTGTCCGGGGGACCACGAGCCCGTTTCCTTCTTGCACCAGGAAAGGGAGGGGGAGGAGCCTGGCCTGGAAAGGCGAAGGCAGACGGGTTCTTTTCCAAGAACTTTAAGAAGACAGAGAAATCGCGAAGTTCATCGCGAGTCGCCGTCCTGGCATACTTGGGACAATTACCAAGTATGTGTGTCCTCGTTTCGACGACACGTCGTGGACAATCACATCGAACCTCGTCAGAGAGGTTGAAGCGAAGCCGAAATTCTCCGATAGGAGCGTGACCAAGTATGGAACGGGCCATACGAGCGGTGTGTGTGTTGGATTGGCCCATCGTTTTGAGCCATGGACCACCGTTCAGATGAGACGGTGGGATACGTATCCCCTTGTCCTTGAGTGGGAGGAAGTGGCTGCCAGAGTACGAAGCCGTCTGGTGGAGACGAGTCCACTCGACGGTCATACTGGCAACGGCAGCCTTACGAGCGTACGCTAAGTACGTCTTAGGCCTAGGACCAAGTGCCACCTGGAGAGCCGTGGCTGCCACGTGTGCACGATGGTGAATGTTCCACTCGAGCTTTGAGGGAACGTGAATGAACTTGACTGTGCGAGACGCATCGGCCTCGAGCCAAGTTCGGAGTTTTGAGCAAATCGATAACGAATGACCTTGCCCAGAATGTGCCGACGGGTCGAGCGCTAATTTAAGCGCTGTGACCGAGTCAGAGAAGAGGAGGAGCTTGGACGCTCCGTCGCGACGAACAGCACGAGAGACAGCAAAGTCAATTGCTGCCAATTCAGCGTCGTCAGAGGTGGCCCTACCAGACGGTATAGCAAAGTCGTCTGGTCCAAAAGAGCCGTGGACGAGGGAACACGCTGCAGTCGCCTGCAGGTTTGCGTCTTTAGGAACAGACGCGTCAGCCCCAACCAGGATGGTTGAGGCAGAGGCATTGTTGGTGTAGGCGTCAAGTACACCCATACGAGCTTGAAGGCCTTTATCGCCAACAAGTCCGACATCGTATTGAATCCGAGACCTGAAAAGGTCACGAACTCGGCGTCCTGGATACGCCTCCCAGGTAACTGGGTCGAACGTCTCCGTACAAAGATCGATACAAGTATCGGTGGAAACGATAGGCGAGAAAATCTTCGCCTCTTCGGGTATAGACAAGTGCTCTAACGAGCGCTCGTGGTGCGTACCTCTAAACGGTACATCTTGACGCTTCCTCAGCAGAGAAAGCGTAGGATGAGTAGCGAGAAGCGTACGAGTTCGAATATACGAGCGCTCGATAAGCTTCTTAACGTGCAAGTGTATAGGCGGAAGACCGGCTATGGTCTCTGCCCCACCTGCAGGAGAGGTACGGAACGCACCTAGAATCCAGACTGCAGCTTGACGTTGCATCTGGCGCAAGAGCTTGAGAACGCCCTTGTTTTTGGCCCCCGAATAGAACCATAGTCTACAGCCGTACGTTGCCAAAGGTAGGACGCACGCGCGGTAGAGAAGACGCTTTTGAAGAGGCGTAATGCCTCGAGTCGAGTTACCAAGCATGACCAAGGCTTTAACCGTGGTTAAGGACTTGGTGGCGTAGAACTTCGCGTGCTCTGTAAACGAGAGCCTGCGATCAAAGAAGAAGCCAAGATACCGCCAAACGGTCTTGGGTTTCAAGGGCGTATCGCCTGTGTGAGGCTCGAAACGTAAGTCGATGGACGGGTTAGGGTCCCTCGGGTTACGGGTGAGCCATACCGCCCTTCGGGAGCCACACTCCACGTGTCTGCGACGCGTATCTAGGCTTGTCCACGTAACGGACCACCTTCTGTCCATTTCCTCGTCACTGTAGTATGATCTCGATTGTATTATATACCTGCCGGGCTGTGTTCAAACACCGGGATACAAATATACTTTCAAACCTTCTGGACCCCCCTTCGGGGGGTCTGGAGGGGGCAAAGGTTTTGAATTAAAAAAAAAAAAAAAAAGACGGGGTGGGCTGACCAGCAGCAACAGACGCGAATGAGACACGATTCTCTTGTCTACCCTCACGGGCAGACATAGAGAATGGGATGAAAGGTCTTGGGTGGATGTTGTCAAAAATACCACTAGACCTAGGGCGGTTCGTCCTAGCGCTGTTAGACGCGGTAGACGGTTGGGGCGCTTGTTGAACACCTCGGGTAGGGCGCCTATACTGCATAGCGCGCTCGAAGATTCTAGAAGTCATTGTAGACGGTCTAGGCGCAGTAGCATCACCCATGGTAACATCCGGGTCTGGAGCGTCACCTGGTGGCTGTTGTGGCTGTTCCCCATTATCCGGGGTTTGTCCGGAGGTGGTTTGGTAGCCGGAGGAGCCGGTGGAGACGTGGCAGAGGGCTGTGCAGCACCAGTGGCTGGGGTCTTAGTCTTCTGGGGTCTCCCAGAAGGGGGCAAATGCGTTTTGGAGGGTCCTGGGACCACCCCAGAGGGAGGAGGCTGTATTTGGGGCGAAATGACCGTCTTGTACGGCGCTTGACGCTGCTGAGCGGCTAAACGACGAGACACTTCGTCTTCGACCGCAGAATTGAATTCCTGGGCTGTATAGGTACGAGTACCCGAGCCTGGAACGGGTTTGAGACGCTGGCTAAGCTGAGCAATGCGCTTATCACGCTCAGAGAGCGAATTGCGCGCGGTGTCTTGTTCAGAGCGCGTTTGAAGCAGCTCCTGCTCGAGTTCGTTGATCCTTGACCTGGATTGGTCAAGAGCGTTGTTGCCATTGATGATGTTGGAGGAGTGGCAAATGTCTCTAGCCGTGAGGTCAGAGACTTGCTCTCGAGCAGCCTGTAGCTCAGAGCGCAGGTTGGAGGCGTTGTTGTTCGCCTCATTGAGGTCTTTTTTTTTTTTTTTTTCAAAACCTTCGCCCCCTCCAGACCCCCCGAAGGGGGGTCCAGAAGGTTTGAAAATATATTTGTATCCTGGTGTTCGAACACAGCCCGGCAGGTATATAATACAACCGAAATCATACTACAGTGACAAATGAAAAGGGACGAGGAGGTGATCCGTTACGTGGACAAGCCTAGATACGCGTCGCAGACACGTGGAGTGTAGCTCCCGAAGGGCGGTATGGCAGAAGAACTGCCCAGAAGACATCGTAACCCACCGAAATGGACGACGCCTATGTGGTTGGTAAATCTTGCCTACGGACCGGTATACCAGCCGTTGGCACCCATTGGTTCAACGTTTGGACCCAGACCGTATCGTCTACGCCCGCTGGTTGAGGAGCACGCTGTACATCTTGATGCTGTTGTGGCAAAGCGTGATTAGACCGACGTTCCTCAGAACGACGATGGACGGGTGGTGAGTCCTTGTCCGGAGGACCACGAGCCCGTTTCCTTCTTGCACCAGGGAAGGGAGGGGGGGAGCCTGGCCTGGAAAGGCAAAGGCAGACGGGTTCTTCTCCAAGAACTTTAGGAAGACGGAGAAATCGCGAAGTTCATCACGAGTCGCCGACCTGGCATACTTGGGGCAGTTGCCCAGTATGTGCGTTCGAGTCTCAATAACGCGTCACGGACAATCACATCTAACCTCATCTGAGAGGTGAAAGCGAAGCCGGAATTCTCCAATTGGAGCGTGACCAAGTATGGAACGGGCCATACGAGAGGTATGAGTGTTAGATTGGCCCATTGTTTTGAGCCAAGGTCCACCGTGCAGGTGAGATGGAGGGATGCGAATACCCTTATCCTTGAGGGGTAGGAACTGGCTGCCTGAATACGAAGCCGTCTGGTGGAGTCTAGTCCACTCAACGGTCATACCGGTAACAGCGGCTTTGCGAGCATATCCAAGATACACCTTAGGTCTAGTACCAACAGCCACCTGGAGAGCAGTTGCTGCCAAGTGAGCACGATGGTGGATGTCCCATTCGAGCTTGGAGGGAACGTGAATGAGCTTGACTATACGAGACGCATCTGCCTCGAGCCACGTCCGGAGTTTTGAGCAGATCGATATGGAGTGATCCTGCCCAGAATGGACTGACGGGTCGAGTGCTAATTTAAGCGCTGTGACCGAGTCAGAGAAGATGAGCAGCTTGGTAGCTGCTTCGCGACGAACAGCACGAGAGACGGCAAAATCAATTGCTGCCAGCTCAGCGTCGTCGGATGTGGCCTTACCAGATGGTACAGCAAAGTTGTCGGGTCCAAATGGACCGTGAACGAGGGAACACGCTGCAGTAGACTGCAGATTTGTGTCTTTTGGAACAGACGCATCAGCCCCAACCAAGATGGTCGAGGCACTGGCGTTGTTGACGTAGGCGTCGAGTACACCTCGTCAAGCCTGGACCGCCTCGTCAGAGTTGGCCAGGTCGACATCGAAGTGGACACGGGACTTGTACAGGTCGCGAATCCGGGTACCAGGAGAGGCCTCCCAGGTGACAGGATCGAACTCCTCCGTAGAAAGGGAGATGTTCGTATCGGTAGAGACAATGGGAGACGAGATCTTCGACTCCTCAACAAGAGACAGATGCTTGAGAGAGCACTGGTGGTGAGTACCTCTGAACGGTACGTCTCTACGCGGCCGGAGAAGGGAGAGCGTAGGGTGTGATGACAGAAGCGTACGAGTCCTGACGTAGGAACGTTCGATCAACTTCTTGATATGCAGGTGGATAGGAGGAAGACCAGCGATGGTCTCCGATCCACCTGAGGGAGAGGTACGAAAGGCACCGAGTATCCAGACTGCAGCTTGACGTTGCATCTGGCGCAAGAGCTTGAGGACACCCTTGTTCTTGGCTCCGTTATAGAACCATAGTCTACAGCCGTACGTTGCCAAAGGAAGCACGCATGCGCGGTAGAGGAGACGTTTCTGAAGAGGCGTAATGCCTCGAGTCGAGTTACCAAGCATCACCATAGCTTTCACCGTGGTTAATGCTTTGGTGGCGTAGAATTTCGCGTGCTCCTTGAAGGCGAGCCTGCGATCAAAGTAGAAACCAAGATACCGCCAGATGGTCTTGGGTTTCAAGGGAGTGTCCCCAGTATAGGGCGCAAAGCGTAAGTCGATCGGAGGGTTAGGGTCCCTTGAGTTACGGGTAAAGTGAAAGACCTCGGTCTTATCGTGTTCAAGTACAAGGCCAAGCTTGGAGACAAGCTCCTCGATGACCTCGTAGGCAGATTGAAGCTTGAGGATGTTCTCCTCAAGCGTTGGTGACTGCACAATAAGTGAGCCGTCGTCCACATAAGACATGAGCGTACACTCGTCCGGTGGTATACGATCTTGAAAGACTCGCATCACGGTGATGAGATACAAGGCAGACAGGATGGGAGAGAGGGCGGATCCCTGGCCGACGCCAACATCCGCTCCGTACTTTCCTGACGTCTCGTTGTTCCAGACGTAGGAGGTAGACCGCTCAACTAGGTACGATCTGAAGGCAATGGAGGCGTTATCCTGCTCCACACCGACTCTGTCCCTACTGAGGACAATGTCAACGCTGTCAGACGCGCCCTGCGTCACGCCTGGTTCCCCAATCGAGAGGGTGAACCTCGAATCGATATTGATGTGCAGGTTCCATCTTCAACATCCTACATGCGCATCGTCAACGCTCCCTACCTCACAGAGGGTGAAGGCGTGGTGGAATGAAGATTGCACCAGAGCGATCGAGAAGTACCGCGCCTCAAGGTCTCGTGACGATCACAAGGCCTTCAAGCGCACTACCAGACTTGCTAAACGCAAGTTCTTCGACCAGCGTATCCAGGATATCGCCACTACCAACAAGCGCCCGTGGGACCTCATGAGCTGGACCAAGCAACGTGAGCTCCCCACCCACGAGGCTATTCGTTATAATAACGAGCCTATGCACTCCATGGAGGACCTATTTAACGCCCTCCATGCTACATACAATTCGGCGTCAGACCGCCCCGTCGACTTGTCTATCCTCGATGAAGTCCAACAAGCGCCCAATAGGCGCTGGGTGGACTTCTCGGCCACAGAACTGTTGGACGAACTTAGCAAGTGTTCGAACACGTCTGCCCCTGGACCAGATCATCTGACCTGGTTCCACTTAAAACGTCTCGTTCAGGACCCTGAGGTCTTGGACAAGTTTGTCCGCGTGGCTAGCGCCTGTCTTCGTGTCGGGTACTGGCCAACGCACTTTAAGGAGTCTAATTCGGTGATTCTCCCGAAGCCGAATAAGCCTCACTACTCCACCCCGAAGATGTTTCGCCCCATCGTGCTTCTCAACACCTTGGGCAAGCTCTTCGAGAAAATGTTGGCAAGTCGTATGCAGTACGAGGCCCAGGCGTTCAACGTCTTCCACCCCAACCAGTTCGGTGGTGTGCGTCAGCACTCTACCGAGGATGCTGGGGTCTATCTTACTCACATCGTTAAGGCTGGCTGGGCTGCTGGCCGGAAGACGAGCGTTGTTGCCTTCGACCTCGCTCAGTACTTCCCCTCCCTCAACCATGAGGTTCTTATCGCCACGTTACGAAAGTTGGGCTTTGCCCCTCAAGTAGTAGCGTTCTTTAGGTCGTATCTGGTCGACCGATACACCTCTTACGTCTGGAATAACGAGACGTCGGACAGACGAAGGGCAGACGTTGGCGTTGGCCAAGGCTCTGCCCTCTCTCCCGTTCTCTCAGCGTTGTATCTCATTACCGCGATGCGACTCTTTGAGAACCGTATCCCACGCGACTCATGTACTTTGATGTCGTACGTGGACGACGGCTCACTTATAGTGCAGTCACCCACCCTTGAGGAGAACATCCTCAAGCTTCAAGCTGCCTACGAGGTTATCGAGGGACTTGTCTCCCGCCTTGGCCTTGTACTTGAACACGATAAGACCGAGGTCTTTCATTTCACCCGTAACCCGAGGGACCCTAACCCGTCCATCGACTTACGTTTCGAGCCTCACACAGGCGATACGCCCTTGAAGCCCAAGACCGTTTGGCGGTATCTTGGCTTCTTCTTTGATCGCAGGCTCTCGTTTACAGAGCACGCGAAGTTCTACGCCACCAAGTCCTTAACCACGGTTAAAGCCTTGGTCATGCTTGGTAACTCGACTCGAGGCATTAACGCCTCTCAAAAGCGTCTTCTCTACCGCGCGTGCGTCCTACCTTTGCAACGTACGGCTGTAGACTATGGTTCTATTCGGGGGCCAAAAACAAGGGCGTTCTCAAGCTCTTGCGCCAGATGCAACGTCAAGCTGCAGTCTGGATTCTAGGTGCGTTCCGTACCTCTCCTGCAGGTGGGGCAGAGACCATAGCCGGTCTTCCGCCTATACACTTGCACGTTAAGAAGCTTATCGAGCGCTCGTATATTCGAACTCGTACGCTTCTCGCTACTCATCCTACGCTTTCTCTGCTGAGGAAGCGTCAAGATGTACCGTTTAGAGGTACGCACCACGAGCGCTCGTTAGAGCACTTGTCTATACCCGAAGAGGCGAAGATTTTCTCGCCTATCGTTTCCACCGATACTTGTATCGATCTTTGTACGGAGACGTTCGACCCAGTTACCTGGGAGGCGTATCCAGGACGCCGAGTTCGTGACCTTTTCAGGTCTCGGATTCAATACGATGTCGGACTTGTTGGCTGATAAAGGCCTTCAAGCTCGTATGGGTGTACTTGACGCCTACACCAAACAATGCCTCTGCCTCAACCATCCTGGTTGGGGCTGACGCGTCTGTTCCTAAAGACGCAAACCTGCAGGCGACTGCAGCGTGTTCCTCGTCCACGGCTCTTTTGGACCAGACGACTTTGCTATACCGTCTGGTAGGGCCACCTCTGACGACGCTGAATTGGCAGCAATTGACTTTGCTGTCTCTCGTGCTGTCGTCGCGACGGAGCGTCCAAGCTCCTCCTCTTCTCTGACTCGGTCACAGCGCTTAAATTAGCGCTCGACCCGTCGGCACATTCTGGGCAAGGTCATTCGTTATCGATTTGCTCAAAACTCCGAACTTGGCTCGAGGCCGATGCGTCTCGCACAGTCAAGTTCATTCACGTTCCCTCAAAGCTCGAGTGGAACATTCACCATCGTGCACACGTGGCAGCCACGGCTCTCCAGGTGGCACTTGGTCCTTAGGCCTAAGACGTACTTAGCGTACGCTCGTAAGGCTGCCGTTGCCAGTATGACCGTCGAGTGGACTCGTCTCCACCAGACGGCTTCGTACTCTGGCAGCCACTTCCTCCCACTCAAGGACAAGGGATACGTATCCCACCGTCTCATCTGAACGGTGGTCCATGGCTCAAAACGATGGGCCAATCCAACACACACACCGCTCGTATGGCCCGTTCCATACTTGGTCACGCTCCTATCGGAGAATTTCGGCTTCGCTTCAACCTCTCTGACGAGGTTCGATGTGATTGTCCACGACGTGTCGTCGAAACGAGGACACACATACTTGGTAATTGTCCCAAGTATGCCAGGACGGCGACTCGCGATGAACTTCGCGATTTCTCTGTCTTCTTAAAGTTCTTGGAAAAGAACCCGTCTGCCTTCGCCTTTCCAGGCCAGGCTCCTCCCCCTCCCTTTCCTGGTGCAAGAAGGAAACGGGCTCGTGGGTCCCCCGGACAAGGACGCGAGAGTACCGGTCACCGCCGTTCCAACGAACGTCCGGTCGCAACGTACGTCGACTCAAGAAGGCCAGGCCGATCGACGTCAGCCCCAAGTCAATGGTCCAGACGACATTGTCTGGTCTCGTGACCTGAACGATTGGGTACCAACTGCCCAAGCCATGCCGAAGGATGGTACACCAATCCCTAAGCAGAATTACCAACCATATAGGCGTCGTCCGTTTCGACGGGTTACGATGTCTTCTGGGCAGTTCTTCTGCCATACCGCCCTTCGGGAGCTACACTCCATACGTCTGCGACGTATATCTAGGCTCGTCCACGTAACGGACCCACCTCGTCCAATATCGTCACTGTAGTACGATCTCGATTGTATTATATACCTGCCGGGCTGTGCACGAACACCGGGATACAAATATATTTTCAAACCTTCTGGACCCCCCTTCGGGGGGTCTGGAGGGTGCGAAGGTTTTGATTTAAAAAAAAAAAAAAAAAAAAACCTCACAGAGGGTGGCACTCCTGTGACTCCTCAATTAGTCGCTCATCGCCTAAACCAAGATCCTGCATCAGCTAACGCTCAGTTGGCCAAACCACCTCGCATTGTCCGTAGACACGCACACTCGTCGTCGTGTACGATCTACTTCGACATCTGGGACTCCCAGTCTGGAGCTACCCTTCGTCGTCTTAATCGTCAGCGCATCTCTCTTGAGGGAGTGATGTGCACTCTCCGTGAAGCTCCTCCTCGAGTCTCCACCCCCCAATGCCAACGTTGTTGGGAATGGGGCCATCGGACTGCTCAATGCAAGGCTCATTCCAAGTTTTGCGATCACTGTGGGTACGGACACGATGCCAAGTACCATCGCATCCTCGCTGGTTGCTGCAAGGGCAACCCCAAGGCGAATCCCCCAAGGGACCTGACCCCTTCTGGTCAGGACTGCCCTCATCCTCCACGCTGCACCAACTGTGGTCAAGCCCACTGCTCTAGCGACCCCAAGTGTCGCTTTGCACGCAAACGAGGTGATCCTGAGTGGATCAAACGCCAGTACGCTCGACAGCAAGCTGTAAGTGCTTCAGTCGAACCTACTACACAATCAGATCCTAACACTCCTCCTAGACGAGCACCACTCGAGTCTTCACTGATGCAGAAGATGACGACAAGGGAGGTAACGCTGACGGCGACCAGACTGGAGCCGAGGGCGGAGAGTGAGGATCCAGCGATATAACGAACTATTATATTATTTTATGCATTGTACAACCATCTCGCGTATACGCTTCTATTCACAAAATGTGAATAAGAATTATCATCTTGTATCATCTCTTCTTGATGAACGCCGTGAAAACTTCGACGTTCTTTTCATCCAAGAGCCTCCATGGCGTCTTATCCGACGCACTGTCTCTGCTACAAACCCAGAGGGCAAAGCAGTAGTTGGTGCACCCACACATCCTGACTGGTTAGTCATGTTGAACCGACTTTGCAGATCACAGAGACATTGTGATCACCACTGTGTTTGGGACTCACAACAAGCCTATTCACTTTGCTAACGTCTATTCTGACGCCGACTCAACTGCCATAAAATGGCTTTCTGAAAACTCGAATCGTCTCCCACCCATGTTATGCATGGCTGGCGACTTCAACTGCCACTCATCGTTCTGGGATCCAGAACTCGATCAGGAGAACCACAATGCTGTCTCTCTCTGCGATGCTGCACTCGACCTCGGCTTAGAGGTTAGCGT
The DNA here is from genome assembly GCA_015708445.2 of Clitopilus hobsonii. NCBI lineage: Eukaryota > Fungi > Basidiomycota > Agaricomycetes > Agaricales > Entolomataceae > Clitopilus > Clitopilus hobsonii. Next base: position 1,244,691 of record CP068000.1, on the reverse strand, counting down.
ACTACCTGAGCGTACTCCTACGCACTATCCACACGCTGGAGCTCTTAGACCTTCAGTCATCGATTTATTCTTCCTACCAGTCGACTGTGTCGCAGGAACGGTCCACACCATTGAGGAGGAGTGGTTGGATAAGTCTGACCACGCCCCACTCACCATTACTCTACCAATTCGCAGTGTTCAACTGACGAAGGAATGCCTTGCTATGCCCAGGGAAAGTGACGAAGAAGCGGCTTTCCTTGAGGCGTTAGCAGAATATATGAGGTCTATGGATGTCTCTGACCTCACCACGTCCAATGCAATTGAGGTGTAAGGATTATATACCCTTTTTATTTATTTATTTCGATGATCTATGCTACCTTACTACTATGCAACGCCTTTCTCGATTATGTAACATATATTTATTACCGATTGTTTACCGTACAAATATTATCTCTCTTTTTGCCCAAATCCGACGCGTTCGCGCTCGAGGAATTCGACTCGTCTGCACTCACAGACGACTCGAACATCCATAACTGCTCGAGGAGATCCTGAGCGGTCTGGCACGAGGCACCCGAGGAGATCCTGGGTGTCAACTGCTATCTCACACCACAGCACGATTCGTTGGGAACTGACTGGAACTACTCACGAACCTTACATGAGGCCTGCGTCTCTCTCCTTTTTTTTTTTTTTTTTTTTTTTTAATCAAAACCTTCGCCCCCTCCAGACCCCCCGAAGGGGGGTCCAGAAGGTTTGAAAATATATTTCTATCCCGGTGTTCGAACACAGCCCGGCAGGTATATAATACAAACAAGTTCGTACTACAGTGACGAAATGGACGAGAGGTGATGCGTTGAGTGCACAAATCTGAATACGCGTCGCAGACACGTGGAGTGTGGCTCCCGAAGGGCGATATGGCAGAAGAACTGCCCAGAAGTCATCGTAACCCGCCGAGACGGACGACAACTATGTGGTTGGTAATTCTTGCCTACGGACCGGTATACCAGCCGTTGGCAATGGCCAGGGCAGTTGGTACCCATTGGTTCAACGTTTGGACCCAGACAGTATCGTCTACGCCCGCCGGCTGAGGAGCATGCTGTACATCTTGATGCTGTTGTGGCAAAACGTGATTAGACCGACGTTCCTCAGAACGACGATGGACGGGTGGTGAGTCCTTGTCCGGAGGACTACGAGCCCGTTTCCTTCTTGCACCAGGGAAGGGAGAAGGGGGAGCTTGGCCTGGAAAGGCGAAAGCAGACGGGTTCTTCTCCAAGAACTTTAAGAAGACAGTGAAATCGCGAAGTTCATCACGAGTCGCTGACCTGGCATACTTTGGACAGTTGCCTAGTATGTGCGTTCGAGTCTCGATAACACGTCACGGACAATCGCACCTAACCTCGTCAGAGAGGTTAAAGCGAAGCCGGAATTCTCCAATCGGAGCGTGACCAAGTATGGAACGAGCCATACGAGAGGTATGAGTATTAGATTGACCCATTGTCTTGAGCCAAGGTCCACCGTGCAAATGGGATGGGGGTATACGAATACCCTTGTCTTTGAGGGGTAGGAACTGGCTGCCCGAATACGACGCCGTCTGATGGAGTCTAGTCCACTCAACGGTCATACTGGTAACAGCGGCTTTACGAGCGTATCCAAGATACACCTTAGGTCTAGCACCGACGGCTACCTGGAGAGCAGTTGCTGCCAGGTGAGCACGATGGTGGATGTCCCATTCAAGCTTGGAAGGGACGTGAATGAATTTGACTGTACGGGACGCATCGGCGTCCAGCCACGTTCGAAGTTTTGAGCAGATCGATATGGAATGACCTTGCCCAGAATGAACCGACGGGTCGAGCGCTAGTTTAAGCGCCGTGACCGAGTCAGAGAAGATGAACAGCTTAGAAGCTGCTTCGCGACGAATGGCTCGAGAGACAGCAAAGTCGATTGCAGCCAGCTCAGCGTCATCGGATGTGGCCTTACCAGATGGTACAGCAAAGTCGTCGGGTCCAAATGGACCATGCACGAGGGAACACGCTGCAGTGGCCTGCAGATTCGTGTCTTTTGGAACAGACGCGTCAGTGCCAACCAAGATGGTTGAGGCATTGGCGTTGTTGACGTAGGCGTCAAGTACACCTCGTCGAGCATGGACAGCCTCATCAGAGTTGGCCAAGTCGACATCAAAATGGACCCGAGACTTACACAAGTCACGAATCCGGGTCCCAGGAGAGGCCTCCCAGGTGACAGGATCGAACTCCTCTGTGGAAAGAGAGATGTTCGTATCGGTCGAGACGATGGGAGACGAAATCTTCGACTCCTCAACGAGAGACAAGTGCTTGAGTGAGCACTGGTGGTGAGTACCTCTGAACGGTACGTCTCTACGCGGCCGAAGGAGGGAAAGCGTAGGGTGTGATGACAGAAGCGTACGAGTCCTGACGTAGGAACGCTCGATCAACTTCTTTATATGCAGGTGAATAGGAGGAAGACCGGCGATGGTCTCCGATCCACCTGAGGGAGAGGTACGGAAGGCACCAAGTATCCAGACTGCAGCTTGACGTTGCATCTGGCGCAAGAGCTTGAGAACACCCTTGTTCTTGGCTCCGTTGTAGAACCATAGTCTACAGCCATACGTTGCCAACGGAAGCACGCATGCGCGATAGAGGAGACGTTTCTGGAGAGGTGTAATACCTCTCGTAGAGTTACCAAGCATAACCATAGCTTTCACCGTGGTTAACGCTTTGGTGGCGTAGAATTTCGCGTGCTCCTTGAAGGCGAGCCTGCGATCAAAGTAGAAACCGAGATACCGCCAGACGGTCTTGGGTTTCAAGGGGGTGTCCCCAGTGTAGGGCGCAAATCGCAAGTCAATGGGAGGATTAGGATCCCTCGAGTTACGGGTGAAATGAAAGACCTCCGTCTTATCATGTTCAAGTACAAGGCCAAGTTTGGAGACAAGCTCCTCGATGACCTCGTAGGCGGCTTGGAGTTTGAGGATATTCTCCTCAAGAGTGGGTGACTGCACAATAAGTGAGCCGTCGTCCACGTAGGACATGAGGGTACACTCGTCCGGTGGTATACGATCCTGAAAGACCCGCATCACGGTGATAAGATACAGGGCGGACAGGATGGGGGAGAGGGCAGAACCCTGGCCAACGCCAACATCTGCTCCATATTTGCCCGACGTCTCATTGTTCCAGACGTAGGAGGTGGACCGTTGGACTAGGTACGATCTGAAGAACGCGACTACTTGAGGGGCAAAACCCATCTTTTGCAGCGTGGCGATAAGGACCTCGTGATTGAGGGAGGGGAAGAACTGAGCGAGGTCAAAGGCGACGACACTCGTCTTCCGGCCAGCTGTCCAGCCAGCCTTAACGATATGAGTAAGGTAGACACCAGCGTCCTCAGTAGAGTGCTGACGCACTCCACCAAATTGGTTGGGGTGGAAGATATTGTATCTCTGGGCCTCGTACTGCATACGGTTGGCCAACATCTTCTCAAAGAGCTTGCCCAGGGTGTTGAGAAGCACGATGGGACGGAACATCTTCGGAGTGGAATAGTGAGGCTTGTTCGGTTTTGGGAGGATGACCGAATTCGACTCCTTGAAGTGAGACGGCCAATACCCAACCCTAAGGCAGGCACTGGCCACTCGGACTAGCTTGCTCAAGACGTCCTCGTCCTGAACCAGGCGCTTAAGGTGGAACCAGGTCAAGCGATCTGGTCCAGGTGCAGACGTGTTCGAGCACTTCGAAAGCTCGTCCAGCAATTCTGTAGACGAGAAGTCCACCCAGTGCCTACCAGGTACCGGATGAACTTCGTCGAGGATAGATAAATCAACTGGCCTGTCAGAGGCCGAGTTGTAGGTGGAGTGGAGGGCCTCGAAGAGATCCTCCAGGGAGTGCATAGGCTCGTTATTATAGCGAATAGCCTCGTAGGTTGGGAGCTCACGCTGCTTAGTCCAGCTCATGAGATCCCACGGACGTTTGTTGGTAGTAGCAATATCATGGATACGCTGGTCGAAAAACTCGCGTTTAGCGCGTTTCACAGTGCGCTTGAAAGCCTTGTGGTCATCACGAGACTTTGAAGCACGGTATTTCTCGATTGCAGTGGTACAATCGTCAGTCCACCAGGCCTTAGACTTGGTGGAGATGCGGGAGGTCTTGGCGTTGGATTCCCAGATCGCCTTGGTATAGGTACCAAACGCGCCAACGCACGCTTCAATAGCCTCCGGAGTGTCGAGGGCGGGTACAGCCCACTCCTCCTTCAAGAACGTAGTCAACACCTCGAGGAACTTGGATTCCTCCGGGCTCTCTCTAGGCATAGACTTGCGTTCGGCAAGTACCTGGGTGGGTACGATGGGCAGGGTGACTACCAACGGAGCGTGGTCCACAGGACCACGCCAGTCCGTAGCTACCGAGTGAACGAGTCCAGCCCTTCTATCGAGGGGCAGGAACATGAGATCAATAACCGAATTGCTGAGATTCGGGTTATGGGGAAAGTGGGTGGGGGAACGCTCTTGCAAGACGCTCACATCCAATCCAAGCTCAAACGCAGAGTCGCATAGGGACGTAGCGTTGACGTTGATATGAGGGAACTCAGGATCCCAGATGTTAGAGTGACAGTTAAAGTCACCAGCCATGCATCGCATGGGAGGAAGTCTATCGACATTAGCGGACAACCACTGAATGGCTGTGGAGTCGTCGTCAGAATAGACATTGACGATGTTGACAGGCTCATTATGATGCCCGTAGAGGGTGGAGATAGCAATATCTCGGTGGTGGACGAGGTCTGACCGGTACGATGGACGCATACCAGACAGCCGCTTGTGGATGTAAGTCATGACCCTAGGACGGTCATCATCATCTTTCGGGCGATAGAACATGACTATCGGCCAGTCAGGGTGAGTGGGAGCTCCAACGACCGGTTCTCCTTCAGGATTCGACGACGATACTGTACGTCGAATGAGTCTCCAAGGTGGTTCTTGGATCATGATCACGTCGAAGTCACTCTTACGTTCCTCCAACAGAGATGAGACAAAATCATAATTTCTATTCACATTCTGTGAATAGACACGTATAGATGCAATGTTTGTAGTACGCATGATAAAACAAAATAATCATTGCGGCGCAGCCGCCCCCTTAGTACTCGGTGAACCCAAAGTCGTCGTCTGAACTTGGGTTGCTGTCCGTGTCCGTCTGGGAGGTTCGACATCAGCAAAGGAACGGGGAGCACGAGCGGAGAAATTTACCGCATCCTGAATCCCGTACCGGCGGGCGATCCAACCACGGTCGAATCGGTTCTTAGAGAAAACGCAGTGACCGTCATCTGCACGGTGTGCCTTTCCGCAGTTGATGCACCGAGGTGCATGAGGGCACGGTTGACCAGATGGAGTCGGGTCAACCGGTGGGTTAGCGTCGGGATCACCCCTGCAGCAACGAGAGAGGGCGACATGGTGACGTGTCTCGTGGCCGGAGCCACAATGAGCACAGGAATAGAACGCCTGGCGGCATCCATCAGTGGTGTGGCCCCAGTACCAACAACGTTGGCAGAGAGGAACACCGGCATGCTTCTTGGCAGCAGTGATAACGCACAGACGACCCCCAATGAGGATCTTCTTGTTGACGATGGCTTTGAGGTTGGACCCGGCACGAGAGTCCCAGAAATCGAAGAAGATAACACACATGTTGCTATCTTTCGATGGACGGAAGACACGAGGCATTCCTGCCAAGTCTAGACCACGGGTGATAGGATCCTGTCACAAACGCTGCAGGGCTATCTCCGGAGTGATAGGATTGAGGCCACCGTTGTAGTACGGCACCCCAGTGATGCGAGCGTAGGAACGAGAGGCAGCCCTCTCAATCCTGACGCTGACGGTTTGATGAGTCTCCTTCTCACCAGTGCGGAAGAAGACATCGTTGATGGCCTCAGACAGAGCAAGAGCGTCTCCGTCTGAGGGGGGGGTGTCCAAGTGGACAGTAGCACCAGCCTGACGATCAGACTGTTCGACGTGCAAGATGCGGTTCGACCAGGAACGCGCAGACTTGAGTCGGTGGTTAAGAGAGGCGACAGCACGCTCACCAGCAGCAGGTAGGTGGACTTGGACGTCCTCCCCATCGACCTTCTTTGTGACATGCACAAAGACCATCTTCCTGGAAGGTCCACGAGTAGTGGACTTGAGCTTCTTGGCACGAGGACCCTGGGGAGGGTCCCGACCTTCAGCGGTTCCGGTTTGCTCCGAACGACGACGTTGCTGAGCGTTGGCCATGACGTTGCGTGCAAGGCGGTTGATTTCAGAGCGATGAAGCTCTGGGAACTGTCTGATCAACTCAGCAGTGAGCGACCAGGGAATCTCGTTTTCACGAGCGACACGTTCAGACTCATCGTGACGACGGTCAGACTCCTCACGAGACAGGCCCATGAGGCGTGGACGACGCTGAGGTTGAGGGAGGGGAGCAGCGTTACGAGCAACGCCTGCAAACGAGCCACGTGGCAGAGGCCTAGTGGCTCGGTTGACAGGCGGAGGAGCACCTTGACGCCCAGGAAGGGCAGCAGGAGGCCTAAAGTTGGGCTTGCTAGCCGCTTTAGACGTCTTGTCCTTGCCCTTGGGAGGGGCAGGAGGCTCGGCCATCTGAGTGTCCGGATCAGGTTCGTCACCGGGCCTAGGCCCAGGTGGAACGGAGGAGGAGGCGCCGGTATTAGCGCTGGAAGCGCCCTGGGTAGGAGCGTGTCTAGACGCTCCAACACCCTGGGTGGTTTGGTCACGTGACCCAGACTGGTCACCTGACACGGATAGAATTCCATGGGGTGTGACCGCACCGTGACCTGTCACAGGTGCAGTCACTTGTGACGTCACAGATTGTGACGTGGCAGTGTTGGGTCCAGGCTGGCCCATTGCTTGGTCAGATTCCGCGGGACGGACCTGGGTAGATTGAAGCTGTGCCCGGAGAGAGGCAATGGTGTCTAGGGCATCCTGGTGGGCCCTAGAGAGCTCCTGTCCGTGAGTTTGGAGCAGGGAATTATTCGTCTGCATCACCTGCAGCTGCTGCTGAAGTTGAGAGACGGTGGTGGTAAGATCCTGAGGGTCAGGAGGGGGAACAACAGGAGCAAGAGCGGCAGCAAAGCCGTCCCTCGCCTCCTGGGTGTGGTGGACAATCCACTCGACGATCCTCGGGTGAGATGAATCGCCCAAGAGAGTGAAGACCGCATCCAGTATGTCGTTGCGGTGGTCAAAGGGAATAAGCCCTGTGTGGTGGCCATCGATCCAGGACCGAATGGCCCCCAACGAGGTGACAACAGCCGATGCATCCCTGGTAATGACGTCCTCTGCCTCACCACCGTCAAGATGGCAGGCGAAGACCACTGGCTCGTCGTCAGCGCCTTCCATCTGAGCCTCTGGGGCTTCAGACGTCGAGGCCTGAGGTTGTGGTTCGGCAGATCCTTCATCATCATCATCATCCTCACCGCTACTCCCCTCCCCCTCCTCCTCCCCCTCCCCTGCCTTTGCCTTCTTCTTTCCGTCGTTCCGAAGGGTACTAGGACTCTCTTCTGCAGTCCTCTTGGGCTCAGACGCACGAGCACGACTGATGGTAGGCGTTTCGCCGCCGAACGGCTCAGGGCCCTCGTCCCTGGATGATAGAGCTCGTTGAGCGAGCTCCGCGCGGAAGAGCTTCTTCCTTTCGGGTGGTGCCTTCCCCGGAGGGTCGGGCTTGTTAGATCGGCCTCCAGACGTCGCCATCTAGAGGATTGGAGCAGAGAAAAGTGCTGGAGAACGTTGAAATGTGCTTGGTAGCTGTATCTTGGTGGCTGTGCACGTGGTGGTGCGCGATCAAGAAGGGATGCTGCGTCTCTCTCCTTGCATCGAACATTAGTACTGCTTGGAACTCCAACGCCAAGACCCTCAAGATATCCACTAGGTCTAAATCCTGGTGGAACTCTGCATGCACCAAAGCCATCAAGGCGTACTGCTGGAGTAGGTCGTCTGACGACTACTCGAAGTTCAGGCTAGCTGTCAGAGCGGCCAAACGCAAATTCTTCGATGATCGCATTGAGGAAGTTGCAACAACCAACAAACGCCCATGGGATCTCATGAACTGGACGAAACAACGCAAACTCCCGTCTCACGAGGTGATTCGCTTCAACAACAAGCCGTGCAACACGCCCGACTCTCTGTGGAACGCTCTGCACTCCACGTACAGCTCTGCCACAGACAGACCTGTCGACTTGTCCATCCTCGATAAAGTTGTTCAGGAGCCGTCTAGGCACTGGACCGACTTCAGCTCTGCGGAACTGAAGGACAAGCTCAAGAAGTGCTCCAACACCTCTGCACCTGGACCAGACCACCTTACCTGGTACCAACTCAAGCGTCTTGTTGCAGATCCTGATATCTGCTTGAGACTCACCAAGATCACCAACGCCTGCCTTCGAGTAGGCTACTGGCCGTCTCACTTCAAGGAGTCCACGTCGGTTATCCTTCCTAAACCGAATAAACCGCACTACTCCACACCCAAGATGTTCAGACCCATCGTACTTCTCAATATGTTGGGTAAGCTCTTTGAGAAAATGTTGGCAAACCGACTTCAGTTCAAAGCCCAACGCCACGGGATATTTCATCCTAATCAGTTTGGAGGAGTTAGATAGCACTCTACAGAGGATGCTGGTGTCTACCTCACCCATATCGTCAAGGCTGGTTGGGCCTCCGGCGTCAAAACGAGCGTTGTCGCTTTTGACTTAGCTCAATTCTTTCCGTCGGTAAATCACGACGTACTCCTAGCTATCTTAGCCAAGCTTGGCTTTGCACCAGAGGTAACGAGGTTCTTTGCATCGCACCTCGTAGGTCGTTATACGGCTTACTCCTGGAACGGCATGCTCTCTGATAAGAGACGCGCTGACGTCGGTGTAGGGCAGGGTTCTGCTCTATCACCCATCCTCTCTGCACTCTATTTAGTGCCAACCATGCGTATCTTTCAAGATACGATCCCGGTCGAGATCACCACATTGATGTCTTACGTCGATGACGGCTCTCTCATCGTTCAGTCCTCTACATGGGACGAGAACATTACTAAACTTCAAGAGGCATATGCCGTCATCAACAAGCTTGTTACTGGTCTCGGACTGGTACTTGAGCTGGTTGGGGCCGATGCGTCTGTTCCAAAAGACACAAATCTGCAGTCCACTGCAGCGTGTTCCCTCGTTCACGGTCCGTTTGGACCCGACGACTTTGCTGTACCGTCTGGTAAGGCCACACCCGATGACGCTGAGTTGGCGGCGATTGACTTTGCTGTCTCTCGTGCTGTTCGTTGCGAAGCAGCTACCAAGCTGCTAATCTTCTCTGACTCGGTCACGGCGCTTAAACTGGCGCTTGACCCGTCAGTTCATTCTGGGCAAGGCCACTCTATTTCGATCTGCTCAAAGCTCCGAACTTGGCTCGAGGCTAATACGTCTCGTACAGTCAAGTTCATTCACGTCCCCTCCAAGCTCGAGTGGGACATCCACCATCGTGCTCACCTGGCAGCAACTGCTCTCCAGGTGGCCGTCGGTACTAGACCAAAGGTGTACCTTGGATACGCCCGCAAAGCCGCTGTTACCAGTATGACCGTTGAGTGGACCAGACTCCACCAGACGGCTTCATATTCGGGCAGCCAGTTCTTACCCCTCAAGGACAAGGGTATTCGCATCCCTCCATCTCACCTGCACGGTGGACCATGGCTCAAGACGATGGGCCAATCGAACACTCATACCTCTCGCATGGCTCGATCCTGCACCATCGTGCACACCAAGCAGCTACGAACCTCAAAGTTCGTGCTGGTCCACGTCAGCGAACGGACCTCGACTACGCTCGCAAACTCACCATAGACCGGATGCTGGCAGAGTGGACTCGTCTACACTTCCAACCCGGCCACTGTGGTACTAACTTTATGCACCTCGAGGAGAGAGGGCAACGTCTGTCACCAACTCATATCAAGAATGGTCCGTGGCTTCGAACTATGGGTCAGTCTTTGACTCACACAGCTCGTATGGTACGCACCATGACGAACCATGCTCCTATTGGCGAGTATCGCTTGCGCTTCAAACTGAGCGACGATGCTGGCTGTGAGTGCAATAAACACATACCTCAGACTCGACGACACGTACTTCGTCGATGTCCTAAGCATAATCGCCCTCCAGGCGACGCCGTCGAGAAGAAGTTCTCAAAACTCTTGGGATTTCTTGAGGATAATCCTACCTCGTTTGCTTTTCCAAGTGAACAACCACCTCCACCCTTCCCCAAGGCGTGTTCTAAGAAGAAGAAGAAGAAGCCTCCTGACAAGAGAGGTCCCTCACCTGAGCGCGACTACGATGGTCGTCTCATTACCCTTGACCCTACGGTCATAGCACGACTTGGGATCGACCCCCCACCGGTACCTCAGTACCAACCACGGTACGACTACGACGGTCGTCTCATCAACCAGGGCTTTAGTGGTAACCAGGGCCTTGGTGGCCCTGTGCCTACCTCCAATGTGTCAACAGCACCTCCTACTGCTGGACCTTCTCGTGTTCAGCCACCACCATTCGGTCTGCAAGGTCTACCTTCAGCCGTTCCTCCAGCACCTCGCCCAGACGATCTCGTCTGGGTCGCTGGTGTTAACCAATATGTTTGTCGTGATATCGCGACCACAAATGGCTGGGATTTCGACTCCTGGTCAGCTATTCAACATCATCAAAGCTAGGGTGGAGGAAACGAAGCCAATCAGCTGGCAGAGGGGAGGACATATAGCGAGTCACCACTCCGGTGGACTCGGCTTGCTTCTGGGCTCTCGACTGCCCTCGTCACAACGTCCAACAACGTTCGATATCACCCAACGGATCTCTCGAGCCCCGTTATCACTGCTCGACGTGCATAGTCGCTCGAATTCTACCTTGTCACTGCGGATGCGACTCATATTTACTACATAAACCGTTGTATTTGCATACCAACCGGACTGCGTACGGGCGCCGGTAAATAAATTGTCCTTAGACCTCTGACGCCCCCTCCGGGGGCGTTGGAGCGAGGACTTGGATCAAAAAAAAAAAAAAAAAAAAAAGCATGGCTCGATCCATACTTGGCCACGCTCCAATCGGAGAATTCTGACTTCGCTTTAATCTCTCCGACGAGGTTAGATGCGATTGTCCACGGCGCGTTATCGAAACTCGAACGCACATACTAGGCAACTGTCCAAAGTATGCCAGGTCGGCGACTCGTGATGAACTTCGCGACTTCACCGTCTTCTTAAAGTTCTTGGAAAAGAACCCGTCTGCCTTTGCCTTTCCAGGCCAGGCTCCTCCTCCTCCCTTCCCTGGTGCAAGAAGGAAACGGGCACGTGGTCCTCCGGACAAGGACTCACCACCCGTCCATCGTTGTTCTGAGGAACGTCGGTCTAACCACGTTTTGCCACAACAGCATCAAGATGTACAGCGTGCTCCTCAGCCGGCGGGCGTAGACGCTACAGTCTGGGTCCAAACGTTGAACCAATGGGTACCAACTGCCCTTGCCATTGCTAACAGCTGGTATACCGGTCCGTAGGCAAGAATTACCAACCACATAGTCGTCGTCCGTTCCAGCAGGTTACGGTGACTTCTGGGCAGTTCTTCTGCCATACCGCCCTTCGGGTGCCACACTCCACGTGTCTGCAACGCGTATCTAGGCTTGTCCACGTAACGGATCACCTTCTGTCCATTTCCTCGTCACTGTAGTATGATCTCGATTGTATTATATACCTGCCGGGCTGTGTTCGAACACCGGGATACAAATATATTTTCAAACCTTCTGGACCCCCTTCGGAGGTCTGGAGGGTGCGAAGGTTTTGATTAAAAGAAAAAAAAAAAAAAAAACTGGTACTTGAGCATGATAAAACTGAAATATTTCACTTCTCTCGCAAACACAACGATGGCAATCCATCCATCAATTTGAAATTTGCACCTTACACCGGGGATACCCCCCTACAGCCCAAGACCGTATGGCGGTATCTTGGTTTCTACTTTGACAGGCGCCTTTCCTTCAACGCCCACGTCAAATATTACGCCACCAAGTCTCTAACCACAGTGAAAGCCATGGCTATGCTTGGTAACTCATCTCGAGGTATTACTCCCTCGCAGAAACGCCTTCTCTACAGAGCGTGTGTTGTGCCTCTGGCAACCTACGGCTGTAGATTGTGGTTCTACTCTGGAGCTCCTAACAAGACTGTTATGAAACTCCTCCATCAGATGCAGCGCAGAGCTGCAGTCTGGATACTTGGTGCGTTTAGAACCACCCCAACTGGCGCAGTCGAGTCTATGGCTGGACTGCCACCCATCCACCTGCACATCAAGAAGTTGATCGATCGTTCTCTTGCTAGAACACGCACTCTCTTGAAGTCCCACCCGACTCTCTCTCTCCTCCTCAAGAGGAAGGGAGTGAACGATACCATTCCCCACCACCCCAAATCGCTCTCGAACCTTACCACCAGAGCAAAGAATGGGACTCTGTCCCCCATCGTTGATGCAGAATCTCATGTGAACGACACCTCTGAACCTCTGAACCCGTTGGTACTGGGGTCATACCACCGATGGATGCCGTCAGGCGTTCTACTCCTGTGCTCATTGTGGCTCTGGCCACGAGACACGTCATCACGTCGCCCTTTCTCGCTGCTGCAGGGGTGATCCCGACGCTAACCCACCGGTCGACCCGACTCCATCTGGTCAACCGTGCCCTCATGCACCTAGGTGCATGAACTGCGGAAAGGCACACCGTGCAGATGACGGTCACTGCGTTTTCTCCAAGAACCGATTCAACCGTGGTTGGATCGCCCGCCGGTACGGGATTCAGGATGCGGTAAATTTCTCCGCTTGTGCACCTCGTTCCTTCGCTGATGTCGAACCTCCCAGACGGACACGGACAGTAACCCAAGCTCAGACGACGACTTCGGGTTCACCGAGTACTAGGGGGGCGGCTGCGCCGCAATAATTTGTTTACTTTGTTATGCGTACACAATATATTGCATCTATACGAGTCTATTCACAGAATGTGAATAGAAACTATGATTTTGTTTCATCCCTGTTGGAGGAGCGTAAGAGCGACTTCGACGTGATTATGATCCAAGAACCACCTTGGAGACTCATTCGACGTACGGTATCGTCGTCGAATCCTGAAGGAGAACCTGTCGTCGGTGCTCCCACCCACCCTGACTGGCCGATAGTCATGTTCTATCGCCCAAAAGATGATGATGACCGCCCTAGGGTCATGACCTATATCCACAAACGTCTAGCTGGTATGCGTCCATCATACCGGTCGGACCTCGTCCATCACCGAGATATTGCTATCTCTACCCTCTACGGGCATCACAACGAGCCTGTCAATATCGTCAACGTCTACTCCAACGACGACTCCACGGCCATTCAATGGCTGTCTGCTAATGTCAATAGACTTCCTCCCATGCGATGCATGGCAGGTGACTTTAACTGTCACTCCAACATTTGGGATCCGGAGTTCCCTCATATCAACGTCAACGCTACGTCCCTTTGCGACTCTGTGTTTGAGCTTGGGCTGGAGGTGAGCGTCTTGCAAGATCGCTCCCCCACTCACTTCCCCCATAACCCGAACCTCAACAATTCGGTTATTGACCTTATGTTCCTGCCCCTCAATAGAAGGGCGGGACTCGTCCACTCGGTAGCTACTGACTGGCGTGGTCCTGTAGATCACGCTCCATTGGTGGTCACCTTGCCCATCGTACCCACCCGGGTACTCGCCGAACGCAAGTCTATGCCTAGAGAGAGCCCGGAGGAATCCAAGTTCCTCGAAGCAATGATTACGTTCCTAAAGGAGGAATGGGCTGTGCCCAACCTTGACACTCCAGAAGCTATTGAAGCGTGCGTGAGCGCGTTTGGTACCTCCACCAAGGCGATTTGGGAATCCAACGCCAAGACCTCTCGTATCTCCACCAAGTCTAAGGCTTGGTGGACTGATGACTGCACTACCGCAATTGAGAAGTACCGTGCTTCAAAGTCTCGTGACGACCACAAGGCTTTTAAGCGCACTGTAAACGCGCTAAACGCGAGTTCTTCGACCAGCATATCCACGATATCGCTACTACCAACAAACGTCCGTGGGATCTCATGAGCTGGACTAAGCAGCGTGAGCTCCCAACATACGAGGCTATTCATTATAATAATGAGCCTATGCACTCACTGGAGGACCTCTTTGAGGCCCTCCACTCGACCTACAACTCTGCCTCTAATAGGCCAGTTGATTTATCCATCCTCGATGAAGTTCAGCCAGTACCCGGTAGGCGCTGGGTGGACTTCTCGGCTACGGAATTGTTGGACGAGCTTTCAAAGTGCTCGAACACGTCTTCACCTGGACCAGATCGGTTGACCTGGTTCCACCTTTTTTTTTTTTTTTTTTTAAATCTAAACCTTCGCACCCTCCAGACCCCCCGGAGGGGGGTCCAGAAGGTTTGAAAATATATTTGTATCCCGGTGTTCGAACACAGCCCGGCAGGTATATAATACAAACGAGTTCGTACTACAGTGACGAAGTGGACGAGAGGTGATGCGTTGAGTGCACAAATCTGAATACGCGTCACAGACACGTGGAGTGTAGCTCCCGAAGGGCGGTATGGCAGAAGAACTGCCCAGAAGTCATCGTAACCCGCCGAGACGGACGACAACTATGTGGTTGGTAATTCTTGCCTACGGACCGGTATACCAGCCATTGGCAATGGCAAGGGCAGTTGGTACCCATTGGTTCAGCGTTTGGACCCAGACTGTATCGTCTACGCCCGCTGGCTGAGGAGCACGCTGGACATCTTGATGCTGTTGTGGCAAAGCGTGGTTAGGTCGACGTTCCTCAGAACGACGATGGACGGGTGGTGAGTCCTTGTCCGGGGGACCACGAGCCCGTTTCCTTCTTGCACCAGGGAAGGGAGGGGGAGGAGCCTGGCCTGGAAAGGCAAAGGCAGACGGGTTCTTTTCCAAGAACTTTAGGAAGACGGAGAAATCGCGAAGTTCATCGCGAGTCGCCGACCTGGCATACTTTGGACAGTTGCCTAGTATGTGCGTTCGAGTTTCAATAACGCGTCGTGGACAATCACATCTAACCTCGTCAGAGAGATTAAAGCGAAGCCGGAATTCTCCAATCGGAGCATGACCAAGTATGGATCGAGCCATACGAGAGGTATGAGTGTTCGATTGGCCCATCGTTTTGAGCCACGGTCCACCGTGCAGATGAGATGGAGGAATACGAATACCCTTGTCCTTGAGGGGTAAGAACTGGCTGCCCGAATATGAGGCCGTCTGGTGGAGTTTAGTCCACTCGATGGTCATACTGGTAACAGCGGCCTTCCGAGCGTATCCAAGATACACCTTAGGTCTAGTACTGACGGCCACCTGGAGAGCAGTAGCTGCCAAGTGAGCACGATGGTGGATGTCCCATTCAAGCTTGGAGGGGACATGAATAAACTTGACTGTACGAGACGCATCCGCCTCAAGCCAAACTCGGAGTTTTGAGCAGATCGATATAGAATGACCTTGCCCAGAGTGAACTGACGGGTCGAGCGCCAATTTAAGCGCTGTGACCGAGTCAGAGAAGATGAGCAACTTAGAAGCTGCTTCGCGACGAACGGCTCGAGAACACTGGCAATACGCCTCCACAGCCCAAGACTACCTGGAGGTACCTTGGCTTCTACTTTGATCGTCGCCTATCCTTTGAGAAGCACGTCAAGTTCTATTCCACCAAAGCACTTACTACGGTGAAAGCCATGGTATTGCTTGGTAACTCATCGAGAGGCATCACACCTCTCCAGAAGCGCCTTCTCTACAGAGCGTGCGTAGTACCTCTTGCTACGTACGGCTGTAGATTGTGGTATTATAAGGGTGCAAAGATCAAAGGTACCCTCAAAGCGCTCAAGCAGATGCAGCGTAAGGCCGCCTGCTGGATCACTGGTGCGTTTCGCACGTCGCCAACTGGAGGGGCGGAGACCATTGCTGGTCTTCCGCCCATCCACTTGCACATCAAGAAGCTCGTCGAACGGTCTCAGGCCAGGACAAGAGGTCTTGTTTCATCGCACCCGACTCTCTCGTTGCTCGACAACAAGAAACACGGTCTATACGATGGCTCCAGCCATCTCTGCGCGGTTCCTACACGCTCTGAGTGCAACTTGAAGCGTGGGGGTAAACTTCTACAAAGGGCCAAGAAGAAGACCCTATCGCCTATAATGGATATCAATGCCACCGTTGGTACTGTTACAGAACCTCTGGACCCCGTCAATGACGAGGCCACTCCCGGACACCGTGTACGCGATGTCTATTCTAGTCAAATACTCTTTGACATCGAGGTGGCTGCTTCGAAAGAAACTAGACACCAATGAGGTATCTTCTTGGATACCATTCGCTCTGCGGCGAAATCCTCTCCTACCACCGTCCTGGTGGCAGCTGATGGGTCAGTACCCGTTGGACATGAATTCCAGGCCACAGGTGCCTGCTCTCTTGCACAAGGGGACATCGTCCCACTTGACTTCTCCGTACCATGTGGTAAAGCCA
Organism: Clitopilus hobsonii; assembly: GCA_015708445.2. Lineage (NCBI taxonomy): Eukaryota > Fungi > Basidiomycota > Agaricomycetes > Agaricales > Entolomataceae > Clitopilus > Clitopilus hobsonii. Next base: position 1,228,197 of record CP068000.1, on the reverse strand, counting down.
CATCCGATGACGCCGAACTACGTGCTATTGAGTTAGCCGTAGGACGAGCCACTAGGAGACGGAATGGTGCTAAGATCATCTTATTCTCCGACTCCGTAAAGGCGATTCGACTAGCGTTGGACCCGTCTCTACACTCCGGACAGTCGTACTCCATTGCAGTATGCAAGTCCCTTCGCAAATGGTTGGCCGATGACACCGATCGTACCATCCATTTCTATCATGTACCCAGTGCGCTCAACTGGGATTTACACCACCGCGCCCACCTTGCTGCTACCCAGCTTAAGGTGAGGTTCAACACTCGTGCACCAAGTCGGGCTCCAATCCACTTGTCATACGAGCAACGCCTCACGGTCGAACGGATGATGTCCAACTGGACTCGCTCGTTCCAAGACCCTGAATACTCAGGACACTCCTTCCTTCGGCTTCGGTCGGTGGGGGCCCCTATGCAGCCATCCCACCTCAAAGGTGGTCCTTGGCTCAAGATGATCAGCCAGTCGTCGGTCCACACTGCGAGGATGACTCGCTCCATCCTAAATCACGGTCCCTTCGGGGAGTATCGGGTCAGATTTAATCTTTCAGACTCTGATACATGCGAGTGTGGTGCCCAAGAATCTCGAGAGCACATACTCAAGTCGTGTCCTCGTTACACTCGCGATGAAGGTCTCGGGCACACCAGAGACTTTTCTCAGTTCATCGATTTTCTTAAGGAGAATCCACACGCGTTCTCGTTCGTAGATAACGGCGAACAAGCACCCTTCCCTGAGCCGAAGAAGAAGCGAAAGAAGAAACCCCCAGACAAGCGCTCTGGAGGTACTCCTGGTCTCCTGGACCGGGAATCTCCTTTCCTCAACCGTCCTCGTACGGTTCGCGTCCCTCAACCAGACGATCTCGTTTGGCTGATCGGACACTTCCAGTGGGTCAAACGATCCATTGCGCAGGCGGCTGGTCTTCCATTCAGAGAAGACTAGGTCGTAATTGTATGGGCTGGCTTCTAGGTCGGAGCCTTGGGGCGGGGGCCTCATTTACGAAGAGGGTACCACCACACCACGGTGGGGTGGCTAAGCAGTAGTAGAGGGGTGGATCTCTATGCCGTCGAAGAGGGCACTTCGACCTTCAGCTGGCTGTACAAGGTACACACCTATACAAGTCTCTACGACTTTTCGCTTTCTCTGCCTCGGCCCTCCAAAGTCGTCGCGGGGGATATACAAGATAGCCTCTTTATCGGCGAAAGATCTTTGTTATTACAAGTTCGCATGTATAACTTAGGCCGGGCTGCGTTCGAGCACCGGGATACAAATTTTATCGACGCCCCCTCCGGGGGCGTAGTGTTGATTAAAAAAAAAAAAAAAAACGAACGGCTCGAGAGACAGCAAAGTCAATTGCAGCCAACTCGGCGTCATCGGATGTGGCCTTACCAGATGGTACAGCAAAGTCGTCTGGACCAAATGGACCGTGAACAAGGGAACACGCTGCAGTAGCCTGCAGGTTCGTGTCTTTTGGAACAGACGCGTCCGCCCCCACCAAGATAGTTGAGGCATTGGCGTTGTTGACGTAGGCGTCAAGTACACCTCGTCGAGCATGGACAGCCTCGTCAGAGTTGGCCAGGTCGACATCGAAGTGGACACGGGACTTGTACAGGTCGCGAATCCGGGTACCAGGAGAGGCCTCCCAGGTGACAGGATCGAACTCCTCCGTAGAAAGGGAGATGTTCGTATCGGTAGAGACAATGGGAGACGAGATCTTCGACTCCTCAACAAGAGACAGATGCTTGAGAGAGCACTGGTGGTGAGTACCTCTGAACGGTACGTCTCTACGCGGCCTGAGAAGGGAGAGCGTAGGATGGGAGGAAAGAAGGGTACGAGTCCTGACATAGGACCGCTCGATGAGCTTCTTGATGTGCAGGTGGATGGGGGGGAGACCAGCAATGGTCTCCGATCCACCTGAGGGAGAGGTACGAAAGGCACCGAGTATCCAGACTGCAGCTTGACGTTGCATCTGGCGCAAGAGCTTGAGGACACCCTTGTTCTTGGCTCCGTTATAGAACCATAGTCTACAGCCATACGTTGCCAAAGGAAGCACACATGCGCAATAGAGGAGACACTTCTGGAGAGGCGTGATACCTCTCGTGGAGTTACCAAGCATAACCATAGCTTTCACCGTGGTTAATGCTTTGGTGGCGTAGAATTTCGCGTGCTCCTTGAAGGCGAGCCTGCGATCAAAGTAGAAACCAAGATACCGCCAGATGGTCTTGGGTTTCAAGGGAGTGTCCCCAGTATAGGGCGCAAAGCATAAGTCGATCGGAGGGTTAGGGTCCCTCGAGTTACGGGTAAAGTGAAAGACCTCGGTCTTATCGTGTTCAAGTACAAGGCCAAGCTTGGAGACAAGCTCCTCGATGACCTCGTAGGCGGATTGAAGCTTGAGGATATTCTCCTCAAGCGTTGGTGACTGCACAATGAGTGAGCCGTCGTCCACATAGGACATGAGTGTACACTCGTCCGGTGGTATACGATCCTGAAAGACTCGCATCACAGTGATGAGATACAAGGCAGACAGGATGGGAGAGAGGGCAGAACCTTGGCCAACGCCAACGTCTGCTCCATATTTGCCCGACGTCTCGTTGTTCCAGACGTAGGAGGTAGACCGTTCGACTAGGTACGATCTGAAGAACGCGACTACTTGAGGGGCAAAACCCATCTTTTGCAGCGTGGCGATGAGGACCTCGTGATTGAGGGAAGGGAAGAATTGAGCGAGGTCAAAGGCAACGACACTCGTCTTCCGGCCAGCTGTCCAGCCAGCCTTAACAATATGAGTAAGGTAGACACCAGCGTCCTCAGTAGAGTGCTGACGCACTCCACCAAATTGGTTGGGGTGGAAGATATTGTATCTTTGGGCCTCGTACTGCATACGGTTGGCCAACATCTTCTCGAAGAGTTTGCCCAAGGTGTTGAGAAGCACGATGGGGCGGAACATCTTCGGAGTGGAATAGTGAGGCTTATTCGGTTTTGGGAGGATGACCGAATTCGACTCCTTGAAGTGAGACGGCCAATACCCGACCCTAAGGCAGGCACTGGCCACTCGGACAAGCTTGTTCAAGACGTCCTCATCTTGAACTAGGCGCTTAAGGTGGAACCAAGTCAAACGATCTGGTCCAGGTGCAGATGTGTTCGAGCACTTTGAAAGCTCGTCCAGCAATTCTGTAGACGAGAAGTCCACCCAGCGCCTACCAGGTACCGGTTGAACTTCGTCGAGGATAGATAAATCAACTGGCCTATTAGAGGCCGAGTTGTAGGTGGAGTGGAGGGCCTCAAAGAGATCCTCTAGGGAGTGCATAGGCTCGTTATTATAACGGATAGCCTCGTAGGTTGGGAGCTCACGCTGCTTGGTCCAGCTCATTAAGTCCCAAGGACGCTTGTTGGTGGTAGCGATATCATGGATACGCTGGTCAAAGAACTCGCGCTTGGCTCGTTTCACAGTGCGCTTGAAAGCCTTGTGGTCATCACGAGACTTTGAAGCGCGGTATTTCTCGATTGCAGTAGTGCAGTCGTCAGTCCACCAAGCCTTGGACTTGGTGGAGATGCGAGAGGTCTTGGCGTTGGAATCCCAGATCGCCTTGGTAGAGGTACCAAACGCACCAACGCACGCTTCAATAGCCTCCGGATCGTCCAGGGTGGGCACAGCCCATTCCTCCTTCAAGAACGTAGTCAACGCCTCGAGGAACTTGGATTCCTCCGGGCTCTCTCTAGGCATAGACTTGCGCTCGGCTTGTACCCTAGTGGGTGAAATAGGCAGGGTGACGACCAACGGAGCATGATCCACAGGACCACGCCAGCCAGTAGCTACCGAGTGAACGAGTCCTGCCCTTCTATCGAGGGGCAGAAACATGAGATCGATAACCGAATTGTTGAGATTCAGGTTATGGGGAAAGTGGGTGGGGGAGCGCTCTTGCAAGACGCTTACCTCCAGTCCAAGCTCAAACGCAGAGTCGCATAGGGACGTAGCGTTGACGTTTATATGAGGGAACTCAGGATCCCAGATGTTGGAGTGACAGTTAAAGTCACCAGCCATGCAGCGCATGGGAGGGAGTCGGTCGACGTTGGCAGACAACCATTGAATGGCCGTGGAGTCGTCGTCCGAGTAGACATTGACGATGTTGACAGGCTCATTATGATGCCCGTAGAGGGTAGAGATAGCAATATCTCGGTGGTGGACGAGGTCTGACCGGTACGATGGACGCATACCAGACAGACGTTTGTGGATATAGGTCATGACCCTAGGGCGGTCATCATCATCTTTTGGCCGATAGAACATAACTATCGGCCAGTCAGGGTGGGTGGGAGCACCGACGACAGGTTCTCCTTCCGGATTCGACGACGATACCGTACGTCGAATGAGTCTCCAAGGTGGCTCTTGGATCATAATCACGTCAAAGTCACTCTTACGTTCCTCCAACAGAGACGAAACAAAATCGTAATTTCTATTCACGTTCTGTGAATAGACTCGTAGTGATGCAATGTTTGTAGTACGCATAATAAAACAAAATAATCATTGCAGCGCAGCCGCCCCCCTAGTACTCGGTGAACCCGAAGTCGTCGTCTGAGCTTGGGTTACTGTCCGTGTCCGTCTGGGAGGTTCGACATCAGCAAAGGAACGGGGTGCACGAGCGGAGAAATTTACCGCATCCTGAATCCCGTACCGGCGGGCGATCCAACCACGGTCGAATCGGTTCTTAGAGAAAACGCAGTGACCGTCGTCTGCACGGTGTGCCTTTCCGCAGTTGATGCATCTAGGTGCATGGGGACACGGTTGACCAGACGGAGTCGGGTCGACCGGTGGGTTAGCGTTGGGATCGCCCCTGCAGCATCAAGAGAGGGCGACGTGATGACGTGTCTCGTGGCCAGAACCACAGTGAGCACAGGAATAGAATGCCTGGCGGCATCCATCGGTGGTGTGACCCCAATACCAACAGCGTTGGCAGAGGGGTACACCGGCGTGCTTCTTGGCAGCAGTGATGACACAAAGACGACCCCCAATGAGGATCTTCTTGTTGACGATGGCTTTGAGGTTGGACCCGGCCCGAGAGTCCCAGAAATCGAAGAAGATAACACACATGTTGCTATCCTTCGATGGACGGAAGACACGAGGCATTCCTGCCAAGTCTAGACCACGGGTGATAGGATCCTGTCGCAAACGCTGCAGGGCTATCTCCGGAGTGATAGGATTGAGGCCACCATTGTAGTATGGCACCCCAGTGATGCGAGCATAGGAACGAGAGGCAGCCCTCTCAATCCTAACACTGACGGCTTGATGAGTCTCCTTCTCGCCGGTGCGGAAGAAGACATCGTTGATCGCCTCAGACAGAGAAAGAGCGTCTCCATCAGAGGGGGGGGTGTCCAAGTGGACAGTAGCACCAGCCTGACAATCAGACTGTTCGACGTGCAGGACGCGGTTCGACCAGGAACGCGCAGACTTGAGTCGGTGGTTAAGAGAGGCGACCGCACGTTCGCCAGCAGCAGGTAGGTGGACTTGGACGTCCTCCCCATCGACCTTCTTTGTGACATGCACAAAGACCATCTTCCTGGAAGGTCCACGAGTAGTGGACTTGAGCTTCTTGGCACGGGGACCCTGGGGAGGGTCTCGACCTTCAGCGGTTCCGGTCTGCTCCGAACGACGGCGTTGCTGAGCATTGGCCATGACGTTGCGTGCAAGGCGGTTGATTTCTGAGCGGTGAAGCTCAGGGAACTGTCTGATCAGCTCAGCAGCGAGCGACCAGGGTATCTCATTTTCACGAGCAACGCGTTCAGACTCATCATGACGACGGTCAGACTCCTCGCGGGACAAGCCCATGAGGCGTGGACGACGCTGAGGCTGGGGAAGAGGAGCAGCGTTAAGAGCAACGCCTGCAAACGAGCCACGTGGCAGGGGCCTAGTAGCACGATTGACAGGCGGAGGAGCACCTTGACGCCCAGAAAGGGCAGCAGGAGGCCTAAAGTTGGGCTTAGTAGCCGCTTTAGACGTCTTGTCCTTGCCCTTAGGAGGGGCAGGAGGCTCAGCCATCTGAGTATCTGGGTCAGGTTCGTCACCAGGCCTAGGCCCAGGTGCCGCGGAGGAGGAAGCGCCGGAATTAGCGCTGGAAGCGCCCTGGGCAGGAGCGTGTCTAGACGCTCCAACACCCTGGGTGGTTTGGTCACGTGACCCAGACTGGTCACCTGACACGGATAGAATTCCATGGGGTGTGACTGCCCCGTGACCTGTCACAGGCGGCGTCACTTGTGACGTCACAGATTGTGACGTGGCAGTGTTGGGTCCAGGCTGGCCCATTGCTTGGTCAGATTCCGCGGGACGGACCTGGGTAGATTGAAGCTGTGCCCGGAGAGAGGCAATGGTGTCCAGGGCGTCCTGGTGGGCCCTAGTGAGCTCCTGTCCGTGAGTTTGGAGCAGGGAATTATTTGTCTGCATCACCTGCAGCTGTTGCTGAAGTTGAGAGACGGTGGTGGTAAGATCCTGAGGGTCAGGAGGGGGAACAACAGGAGCAAGAGCGGCAGCAAAGCCGTCCCTCGCCTCCTGGGTGTGGTGGACAATCCACTCAACGATCCTCGGGTGAGATGAATCGCCCAAGAGAGTGAAGACCGCATCCAGTATGTCGTTGCAGTGGTCAAAGGGAATAAGCCCTGTGTGGTGGCCATCGATCCAAGACCGAATGGCCCCCAACGAGGTGACAACAGCCGATGCATCCCTGGTAATGACGTCCTCTGCCTCACCACCGTCAAGATGGCAGGCGAAGACCACTGGCTCGTCGTCAGCGCCTTCCATCTGAGCCTCTGGGGCTTCAGACGTCGAGGCCTGAGGTTGTGGTTCGGCAGATCCTTCATCATCATCGTCATCCTCGCCGCTACTCCCCTCCCCCTCCTCCTCCCCCTCCCCTGCCTTTGCCTTCTTCTTTCCGTCATTCCGAAGGGTGCTGGGACTCTCTTCTGCAGTCCTCTTGGGCTCAGACGCACGAGCACGACTGATGGTAGGCGTTTCGCCGCCGAACGGCTCAGGGCCCTCGTCCCTGGATGATAGAGCTTGTTGAGCGAGCTCCGCGCGGAAGAGCTTCTTCCTTTCGGGTGGTGCCTTCCCCGGAGGGTCGGGCTTGTTAGATCGGCCTCCAGACGTTGCCATCTAGGGGATTAGAGCAGAGGAAAGTGCTGGAAAACGTTGAAATGTGCTTGGTAGCTGTTTCTTGGTGGCTGTGCACGTGGTGGTGCGCGATCAAGAAGGGATGACCTGGTTCCACCTTAAGCACTTAGTTCAAGACGGGGATGTCTTGGACAAGCTCGTCCGAGTGGCCAGTGCCTGCCTTAGGGTTGGGTATTGGCCATCTCACTTCAAGGAGTCAAATTCGGTCATCCTCCCAAAACCGAATAAGCCTCACTATTCCACTCCAAAGATGTTTCGTCCCATCGTGCTTCTCAACACCTTGGGCAAGCTCTTTAAGAAGATGCTGGCCAACCATATGCAGTACGAGGCCCAGAGATACAATATCTTCCACCCCAACCAATTTGGTGGAGTGCGTCAGCACTCTACTGAGGACGCTGGTGTCTACCTTACCCATATCGTTAAGGCTGGCTGGACAGCTGGCCAGAAGACAAGTGTCGTCGCTTTTGACCTCGCTCAGTTCTTCCCCTCCCTCAATCATGAGGTCCTCATTGCCACGCTGCAAAAGATGGGGTTTGCTCCTCAAGTAGTAGCGTTCTTCAGATCGTACCTGGTCGAACGGTCTACCTCCTACGTCTGGAACAACGAGACGTCGGGCAAATATGGAGCGGATGTTGGCGTCGGCCAAGGTTCCGCCCTCTCTCCCATCCTGTCCGCCCTGTATCTCATCACTGTGATGCGGGTCTTTCAGGATCGTATACCACCAGACGAGTGTACACTCATGTCCTATGTGGATGACGGCTCACTTATTGTGCAGTCACCAACGCTTGAGGAGAATATCCTTAAGCTTCAATCTGCCTACGAGGTCATCGAGGAGCTTGTCTCCAAGCTTGGCCTTGTACTCGAACATGATAAGACCGAGGTCTTCCACTTTACCCGTAACTCGAGGGACTCCAACCCTCCCATCGACTTACGATTTGCACCCTATACTGGGGATACTCCCTTGAAACCCAAGACCGTCTGGCGGTATCTCGGTTTCTACTTTGATCGCAGGCTCGCTTTCAAGGAGCATGCGAAATTCTACGCCACCAAGGCTTTAACCACGGTCAAGGCCATGGTTATGCTTGGTAACTCTACGAGAGGTATCACGCCTCTCCAGAAACGTCTCCTCTATCGCGCATGCGTGCTCCCTTTGGCAACGTATGGCTGTAGACTATGGTTCTACAACGGAGCCAAGAACAAGAGTGTTCTCAAGCTCTTGTGCTAGATGCAACGTCAAGCTGCAGTCTGGATACTTGGTGCCTTCCGTACCTCTCCCTCAGGTGGATCGGAGACCATCGCTGGTCTTCCTCCTATCCACCTGCATATCAAGAAGTTGATCGAACGTTCCTACGTCAGGACTCGTACACTTCTTTCATCACACCCTACGCTCTCCCTTCTCCGACCGCGTAGAGACGTACCGTTCAGAGGTACCCACCACCAGTGCTCTCTCAAGCACTTGTCTCTTGTTGAAGAGTCGAAGATCTCGTCCCCCATCGTCTCTACCGATACGAACATCTCTCTCTCCACGGAGGAGTTCGATCCTGTCACCTGGGAGGCCTCTCCTGGTACCCGGATTCGCGACTTGTACAAGTCTCGTGTCCACTTTGATGTCGACTTGGCCAACTCTGACGAGGCGGTCCAGGCTCGACGAGGTGTACTCGACGCCTACGTCAACAACGCCAATGCCTCGACCATCTTGGTTGGGGCCGACGCGTCTGTTCCTAAAGACACAAATCTGCAGGCTACTGCAGCGTGCTCCCTCGTTCATGGTTCTTTTGGACCCGACAACTTTGCCGTACCGTCTGGTAAGGCCACATCCGACGACGCTGAGTTGGCAGCGATTGACTTTGCTGTCTCTCGTGCTGTTCGTCGCGAAGCAGCTACCAAGCTGCTAATCTTCTCTGATTCGGTCACAGCGCTTAAACTAGCGCTCGACCCGTCAGTTCATTCTGGGCAGGGTCACTCCGTATTGATCTGCTCAAAACTCCGAACGTGGCTCGAGGCTGATGCGTCTCGTACAGTCAAGTTCATTCACGTCCCTTCCAAGCTTGAATGGGACATCCACCATCGTGCTCACTTGGCAGCAACTGCTCTCCAGGTGGCTGTTGGTACTAGACCTAAGGTGTATCTTGGATACGCTCGTAAAGCCGCTGTTACCGGTATGACTGTCGAGTGGACTAGACTCCACCAAACGGCTTCGTACTCAGGCAGCCAGTTCTTACCCCTCAAGGATAAGGGTATTCGCATCCCTCCATCTCATTTGCACAGTGGACCTTGGCTCAAAACAATGGGCCAATCTAACACTCATACCTCTCGTATGGCTTGTTCCATACTTGGTCACGCTCCGATTGGGGAATTCCGGCTTCGCTTTAACCTCTCAGACGAGGTTAGATGTGATTGTCCTTGACGTGTTATAGAGACTCGGACGCACATACTGGGTAACTGTCCTAAGTATGCCAGGTCGGCGACTCGTGATGAACTTCGCGATTTCACCGTCTTCTTAAAGTTCTTGGAAAAGAACCCGTCTGCCTTTGCCTTTCCAGGCCAGGCTCCCCCTCCTCCCTTCCCTGGTGCAAGAAGGAAGCGGGCTCGTGGTCCTCCGGACAAGGATTCACCACCCGTCCATCGTCGTTCCAACGAGCGTCGGTCTCAACATGCTACGATCCAGGTCGATCGTCAAGATGTTCAGCATGCTCCTCAACCGGCGGGCGTAGACGACACTGTCTGGGTCCAAACGTTGAACCAATGGGTACCGACTGCCCTCGCCATTGCTAACGGCTGGTATACTGGTCCGTAGGCAAGAATTACCAACCATATAGGCGTCGTCCATTTTGGTGGGTTACAATGTCTTCTGGGCAGTTCTTCTGCCATACCGCCCTTCGGGAGCCACACTCCACGTGTCTGCGACGCGTATTCAGATTTGTGCACTCAACGCATCACCTCTCGTCCATTTCGTCACTGTAGTACGATTTCGGTTGTATTATATACCTGCCGGGCTGTGTTCGAACACCGGGATACAAATATCTTTTCAAACCTTCTGGACCCCACGGGGCGAAGGTTTTGATTAAAAAAAAAAAAAAAAAAAAATGAACCTCTGAACCCCCTTGATGATGAGGCAGTTCCAGGACAGCGTGTCAGAGACATCCTCTTGGATAGGGTGATCTACGACGTTGACATTGCTGCTGGTGAAAAGGCACTTCAACATCGCAAATCTCTGCTTGATGATGTTCGATCTCGAGGGGATGGAGACCCAGCCACGGTTATGGTGGCTGCAGACGGATCCGTCCCCTCTAATACTGCATATCTGGCTACAGCCGCATGTTCCATCATCCATAACGACTACGGCCCTATGGATTCTACTATGGTAGTCGGTCGAGGCACCTCGAACAACGCCGAACTCGCTGCTCTTGACTTAGCAATAAGTAGAGCTACCACCAGACCTAACACTCGCAAGATGGTTGTCTTCTCGGATTCAACCAGGGCCATCCGCCTTGCTCTGGATCCGTCTCTACACTCTGGACAGGGTCACTCACTGGCTATCTGTTCCAAACTTCAAACCTGGCTGTCGTCCAACAATGATCGTTGAGTTTACTTCCACCATGTACCCAGTGCTCTCAACTGGGATTTGCACCATCGTGCACACCAGGCAGCTACGAATCTCAAGGTTCGAGCTGGTCCACATCAGCGAACGTACCTCGACTACGCTCGCAAGCTCACCATAGACCGGATGCTGGCGGAGTGGACTTGTCTGCACTTCCAGCCTGGACACTGTGGTACCAACTTTATGCACCTCGAAGAGCGAGGGCAACGACTGTCACCGACTCATATCAAGAATGGTCCGTGGCTTTGAACCATGGGTCAGTCATCGACCCACACAGCTCGTATGGTACGCACCATGACGAATCACGCTCCCATCGGCGAGTACCAGGTACGCTTCAAGTTGAGCGACAATGCTGGCTGCGAGTGCAATAAGCACATACCTCAGACACGACGACACGTTCTCCGTTGTTGTCCAAAACATAATCGCCCTCCAGGCGACGCCGTTAAGAAGAAGTTCTCGAAATTCTTGGAATTTCTAGAAGACAATCCTACTTCGTTCGCCTTTCCAAGTGAACAACCACCTCCACCTTTCCCCAAGGCGCGATCTAAGAAGAAGAAGAAGCCTCCTGACAAGAGGGGCCCCTCGCCAGAGTGCGACTATGATGGTTGTCTCATCACCCTTGACCCAACAGTCATCGCCCAGCTCGGAATCAATCCCCCACCGGTACCTCAGTACCAACCACGGTACGACTACGACGGTCGTCTCATCAACCAGGGCTTTAGTGGTAACCAGGGCCTTGGTAGCCCTGTGCCTACCTCCAATGTGTCAACAGCACCTCCTGCCGCTGGACCTTCTCGTGTTCAGCCACCACCGTTCGGTCTGCAAGGTCTACCTTCAGCCGTTCCTCAAGCACCTCGCCCAGACGATCTCGTCTGGGTCGCTGGTGTTAACCAATATGTTTGTCGCGACGTCGCGACCACAAATGGCTGGGATTTTGACTCCTGGTCGGCTATTCAACATCATCAAAGCTAGGGTGGAGGAAACGAAGCCAATCAGCTGGCAGAGGGGAGGACATATAGCGGGTCACCACCTTGGTGGACTCGATTTGCTTCTGGGCTCTCAGCTGCCCTTGTTACAATGTCCAACGACGTTCGATATCACCCAACGGATCTCTCGAGCCCCGTTATTACTGCTCGACGTGCATAGTCGCTCAAATTCTACCTCGTCACTGCGGATGCGACTTGTATTTACTACATAAACCGTTGTATTTGCATACCAACCGGACTGCGTACAGGCGCCGGTATAATAAATTGTCCTTAGACCTCTGACGCCCCCTCCGGGGGCGTTGGAGCGAGGACTTGGATCAAAAAAAAAAAAGAAAAAAAAAAAAAAACTCATGCACTTTAATGTCGTATGTGGACAACGGCTCACTCATCGTGCAGTCACCTACCCTTGAGGAGAATATCCTCAAGCTTCAATCTGCCTATGAGGTCATCGAGGGGCTTGTCTCCCGCCTTGGCCTTGTACTTGAACATGATAAGACTGAAGTCTTTCACTTTACCCATAACCCGAGGGACCCTAAATCGTCCATTGACTTACGCTTTGAGCCTCATACAGGCGATACTCCCTTGAAACCCAAGACCGTGTGGCGGTACCTTGGTTTCTTCTTTGATTGCAGGCTCTCGTTTAAAGAGCATGCAAAATTTTACGCCACCAAGTCGTTGACCACGGTGAAAGCCATGGTCATGCTTGGTAATTCGACTTGAGGCATCACACCTCTTCAAAAGTGTCTCCTCTACCGCACGTGCATGCTACCTTTGGCAACGTACGGCTGTAGACTATGGTTCTACTCCGGAGCCAAGAACAAGGTTGTTCTTAAGCTCTTACGCCAAATGCAGCATCAGGCTGCAGTCTGGATTCTTGGTGCTTTCCGCACCTCTCCTGCAGGTGGGGCAGAGACCATTGCTGGTGTGCCACCTATTCACCTGCACATCAAGAAGCTCATCGAGCGTTTGTATATTTGAACTCATACACTTCTTTCCTCTCATCCTACGCTCTCCCTTTTGAGGAGGCGTCAGGAAGTACCGTTCAGAGGTACCAGCCACGAGCGCTCTTTGGAGCACTTGACCTTACCTGAGGAGGCGAAGATTTTCTCGCCTATCGTTTCCACCGATACACGTATCGATCTCTGTACGGAAATGTTCGACCCAGTCACCTGGGAGGTGTATCCAGGCCGCCGAGTTTGAGATCTTTTCAGGTCTCGAATTCAATTTGACATCGAGCTTGTGGGTGACAAAGGCCTTCAAGCCCGTCTAGGTGTACTTGACGCCTACATCAACAGCACCTCTGCTTTGACCGTTCTGATTGGAGCAGACGCATCTGTTCCGAAAGACACGAACCTGCAGGCAACTGCAGCGTGTTCCCTCGTCCACGGGTCGTTTGGACCTGACGACTTTGCTCTACCGTCTGGTAGAGCTACGTCTGATGACGCTGAGCTGGCAGCAATTGACTTTGCTGTTGCTCGTGCCGTTCGTCACGATGGAGCGTCTAAACTGCTCCTCTTCTCTGACTCGGTCACGGCGCTTAAATTAGCGCTCGACCCGTCAGCTCACTCTGGGCAAGGTCATTCAATATCGATCTGCTCAAAACTTCGAACTTGGCTCGAGGCTGATCAGTCTCGCACAGTCAAGTTCATTCACGTCCCCTCGAAGCTCGAGTGGAACGTCCACCATCGTGCACACGTGGCAGCTACTGCTGTCTAGGTGGCACTTGGTCCTAGGCCCAAGACGTACTTGGCGTACGCTTGTAAGGCTGCCGTCGCCTCGATGACTGTTGAGTGGACTCGTCTCCACCAGACACCTTCGTACTCTGGCAACCACTTCCTCCCACTCAAGGATAAGGGGATTCAAATCCCACCGTCTCATTTGAACGGTGGTCCATGGCTCAAAACGATGGGCCAGTCCAACACCCACACCGCTCGTATGGCTCGTTCCATACTTGGTCACGCTCCAATTGGAGAATTCCGGCCTTGCTTCAACCTCTCTGACGAGGTTCGATGCAATTGTCCACGACATGTTATCGAGACTTGAACGCACATACTTGGTAATTGTCCAAAGTATGCCAGGACGGCGACTCGCGATGAACTTCGCGATTTCTCCATCTTCTTAAAGTTCTTAGAGAAGAACCTGTCTGCCTTTGCCTTTCCAGGCCAGGCTCCCCCTCCTCCCTTTCCTGGTGCAAGAAGGAAACGGGCTTGTGGTCCCCTGGGCAAGGACATGACACCCGTCCATTGACGCTCTAACAAACGTTGGTCTCAACGTTTGTCGACTCAAGAAGGCCAGGCCGATCGACGACAGCCTCAGGTCAACAGTCCAGACGATATTGTCTGGTCTCACTGCTTGAACGACTGGGTACCAACTGCCCAAGCCATCGCCGAAGGGTGGTACGCTAGCCCCTAAGCGACATTTACCTTTACCAACCATATAGTCGTCGTCCGTCTCGACGGGTTACAATGACTTCTGGGCAGTTCATCTACCATACAGCCCTTCGGGTGCTACACTCCGTACGACTGCGTTGTACATTCAGGCTTGTCCACGTAACGGACCTTCCTTGTCCAATATCGTCACTGTAGTACGATCTCGATTGTATTATATACCTGCTGGGCTGTGTACGAACACCGGGATACAAATATATTTTCAAACCTTCTGGGGCCCCCTTATGGGGGCCCTGGGGGGGGAGAAGGTTTTGATTAAAAAAAAAAAAAGACCTAGGTTGCAAAGTGAGTGTGCTGCCTGAGAGACAGCCTACTCACTTCCCTCATGCTAGGTCTCTGAGGCCCACAGTGATCGACCTCATGTTCCTTCCGATTACAAGGGAGGTTGGGCTCGTACACAGTGTAAATGAGGCATGGAAGGGTATGTCTGACCACGCTCCACTTACAGTCACCCTGCCCATCAAGGAGACGATCCTGGTGGCGGAACAGCTTGCTATGCCCAAAGAGAGCAAGGAGGAATCCAAGTTCTTGAAGGAGCTGGCATCATTTTTTTTTTTTTTAAATTCAAAACCGCTGCACCCTCCAGGCACCTGTGGTGGTAGCATTTATCCTTTCAGCCCTGGACACAGCCAGGTCTAATTTTGCATTTTTCTCCAGACACAGCCAGCCCACTACCCAGGGTACTTTATCCTTTTGTTTGTGGATGTCTGGCATCATTTATTGAGGGTCTGTCCATGGACAACCTTGACACTACACAAGCAATTGAGGAGACGGACTCGTCTCTTGCAAAAGCCTGTAACGAATTGTGGAACAATAACACAAAGAAGCTCCGAATTTCCACCAAGTCCAAAGCTTGGTGGAATGAGGACTGTACTAAGGCTATGGGCCATTGCGTGTCTAGGAGTCGAGCTAATTACTCGACTCTCAAACGTACTACCAAGACTGCTAAGCGCAAATTTTTTGATCATAGGATTGAGAATATTGCAATAGCTAAAAGAAGGCCGTGGGATCTCATGGCCTGGACTAAGCAACGCTCCCTTCCTACCCACAAGGCGTTGAGGTACAAAGGAAAACCTTGTAACTCAATGGAGGAGCTGTTTATGGCTCTCCATTCTACTTCCAACTCGGCCTCTAACAGGCCAGTTGACCATGCCGTCTTGGATGAGCTGGACAACAGTCCTACACGCAAGTGGAGTGACTTTTGTGTAGCTGAGCTCCGAGACGAACTTGTGAAGTGCTCCAACGCTTCGTCGCCTGGACCTGACCACCTGACATGGTATCAGCTCAAGATCCTGGTGAGGAACGACGTGATTGCGTTGAAACTCACCCAAATCACCTCGGCGTGCCTGCGAGTTGGCTACTGGCCTGCTCACTTCAAAGAGTTTACCTCGGTCATTCTACCAAAGCCGGGGAAGCCTCACTACTCTACGCCAAAGATGTTTCGACCCATCGTGCTTCTCAACATGCTGGGCAAACTCTTTGAAAAGATGCTGGCAAATTGAATGCAGTTCAAGGCCCAGAAATTTAGCATATTCCACCCAAACTAATTCGGTGGAGTGCGTCAGCACTCTACCGAGGACGCTGGAGTATACCTCACCCACATCGTTATTGCGTTTGACCTCGCCCAATTTTTCCCATCCCTCAACCACAGGATGCTTCTTGCTATCTTACGAAAACTTGGTTTTGCCGACAAAGTAGTTCGATTCTTCGCCTCCTATCTGGTGGGACGCTTCACAGTGTACTCATAGAATGGAGTCCTTTTGGATCTGAAAGGCGCAGATGTGGGTGTGGGCCAAGGCTCTGCACTCTCACCTATTCTCTCCGCGTTGTTCATCATTCCGGTGATGCGGATTTTTGGCAAGAGGATTCCTGAAAAGAATACTACCCTCCTATCCTACGTCAACGACGGCTTCCTGCTTGTCCAGTCTAAGGACTGGCAAGCAAATCTCACGGCTCTCCGTGCTGCATACGAGGCCATCAACAAACTCGTTACAAAATTGGGATTGGTTCTCGAGCATGACAAGACAGAACTATTCCACTTTTCGGGCAAACCCAACGACAACAATCCATTGCTCGATCTGGGTTATGCACCATACACTGGCAATACGCCTCTGCAGCCCAAGACTACCTGGAGGTACCTTGGCTTCTACTTCGATTGTCGCCTCTCCTTCGAGAAGCACATCAAGTTCTACTCCACCAAAGCACTTACCACGGTGAAAGCCATGGTGATGCTTGGTAACTCATCAAGAGGTATCACTCCTCTTCAGAAGTGCCTTCTCTACAGAGCGTGCGTAGTCCCTCTTCCTACGTACAGCTGTAGATTGTGGTACTATAAGGGTGCAAAGATCGAAGGTACCCTCAAAGCGCTCAAGCAGATGCAGCGTAAGGCTGCCTGCTGGATCACTGGTGCGTTGCACACATCGCCAACTGGAGGGGTGGAAACCATTGCTGGTCTTCCACCCATCCACCTGCACATCAAAAAGCTCGTTGAACGGTCTCTTTTTTTTTTTTTTTTAAATCAAAACCTTCACCCCCTCCAGGGCCGCCATAAGGGGGCCCCAGAAGGTTTGAAAATATATTTGTATCCCGGTGTTTGTACACAGCCCGGCAGGTATATATCAGCCTCGAGCCAAGTACGGAGTTTTGAGCAGATCAATATTGAATGACCTTGCCCGGAATGAGCTGATGGGTCGAGCGCTAATTTAAGCACCATGACCCAATCAGAGAAGAGGAGCAGCTTAGACGCTCCATTGTGACGAATGGCTTGAGAGACAGCAAAGTCAATTGCTGCCAGCTCAGCGTCATCAGACGTAGCTCTACCAGACGGTAGAGCAAAGTCGTCAGGTCCAAAAGAACCGTGAACGAGGGAACACGCTGCAGTCGCCTGCAGGTTTGTCTTTAGGAACACACCAGAGGTGGTAGCATAAAGCCTTTTATCCCTGGTTGTAGCCAGGCTAACCCTAGGCAAATTCAGCGGCCACAGCCAGGCCAATGGCTAGGGGTAGATAGCTTGTTGTCGTAGTTCGTGGTCGTAAGTATGCTTACATCAGCCTTGATTCAGTCATGTGATTGTTTTTCCCAAGGTCATGTGATTTTGCTTTTCTATTAGAAATCCATTTCTAGATGTATTATAAAAATTGCCTTTTATAGAAAATATTACTATATATGGATATAGTAGAATACAAATAATAATAAATAAATATTTATTACTATATATAGTAATTTTCTAAAATTGCCCAAACTGTTTAAAATTACTATTTTGAGTGTTTTTAAAATTTCCAAATGGAGATGTTTCCTTATGGGGATTTGATCTAGTGATGGCACAACATCAAAGTCCATTTCCTTCATTAATTTGTGTAGCTCTCTAGTCCATGTGGCCTCAAATTATTTCAAATATAAATATAGAAGCCATGCCTAGGCATAGAGTGTGTGTACCAATAAGAAGTGGCCACTTCAACTTGTGCAAGTCCCAACACACACCAACAAGGCATGATGGCAACAACGACTAAGTCCATCACAACTGTGTGAAGATATCTCCAAGTTGGTAAATACAGCATCTGACATCTAATCTTGTTCAGGACTTATCTTTGAACATGACAAATCTTATCTTATCTGATCACATGATTTGATTATGTAATCAGATCACATGACTTTATCAATGTTCACCAGAAAAACTACAAAGAAAATCATGTGACCGTGAGAATTTCAAGTCACATGACCAATCACATGATCAATCTACCTTGTACATACATTTTTAACCTAGCCACTGGCCTGGCTGTAGCCGCTGAATTTGCCTAGGGTTAGCCTGGCTATGACCAGGGATGAAAGGCAAAATCCTACCACCATGGCTCAGGAACAGACGCGTCAGCCCCAACCAAAATGGTTGAGGTGTTAGCGTTGTTGATGACAGAAATGTAGAAAATAGGGTAGAGAAAATATAGCAGAAATGACGAGAGCACAGACACGAACACACAAGTGACCACAACAGAAGCGGGGAGCAACGGTGAAGGTATATTTGACAGCGAGGAAACCATACATGAACTATGTTACGTAAGGCAGTGCATGGCCGGAGCCACGTGATTCCGCCAATTCTAACAGTTGATGTAGGCGTCAAGTATGCCCAGACGAGCTTGAAGGCCTTTGTTGCCCACCAGCTCAACGTCGAATTGAATTTGAGACCTAAAGAGGTTGCGAACTTGGCGGCCTGGATACGCCTCCCAGGTGACTGGGTCGAACGTTTCCATACAAAGATCGATACATGTATCGGTGGAGACGATAGGCAAAAAGATCTTTGCCTCCTCGGGTATAGTCAAGTGCTCCAGAGAGCGCTCGTGGCTGGTACCTCTGAAAGGTACGTCTCGTCGTCTCCTCAGAAGAGAGAGCGTAGGGTGAGAGGAAAGAAGCGTACGAGTCCGAATGTACAAACGTTCGATAAGCTTCTTGATGTGCAGGTGGATAGGTGGAAGGCCAGCTATGGTCTCCGCCCCACCAGCAGGAGAGGTACGAAACGCACCGAGAATCCAGACTGCAGCTTGACGTTGCATCTGGCGCAAGAGCTTAAGGACGCCCTTGTTCTTGGCTCCAGAGTAGAACCATAGTCTACAGCCGTACGTTGCCAAGGGTAGGACGCACGCACAATAGAGGAGACACTTTTGAAGAGGCATGATGCCTCGAGTCGAGTTGCCAGGCATGACCATGGCTCTCACTGTGGTCAATGACTTGGTGGCATAGAATTTCGCGTGCTCTTTGAATGAGAGCCGGCGATCAAAGAAGAAACCAAGATACCGCCAGACGGTCTTGGGTTTCAAGGGAGTTTTGCCTGTGTGAGGCTCAAAGCGCAAGTCGATGGACAGGGGCCACTTGGCTCAACTGCTAAGTGGACCCGTGAGCTGTCTGACTAGCAGCGGTAAGGTCGAGAGTTCGATCCCCTCAGGTGGCAACTTTCGCAGGTCAGGTCCTGGAGCCTGACGCTTCGTCACAGGATCATGTGCCCAACCACGTGACGTGACAGGAGCACGTGACTGTAACGTGACTGTGAAAGCAGTGTATCACGTGACCCCGGGTAAATCCGGAACAGGCACGCTCGGTAATGATCTGAAGGTGAACCGAGAAAGCCCCAAAGCGACCATATATGGAAGCACCCGTGACTGGGTCCGAAAGGATAGGCGACGGTAAGTGTGGGAACTCTGGTAAAAACAAGCCGAACGGCCCAGACGGGCCCAGGCCACCCACCACCTTATGACTGTGTCGTTCAACTCGACGTCCGGCACAGAGTACAGAGGTCGTTAGTCATTGGTAGTAGCTGGATAGGTGCTTACAAGGGGCGTCTGCTCGGTGAAACAACTCTGGTCCACATTACGAGAGGTGTGGGGTCAGATCGGTTGGCTGATGGCAAGGCAGTGACTGGGGACATGTGGGGATCCACGCCGGTTGGCATCAGCGAACCACATGCCCTAGAACGGGAAGGTTGTGCCCTTACGGCTGTGTCGTTCAACTCGACGTCCGGCACGGTGATTGGAGGGTCCGACTGGGCCGTGGCGGAAACAGGTAGTCCCTGGTTACCGGCTGGAGTGTACTATATCCACTGTCGGTTCACTCTAGATAATCACTAGAGTACGAATCTAAGTTGATTCCAAGGTCCTGCAACTGTGCAGTCGGGTCTCCCGCAAGGGGGGCCTTAAACTTCGGGCCGATTGACGTCAGCCCCAAGTCAACGGTCCAGACAACAGTGTCTGGTCTCACAACTTGAACGAATGGGTACCGACTGCCCAAGCCATCAACGAAGGCTGGTATAACGGTCCTTAGTTGAGAATTACCAACCATATAGGCGTCATCCGTTTCAGTGGGTTACGATGTCTTCTGGGCAGTTCATCTGCCATACCGCCCCCAGGAGCTACACGCCGTACGTCTGCGACGTACATCTAGGCTAGTCCACGTAATGGACCTTCCTCGTCCATTTTCGTCACTGTAGTACAATTCGTTTGTATTATATACCTGCCGGGCTGTGTTCGAACACCCGGATACAAATATATTTTCAAACCTTCTGGACCCCCCTTTGGGGGGTCTGGAGGGTGCGAAGGTTTTGATTTAAAAAAAAAGCAAGTCGATGGACAGATTGGGGTCCCTCGGGTTATGGGTAAAGTGAAAGACCTTGGTCTTATTGTGTTCAAGTACAAGGCCAAGGCGAGAAACAAGTCCCTCAATGACCTCGTAGGCGGATTGTAGCTTGAGGATATTCTCCTCGAGGGTAGGTGACTGCACTATAAGTGAGCTGTCATCCACATACAACATCAACGTACATGAGTCACGTGGGATACGATTCTCAAAGAGTCGCATCGCAGTAATGAGATACAACGCTGAGAGAATGGGTGAGAGGGCAGAACCTTGACCAACGCCAACATCTGCTCTTCGTTTGTCTGACGTCTCGTTGTTCCAGACGTAAGAGGTATATCGGTTGACAAGATACGACCTAAAGAACGCTACTACTTGAGGGGCGAAGCCCAACTTTCGTAACATGGCGAGCCATAGTGGTAGGATTTTGCCTTCCATCCCTGGATGCAGCCAGACCGAAGTTTGCATTTTCCGCCGGCTGTAGCCACTCTGCCAGGCCAGATGTCGTTAGTCGTTGAGAGTGTCGAAAACATGTGACTGTCATGTGATTATATTCCCACAGTCATGTGACTTTTCATTTTCTCAAAAATCATTTTGGCATAAAGAATTTTTTTCAAGATCACGTGATCAGATAAGATTAGATAAGATAAGATAAGACTTAGATAAGATAAGATCAAAGCTGTCTAATAGATTAAATGTTAATATGTAATAAATAAATATAATTTATAACTTGATTTTGTCTGACTATGAAAGATTTTCACACATAGATGATCAACTTAGACATTATTGCCATCACATCATATCAATACAAGTCCCCATCACCAAGCACATTATTGCTCTTGCTTATACCACACTCTAGGCATTGGCTGGCATCATCTATTTTTATATATGAAGCAATTTGAGGCCATATGAAATAGTGAGCAACACTTATAAATGGAGGAAATGGTCTTTGATGGTGTCCCATCACTAGATCAATTCTCCATATAGTAATTGCCTTTTTAAGAAAATTCAAAAAGCGCAGATATATGGTATTTTGACTAAATAGTCAAGCTATAAAAATTACCATATATAGCACTATTTCTATTTATATCTATTTGGTTTAATATCTATATATGGTAATTTAAAATAGCCTTTTATGTATTTGTCTCCATATGGTAATAATTTTATAGCCATATATAGATATATACCCACATGAAAATATTATTATTGCCATATACAGTGACTCAAACAATTGTCCGCATGTTTTGCACTTTCTGAGTGTTTGCTTAATAACTTCAGTTAGCAAACAAATAATAAAAAAGTGTTGGTATATAAAAGAAATTATTTGATTCTCGCTTTAAGAATATAAAAGAATTATGTAATTCAGATCAAAACCTGCCATGATATAATAGAAACAAGACAGAGATACATGCGGACAATTATTTGACTGTGGCTTTTAAAATAGTAAAACCAGGCATTTTAACGCCTCAGATATATTTTCAAGCCAGTGTGGCAAGGGAATTGGTCTCTCTACTACTATACTTGTATATACATAATAGCTCTAGAGCTCTCTTCCTACAAAATTTTCTTCTATGTGGTCAGATGAATATAATAAAAATAAATATTCCAACCTTGATTTTAAGAAGCATTAACATTTTTCTTTATGCATTGAATACTCATAATACATAAGTAAGAACATATTCAAATAGTTTCCACACTTTAGTCATCTTTTTTGGCTGATATAGATTGTGCATGTAGTGCTATTGTATTTCTAAATAATAAATATTTACTAGAAATAGCTAGGTTAATGATTCAAAACAAGTAGCATTTACAGGAAATTATGACATTTACCTTGCCATTATGTTGTTGATGAGGTCTAATAGAGATTAGATCAAACTATTATTCAATTGAGGTCTGTGACAGTGTTATTTTATAAATGAAAATATGCTTAGTTTAATATACCCTCTGTGATTGCCCTTTTGCCATCTTATAATTATTCTTCAAAGCAGCTACATAGTATAGAATACTTAGCTAAGCTACTTGTTAATTTAATAATATAATTTCTACCTTGATAAATGTATGTTTAGCAGCTGCAATCAATATTTTATTGAATTATAGTAATTATCAAAATTTGCTATGATTTTATTTTTCTTTGCAACTACCTCAAATGACCATTTTCAATGTGGTACAGACATGCAATGTAAGCCAGATAGACTAAGTATAGTAGAAATTATATACTCTTGTATAGAAATAGCACTCGTAGTTCTGTAGATATCACTCTATTGTAGATAATCAATAAATTAAAATAAATAGCTTAATAGAATGCCTAGAGAAAAGTTATACCATACTCCAAAGTACCTACCACAGTACTTTTTCAAGTGATTGAACTTAGTTTATAAAGTTTTAAACAAATATCCTTGAGAAAATAGCCAGCATAAGTTCAAAAAAGTGACTATTAATATTAAAAGTAAATATATTATTAACAGATGCGCACTACATTTCTGAGGGTGTTTTTGCTAGTTCTGTTGCTTGTAAAGAGGTAATTTTAGTTTTAGAGGGAGTTTCTTGACTTATAGCATAATTCCTGGCAGTTTATACCAAGGGATAAGAGTGGTTTCACTATTTTACAAACCACAGTCAAATAATTGTCCGCATGTATCTCTGTCTTGTTTCTATTATATCATGGCAGGTTTTGATCTGAATTACATAATTCTTTTATATTCTTAAAGCGAGAATCAAAGACTTTATTTTATATACCAACACTTTATTATTATTTGTTTGTTAACTAGAGTTATTGGGCAAACACTCAGAAAGTGCAAAACATGCGGACAATTGTTTGAGTCACTGTATAGCAATTTGCTTTATATAATCCAAAACTGCTAAATAAGTCTCATCAGAAAAAAAAATTGGAGTCCTGGCTACATCCACAAATAAAAGCCTTTGGGTAGTCTGGCTGTGTCCAGCGGAAAATGCAAACTTCGGTCTGGCTGCATCCAGGGATGAAAGGCAAAATAGTACTACGTCTGGTGACATGGCAATAAGAACCTCATGATTGAGGGAGGGGAAGTACTGAGCGAGATCGAAGGCGACAACACTCATCTTCCGGCCAGCAGCCCAGCCACCCCTAACAATGTGAGTAAGATAGACCCCAGCATCTTTCATAGAGTGCTGACGCACACCACCAAACTGGTTGGGGTGGAAGACGTTAAACGCCTGGGCCTCGTATTGCATACGGCTGGCCAGCATCTTCTTGAAGAGTTTGCCCAGCGTGTTGAGAAGCACGATGGGGCGAAACATCTTTGGAGTAGAGTAATGAGGCTTGTTCAGTTTTGGGAGGATGACCGAATTAGACTCCTTGAAGTGCGTTGGCCAGTACCCGACACGAAGACAGGTGCTGGCCACGCGGATGAACTTGTCCAAGACCTCAGGGTCCTGAACGAGGCGTTTTAAGTAGAGCCAGGTCAGATGGTCTGGTCCGGGTGCAGACGTATTCAAGCACTTGCTAAGCTCGTCTAGCAGTTCCATGGCCGAGAAGTCCACCCAGCGCCTACTGGGCGCTTGCTGAACTTTGTCGAGGATTGACAAGTCGACGGGTCGGTTTGACGCTGAATTGTAGTTAGCATGGAGGGCGTTGAAGAGGTCCTCCAAGGAGTGCATAGGTTTGTTATTGTAACGAATAGCCTCATGAGTGGGGAGCTCACATTGCTTGGTCTAGCTCATGAGGTCCCACGGGCGCTTGTTGGTAGTAGCGATATCCTGGATACGCTGGTCAAAGAACTTGCATTTTGCGAGTCTGGTAGTACACTTGAAGGCCCTGTGGTCATCACGAGACCTTGAAGCGCGGTACTTCTTGATTGCTTTGGTGCAGTCGTCGTTCCACCAGGCTTTGGACTTGGTGGAGATGCGAGACTTCTTGGCGTTAGACTCCTGAATCGCCTTGACAGACGTACCGAACGCATTTACGCACGTCTTGATTGCCTGGGGTGTATTGAGGGCGGGTACAGCCCACTCCTCCTTGAGGAACGTAGTCAGTGTCTTGAGGAACTTGGATTCCTCCTTGCTCTCACGAAGCATAGACAGGCGCTTGACACGTACCTGTGAAGGTACTATGGGCAGGTTAACCACCAACGGGGCATGATCCACCAGACCACGCCAGTCGGTAGCTACCGAGTGGACAAGTCCTACCCGTCTGTCGAGAGGTAGGAACATAAGATCAATAACCAAATCGTGGAGATTTGGGTTATGGGGAAAGTGGGTGGGGGAGCGCTCTTGCAAGACGCTCACCTCCAACCCAAGGTCAAACGCAGAGTCGCACAACGACGTAGCGTTGACGTTGATATGTGGGAAGTCGGGATCCCAAATGTTAGAGTGACAATTAAAGTCACCAGCCATGCAGCGCATGGGCGGCAGTTTGTGAACATGGTCAGAAAACCACTGAATGGCTGTGGAGTCTTCATCTGAGTAGACGTTGACAATGCTGATGGGTTCATTATGATGCCCATAGAGGGTGGAGATAAGGATATCTCTATGGTTCGCGAGGTCTGACCGGTACGACAGACGAAGTCCAGCCAGCCTCTTGTGGATGAAGGTCATGACCCTAGGGCGGTCATCTTCGTCGACTGGTTGATAGAATATAACGAACCAGTCAGGGTGGGTAGGTGCACCAACGACAGGTTCACCTTTAGAATTTGACAACGAGACTGTGCGTCAAATGAGTCTCCAAGGAGGTTCTTGGAGTAAGATCACGTTGAAGTCGCTCTTACGCTCCTCCAGTAGTGATGAGACAAAATCATAATTCCTATTCACGTTCTGTGAATAGACACAAAGTGATGCAATGGTGTGTATTTGCATAAAATATATATAATACAAGATCATTGCGGCGCAGCTGCCTCCCTAGAGCTCGGTGAACCCGTAGTCGTCGTCTGAGCTGGGGTCCGAGTCCGTGTCCGTCTGGGAGGGTCGACATCAGTAAAGGAACGGGGGGCATGACAAGAGAAACCTACCGCATCGTGGATACCATACCAGCGCTCAATCCAACCACGGTCAAATCGGTTCTTGGAGAAGACGCAGTGACCGTCGTCCGCTCGGTGTTGTTCGCCACAATTGATGCACCGAGGTGCATGAGGGCACAGTTGATTCAACGGAGTCAGTTCAACTGGTGGGTTGGCGTTCTTATCGCCCTTGCATCACCTGCCGAGGACTCGGTGATGACAAGTCTCATGACCGTCACCACAGTGGGCGCAGGAATAGAACGACTGGCGACAGCCGTCTGTGGTATGACCCCAATACCAACAACGTTGACAGAGGGGTACACCGGCGTGCTTCCGAGCAGCGGTGATAATGCAGAGATGATTCCCAAATAGAATCCTCTGGTTGACAATGGACCGTAGGTGAGAACCGGCTTGCGAGTCCCAGAAGTCGAAGAAGATAACACACATGTTGCTATCCTTCGAGGGGCGGAAGACACGTGGCATACCAGCCAGGTCTAGGTGACGGGTGACAGCGTCCTGACAAAGACGTTGGAGCGCTGCCTCTTGGGTGGTGGGGACAAGACCCGTGTTGTAGTAGGGCACCCCGGTGATACAGCATACAAACAAGAGGCAGCCCTCTCAATGCGTATGGAGACGACTTGATGCGTCGACTTCTCCCCAGAGCAGAAGAAAACATCGTTGATCGCATCGGTGAGAATCGCAATCTCAGGATCCAACGCGGGGTGGTCCAGGTGGACAGTAGAACCAGTCTGACGCTCAGACTGCTCGAGGTGGAGGACACGGTTTTCCCAGGCCCGTGCCAACTTCAGTCGATGGTTGAGGGCGGCGACTGTGCATTCGCCTGCAGCAGGAAGGGGAACCTCAACAGACTCCCCATCGACCTTCTTCATGACATGCACGAAGACCATCTTCCTGGACAGTCCACGAGTGGTGGACTTGAGCTTCTTGGCTCGAGGACCTTGGGCGGGTTTCTGACCTTCAGCGGTACCGGTTTGCTCCGAGCGTCGGTGCTGCTGAGTGTTGGCCATGACGTTACGAGCCAGGCGGTTGATTTCAGAACGATGAAGTTCTGGGAATTGTCTGATCAACTCGGCGGTGAGTGACCAGAGAATCTCGTTCTCACGAGCAACGCGTTCAGACTCGTTGTAACGACGGTCAGACTCCTCTCGAGACATACCCATGAATCAAGGGCGGCGCTGCTGGGGTTGAGGAAGAGGAGCAGCGTTACGGGCCATGCCTGCAAACGAGCCACGTGGCAAAGGCCTAGTAGCTCAGTTGACAGGCAGTGGTGGGACTAGACGCCCAAGGAGGGCAGCAGGCGGTCTAAAGCTGGGTTTCTTGGCAGCTTTCGACGACAAATCGTCCTTGCCCTTGGGAGGGGCAGGAGGCTCAGCCATCTGGGTGTCCGGATCCGGCTCATCACCAGGCCTAGGCCCAGGTGGAGCAGAGGAAGAGGCGCCAGAGGAAGTGCCCGAGGTACCCTGATTAGGCGCGTGCATAGAGGCGCCCACACCTTGGGTGGTTTGGTCAAGTGACCTGGTAGGGTTTGGGTTGGTCACATGACCACCCTGTTGCGTGACCGTGACATGACTTGTCATAGGCTGTGTCACATGTGACATCACAGGTTTATGACGTGGCAGTGCTGGGTCCAGGCTGGCCCATTGCTTGGTCAGATTCCGCGGGACGGACCTGGGTAGCTTGGAGCTGTGCCTGGAGGGAGGCGATGGTACGGCGGATGTCATCGAACGCCTCAGAGATGGCTTGCCCCTGGGATTGTAGCCTAGAGTTATTGACCCTCATTACTTCCAGCTTATTCTAAAGGCGAGTGACAGTGGCAGTAAGTTCCTGGGAGTCAGGAGGTGGGATGAAGGGCGCAAAGATGGCCGAAAAGCCCTCGCTCGCCTCGTCGGAGTGATAACGAGCCCAATTAAGAACTCCAGTGCCCTTGGACTCGCCGAGGAGGTCAAAGACTCCGTTAAAAATCTGTATACATTGGTCGTGAGTGACGACCCCAGGTCCTTGCTGGTGGGCGATGAGCCAGGCTCGGATTGCCTTGAGCGAGGAGGTGACAGCCAAAACATCCCTTGAAAGACTGGTCTCGTCCTCACCACCGTCGAGGTGGCAGGCAAAAACCAATGGCTTGTCGTCAGTGCCCTCTATCTGAGCCTCTGGGGCTTCAGACATCGAGGCCTGAGGTTGTGGTTTGGCAGATTCGTCATCATCGTCTTCCTCCTCACTACCGCTGCTCCCCTCATCCTCTCCGTCTCCCTCCACTGGTTCATCCGCCTTCACCTTCTTCTTTCCATCGTTTTGAAGGGTACTAGGGCTCTCCTCTGCAGCCCTCTTGGGTTCAGACAACAGAGTCTGAACAATGGTAGGGGTTTCGCCACCAAAGGCAGCAGGGCCCTCGTCCCTGGGTGGTGGGCATCTTGCCAGCTCTTCACGGAAGAGCCTCTGTCGAACTTCCTTTCCCGGAGGGTCAGGATTGTTGGAGCGACCTCCAGACTTTGACATCTAGAGGTTTTGAGCAGAGAGAAGTGCTTGAGAACATTGAAATATGCTTGATTGCTGTTTCTTGGTGGCTGTGCACGTGGTGGTGCGTGATCAAGAAGGGATGTCGACATGGGGAATATACAAGATAGCCTCTTTATCAGCAAAAGATCTTTGTTATTACAAGTTTGCATGTATAACTTAGGCTGGGCTGCGTTCAAGCACTGGGATACAAATTTTATCGATGCCCCCTCTGGGGGCGTAGTGTTGATTAAAAAAAAAAAAAAAAGTGGATCAAACGCCAGTACACTTGACAGCAAGCTGTAAGTGCTTCAACCGAGCCTACTATTCAATCAGATCCTAACACTCCTCCTAGACAAGCACCACTCGAGTCTTCACTGACGCAGAAGACG